>BPTQ01000008.1:358063212-358520112 GCA_019973895.1 Chrysanthemum seticuspe | reverse complement strand
AAAAAAAAAAAAAAAAAAAAAAATCTTTCAAAATAATGGCCGTAGTATTTCCCTTTTACGTTCTTTGTTTCGGCATAACCGCCGGTACTTTGAATATTGAGGGCAATATTCATTTCTAAGTGTGGGGGGGAATTCTCACGAATTTTATCATGTAATTATACCGCCTAATTCCCCCGTTTTTGGCCAAATTTTTTTTTTTGGAGTAAGTGTTCTACACTTACTCAATTGGTTATCAGTCCGTCTTGTCTAATAAACAAAAGGATTGGCTAATCCAGGAGCAAACGGCTCTTGGTAAAGATATCTCAAATCCGTTGACGGCTTGCAATTTGCCCAAAATTGTATGGTATTCAGCTCACCATATCCTAAAAAGTGAAGAGTTGGCTAGCCCGCAAGGTTATGGCTTGTGGTAAAGGCAGTGGAAAAACCATAATTGGTAATCGACTCACCAAAGATAATATTGATAATTTATCTAAGAGTTGGCTAGTCCAGAGCAAACGGCTTCTGGTAAAGACAGATCAAATCCGTTGGAAGCTGGTGGTTTGCTCAAAATCACATGGTTATCGGTGTACCATGGTTCTTACTTGAACTGAAACATTTGGCTACTCCAGAAGTAATGGCTTTTGGTAAAGAGTTTCAAATCCATTATGTTTTTCCCAAAAGATTGCTAGGGACTAGCAATAGTTTAGTGTGGGGGATTGATGGGTGTGTAAATACTCATCATTTTTAGTCAAATCTGAACTGCAAAACGTCTAAAAATGCTCAGAAATGCATCAAAATACTGAAAATATTCCAAAATTGCATTTTATATGTTTCAGATGCAAAATGTTTAAAATCAGATGAAAAATGAGCAAAGTTTGCATAATTGGCAGTTTCAGTCCCCCAAGTTTCTAAAATTGTCAAAAATAGTCCCTGAGTCAAAATTTCAAAAGAAAAATCACCAAAGGTCCTTTTTAAATCACAAGTAGTCAAATTTAGTCCTTTGGTGAAAAATGTAGAAAGTTTGAGAAAATTACAAGTTTGGTCCTCCAACTTTGAAAATTGGCAAAAATGGTCCCTGGAAAATCTAAAAATGTCAACTTTGGTCCTT
Source organism: Chrysanthemum seticuspe (assembly GCA_019973895.1). Classification (NCBI taxonomy): domain Eukaryota; kingdom Viridiplantae; phylum Streptophyta; class Magnoliopsida; order Asterales; family Asteraceae; genus Chrysanthemum; species Chrysanthemum seticuspe. The sequence continues at coordinate 358,519,025 of BPTQ01000008.1, read as the reverse complement.
GTACTATTGATACTTGTCAATTTCAGCCCTTGCATCAACTTTGCAGATTTGGCAGCTCTGGTCCTTACAGTTTCAGAAATGGCAACATAGGCCCTTGATAATTAAAAACCCTTTCACCTCTTTTGGCCTTGTCAACCCAATTTGACCCCTGTCATAATACAATTTTGGACCCCCTTTTTTATATTAGCAGTCAAACACTCCTTTGACTGTCCATTTCCCTCCCAAGTCACGGGTACCACATCCTCCATCATCACTCCCCTGCACCACCACCTGCTAACACTCCACCTCCTCCATCATATCCCTACTCTACCCCCCCCCCCTCCAAACACAACAAGCCAAGGAAGCATTAAATGCCTTATACCAATCCCACTCAATCCCACAAGCTGTTAAAATGGTTTTGGCGCCAAAAATACTTGAACGGCTAAGATCCACCAAAGCCATCCAATGGCCAATTTTTATGCTGGGATATGTCCAGAGGGATGAGAGAGGAAGTTTGGAGCTTATATAAAGGAAAAAGAAGCAACAAGGAAAGGGACTTAGTTAATTTTCTTAAAATGTATGTCGCTTTATGGTTTCTTAGTCTAAATTAGATTTGCAGTTGTATTTTAAAGTTTCAGTGTATTCAAGTGAACCATTTCAGTGTATCTCAACTTTACTTAAGCATCAATTTTAGTTCATGTTCAATTTTCATATTATATACCCACTGTTGAAATTTCCATTCTCAAAATCCTATGTCAACACTCTTAGTCACTTGTGTTTAAGTTCAAACATGCTAAATTAAGCTTGTTAAAGCTTTCTCTAAGCTCACATTGCAGTTTTGAACAATTTTGGAGTTTGGTCAATAAAAGTCAAACATGGGTAAAAATGAAGCAGAAATGGAATGGGTTGGTGCAGACATGTTCTTGGGATTGGATTAGAAGCAGTGGGTTGGATAAAATGGGATTAGAGGATCCTTGGGTTCACAGTTGGCAAGCCATAGTGGCTTTGGACCTTTGTAAGTGATTTTCTCAAGTTTTTGCATATAATGCATTTGTAGTTATAATCTGTTAAAACCTGTTCTAATAGTAGTATTCAAGTTATTTTAAGTTAGTTTGATCATAGTTACAAGCTTGTTCAGTCATTAGTATAGGCTTAGTTTACAAAACAATAGTTAAAGGTGTGTTTGGTTTTACTGCAATAACTGTCATAATGATGCATTCAGTGGCTAGAATCTGTTGGTTAAAGTTTGTTTAGTTCATTTAAGTTAGTATCAATCAATATTTGGTGCCTGCTAGTTCAAAAAGTCAAACATCATTGAAATCTGTCTCACTTGCTCACTGTTGGAATTTTGGAATTGCAGATCATTGTTTTGTGTTTAGAAATCATTAAGCTTGCTTGAATTGTGCTTGTTCTATCATATTTCATCAATATCAAACCAAAAATTGGTTCCAAATTTCATTTTGGTCAATTTTCTTAACTACTGTCAAAAGTCAAAATTGCAAAAAGTGGATTTGAGCTCAGTTAGGAGGAATTTTCTTGAGCTCACCCTTGGGTCTTATCAAGTGAAATCTGTGGCTTCATAAACTTCAACTGGTCCTCTTTTTTATCACTATTTTTGTAAAATTTTACCAATTTTTTATAAGCTCCAAAATAGCTTCTCTTTTGGGTCCTAGTTGCCCTGCTCCACAGGTCTCAGTATACTCTGAGTTTTCTCAGTTTGTGCAGCCACTTGCTCAGGGCTCATAAGAGCTTCCCAAGGTCTGAGTTTTGGTGTACTTGATCTCAACCAGGTCTAGGATAGGTTCTAATTTGTAGTTTTCAGTTTTAGCTTCTTTTGTAGCTTGTGCTTTGGTCCAAAGTAACCCCACAGAAACTGTTGTAGCTCATAATCTCAAAAACATCAAATCTGTGAATTCAGCTAATCAGAGGTTATTGGTTGTTGTTTTTAGTTGATTGTGAGTTGTTTTAGCTTATTGTAGCTTGTGTTTTCAGTTGGTTCATTTTAGTGCTGTTTTGCTTAATTTAAAGTGCTTATTTACATAGCAGTTACATAGCAGCCCTAAATTCTCCCACATAAGCCCATGTTTTCTTATTTTTCATAGATCCAGAATAAGATTTTAGTATTTTCCTGAAGTTTTCATAATTTTTGGTCATTGTTTAGTATTTTTCATTATTAAAATCAGTTTTTAGTCATATTTAATTAGCTTTTATTGCAAATAATTAAGAAAAGGTTCAAAAAAATAATTTTTCATTTTTCTTAAGTTTAGATAAATATAAAAAGACAAAAAAATATTTTTCTAGATTTTTCTTAGTTAAATTTGTATTTTTAAGTAATTTAATTAGTTTTAAATAGTATTTAATTCCTAGAAAATAGAAAAATATTCAGAAAAATACAAAAATAGTTTTGAAAATTCTCTTTTGATATTTTAGATTTTTCTAAGTCTTAATTTTATTTTTCAAGCTTTATTTCATATTTTCTTTCATTTTAGGTTATTATTTATTAGTTAAAAATAGTTTTTAATTAATAATAATTAATTAAATAGTTATAAAAATAATTTTCTTTTTCTCAAAATTTTCTTTTATCATTAGGATTGTAAAAATGTATTTTTCATATTTTTAGGATTTATATTGTATAAGTTTCACTTTTTATTTTGTACATCGCGTAGTTTTTATTTCAGTTTTGTAAAAACATAAAAACAAAAACATCATTTTAAATATAGTGATAGCGTTTATTTAATAGATTTTATCTTTTTAATTTCCTTTAATTTGCATTTAAGCCCTTGTAGTTTATGTCCTTTTCCTGTAGTTATAATAATCTCAAATCCTTTTTCCGTTCAAATTTCTCGATCACTTTACGTTTGATAATCCATTGCATAGCTCGCTGGGACATAACGACCCGGGGAAACACTATACTCCTCAGATCTTCATTGCATTCGTTCCTGAGCAGTTTTAAGCTTGTTACGGTCTGCCATTCACAAGTAGCAGACTTGTGTAATTTAGCTTGACTGTTTGGGAGCGCATCATACACTATAACTTTTAACGGCCGAATATAGGTGCTATGGTATAGGTATCATGTTAAACGACCGACTATAGGTGCTATGGTATAGGAATCATGTTAAACGGCCGAGTATAGGTGCTATGGTATAGGAATCATGTTAAATGACTGAGTATAGGTGCTATGGTATAGGAATCATGTTAAACGACCGAGTATAGGTGCCATGGTATAGGAATCATGTTAAACGACCAACTATAGGTGCTATGGTATAGGAATCATGTTAAACGACCAAGTATAGCTGCTATGGTATAGGAATCATGTTAAACGACCGAGTATATGTGCTATGGTATAGGAATCATGTTAAACGACCGACTATATGTGCTATCATGTTAAACGACCGACTATAGGTGCTATGGTATACGTATCACATTAAACGACCGAGTATAGGTGCTATGGTATACGTATCACGTTAAACGACCGACTATAGGTGCTATGGTATACGTAACACGTTAAACGACCGACTATAGGTGCTATGGTATACGTATCACGTTAAACGACCAAGTATAGATGCTATGGTATAGGAATCATGTTAAACGACCGAGTATAGGTGCTATGGTATAGGAATCATGTTAAACGACCAACTATAGGTGCTATGGTATAGGAATCATGTTAAACAACCGAGTATAGGTGCTATGGTATAGGAATCATGTTAAACGACCGAGTATAGGTGCTATGGTATAGGAATCATGTTAAACGACCAATTATATGTGCTATGGTATACGTATCATGTTAAACGACTGAGTATAGGTGCTATGGTATATGTATCATGTTAAACGACCGACTATAGGTGCTATGGTATACGTATCATGTTAAACGACCCACTATAGGTGCTATGGTATACGTATCATGTTAAACGACCGACTATAAGTACTATGGTATACGTATCACGTTAAACGACCGACTATAGGTGCTACGGTATACGTATCACGTTAATCGACCGACTATAGGTGCTATGGTATACGTATCACGTTAAACGACCGAGTATAGGTGATATGGTATAGGAATCATGTTAAACGACCGAGTATAGGTGCTATGGTATAGGAATCATGTTAACCGACCAACTATAGGTGCTATGGTATAGGAATCATGTTAAACGACCGAGTATAGGTGCTATGGTATAGGAATCATGTTAAACGACCAACTATATGTGCTATCGTATACGTATCATGTTAAACGACTGAGTATAGGTGCTATGGTATACGTATCATGTTAAACGACCAACTATAGGTGCTATGGCCAACTCGTTCTCTATATTTGTGAGTACTTTGTCATGATTACCATGTTCGTGAACAGAAGAGTTTTACTCAAACTCAAGTTTTTTAAAAGTTAAAATGTTAGGATTTGGAAAATCCTGTAGTTAAAGTGTCGGTCACCTCAAGTATATGTAATCGTTAGAAAGCTCGTAGTCATAGTTATTTTATGTTAAGTAGTATTTAGTTTAGTAACACCGTGGAGGACGGACGGGTCTTTACCCATTGTATGCCTGATCCACAGCCCATCAGGTGGCGTTTTATTGTAAGACTATAAATACTCTCTACCTCCCAAGGTAGAGAGTTGGAGCTCATAATAAGATTTTTCTTTCTCTCACTAAATTTCCCTAAACCTCTAACTTTCTCTCTCTAGAACTCATCTTGTACGCCTACTTTGGTTATGGTTTGATGTGTATGTGAAATCCAATATGTTACAAATGGTATCAAGAGCCATGGTTAGATCATCTCTTACATATCTTTGGATTTCTAGTGGTTTTTAGGTGGTTTTTGAGTTTGAGAAAGTTTAGTGGTTTTTGCATCATTTGGTGGATTTCTAGTGTTAAAGTTTGGATTTTGATTGTACTTTTGTGTTTAGGATCATCACAAGTGTTTAGGTTTTGATTTGGAAGGCTTGAATCATCGTGGTTGGGTTGTTTTTGGATTGAAAAGTGTGTTTTTAAAGTTTTTTCTAGCTAGCGACTTGAGCTACGGACTTCTTTTCTTGGTAGCGACTTGGTTTGTAAAACAGTAGCGAGTTGTAGTGTGTTTTGGTAGCGACTTGCTGCTTAGCAACTTTTCTATTGAGACAAGCCGAAAAACAGTACAGTTAGTGGATTCTCCACTACGGGTAGCGACTTGGTAAGGTAGCGACTTGCTTTCAATTTTGATAGCGACTTGTTCTTAAGTTTCTTAGCGATTTGGTGCTAGCGATTTGGACCAGTAGCGAGTTGCTATTTAGCGACTTGATTTCTTAGCGACTTGGTGCATAGCGACTTGCAGTCAAAATTCATAGCGATTTGGAACTTAGCGACTTGTCATAGCAACTTGGTTTTTAGCGACTTGATTCAAGGATTCTTAGCGACTTGGTTGACTTTTGTTTGTAATACGGTTTTCTCTTGATTTAGTAAAATCCCGTGAAAGAATCTATTTCCCGGTTTAATCATTGAGTTATAAAATCCCGTGTAATATTTAAACATGTCTACCAACGTACCTACTATCATCTCCATTGTTGCCGAGGACGTTCAAGCAGCTGGCTCAGATACTCGTCCACCCATGCTTGACAGAACTGACTATGACTCTTGGGCTCAAAGAATCAGATTGTACTGTCTTGGAAAGGAAAATGGGGTCAACATTCTCAAATCGATTGATGAAGGACCTTATCTGATTGAGACTACAAGAGACTTAATTGATACAGCTGCTGATGGAACAATGATCCATGGGATAGACAGACCAAAGACATATGATGAGCTCAATGATAAGGAGAAAAAGTGTTGGGTCCAATAAATGGACCCAATCACCCTGAACAAGATTTGAAAATAAAATAGCCTAACTCACTAAATAAATAGTGAGTGACTCACTGATAAAGAAATCAGTAAGTGTTGTTTAGTGCTCTTTACTTACTGATACGGTGTCAGTGAGTAAAATATATAAGATACAAACAATACCAGTGACACTGAGATTTTGACAAATGTCTCAGTGATCCTGAAGACCTATCTCTACATACAGACTAAAAAATATGGGTAGGAACTTCCAAGAGATGAAGTCAAACAAGTACAAGACTTTACCATAAGAGTGGGAATATTGTGATGACACATTCAAAAGGATGGTTGGTGCTTTTCGAAAAGAGGAAAATGAAGATGGACCACATGTCACCATCATCACATGTCTTGTATTATTAGTTCTTATATATATATATATATATATATATATATATATATATATATATATATATATATATATATATATATATATATATATATATATATATTTATATATATTTATATATCTGTAATTGTAATAGATAGGTATGCATTCTAAACAAACACAATACATAGTATTAGTTGTTAAGATCATCCTCTCATTGAAACACAAGCATAGCTTGGATCAATGAGAGTTTATTTGTCATTCAATGGGGATAATATACCGAGATTATCCCCGTAAAAAGTTGAGGATGTTATCATGTAGTCTAGTTGGTATTGAGAAATCTTGTAACAATTGTTAATCATTATTAATGAAGGTGTTCTTTATTTTTATCAAGATTTACTTAATTATTTGGACCAACAAGTGGTATCAGAGCCGGTGGATTATTCTCATATCCAGATCCGTTCATGACTGCTGATAACATTTCTCATTGTCAAAAAAATTCAAGTGCAAACCTTCAAAAACTGCTACTGATAGCAATTTTTTAGGGGGGGGGAAAGACACTGATATTGACAAATGACAAAAACACCCGTACCCAACAATAACTATCCACCATCCATATCTTATCCTCTCACCTCATAAAAAAACATATCTCAAAAATTTCATTTCACCTTCATCTTCACCACAAAAAATCTCACATCCGGATCCAAACAAAATCTACCAAATCATCTTCACATACAAAAAGGGTCTCGATCAAAATGTATCTCAAAACCACCCTCAAACTTTCGATCTATCCATCACAATCACCAAAAACCCAGATTCACATCTTCAACGACACATAAAAAAAATTGATCAAATCAAAAAATACATTCTTATCATCACTCTCAACACAAACAAATTTAACGACACCAACAAACCCTCAAAACCCAGCTACAACTTCTCTGGCGAGAGCTCCGTTGAACAAAAAAGAACCCAAAAGTGAGTTTTTCTAAGTCACAAACTGAGTTTGTGTTAATGGGTTGTAATATTTGTTCCTGAAAATCAAGGAAGTGGCTGAGTAGTTTTGTTTGTGACTCGGGGGTGTGATAAAGATCAAACATTGGTGTTGTAAAGAGTGAAAGTGTGACGTGAAAAAGTGATGGGAGTACGAATCAATTGATGGTATTTTTGTGTTTTAGATTCTAGCTGTTAAGTGGATGAGATAAAGTGTGAGGTAGCTATTTTTGTTCACTGATTGATTAGCACAAATATAAGCTGAGATGGCAAATAAGCTTGAACCTGGATTTGCAGTTGTGGCGGTAAAAGGTTTAGAATCGAATCAGTGTTTTGGGGAGTTTGAGCATGGTTGGATTCAGAAGTGGACTGAAATGAGGGTGTGATACAAATCACAGTGACTGATGAAATGGTTTGCTCAGAACTGGTCAGGGAGTGTTGAAAAGAATCGGGCTTAACCTGAGAATGTTAAGAAGGATGCTCGGGTGTGGTGAGAATCGAATATCACAAAGAGTGGATAGGTTATTGATTCGGGTCAGTAACTGATTGTGTCTCAGCGTGGGAAGAAAATGAATCAGGTAGAGTTATGATTCATTGGGCACTAGGCACGAATTAGTGAGTGAAAAAGCTTTTAGGTTTCAGGTTGTGTCGTTGTTGCAACATATTCGGTGAAATCAGTCACTGAAAAAACCAACCAAAGCATGTTGCGATTATAAATATTGATGTCCCTGAAACACAAGAAGTCCCTGAGCTCGTGTAATTCTAAACCCAAGTGACTGAGAAGAGATCCAAAACCTGAAAAACCAAACAGGTGAACATGAACCTTACCACCTGAAGACAAATGAGACTGAACCCGAGTCTCAAGGTGTGAAGAATGGGTCGTCCAGGTTGAAATATGCTCAGGAACCAAAGATAGTGCCACTGAGCTCGTAGTGACTAAAACCGAGTCACTGAAAATATGAGAACCCGAAGACCTGATAACCAGAGACCCTGGTGGTGTCAATAATTGTAATAGATTAATATCTTTAGTCTTAGCCTAAAATGAAATGTAATTCTTATCACTTACCTGGGAAATTCTTATTGTAACTGAAAGCATATATGAGGGTGGACAGTGGACACTGATGTATCAAATTAAACCAGGTCCCTAGTTGCTTTATCAGTTAATATTGTATCATTGGAATCAAAACATGTAAAAGGAGGGTGGATACTGATGAATCAAAGTAAACCAGGTCCCTCAGGGTCTAAATGAGGACACTGAACCCTCAAAACTGAACCCCTTGAACCTTCCTGAACCTGGGTATTAAACTCAGGTCACTAAACCTGATCACTGACTACTGAACCTGGTTATTAAACCTCCTGTCACTGAACCTGGTCACTGAGACTTAAAGGATCATACAGCCTGAACGTAGGTACTGAACCCCTGTCACTGAACAACCTGAACCCTCTGACTGAACCCTCAGTCTTACACCTTTTACCAATCACTTTAGGCTATTTGTATATTCAAATATGGGGAGACTGTTGGGTCCAATAAATTGACCCAATCACCCTGAACAAGATTTGAAAATAAAATAGCCTAACTCACTAAATAAATAGTGAGTGACTCACTGATAAAGAAATCAGTAAGTGTTGTTTATTGCTCTTTACTTACTGATACGGTGTCAGTGAGTAAAATATATGAGTTACAAAAAACACCAGTGACACTGAGATTTTGACAAATGTCTCAGTGATCCTGAAGACCTATCTCTACATACAGACTAAAAAATATGGGTGGGAACTTCCAAGAGATGAAGTCAAACAAGTACAAGACTTTACCATAAGAGTGGGAATATTGTGATGACACATTCAAAAGGATGGTTGGTGCTTTTCCAAAAGAGGAAAATGAAGATGGACCACATGTCACCATCATCACATGTCTTGTATTATTAGTTCTTATATATATATATATATATATAGAGTCCGGTTCTAGAGAAAAGTATAATTAGATAGAAAAGTGAGAAAAAAAGTTATAGGGTAGATTTTACAAATGTCCCAAACTTCAGGGTAAAAGTTGAAAAAATAAATAAAAAAGGGCGGATCCCATTATCTCCATTGCCCACCATTTTACTGGTAAACAAAAACACACACTCCGATCATTCAATCTCGATCAAAAACCCATTATCTCCATAGCCACTATTTCCGTCTCTATCGCCACCATCATCTCCATCGCCACCACTCCATTATTAAAACACACACACCGATAAAAAAGCCCCAAATTCTGACAATTACCGATCAAAATCAAAGCAAAATTAGATAAAACACTAGTGAATGCCATAATTTTGCTCTCGGATCATCAGAAAAATGACCAAAAAGAAGTTTTGAAATTGTAAGTGCCCTAATTTTGGATATTCATCATTTGGTTGATTTAAACATGTTATAATTATGTATAACTTTTATGATTGAGGCAAATGTAAAGATTATGTTATTTTAGTGCATTCTGGCAATCGTAGGTTTTTAATTACAGATTTTTTTTTAATTTTTATGTTATTTTAGTGCATCATCGTGAAAATTATAAAATAATTACTGTTATTATGGAATAGAATGACATTTAATGAATTTGTATGTATAAATTATATTTTAGTGCATCTGTCTAAGTAATATGTTATAGCATTTATTTGTGTGAATAAGTGCATCGGTATAAGGAATTTATATTTTTTTGTTAGATTAGAATGATAGATTGATGCATCCATTGTGTATTATTAGAGCATCGCGTGACTTGTTTGGCATGTGTTTGTTTGATTAATGAATCAGACATTAATGTTGTGTTATCTGTTAGAAGGATTAAAGCATCACGCTAAAAAATTAACGCATCAGGAGTGTATGGTTAGTGCATGAAATGAAAATTTTAGGGCAAAAAATGTGTGTGATTAGAGCATGAAATGAAGAAGTAAGGGCATCGAGAGTTTATGATTAGGCCATCTCATGAAACGTTAGCACTTGAAGTGTGTATGATTAATGCATCATGAATATACATTATGTAACTAGTGTACATTTTAAAGCATCAACAACTCATTTTATGGAATCAATTAGTATAATTAGAGTGTCGCGTGACACCTTAAGGGATCCCGAGTGTGAGTAAAGCATCACGTTACACGTTAGGGCATCTGTTTTTTTATTATTACATGTGAAATAAGCGTTAGCACATCTGTTAGTATGATTAGTGCATCACTGGAAAATACTTTGGCAACTATTTGTATGTTTAGTGCATCAAGGGACATATTAGGGCATCAGCGAGTATTAATTAGTGCATCGTGAGACATATTAAGGCATCAATGTATACGTTTAGTGTATCCGCTTGTATGTTTAATTGTACTCATTCCATTTAATGCATGACAGTGTTAGGAGGTTTGCTTGTTTGCATGATCTTCAGTTACAAGACAACACAGTTTGCTTGACAGTGTTGGAAGTAATTGCTAAAAGTGATACATTTGTCATGCTCAATTCACGTACTAAACTGAAATACTTCAATGAAAAACGTGTTGCTACTGTAAGTTTTTTTTGATTCAATACTAAAATATGGCCAATGTTAGTAATACATGCTTGCTAAATTTCTTTCAGGTAATGAATGTTCAAGTTCCGTTCTTATTTAAGCTAGCTGTTGACTGGTTAACAACAGCAACGGGAAATCCTAGCTCACTTTCTGAATTTGCGGCTGCTAATTCACGGATTTAGCTATTTTTGTTAGTCCAGTGGCTGTGTTAATTGGTAATGGTATAGCACGAACAGGGGCCTCTGCTTTCAACGGTACATTATGATGAAGTAATTGCTGGTTCTTTCCGTGACAACAATAAGCCTAAATATGGCATGTGATCCTTTTTTTTACTACTTCATTCTCGACTTATTCTGTGTGTTTGTCTTGTTACAGAATTGCGAACTACAGTGTTTTCTAAGGTTGCATTGCAGACTATTAGGTTGGTATCCGGAAAGGTGTTATCGAACTGAGCTCAAACTCTTCTTCCTATTCTGAGATATGAAGTTTATGCTATACTTATGTGTGATACATGTGTTTACACATTTTAAACCAGCTTGATCTGCGGTATCATCTTCGGTATATATATCGACTTCCTATTTGATTAACTGGGTTCAACTATTACTTAATGTGACTTTATAGGTTTTACATCAAACCTTTTTCAGTTTAAAGTAATGGAAATAAATTTTATGGTAAAGTGCAGAAAAGGCTAGTTTTGTAGGTTAGTTGGTTTTGTTATCATTCAGAGTGAACAAGTGTTGTTATTGTACAATGCTAAACTATAAGAATCAAACAAGTAATTGCATCTGTGTGTAGTTTTCTTGATCATCTAGAGTGTTGGATTGAACAAAGTTTTTGTATTCATTATGTGGATATCCCATGAATACTTTTGGTTTTACTCGAAGCCAAGTGTGAGTTTGTTACATATCTTCATGTTTCTTTCCTTTTTGCAGCAGTGAAACAGGTGCTTTAAATCGAATTATTGATCGTGGTAGTCGGCCTATTAACTTCATCCTCTCAGCCATGGTATTTAATGTTGCAACAACTATGTTAGAGTTGAGACAGGTTCTCTTGCTTGATTGAGTCCATTTTACAGTTTAACTAGTTACTATTTTTTGTGTTTACCAAATCTGAAAAATCACAACTTTGTTAACCCTTTTGAGACTGTAGTTGTGTATCTGTGTGCATTTTGCCAAGACTGTTCTTGTTGCTTATAATTGAATGAGTCAAGAATGAGTCTAAAATAAGCATTATTGCATATATTTGCATGTTTAGTGCATCCATTTACATGTTTAGTGCATCTATTTGGACATATTAGTGCATCCATTTGCATATTTAGTGCATCCATTTACATTTAATTTGATGCACAGAAGGCAATTGCTATTTATGAAGAGATTTGGTGGTATTTGTTGGATGAAGCCTTTTTAGCGTTGAAGTAGCTGCACTTGTTCCTTTTCAAATAGCTGCACATGTGAAAAAATTAATGGAGTAAATGTAACTGGAAATGAAAAGCAACGACTTCCTAATTTGTAATTGTTCAATATGTAGTTTGTTGATTGAAGTTGTTTGATAGTTATAGGTGTAATTGATGAATGATGCTTAAAAGTTAGGGAATAGTTGATGATTAGTGGTGATAGTTTTATTGAGTGGGTTAATTTGTACCTTCAATTATGCAGTTAAATAGTGGATAAGAGTTTGTTCAAGTCGTTAGGTGTACAGAAATTATGGATTTCTGTCAGTGAAGTTCTGTTACTTTTTTTTTCTTTTTTTTAAATGTTTGTGTTGAATATGTAATTTTGATGATTGATGTTCTTTTGATAGTTATAGGCTTATTTGATGAAATGAGGCTTAAATATTGGGGCAGTTGACGATTAGTTATTAATTTTGTCGTGTTGCATACAAGAAATACGGTTTTGTTACATTTGTGACTGGTTTGGTAATTCACGTTTTGTCTAAGAATTATAAATATATCTGATCAAATGATGCTTAAGTTTACTGTTAGTTGATGATTAGTGAATATAATGATAGTTTTAGTGAGAAGGTAGTTTGTTTCGTGAAGTTGTGGCTTTCAAAAGTGGATAGGAGTTTGCATTGATTTTGTCGTTTTGCGAACAAAATTACTGTTTTGTTATGTTTTATTTGTGATTTGTTTTATACTTTTATATGTAATTTGTTGTTTAAAGCTGTTTAAATAGTTATAGGTGCATTTGATGAAAAGATGCTTGAAATATAAGGCTAGTTGATAATTAGTATTATACAGTAGTAGTGAATTAGCGAGAGTTACTGAATAGTGTTGGAAATGTATATATTTACAATAGGTAAATGTCCGGATTCGAACTCGTGACCACGGGATTGCACACTTTTACGTATGAGACTCGATGTTTTAATAATTAATATAAAATATTATGTTTAATTATTAAATTCACAATAAACGACTAAACGAGCGATAAGAACTTATCGAAAGTAACTATCGGTCGTTAAATGTCAACGGGATATGAAGAAAAGTAAACAAGCCAAGAGACGGTTTTAGGAACCTTCTTTTGGGCTTGTTTTTGGCCGAAACTATGGTATCCCACATCGGAAACCATAGTAAACTTGACATCTACCATAAGGCTATAAATACATCCCCATGTATTCATCCTTTGGTACACTTGATTTCATTAGAAGGCCAAACTTCTTCTTTTCTTCCCTCTTATTCTTGGTCGACGAGTGAATCCCCATTGTAAGGGATTTACGAGTGACCTTGAGCATAACAAGGTGTTTGGTTATTCTATTGTGATCAAGAACTAGCATTCGCATCGAATCGCTAATAGTACGTGTGTACAAGAACGTGGTTGTAAGACATTATTCTTACACCAATAAGTACTTCTTTGGTTTGCTTTGCTCGAGGGTGGTTTTGCTTTGCTCGAGGGATTTGATATTCGCAAGAGGTACGTTACGCATACTTTCAGTTAATTAATTTATTTGTTATGATCTTAAGTCTTCCGCTGTGTACTCTTGATGTCTTTATGTTTTATTGTATTTTATATATCATAAACTCAACAAATAGGTAGTTTGTACTTCAAGTTGTGGTTTTCAAACATCATAGTAGTTTGTTTGGATTTTGTCGTTTTGCGTACAGGGATTACCCTTTTGTCTGTGTTAAGTTTATTAAAGTTGTTTGTTATTCTTGTAATTAGGAAAACATAGTGAATGTTTATGTTTGCTGTTAGTTTGATGTTGAAGTATTGGTACTGCCTTGGATGGAATGAGTCTAAAATAAGCGTTATCGCATCTATTTGCATGTTTAGTGCATCCATTTGCATGTTTAGTGCATCTATTTGGACATATTAGTGCATCCGTTTGCATATTTAGTGCATCCATTTACATTTAATTTGATGCACAAAAGGCAGTTGCTAGTTATGGAGGAATTTGGTGGTATTTGTTGGATGAAGCCTTTTTTAGCGTTGAAGTAGCTGCACTTGTTCCTTTTCATGGGTATCCATTTACATATTTAGTGCATATGTGGTAATAGTAAGCCATTTATTTGTATCTTTACTGTATTAAACCAAACATAAGGTTGTGGTTGTTGATATAGCACTATAGCTTCCAATATAAAACCAATAACATATATACAAAATGTATGGATTGTGAAGATTTGATACTAGCATTTTGTCTCACTTATTGTTTCTTTTGTATATGCTTCCCAGCCAGTAGAGATACTTGATGTGTTTAGCAATTAATTTATCATGGGTCAACCCAATCTGATAACTAATTATCATGACCGGTCCCCCAAAAAATGATGCTAGATGCGCTTAAACCTACAATTAAGGATTTGATTCAGGATGATGTTTTAAGACATTTGGATGTCGATGTGAAGGTTGAAGTTGCTTCCTACATCAGTGAAGTAACGATAGTTACAGCTCCTGATTCAGCTTACAACAATAACCAAGGAGGTGTTCTCAGGTGCTTATAGTATTTTGACATCTGGTTTTTATGTTTTTGGCTTTCCTTACATGAATACGATCTAACTGATTGTATTTTTTTTTCTATTTCCAGGTTATTACAAAGTTGCTTTATCTTCTAAATCAAGGTGACACCTTCAGAAAGGTTAAATCATATTCCTTTTATAGTCCATAGTTTAAATCTGGTAAAACAGCAAAGAGTCTTTGTATTGAGAATACTTTCAGGTAAAACAGCAAAGAGTCTTTTCTTCTATAAATATGTCGCACATGCTAGTGATTGTTGTGAAGGTAGTTAGGAATTAGGACAAGTGGTGCTTTGTATTGTGTGGCTGAATATGACATGAGTACTACTAGTACAATTCTTGAAGAGATGAAATAAACACAACTTTGAATAGTGAGGGTATCATGGCTGTAAAAGACGCTAGGCACGGTTGACTACCTTGTAGCTTGTAAATTGGCCTAGGTGGTGAGTAATCAATATATATCTATTTGTATAAGTTTGAAAGTTTTATCTCTGACATGTTGATAGGACCTTAGAAATTTGTTTAGAAACATTAACACAATTGTTTAAATATTTTAATTCGAGTTTTGGCGTAGTTTCTCCAAGTTAACCAAAAGTTTTAGCCTAGGTGGGGAGTAATCGGAATTTGGTACTAATATTGTCCCATTGGTTGATGCAGGTTAGAAATTCTTGAGAACAATTGTATTAGCTGATTCAAGAAGTGCAGAATCAACAAACGTCAATGAGGCATCTGATTGCAGTTGCCCAAGCAAAAAGAAAACAAGCTTAATCACAAAACCATGCGCATGACAACTTTACTTTATCACATATGACGACCACTGAAGCAATGGGGAAAAGTCTTGTCTCTATTTCAGCTGTTCAGCTAGTGGGTTCTGGAATCAAGGTACAAAAAGATGTACAGTTTGAATCAAATGATCAATCTGATCCTGCAGATTTCGAGGAGAGGGGGACCAGTTCAGGACATCGCCCTGCAGGAGGCTCTCTTAGCGGTGGGATGTTTGCCTGTTTCCTACAAAAACATTGGTTCAAAGAAGCTAAAGAAAACTAGTCATCTTACCAGAAGTTTCTCATTTTGTGTTCCCAACATATCATGTCCAGTATCGCAACTATGAAAAAAAATAGAGAATAAGACGATTACTTGTATGTATATATTGGATTTTGACCCTACCAAACATTTTATAACACATATAATGCATGTTTTAAATGATATTTTTGTTTTGAAGGCAACAAACGTTACAATACTGATGTCTAAAATATAAGAGAATGATATGATAGTTGAAAAACATCACAGTTAAAAAATAAGGATGAAAGGAGTATGGATTTACAAAGATTCCCCCTGAAAAAAGAAGGAAGTATCAAAAAGGCCCCTGGACTTTGTAAGAAAAAAAGGAGGGGAAGAGGGGGTGATCTAACGGTTGAGATCACTTCTCTCACTTTTCTCTTGAGATCAACTTTTTAAATGATCCAATCTATATATATATATATATATATATATATGTAATTGTAATAGATAGGTATGCATTCTAAACAAACACAATATATAGTATTAGTTGTTAGGATCATCCTCTCATTGAAACACAAGCATAGCTTGGATCAATGAGAGTTTATTTGTCATTCAATGGGGATAATATATCGAGATTATCCTCGTAAAAAGTTGAGGATGTTATTATGTAGTCTAGTTGGTATTGAGAAATCTTGTAACAATTGTTATTCATTATTAATGAAGCTGTTCTTTATTTTTATCAAGATTTACTCAATTATTTGGACCAACAAGTGGTATCAGAGCCGGTGGATTATTTTCATGATCCAGATCCGTTCATGACTGCTGATAACATTTCTCATTATCAAAAAATTTCAAGTGCAAACCTTCAAAAATTGCTACGGAAACTGGTGGGTGTTTTCCAGTGCCTTCGATGGAGTCAGGATTGGTTGTGGGTTCCGTATCGACGGGTTGTTCCTTTCCCTCCGAGTCTTTGTCCCTCAGTGACCCCTGAGACACTAGTGGGTGTTTCCCAGTGCCTTTAGCAGAGTCAGTGATAGTTGTATCCCTATCAGCGGGTTGTTTGATTCCCTTTGAATCTTTGGGATCGATCAGTGTGCCCTCAGACAAAGGCTTGGATTTGCTAATGTCATCACTAGGCGTTGTGGAAGGCGCTCCCTTACCAGCGGGTTGTATGTTTCCCTCTGGATCTTGGGGAGTAGTAGTTGTGACCAAGGGCACAGACTGTGATGTATCAGTGTCCTTCGTTGTCACGGGGGTGGATGTTGCTTAGACTGGTGGTGATGATGAGATTTGAGCCACTGATGTTGATGGTGTTGGCTCCCCCTCAGTGTGAGAAGGAGGTTCTTCAGCAATATTCTCCCCCTCATCTGTTGCCGGAGCTTCAGTGAGGGCAAGAGTTGGAGTTGGTGCTGAGGGGGACTGAGCAGCTTGACCCTTGAAGGCCTGATAAATTTCGGAGATCATAGCCTTGATGTCGGAAGTATCAGATTGAATACCAGTGACTTTAGCTTCCAAATTAGCCTGAGAACCTTCCAGAGCAGTCATTCTGGGCCCAAGATTCCAGGCCAGAGATGAGGATGCCTGAGTCAAAGTAGCCACCTGCGTATTTAAAGAGTCCAATGTAGCTTGAAGTGACTGGACTGAGGATGGAAGACCCTGAACCATTGGGTCCAATAAATTGACCCAATCACCCTGAACAAGATTTGAAAATAAAATAGCCTAACTCACTAAATAAATAGTGAGTGACTCACTGATAAAGAAATCAGTAAGTGTTGTTTAGTACTCTTTACTTACTGATACGGTGTCAGTGAGTAAAATATATGAGCTACAAACAACACCAGTGACACTGAGATTTTGAAAAATGTCTCAGTGATCCTGAAGACCTATCTCTACATACAGACTAAAAAATATGGGTGGGAACTTCCAAGAGATGAAGTCAAACAAGTACAAGACTTTACCATAGGAGTGGGAATATTGTGATGACACATTCAAAAGGATGGTTGGTGCTTTTCCAAAAGAGGAAAATGAAGATGGACCACATGTCACCATCATCACATGTCTTGTATTATTAGTTCTTATATATATATATATATATATATATATATATATATATATATATATATATATATATATATATATATATATATATATATATATATATATGTAATTGTAATAGATAGGTATGCATTCTAAACAAACACAATACATAGTATTAGTTGTTAGGATCATCCTCTCATTGAAACACAAGCATAGCTTGGATCAATGAGAGTTTATTTGTCATTCAATGGGGATAATATACCGAGATTATCCACGTAAAAATATGAGGATGTTATTATGTAGTCTAGTTAGTATTGAGAAATTTTGTAACAATTGTTATTCATTATTAATGAAGTTGTTCTTTATTTTTATCAAGATTTACTCAATTATTTGGACCAACAAGTGGTATTAGAGCCGGTGGATTATTTTCATGATCCAGATCCGTTCATGACTGCTGATAACATTTCTCATTGTCAAAAAATTTCAAGTGCAAACCTTCAAAAATTGCTACGGACACTGGTGGGCGTTTTCCCGTGCCTTCGCTGGAGTTAGGATTGGTTGTGGGTTCCGTATCGGCGGGTTGTTCCTTTCCCTCCGAGTCTTTGTCCCCCAGTGACCCCTGAGACACTAGTGGGTGTTTCCCAGTGCCTTTAGCAGAGTCAGTGATAGTTGTATCCCTATCAGCGGGTTGTTTGATTCCCTCTGAATCTTTAGGATCGATCAGTGTGCCCTCAGACAAAGGCTTGGATTTGCTAATGTCATCACTGGGCGTTGTGGAAGGCGCTCCCCTACCAGCGGGTTGTATGTTTCCCTATGGATCTTGGAGAGTAGTAGTTGTGACCAAGGGCACAGACTGTGATGTATCAGTGTCCTTCGTTGTCACGGGGGTGGATGTTGCTTAGACTGGTGGTGATGATGAGATTTGAGCCACTGATGTTAATGGTGTTGGCTCCCCCTCAGTGTGAGAAGGAGGTTCTTCAGCAATATTCTCCCCCTCATCTGTTGCCGGAGCTTCATTGAGGGCAAGAGTTGGAGTTGGTGCTGAGGGGGACTGAGCAGCTTGACCCTTGAAGGCCTGATAAATTTCGGAGATCATAGCCTTGATGTCGGAAGTATCAGATTGAATACCAGTGACTTTAGCTTCCAAATTAGCCTGAGAACCTTCCAGAGCAGTCATTTTGGGCCCAAGATTCCAGGCCAGAGATGAGGATGCCTGAGTCAAAGTAGCCACCTGCGTATTTAAAGAGTCCAATGTAGCTTGAAGTGACTGGACTGAGGATGGAAGACCCTGAACCATTGGGTCCAATAAATTGACCCAATCACCCTGAACAAGATTTGAAAATAAAATAGCCTAACTCACTAAATAAATAGTGAGTGACTCACTGATAAAGAAATCAGTAAGTGTTGTTTAGTGCTCTTTACTTACTGATACGGTGTCAGTGAGTAAAATATATGAGCTACAAACAACACCAGTGACACTGAGATTTTGACAAATGTCTCAGTGATCCTGAAGACCTATCTCTACATACAGACTAAAAAATATGGGTGGGAACTTCCAAGAGATGAAGTCAAACAAGTACAAGACTTTACCATAAGAGTGGGAATATTGTGATGACACATTCAAAAGGATGGTTGGTGCTTTTCCAAAAGAGGAAAATGAAGATGGACCACATGTCAACATCATCACATGTCTTGTATTATTAGTTCTTATATATATATATATATATATATATATATATATATATATATATATATATATATATATATATATATATATATATATATATATATATATATATATATATATATATATATATATATATATATATATATATACTAGTGTCAAAACCCGTCCGATGGACGGGTATGACTTGTGGTTTTTATTTTTAGGTTTTAGTAGAACAAATATATATACTAAAAAGTAATTAAAAGTTAAATTAAACAATTTACAACTATAATTGATGTTACCATAATAGTATTTCTTAGTTAGACGAAAAGACGGAGATGAGTCGTGATGCGTTGCAGACATTTCAGGTGTTCTACAAACGACATAATAATCATTGTGAAGTTGTGCCTACTATGATTAGAAGATAAATTTTGTAGAGAGCTAAAGAAAGTATAAACCTGATTCTAAAGAAAATAGCTTCACAAGAAGGGCATTTTCCGTTTCGAGGGAACTGTCTCACCAAAAAGTGTAGCCTCATTAGCCATCCAATACAACACTCGACGAAGAATTTCTCCCAAATACATACCCGAAACCATCTTCTCAAATGTCTAACAATATCATATGACAAATATACATATCGTTATTAAAGAGAGCAATTCGTCAAGAAAAGTTAAAACGATATAGGCAAAACAATCACATGTTCACCCGGGTTTAAACAATTAACATCCAGTGCATTATTGTACTCCTTCAAAGCGAGATATGAAGACTTAAAATGAATCGATGTCATGTGAGTTGTATCTATATTAAGTAAAAATCTCCTATGATATTCATTAAACTAAACGGTTGACAAAAGATGATACACAAACCATGGATACAGCTGTAATTAGCTGCATTGCCAAGATAAAGGTTATCACACATTTATCGAGTCCATGTAGACTCACAAGGCTCACACACTCTTTTCGAATCGATTTTTTTTACTCAGCGTCTTTCTGGATCGGATGGGAGAAGAGAAGACTGAAGAGCTCACACAATTGTGTACTACACCCACTTCATGTAGTTATCGACCAATTACCTTACATATTTACATACGGTAGTTATTATATAAGATTCTTTATGTTGCGTGGCTGAAAGATATGTTGATGCGCGGTTGATTTATTTATGTATACAGGTTAACATGTGTGTATACTTATAGATCTAAAGCCAAAATCAATATAATACATAAGTGATAGGGTTACTCATACATCAAGTAGATTATTACATAAATTAATTATTTTTCATCGTGTTTTATGAAGGTTCAGGTTTGTCTTTATTTTTAAATTGTCTATCATTTGAATACGTAAATTTTCCCTTTTCTTTTCTAAAGCAAAAGCCATAACTGGCAATGTCATTCTTATATTCCTGTCAAACTCATATCAAAGAAGAAAATGACTAAGGGGGTGTTTAGTTAAAGCTTTTACAAACAATTGTGCTTTTTAGCTTTCAAGCTTTCATAAGCTACTTCACCCTATCAAGCCGTAAGTTTTTTGGATAGCTAAAACACCATAATGTATTTTAGAAAAGCAATAAGCTCTTTAAATAAGCTTATCCAAACACTGCCTAAGATACAAAGTTAGAGGATTTTACTATAGATTCCACTTGAAAAAAAATGAGTCTTCATAAAAAATTATTAAAATTTTAAATTCTGTTGACAAGGCCAATTAAAGCAGTTTATAAAACAGAAAATCCGCATATTTTTTTTACAGTTAGTGTGTCAAATATAAACTTTAAGATAATAAAGATTCAATGGAAAATTAATATACTAAAACTGATTTAAGAATTAAAAGAACACCTTATGAGGCTTTTGGCCTGTTTGATCTGTTCAAGCGCTCTATATGTCAATGGGTCTAACTTTTGGCCTTACCCATTTGACCAATTACATATCAAACATTTCTCGATTTGACCCATTTATATACAAATGGGTCTAACTGTGGGTTGTTGTCGTGGTTTTAATTTTTGCAAGTCAATGCCTTCATATACGGAACAAAAGATAAAACCATAACCCATCATCACATCATTATTATTTTACCATGAGTAGACCCATGAGGAAATAAAGGAAAAGTGAAAACGCCCTAAACTAAGTCAATTAAAAAACCCTGATGTTAGGACCCGCGCGTTTGAACATTCAAAACTACCGGATATGGTCACAAACATAGAAGCAATAAGCCTCCCTTTGGCAGATAAACCACTACCTAACTTGCTGCAGTTAGCTAATCAGTAAATTACTATCTAACTATTTCTAAGTATGTCTTTCTATGGTCTAGTGCAGGCCTTTAGCAAGCTGATTGATTTCTTTAAAAACTCATGTACCTAAGCCTACAATGTGTAACAAAATGTGACAACCTAATACCCGAGAATAAACTTTATAGACTTTCACAAAGAGTTATCGAAAATTATCATGTTTTGTCTCAACATGTTTTAAAATAATATTATAGGATATGTTAAAGCAAGTGGACTCTCATTTTTGCCTTAATCCCACAAATGGACAAAACTAATTATAAGGTAGATAGGTACTAAAGGTATACAGACCTATCTTTCCTTTCAATGCAGCAAAATATTGATGGCTAAAACCATGATTTAGTATGAAGAATGAGTCTAGAAATCTAAATCAAGAAAAGTTGTCAAAAATTTTCGAAACAACGAAATCCAAACCTAAAGCACAAACGGACTGAAGCATTTCTCTTCCACAAAGTTAAAATCCAAGAATGTCTTATGTGGACTCTAATTTCCATTATCAAGTGACTTTTTAGTTCTTTGAATAACAGTCAAACACTCTTAAAAAAATGCATCTATTACATGATCTTGCACTTCCAATTAATAACCCTATAATAATCACAATCTTCGACTTACAATTAAGAGCGTAAATGCATCCTCATCTTTTTCTCCATAAGAATCGGGCACAGATAATGCATGTCGTAGGCGATCAACTGCAAAAAGATTTATACCAGATATAATAGAATCTAACCAAAATATAGCTGCCATCTGTATATTAAGATTCATGAGCATCAAACAAATAATCAATATAAATGCGAACACGCTAACTGAACATCATAAAATATGTGATTGTTGGATCAAAATAAAGACACAAGCCATCTTTTGACTCTTTTTACATTGGAGGCATGTTTGGATAAATTTATTACCCAACTCAACCCATTATAAATCATAAGTATATGTGAAGTCTCCATGTAAACGAAACAGGTTGGCAAAAGTCGAAATATATGTTGAAAGTAAGTTAATTACTCTGTTGTTATATGAAAAAATAAATGTTAATCATAACTTATAAGTATACTATAAGATATCAATAAGTTATAAACATCAATTACTATAATATGACAAAGTCTATATATGGATTTGGCTACAACTTACCAAGAAAAACAAACACATTGTGAAGACGAAAACTAACGTTAATGTTATTGAAGCAAGTCATTAACCTTTTGTCAACTAATGAATGTTATGAGTTCCTTTTTCTTATTCACAAACCCTTAGCTTTTCATCAAACATATTATGGGCGATTCGTCAATTCACCACCAAAGTTCAGATATAGCAACATATTCATCATAAACCTATGGCATGCAAAACTTGTTTTGTGTTATGAAAGATAAGAAAACCAAAAATCAAAATAATGAAAAGCCATAAACTGTACACCTTCTACACAAAGGTTTTCAAAATAACAAATAACATTAAGTCGGTATAAACATTAGATTTTCTTATTCCAAATGACAATGGTTGTTTCAATGTTGTTTCAGTTTGAAAGGAACCCAATTAGATATTGTCATATGTCCACCACTTTACAAAACTGAAGTATAAAGTCAAATACATAGTGACAAAGCATAACCTTACAATTCATCATACACAGAATAAATTGGTACCTTTTACTTAGTCTCATTACTGTCAACTTCAGTTTGTTGTTTTGATCGGTGTTTGTGGGTTCGGGTTCAAGGAGGGACTGATAACCAACACTCTTAAATCAAACTCATCCAACTGGTTCAGCAATTCCAACAAAGTTCTTTGAATTTCACGTTCACCACCAGAGTGAGAGTCATACCTGAGCATAGCTAACATAGTTAGACCTCACATCTATAGCAAAGGTTAAAAGACATTGATGCCATTGAATGTACCTCTTTGTACCAACAGCATCAATTTCATCGATAAAGACGATAGAAGGGGAGTGATCATCTACAACTCTAAAAAGTTCCCTAACCAGTTTAGGGCCATCTCAAAGGTACTTTTGAATCAACTGCTGATGTGGAATTTTCCACTGCCTGAGATCTACTTGAATATGCCATATACTTAAACAGCTGATTATCTAATTATCACAACTATATATGACCCTACGCACCAAAAAAACCTTGGCTGCAGCCAAGCCTATTCTGTTACAGCGGATTTCTGAAACAACTTAGTTAAAGCATACTCAGTATTTTATAATGGGATGGTTCTAGGTTGATCAATACCCATATAACATGTAGACATTCTAGGAGTACACTGCAGCTAAAACCATTGATGGATTGTACAATTCCATACCGTTCATTTTATATGCAAGTTATCATCCAAACTTGACTGAGAAGTTTAATGGTAACATGAAATATTATGTAATAAGCTCAATGTGTAGAACCCATCTCCTAGAGCCACATCCATAACCCTTCTGAAAATGGTACGCAGGAACACTTCCATTTAAACAAACTGCATTTCAAATGATGCAAAGAAAAGTAATTATGACAATATTCATCTACCATCCCATAATCAGGGCTGAGTTATCATTTATTACATATCAGACTCAAAGATAATATCATTCAGTTTCCAGATCAACAAAATCAACATAAAGAATCCTATCTCAATTCTTTTGGGGTATACACGAAACTTAAAAGTAGAAAGATTTGAACCCTTTGGTTTCTGACACATGAATATAAGCTTCCATACACTCCTATTTCAGGGTACTTATGTCATTGTACACTCCACTTAAATAATTCCTCACTAACTCCTCAAGTGTCCATCTTTATTACTATAATCAAAAGTGTACATCTTCAATGGTGGCTGCAGTTTGGACTAAACCCTTGTTACCCTAACCTTCTGAATTGTAATTGCATCAAGGGCTCCATGAAAGAGATAGAGAATGAAAGAGATAACTATGGTTGGGCCAAAGGTCAGGTTTTTGTTTTTCAGAAACAGAAAAGATTCTGAGAATGAAAAGGAATGCATGCTGATTCAAGTTTGAACGATGCGTGAATATGAGCATCGACTGACTGTATAACCACTTTTACGCCTGTGGCACAGCAAAACAAACTGTCAAAAATGTTAGTAGCTTGATTAGTTAATGCTAATATATTCGATCTCTATTGTATGTCATTAAAACTATGTAATTAGATATTGTAAACAAATTGTTATTTGAATCGTTTTATGTACTTGAATATTGATATGGAATGCAAATTATACCTGCTCGTTGCAATGCAGGAGTAGCCGCAAGGGAGATTGGGGTACCATATTGTTGCATGTACCCTGCAGAGGAATTCATGCCAGAATACTGGTAGAGATGGTGTGGGTACACACAATAGCTCTGACCCGTTGCATAGTTTCCATGACCACCTTCTGCCATGTTTAGATACGGGTAGAATGCGGCGGTTGTATCAACTGCACCTGCAGCTGTGATCATACCACCATCAGTTGCACCAGCACTTGCTCTGTAGTATGGATACTGCCCATTTGTACCTCCGTACACATTATAGTAACTTTGAACACAATAAATCAGTCAAATTCAACATCTCAATTTATAACAATGCACATTTAATTATAACATAATAAGTTTATAACCAACACAAATTTAACAAACGTACCATCGGATAGGTATAATCTGGAGAATATGGCGAGTTTAGTTTTTTGTCTTGAAGCATATCGACTTTGTGTGTACTATGCACTTTCTCTGAATCCACGTTTTGGACGCCACAACTTTGGGGGCTCAATGCGAAAAGAGAAGCAAATGAAAATAACTGTGAGATTGTCGCTTGTGTGAAGGCGCAACGCTTGATTACTGAGTTCTGTAGCACACCGTTGAGTGTCATTGTGTTGCATTAGTTGTCTCCGGACAAAGCCCACTGCTTCTTCATTTGACATGACATCCCATATCCTGTCAAGTCCAATTATCATAAATTCATCAAAAAATAGATGAAATGTGATCATTTATAAATTAAAGACTTTGATGGGTATATTAAAAATCCAATAAAAGTATTAATATGTTGAAGTGAAGTTGTCTAAGACCACATTTTGTTGACCCGTAACTGTAATAGAAGAAAAAGATCAAAGATAGCAACTTTATCAGATAAAAAGTTACAAAAGCCTAGAAAAGACGATCGTTTGTAGATAAAGAACTTACACAGCTGTCATTGGTGTGCTTGATCCACCAGAGCCAGCACCGTCCATGTTTAAAATATGACCCGCTTTATCCTGTTACTCATGACATGCATCGCTTCATGTGTGCAAAGTATCGACCCAACCAAGTTTGTGGACACAATCTACACAAATAAAAATCGTTTTAAGTAAATGAAAAGTGCCTAACAAATCACATATACTGTTTTGTATATCTTTAATAGCATAGGCAAGCTGTCAAGCACATACCTGTTGTATATCTTCATCAGTAAATTCCAACAGCGGTCTGAAACCTTTGTTAGTCCCGGCATTGTTTATCTGTAAAACGACAGAGTTACGAATCAAGAAACTAAGGTAGGTAAGTAGGTTCAGATATCAATTCTCATGAAGCTTTTGTGTAGATAAAGTCAAAATTGCTCACCCAAATGTCTATAGAACCAAGTTCATTGACAGCAAAATTGGCCAAATCTCAAAACTAATATAATAAGTATCAGTTTTTTATGTTTATTATAAACTTTTATCACCTTTAGAATATGATTAAGGGATGTCTATTTGTTCTAAAAATAACTATTTTGATATGTTATATTGGTATCGACTTGATTTATCTCATACCAGTTTATCATACTTGCTATTTTATTTGCTTCGATCAGATGGCTAGTTACAAATATACATAAATCTTCACGTTCTTGTGTGCCTTCTTGCCTATTTGTTTCACGTTACTATCATCGCATTTAGCCTAAACCTTTAGAATCAATATCAGTATTGAATTAATAGAAACAATAGTATTTATATAAGAACAGTCAAAATCTGCATCAAATTTTAACTTTGGAGTAGAATAGTAAAGATATATAGACTTACGTTTTCAGAGCTTGCATCTTCTACATATTGTTTATCGTTTATAAGAAGGCCAAATAATCTTCGAAAGGCGAGTAAATATGATTGTAATTCCTCTGGATCCATATCTGTCACTAAAACTCTGCAAAAAAGGGATGGAAATAATTCCATGAATACAAATTCCATCGTTTTGCTTTTAAGACTTTCTAGAGGGTGTTTGCGATTGTTTATTAGAAAAATATATTTCGGCTAAAACTAACTATTTGCTTATTTTACAATGAAATAAGATGGTTAAGCATATAAAAAGATCATTAACCTTGATCAAAGTGGGCTTATCAGTCACAGCCTTGGCTTCCTTAATTGCAGCACGGATCTCTTCATAACCAGTGTTACCGTTCTTCACCCAAGTAATGTGCCACCCAAGAGCCTCAAAATGTGTGTCAACGCTTTCAGTAAAGGCAATCTCGGTGTCACCATCAATGGAAATGTGGTTGTCATCGTAGAAAGCAATCAACTTTCCAAGTCCCCAGTGTCCAGCAAGTGAACATGCTTCGTTTGCAATACCCTCCATTTGACAACCATCTCCAAGAATACAGTATCTGAAGCAAAACACATAATTCAGCAAATTCAATAAAAATGCTGAAAAATCGAAAATGCTATTTGAAATCTTACGTGTAGTGGTGAACAATCTCGGCACCGGGTTTATTGTATCTTGCAGCCAAATGCTTCTCAGCAAGAGCAAGACCAACAGCATTGGCAATACCTTGACCAAAAGGACCTGATAACAGTAGCATAACAATCGTTTAGAAACGAAATAATTTTCTTCAAATTTAGATATTCACACATATTCGAGCACTAACCAGTGGTAACTTCAACTCCAGGAGTTTCAAAGTTCTCGGGTTGACCAGGAGTCTTGCTTCCCCATTGACGGGATTGCTTCAAGTCCTCCACCTGAAAATTATACGAAATACAATTAAACAACGATACTCCAACTATATTGACTAAAACCAGTAATCACAAACACAAGGAGCTCCACTTTGACTTAGAAACTGATTCAAAGATGCTCCCTTTGGAAATGGACACTACAACAGCCCCAAGATGCTTAGCCAAATTTCGGACCACGGGATGCCTACCATAACAATTTATTCAGGGATGGAAATTTTTTTATTGTTACATTGTTTTTTGAGATACGAAACACTATGAAAAGAATTTCCATATTTGCATGTGGATACACAGCGAACACGTGGGTCCCCTACCTTTCACCTTATTAGCAACACATATGGCAAGAAATTTCATTGTGATGTTTAATCATCAATTGCAGTGCTTCGTTCTTCTGAATTTCCATGCTGAGAATTACTTATATGACTCTTATAACTAATGAAAGCTATTGATGGTATTGATTTTGATCACAAGTTATAATTATATGTTGTTCATTGTTAAAGAAATAATTTTCATATGTTGACTAATAATTACACTACAAATGAAAAGTATAAAAGATAGTAACAGGTTAAAGGTCATATGTTTTATGATATTAAATTAACATATTCCTCATATTATTCTCTATCGTTGTTTCCTAAACATGTGTAGCATCCATGTATGAATATTCACATCCCACCAAAATGTCACAATCTTTGATAAAAATAACCTATGTTGGGTAATAATTTTTGCATAAATTCTACATAAAGATGCATTACCTTATGGAAATCTGAACACAATGATTCCTCAAGTATCAAGCAAAAAGGGTGGTGACTTTTTTGGATGCCTCCACACTTGTTAAGCATTTCACCTTTCTGTTGCTGAGACATATGTATACTGGATTTTTCTGGTTTCTTGTATCTGCGAGTAAAAATCATATATAAAGTCTTGTATTGTACCAACACTTTATAAATCTCAGCAAGAGGTTGCAAGAAGATATACCTGCAGCATGAATGCCATCACTAACACTTTGATAAAGAGCGTAGCAGTTCCAAAGAGCTGAAAGTTCAATCCATTAGCTACCCCATGATCCAACCTACAACCACAAAAAAGGAGATCTGAAATGTAAGAGAAAATAACCACAGATGCCATCGATACGGTGTTACGGATAAGCCACACACAATTTCAAATGTGAGCCAATGTATGCACAAATATTACTTATCATTTTCAACACCAATGACCGTTAAATGACCACTTTGGATATATTTTACTGCCAAGAATCAAATATTTATAAGGTTTCATGAATAATATGGTTATAACATGTAACACCACAGTTTCTAAACATCAATAGCTCTTCTATGCGACACAGAATAAAGCTTCAAATGCAGTAGCAGCAAGCAAGCTGCAAAGGCAGTTGCAGCAAGCAAATTTTTTGAAAAGGCAGCAAGCAAACATATGAATACATAAAAATAAGCTTACTTCTTTTGGATCAGCCAACATATTTCAAGAAATAATTCAACAGGAAAATTATCACCTCAAAGATTTCATATTTTCCACCTACAATAAAAAGCACAATTCAAATATGAGATACTGATAATAACTTAAAATTGATTCACACAAATAACCATTACAACTATGGCGAACTGGTTTTTGCATACATTAATATAAATCCAAGTTTATAGAGATTAGGCACTAAGACACCAAACTATAGAAAATATTGTTTTTAAAAATTCTAGATCCCTTAGTTGCCTACGCTTCATGGTCTTCGTCATGCACATCCAGTTGCACCGCTGCATCATGGCCATCATCCGTATAAGACTCCTGCTCAATGTACCTTTAAGATGAGAGACAAGATGTAAGCTTGTGCAATAATTTGATTCAAATATGTTGTTTAATATGATAAACTGAAATATAACCTTCTCTTTTTCGTTCCATCATCTGGTTTGCAGGGAGTGGTTAACTGTGGGCTCCGCACCAGCCTTTTCAGCTCTGGCTTCAAAGCAGTGTTGCTGGCCGCTGGTGGTATCAGAATAACTGTTCCAAAGGTATAAGCCAAATATAAAAGGCGACATATCTAATGGAAAACCCCTTCGACAAACAAAACATGACAACAACTTGCCTGTAGAAGGTGTCGGTGCACAGTTAGCGTCAACATGTAGGGCTAGCGAGTCACGGTTATCACATGGGCTATTGGTGGACAGAGATCTACCCGCAGATTTTTAGAAGCAGCAAGTGAAAAAAAAATACATAGAGCAAAATACATCTTAAGGATGGAAGAGATGAGTGCTTTTAGTGATGGCCAATTTATGTAAGACTTTACATCCATACTTCATGTAATCGATCCACTAATGATGACATTGAACGCGAGTAGAGGAGGGCTTTTAGTGACGCTGCAATAATGGAAAAAACTACCATGAATTAACCACCATGCACAAATGCATTTTAAACACTACACCTTTTTTTCAACTTCAGGTCATGATAATCAGATAATCCATTTAAACAACAATCAGATAATAAATATAAACATACGCCAATAACATGTTTAAGCAACTATACGTAGCGTGCCTGCATAAGTTATGTGAGTATGTGGAGCGAGATGAGGTACCTGGGATAGAGAAATCATTATTATTTGGTGGAAAAGAACCAACGGATGGGCCATTCAGCATCTCATTCTCATGTAGACGTACAGTATCAGGATCATAAACTTCCTTGGATGCCCATAACTGAACAATTTTCTGCAATCTGGATTGATTTTCATCCTTGTTTAAAGGGTTATGGTAAATCCTTCCAAGCATGGAACCTAAAACATGCCTAAATGCGAGTGCCTCATTATCGATCTCATAAGGGTTGACACGTCAATGCAAGCTGCAATTTCCAACACAAAATATATGCATAACATAAGCATATCCTGCCTTCCAAAATAAAATTCAAATTACAAATAAAAAAACACTATATCAATTACAAACAATATCAAGAAAATAGACATCCAAAATCATACCTTTGGGTCATTGAAAGGGCTTTTGCTACTTCATTCATGTTAAATCAAGTTTATATGTCTAGAATATCTGCAGAAAGAAAAGCTTGCCTATTAAATGGATCCACTAATCTTCCGAATTATATAATTTAGTATAAAGGTGAGAAACAGAAACCCTATAAAATTACCTTTGTATTAGGTTGTTTTTTTGTGATTCTCCAGTTTAATATAGGGTACTTGGCTTTAGGGTACCTGTAACAAAAACAAAAGAAGATGTTAGATCGTCCTGATATTATGATTAGCAGGAGAAGAAGTTGTCGATTTAGGGTTTTGCGGTTTTTTGGAAGGGTAGCGAGATTGAATAGAGGTTTAGTCATGTGGCTGTGTTTTTCCTTTTAATGTTAACTTTATAGATTATAAGTTGCAAATTAAATTCAAAATAATGTGTTGGTGCATTGGTAAAATGTATGGAAAACATACTCACCACCCGGGTTCGAATCCAACTTCATGAAATTTTTGGAAAAAATAACTCCGGAATTTATTTATGAATGCCAAAAGATTGCTAGGTGGCATGTGTTGCTTAGGTGGAAATATGACGTGGCATTATGGGATGCCATGTGGCATTTTATGTGGCATGTCTCCTCTTATATATAATGTATATATATATATATATATATATATATATATATATATATATATATATATATATATATATATATATATATATATATATATATGTAATTGTAATAGATAGGTATGCATTCTAAACAAACACAATACATAGTATTAGTTGTTAGGATCATCCTCTCATTGAAACACAAGCATAGCTTGGATCAATGAGAGTTTATTTGTCATTCAATGGGGATAATATACCGAGATTATCCCTATAAAAAGTTGAGGATGTTATTATGTAGTCTAGTTGGTATTGAGAAATCTTGTAACAATTGTTATTCATTATTAATGAAGTTGTTCTTTATTTTTATCAAGATTTACTCAATTATTTGGACCAACAAAAAGAGATTCGATGCTGATATCAGGGCTTCTAACATCATACTTCAAGGTCTTCCAAAAGATATCTACAAGCTTATCAATCACAACACCGAAGTCAAGGCAGTGTGGGATAATGTCAAGATGCTTCTTTCTGGTTCTGAATTAACTATGGAAGACAGA
Source organism: Chrysanthemum seticuspe (assembly GCA_019973895.1). Classification (NCBI taxonomy): domain Eukaryota; kingdom Viridiplantae; phylum Streptophyta; class Magnoliopsida; order Asterales; family Asteraceae; genus Chrysanthemum; species Chrysanthemum seticuspe. The sequence continues at coordinate 358,487,425 of BPTQ01000008.1, read as the reverse complement.
GAATCACAACTCTATGATGAGTTTGAGCACTTCAAGATGAAACCAGATGTGAGTGTCTATGAGTATTACATGAGATTCCACAAGCTTGTAAATGATATGAGGAATATCAAAATGACCATGCCAAACATTCAGTTGAACTCAAAGTTTGTGAACAACATGAATCCCGAATGGCACAAGTTTGTCACTTCTGTGAAGCTGACCAAAGGATTGAAGAACACCAACTATGAACAACTGTATGCATTTCTTCTCCAGAATAAGAGACATGCTATGTTTGAAAAAAGGATTCTTAATCAGTTCAAAACCAACCCGGGAGAGACAAGCTCATCAAATGATTCAACTGCCTTCTACTCAAACATTGGAATTACCACCAAAGCATCTCAAGTTATACCCATGGGTTATGGTAATCACAAACTCATTCCTGATCCAATGTTCAAACAAGCTGATGCTGATGCAGCCGTGGGAAACTTCATTAATCAACTGGCTCTCATGATTAGTCAAAACATGAACTCTCTCCCACACACCAACAACAACCTCAGAACAGCATCAAATCCACACAATCAAGCCACTGTCAGAGATGGGAAGGTTATGGTGCAGCCAGTCCAAGAAAGGCAGTACGAACAAGTAAGAGGTGGAGAGGTTATGCTGCAAATCATAATAGGGGAAGGAATGGAAATCAAGGACAAGCAAAGCCGATCAAGCGTTACAACTGTGGTGGTGAGGGACATATTGCAAGGAAATGCACATCGCCAAAGCGCCCTCAGAATGCAGAGTACTTCAGGGATAAGATGTTGCTTGTTCAAGCTCAGGATAATGGTGCAACTTTGAATGAAGAGGAGTTGTTGTTTCTTGCTGAGGGAAATGCTAAGACATATGATGCAGATGTGGATGAGCAGCCAACTCAGGAGATAGGCCACAATCATCAGAATGCCTTTCAAGTCGCTGATTGTGATGCATACGACTCTGACGTTGATGATGAACCTACTGCACAAACCATTTTCATGGCTAGCATTTCTCCAATGATCCCTCCTAAAGTCTCTTCATCTCCACAAGCTGGTCCATCCAAAGACAAAATCATTTCTGAGGTACTAAAACTATATGATGAAGTTGATGAGCAAAAGATACATGATGAAGTACAATCAACTGTAATTATTGAGTCAGATATTGAAAATATGGGTAATGTCAATGTTGTCCCATATGATCAATATGTGAAACAAAGTGAAAGTGAGATTGTACCAAGTGATGTATCTTATGCAGTCAATGATGACTATGCTGTTGACGAATACACTGTATGTGCCCCTGATGATTCTGTTATCTCTAAACTTAATGCCTATAAAGAACGTGTTGCTATTTATGAACAACGAGCTAAGTTTGAGTTAACCACTCGTGAGCAGGAAATGGATGACCAAATGCGTACAACTATTAGAAAAAGTAAGTTTAAAGAAGAAGTATTAAAACAAGAGTTAAACTCCTTACAAGAAAAGCTTTCTAAAACTGCTATGCAAAAACAAGAACTTCAAGAAAATGTTAAAATGCTTAAGCAAGAATTCAGTGCTAAGGAATCAAAACTTTTGAATGATTTTTCTAATCTAAAAACCTTGAAAAACAAGCTTGAAAATAAGTTGTACGTACAAGGAAATACCATTCAGACTGCTCACTTAATCACTAAGCACAGAGTTTTGAGTGGTAAGCATAGTACTCCCCTTGTTGAGGAACCAAATCCAGAGGTTGTTAAAAAGGCTAGAGCTGCCCATAATGTAATCTATGATGGCAATGAGATTCTTAAACCTAGACAGAAACCTAGTTGCATTGAGTGCACTGAAGAAGATAGAAAATTAGATGATGCATCTAGAGAGAAAATGAATAAAAAGCTAGAAGATCCTGAATGTAAAAAGAATAACATAATGATCAAACCCCATGATTACAAGAAGGAAAAATGGATCACCTTAAACAAATTTAAGCCTCAAACGTTGTTAACACCTGAACAAGTTTTCTGGAAAAGGGACCTAGATAAGCAAAAAGCTGAAAATCTTGTTGAAACAAACACTCCCCTTAGGAAAATGCCTGCAGCGACTGTGTATCCTCCAAATACACCAATGCATTTAGTTCCTAGAACTCTTGCCACTAAGAGCAAGACCTTAATCAGTCAATATGTTATTTTTCAACTATTTGTCGATTTTGAGAAAACTTGTAAGAAAATGATCACACCCATTGGGATCACTGAAGGGGAAAGGGGTTTTGAGCAAACAGAAGAATGCTATCTAACTGAGGTCGTGCCTTTCTTCAAAGAACTAAAAGATCAATTTAAGAGTCTTAAAAAGGGGATAGATTCAGATATTAAAGGAATGGAAAAGGAATTTGATGCAATGATAGTTGAGGTTAGTGACTATGAGCGAGAACTAAAATATAATGAGATTGAGAGGAAAAACTTGCATACACTGAATGAGTCTCTTATTTCTGAATGTATTGCTCAAGACATGTTTTACACTGCTACGAATTGTTCCATTAATGGTTCTCAATTTCATGAATTATTTGTTGCTCTGAAAGTCTCCCATGATCGTGTCATTGAGCTTGAAAAGATTAATTTGAAACTGCATGATAAAGTTGAACAGGATGATCATGATAACCTGGTAAAACAGTTTTCTAAATTGGAAGTTGAGCATCTTGCTTTGCAATTAAAATATCAACATCTAAAAAAAATGTTAAAACCTCAAATATCAAGACATCCTTGGATGTTCCTGAATTTGATGCAGTTATTGAAATTAGCAAATGTGATGAACAGATTCGAGCTCATTGTAACACGATCAGAAAGTTGAAAGCCCAAATTGCTCAATTAAAGGGTGAAATGAACAATGTGACTGGTTCCCAAATGCCTCCTCCTTTAGATTCTCGGAATTCTCAAAATTTTCATCTTCAAAACTTGGTTAATGCTTTACAAAAGGAAAATGATAGATTTGTAGAAGAAAATGAAAAGGTTAAACGTCATTTCAATGAGTTATTTGAGTCAATAAAAGTCACTCGTAATAAAAATAATGAACAAAAAACTTCGTTTCAAAAGGAAATTGAAAATCTGAAGAGTCAGGAAAAAGGGAACATGCCAATGACCAATGGGGAGAATGGTGCATCAAAGGTGCATGGTTGTAATAAATATGCTTTGTCTGTGAAATATGTTCCTCCTCATCTTAGGAATAACAAACTTGCCATTCAAACATATTTCTCATACCTTAAGGATAGTCTAGAATATCTTCGTGAGATTGTAGAAGAGGATAAGATTGAGAAACCACTTGATAATGCAATTGGCCATGCATGCTTATATGCCAAACGATCTCAAGAACTTCTAGAATGCTTAATTACAATATGCCCTAAATCCCTATGTGAGCAAGTCAATCCCTTAATACCCTGTTCTATGCCTAATGCCAAGTATGTAAGTCATTCAATGCCCAATGTTATGAATGTGAACTTTAGTAGGCCTTCAAATAGTTCAGATCTCAGCACCTCCAGTGTTAAGAAAGTGAACCTCAGTGTGCCTTCAAATAGTTCACATCCCAGCACATCAAAACAGAAAGGAAAAAAGTAGCAAAACCAACTAATGTTCCCGTTCCCTCTACAGGAGTAATCAGTGACATTAAAGCGAGCAGGTCAAAGTCTCAAGGCAATACAAGGAATGATAGGACCTCGCAAGCTAAGAATGTGCATTGGAAGAAAGTAGAAGATCACCGTAGGGAGAATTTGAATAAAACGAATCGTGTTGATTCTAGTGTTAGCTCTAAGCATACTGTAATTAATGCGAATTCTACTACTTTTGGCAAAACATGTAATGATGATTGCGTGGTTTCTGTTACTAATCTTGAATGTGGTATGAATGATTTGTCTAATGCTGTCAAATGCCCAGTTAAAACTGTTAATGTTAAAAATCAAGCTAAGAAGGCTAAAAGGCAAAAGCGAAAGAAAGTTAGAAAACAGTGGAAACCCACAGGAAGAACATTTAGTAAGATAGGTTATCAATGGATACCTTTTGGCCATAAGGTTAATCAGACAATGCCCACTAGAAAATGGATGCCTACTGGTAGAACTATTCCCTTAAGAAGTGAATATACTTTGAATAGGTCAAATACGGATACTAGCACTGCATCTATTTCTGATGATTCCATTGGTTCTATTTCGAATATGGGTGTTTCTATTTCTGATGTGGGAGTTCCAATAACTGTTACTAACCAAATGGAACCCATTCTTGCATGGGGATCCCAATTATCCAGTTATCCATTCTTGTCTGTGTTCAACTGCAGATCGTTCAAATCATTCTGTGGTACCTGGACTCAGGCTGTTCCAAGCATATGACTGGAGACCGGTTGCGGCTCATGAAGTTTGTGAGTAAATTTATCGGGACTGTTAGATTCGGGAACGACCATTTTGGAGTAATTATGGGTTATGGTGATTATGTAGTCAGCAAAAGTGTAATCTCCAGGGTATATTATGTGGAAGGTCTTGGTCATAATTTGTTCTCTGTTGGTCAATTTTGTGATTCCGATTTAGAGGTGGCCTTTAGAAAACATACTTGCTTCGTTAGAGAACTTGATGGTGTGGAATTATTAAGAGGTACTCGTGGTTCTAATCTATACACCATCTCTATCGAAGACATGATGAAGTCTTCTCCAATCTGCTTGCTGTCAAAGGCTTCTAAAACTAAGTCATGGTTATGGCATCGTCATCTCAATCACTTGAACTTCGGCACCATTAATAACCTTTCCAGAAAGGATCTTGTCAGAGGCTTTCCCAGATTAAAATATGAAAAAGATCATTTTTGTTCAGCTTGCCAATTGGGTAAAAGCACAAAATATGCCCACAAACCAAAACCTACAAATTCAGTAATGGAAGTTCTTCATACCCTTCATATGGATCTGTGCGGACCAATGAGAGTGCAAACGATAAATGGGAAGAAATACTATCTAGTAGTTGTTGATGACTACTCTCGATTTACTTGGTTAAAGTTTTTGAGGACAAAGGATGAAACTCCAGATGTCATCATCAAACTAATCAAACAGCTTCAGGTTCGACTCAACAATACAGTCAGAATTGTTCGAACAGACAATGGCACAGAGTTTGTCAATAAAGACTTAATTCAGTTTTATGAAAGTGTTGGAATTAGTCATCAAAGAAGCGTTCCACGAACTCCTCAACATAACGGTGTAGTTGAAAGACGAAATCGAACTCTTGTGGAAGCCGCAAGAACAATGCTAATTTATTCGAAGGTTCCAATGTTTCTATGGGTTGAAGCCATTGCCACTGCTTGCTACACCTAAAACCGTTCCCTTATACACACCTCTCATGGAAAAACTCCATATGAACTTGTTCATAAACGAAAACCTGATCTCTCCTACCTTCGTGTGTTTGGTACCTTGTGCTATCCAACGAATGACGGTCAAGACTTAGGAAAATTAAGAGCAAAGGCAGATATTGGAGTTTTTGTTGGTTATGCACCAAACAAGAAGGGTTACAGAATCTACAACAAGAGAACCCGAAATATCATGGAAACAATTCACGTTACGTTCGATGAGCTGACTGGTCAAATGGCTCCTAAACAATTCAGTTCTGGACCCGTTCTTCAAAACAGTCCCATTGGTTCATCCCTTGTACCAAACTCTCCAGCAACTCCATATGTACCTCCATCTGAAGATGATTTAAAGAAATTGTTTGATCCAACGTTTGATGAACACTATGAACCAAGTGATGATGAAATGTCAATTCCATCAACAGAGGCTGCTCCTATCCTTGTGAATGAAGTCAACCCTTCAGTCTCAATATCATTGAGTCAAGAAGCGCCTGCTGCTGATCACTTTGTCTCATCAACAAATCATCAATCATCGAATGTACATCATGAAATTGTTTCTGGCATCAATGATGAAGTTAATACCTTTAAGATGCTCTATTTGAAAATATATTTGCTCCTGAATCATCATCTGAACCATCTTCATCAGGAGACATCGACTCTGCTACTTCAGTTCCACAACAACAACCACATGAACACCTTAGAAAATGGACACATGATCACCCATTGGACAACATCATTGGAAACCCTTCTCGTCCAGTATCCACTCGTAAAAAACTTGCTACTGACGCCTTATGGTGCTTCTTCAACTCCGTACTCTCTAAGATAGAACCTAAAGATGCTAAAACTGCGATGAATGAAGACAGCTGGTTCAATGCCATGCAAGAAGAAATTCATGAGTTTGATCGATTAGATGTATGGAAATTAGTACCTGCTCCAGACTGTGCTATGATCATTGCTCTAAAGTGGATCTTCAAAGTGAAGCTAGATGAGCATGGTGATGTGTTGAAAAATAAGGCTAGGTTAGTGGCTAAAGGATATCGTCAAGAAGAAGGTATTGACTTTGAGGAATCTTTTGCTCCAGTTGCTCATATCGAGGCTATCAGAATCTTTTTGGTTAATGCTGCTAGCAAGAACATGGTTGTCTATCAGATGGATGTGAAAACAGCCTTTCTTAATGGAGATCTAAAAGAAGTGGTTTATGTCAGCCAGCCAGAGGGTTTTGTGAATCCAGAGCATCCTACTCATGTTTATCGCTTGAAAATGGCCCTTTATGGTTTGAAGCAAGCTCCTAGAGCATGGTATGATACGCTATCAAAGTTTCTTCTATCTACTGGATTCAGCAAAGGAGCAGTTGATCCTACATTGTTCACCAGAAAGTCAGGCAAACATTTAATTTACGTTCAAATTTATGTTGATGATATCATCTTTGCCTCGACTGACCCCAATGAGTGTGATCGTTTTTCAAATGAAATGGGTTCTAAATTTCAAATGTCAATGATGGGACAAATGTCATTTTTCTTGGGATTACAAATTTCACAAAGTCCCAGAGGCATTTTTATAAATCAATCTAAATATGCAAATGAGATTTTAAAGAAATTTGGATTTGATTCTAGTGACCCTGTTGACACTCCCATGATTGAACGTACTAAACTAGATGAGGATCACTCAAGGATCATGGTAGACCAAACAAAATATCGTAGTATGATTGGATCCCTGATGTACCTCACAGCTAGTAGACCAGACATCTTGTTCGCTGTTTGCATGTGTGCTAGATACCAGCCTAAGCCTACTAAAAAGCACCTTGAAGCGGTTAAACGGGTCTTTCGGTATCTCCAAGGAACCATCAATATGGGACTTTGGTACCCGAAGGACACCGGTATGTCACTAACAGCCTATGCAGATGCTGATCATGCAGGATGTCAAGATACTCGTAGAAGTACGTCAGGACGTGCTCAGTTTTTGGGTGATAAGCTTGTGAGCTGGTCTTCAAAGAAGTAAATGAGTAATTTTATTTCCTCTACAGAGGCTGAATACATAGCCATGTCATCTTGTTGTGCTCAAATCCTATTGATGAGATCCCAATTATCTGACTATGGCTTTGAATTCAACAAAATCCCTTTGTACTGTGATAATAAAAGTGTTATTGATCTCTCTTGCAACAATGTTCAACACTCAAGAGCAAAGCACATCGACATTCGACATCATTTCATCCGGGAGCAAGTGGAAAACGGTGAAGAAGAAAAAGGTTTGTTATTGTCGACTGACACAGATTTATATGGTGCGTTATTAAAGATCAGATTATTAATTGATGTTGCGTTAGAGGTTATTAATTTGATTGGCTATGTCAACATTCGACTTGTGCACGTGACTTGTTCAGAATATGGAGATCAAGTGGGTCCATTATATTAAACTCGAATAATTGGTTGACAAAAGGTTTAAGTACACGTGATATTGATTGGTCATATGTTGGTCGAAGGATAGATGATCACGTGGTGTACACATATGTGACTGCTGATGCTCATGACAGTCACGAGGGTCTTTTGTTTTTATTTCTGCTGGGACCTACAATGACAATATGTTCAAGTATTAATAGGTTATGATCCGGTGTGGTGTATTGTATGGTTGTTATGGTGTTCTCAACTTTTGATTGGTCCTCCATTCATATTGGGTTCAACAATTAAGTCAGTGATGATATTTTGGTCTTGGATTATGTGTCTGGTCATTCACATGGGATTGTTAATATTGGTGTTATATGATTACGTGGGCATGAGTTTGTATGGGATTGAATATGAATCTTTAATGGTTTAATACTAATTGGTTCATGGGCTGGTGAGCAGACGCTGTTACTGCAACTATGGTTAATACAGTTTGGAACAGATATTAGAAAGTACTGCTCGAGGATTATTTGAAAGTACTGATGGTCAGATTTTCTTCAAAGTACTGTGACAAAGTACTGTTCGAATAATGAAAGTACTGTTTTATGCTCAAGGTACTGATGCTTGATTATTTTAAAGTACTGCTGATTGAATTTTGTTAAAGTACTGCTACTCAAGTTTAAAAGTACTGCTTAAGCATATTTAATGAACGTACTGCTTCAAGGAACTGCAGTTTATATGAAAGTACTGCAGTTTATATGAAAGTACTGCTCCTTCTCAAAGTACTGGTCAAGGTTTTTACATGGTGAAACTTATTAGAATTGACAGTATAATGATTTATTATGAGGCGATTTGAAATTAAGGGGAAGTCGAGCATGATTTTTGGAGACACACACAGAATGGTTATTGTTCACACACACAGGAAGAAATTTATGTTCTTAAAAGGATTTTAAAAGGGCTCATTATGGAGATTTATTGAAGAATTGATTACGAAGAGGATTATTTATCACTTAATTGAAGGTGAAGTGGAATTGCTTGGTTTGTGTTCTTATCATCTAGCTTGATGAATCTAGCAATGTGTGATTTTTCTTATGATGCTCTATGCACACATTGTCTATCACTTGAAGGAGTTACATTGTAGTGCTCAGTGTCTCATACTAGTTGAGGATTCTTGTCAAGGGATTGCGGTCTACTTTTATTTTGTCCGTATAAGTATGGAGTTCCGTGGATAGTAAAGATTTAAGACACAAGTTTGGGAAATTTTACTTCTTCATCAAGTTCGTTATATTTGGTTTTCTTCACAAAGTGATCATTACAAGGAGCTTACAGATTTTGAAGAATCAAGAAGATGGTTAACATATGGTTTTTAGGGGAAGCTTATTGTTCAAAGTTTAACCATCTACATGCATCACTCAAGGGGAAGTGTTTGATTTTTACTATTGTTGATCATTATTACTACTCCTAGTTGAAGTTTTCTACTGTTTTGGATCCATTTTTCTTATGATGCGTAATGGTGGGCGATTTGAAACATTGGACGGCTTAGATTGGAAGTATGATATTGGTTCGTGGTGGTCAAGATCATTATTTGCATACGTTCCCTATTTAGATAATAACAAAAAGGGGAAGAGATGTTTGAGTGACGTGGCATGGATTAAGGGGAAGACAAAGGAAGACATACTTGTTTCATTTATGGCGAGATTTATTTATCTCAACTTCTGCTACTTCGTCTAGGGAAGTTCGCTCAAGAATGGTTGTCATTATCAACTAGAGGAAGATTGTTGGGAATTACAAGTTTGAGTTGATAAAGACAAAAAGAATGAAACAAGAGGGACTTAATATGACAAGAAGGAAACCTACTAAAAGATGGAAGGGCTTTCTTGCAATGGAAGTTTTATTATTTAGTCCTTATCCTCTAGTATATAAAGAGGACATAGGTGTAGGTTTTAATTAAGTCTTCCAATAATGTAGTCGACAAAAAGGTGTGTGTTTAGCCTAGACGTTAGGGGAGAACGTCTAGGGTATTGGTTTTAGATTAGTTCCTAGGCGTATGTTCATGTAAACGCCTAGGTTATTAGTTTAGTTTCCATTCACTAAGTTTTAACTGGTAATCCTGTTGTTCATACTTTTCAGCCCAAGCCATTTCATTATTTTCATGTGTTATGATTTTAGCTTCCATAGACTCTAAAGTAATTTGGTAACCTGCTACCTCAGACCTAACCCTAATACAATTATCTCTTTCAATCACATAACTGTTAAGTAATTTTTGATAGAACTCATAACAGTTTGAGCATACCTCAGAGATAGGAGACTGAGTTGGTGAAGTAGCTACCATAGCAAGAAGAACAGGATCATCTTCACTTTCTTTGCTCCAATCAAATCCTCCAAAGCCATCATCAGATTCCAAAGCAGCATGTTCAGATTCTTCATCAAAAGCAGTGCTCCAGTCCAATGCTTCCACTGTGTCTTCAACTGCATCTTCCACTGCTACCATACAGTAAGTCACCGGTTCATCATCAAATTCTTCACTCCAGTCAACTTCTGATAACTTCTCTTGAGCAACCAAAGCCTTTGATTCAGTTATTGGAATTTCCTTGAGCTCAAGTTTAGGCTTCTCAGATGTTCTGTTTGCTTGATACTTAGCAAACCTGCACTCCCTTGCAAAGTGACCAGTCTTTTGACAATTGAAGCATTCAATTTTAGATTTGTCAAAAGTTATTCCTTGTTTTGGTTTGAAATCAATACTTTTGGCTGTCTTCTTCATGTACTTTTTGATCCTTGCAGTGATCAAAGCAACTTGCCACCTAATATCAATTTCTTCAAGTGCATCTTCTTCAATCTGTGCTAGATCCTCTTCATAAGTGACAGGTAAGCTTGCTTGTTGTGCAAAGAAGGAGCACACAACTTCATCTGAGTTCAAAGTGGTAGATGGTGGGGCCTGCTGAGCATATGATGGGGGATTGTAAACAGCAGTACTTTGAGAAGAAGCAGTACTTTTGGAAGTACTGTTCTTCTTTTCAGATGATAGAAAAGCAATATGACAAGAAGGAAACCTACTAAAAGATGGAAGGGCTTGCTTGCAATGGAAGTTTTATTATTTAGTCCTTATCCTCTAGTATATAAAGACGACATAGGTGTAGGTTTTAATTAAGTCTTCCAATAATGTAGTCGACTAAAAGGTGTGTGTTTAGCCTAGACGTTAGGGGAGAACGTCTAGGGTATTGGTTTTAGATTAGTTCCTAGGCGTATGTTCATGTCAACGCCTAGGTTATTAGTTTAGTTAGTAGACGTGCTTCTATAAACGTCTAATATTTATTAGAGTTAGTGATTGAAAAACCTTGTTCAATAACAAAGTATTGTTTTGATTATTCCGTTGCGTACCATGTTATTAGTCTTTGTTATTGATCCCTAGCTGAGCTTATAAACGATCTTATCAAACTTTATTTTGTAAAGTCAGAATACCAGTTAGCAGACATCTTCACCAAAGCTCTTCCTAGAGAACGTTTTGAGTTTATACTTCCATGACTTGGTCTTAATTGCCTACAACCGGAAACACTCAAACGTCTTCAAGAGGAAGAAGAGGAGTAAAAGGTTTTCTTCATCTATCTCTTGTAAATATTTATTTGAAAAATCAAATAGAAAAATATAAAACTTTCAAAATCCATAAAAATTTGAAAAATTCGAAAAAATAAATAAATAAATAAATAAATAATAAAATAAAATATTGTCATTTTGTCATGTTTTTCTCGATTCGATAAATATCTACGGTCTTGATGCTGTCATTCAAAGAATGACACGGGACTTTAGATGTTGTTCGAATTTTCTTAAAAAATAAAAAAAAAATAAAAAAATAAAAAAATTGGGAGAAAAAGAAACAATGGCTTATTGTCATTTCAGACAGTAACCCGCTTTTCAAAGAAAGAACAGAGCCATGCTTTATCTTGTTTTTTTTTAAATCTCATGCTCTGATTCTATATAACAATTACTTACTATCTAATGAAAACTAATTGCTTTGAAAAATAGCTCGGACTCTATTTTTGAAAATCATCTGGACTTAACGGTTGTCAAAAATATCTAACTCTCAATCAACAAATTATGTCATTGATTGAAGGGGAGAATGATTTTTCAATTAAATCAAAAAGTGTATTTTTCAAACAATGGCACCAGACCTTGGTTATTATTATGTTTTCAAAAGATACTCAAGCATGTTTAATCTTTGGAGTCTAAAGTCTCAAAATCCGATCCTTATCAGTTAAAACGTTTTCATAATCAAGTCACAGTTCTCCTTAAATGATTTCAAAATCAATTTAAATCTACAGAGATCACAAATCTCAAATGATTTGATAATTGTGATCGGGGGAGAATTTGTGATTTAAATTGGATTTAAACTGATAAGTCGGTAAATGGTTTTATAAGGATGTACAAGTTTTTCTCCCCACATGTGACAAACGATTTCAAATTTCTCCATGCACATGTTAAGGGGGAGCATCTATTTTAAATCTCAAACCATTGAAACATGATTGAATTGTATCTAAGTGCAGGTTCCCTCTAATATGTGCAAAACTCTTTCAAACTTCGAGGCACATATTGAGGGGGAGCATACTGTTGAAAATCTCATCCTTCCTCAAAATGTTTTATCTACTCAAATTGATTGGGAAGTGATGATGATCATTTTATAAAATGTTAATCAAAAGATTGGACCTTTCATTCTTAATCTAACGATTTCTAAGATCTCTTACCTCCATGTGCTAAATAATTTCTGAATTATATGCATATGTTGAGGGGGAGCATTTCTAAAATATCAAAACAATTAAGATACAAAATGCTTTGATTCTATATCACAAGTATCTTGATTGATTTTCAAATGGTTTTCAATTGATTTTAAGGCGGAAGAACTACACCAAAAGACCGACCAACTCTACTTTATGCATGGTGATATAAGGATGATAAGGTTAGGTTGAGTTCCCATGATCCGCCAGAACCGGAGGGATCTACCCAGGGACAATCCACTAGATAGTGTAGAAGTCCTTAGGTATGATGGAAAAAAGGAGAAAAGTGAGATATGGGAAGAGTGCGGACTGAGTCTGAGCTAGTACTGGAATAAACCCAACAAGGTTCTAGTAATGAAGTCTCGGTAAGCACTGAAGGGGTTGAAGAATGAAAAAGAATTGAATGTGAAAAAGGGTGAAAAGAAATAGCCCTCCATTTATTCAACCTTAGGGTAGAAACCGGGTTCAATTCATATACTACTGGTGGTTACCAAGGTAACATCGGTGTTGAAGACAAGACGTCATAGACCCAGTGACGCACTGCACTTCAACTTTCCAAACCACTCAAGTTCCTCTTAAAAGGACTTGTTTCATTCTCACGAGGAACCGACATAATCTATCAACTTTCTCTTAGAGATTGTTGGTATTGAAGAAGGAGACCCTCTCCCTAGTCTCCGGCATAGGAACCAAATATGCACAATTGAGTCTAGAGCCACGAGATCATCCACAATATCTCATTAGGACACAAAATTAATGAAGACTTGTTGTTTCACACAATGTGGAAAGTAAGTATATATATTAAGAGTCCTACGCATTATCCTTGTGGTATTGCCAGAACATCCGAGTGATATGTAAAATATTTACAATGAAGATGGAAATCCTTTTAGAGCCAACATCAAACAAGCTCTTGGTGGGTGACATGTGAGATCTTGCAAAAGATCAAGCTTGTGATAACTGGATAGAAACAATGGGGCGATTCAATCTTGAATCAACCTTGGTCCAGGAAATGATGTGACGATTACTTTTGGAAAAACCGTTCGATGTGCAAATCTTCTTTTCTCTAGCGCATCGAATGTGTATTCATATTTCAAACTCAAAAAGTATCTCTGATTGAAAAAAAATGCTTTTGGAAAAACCGTTCGATGTGCAAATTTCTTCTTTTCTCTAGCACATCGAATGTGTACTCTTTTCAAATACAAAAGGTATTTTTGATTGAAAATTGATCTTTATCATAAAACCTTCGTCGTATTGCAAAACTCTTTCTTCTAAGCAATACACGATTGTTTTTAAATCGTTTTTCATCAATCAATGAATCTGAATTCGCTGGTTCACTCACTCCGTGTTGTCTTCTTTGAGACGTTCCGGTTTGAGAACAGCTAGAGCAGCTGCGAAACCCTGTCAAGGAAATTCTTCAGAATTATACCTGATCACAGGCAGTACTTGTACTGATCAACGGGGAACCGTGGGCCGTGTACCTCAATTCATCGAAAGTGATCAAAGACACTTTTGTACGCTTTATTGCTAACTGTCTTATGCAGGTACACCCCGACGTTTGCAGCTGATCAGAATGAAGCGGTCAATCCATAGCCGCATGCTCACTCAACACATTCAGTTCCAAAGAAATCATGATTAGTGCATCAATGACTCTGATATTTTCACTCCATGCTTCTACTACGCTGCTGCCAATATCATGAATCAACGAAAGCTTCCGCTACTCTGATGAGAAGAAATCTTGATACAGAATGTGAGCATGTCGGTCCAAATGTCACAACATCACATAATACCAACACCACAATGGATGAGTGAGAGATTAATGTGGCTGATGATCTCAAAGCTGGCTCAAAACTCATTATCACGTGGATCAGTTAAAGACCTCCACTCAGATTATCCAAACATGCAAAATGAAGAATCAAAGACTACGAGCTTCAAAACAAAGAACATGAACAAGAATTCAAGAACTATCTCAATGAAAATATCTGTTTGTTCTCTATGTAATTTAATGAGTGTTTGAGGTGACCTCCCTTAGGGGGAGATTGTTAGGATTTGGAAAATCGTGTAGTTAAAGTGTCGGTCACCTTAAGTATATGTAATCGTTAGAAAGCTCGTAGTCATAGTTATTTTATGTTAAGTAGTATTTAGTTTAGTAACACCGTGGAGGACGGACGGGTCTTTACCCACTGTATGCCTGATCCACAGCCCGTCAGGTGGCGTTTTATTGTAAGACTATAAATACTCTCTACCTCCCAAGGTAGAGAGTTGGAGCTCATAATAAGATTTTTCTTTCTCTCACTAAAGTTCCCTAAACCTCTAACTTTCTCTCTCTAGAACTCATCTTGTACGCCTACTTTGGTTATGGTTGATGTGTATGTGAAATCGAATATGTTACATAAAAATTGTAGGGCGGGGAATAAAAATCATATTCAATATTAACAAGCTCAATTTGCACCACTACACATTACTAACCAAAGTTAAAAAAGTAACGAAAAATTTCTTAGAATGATTACAAAAAAATCACATCAATTAAAAACTCGCCATAATTCATATCTCTCTCACATACTTATTACACCAAGAAAACACACACTTGACACTGATGCTTCATATTCTTCATTAAAAAACAGTTCATTTCATATGATCATCACAAAAAAAAACTTCAAAAAATTCAAATTATTAAACAACATTGTTTGATCATGATGGTTTTTTTTAACTTGCCTGTTGAAAAAAGAACTAGACATCAATGGCAACTTTATGCTCAAGGTCGTAACTGGTTTAAATATTTGATCAACTTTTAGTTATGTATTAATAGTTGTAATAAAGTGTATTTTTTTTTAAATCTAATTTTTGCCGGGGACATGTCCCCGGGAAAAGAGTTGGCGGGAATTTTCCCGCATACACTTAGCATGCTTTGGACTTTTGGTCAAACTTCGGTGAACGTAAAACACACTTTCACCGGGGACATGTCCCTGCGGAAAGTGTGTTGTTGAAAATTTCACAACGATCAGCGAATTCATGTGCCACGTCAGATTCAATTTTGTCTTTTAGCGAGTTTCGCCGGGGACAAAAAGTCCCAGGCGAAAGTCTCCTCGCCCGTCCATCCGATTGTTGTAGTGATAAAGTAGGCCCCTCAGGTATGAAAGTTTCATACCTTAACTTTTTGAGTGGTATGAATTGAAGTATGAAAAATATGTATCTTTCAATCCAATATTGTACATCTTACCCAAACACTAGTAATCATATCTAATATGATTCCCTCATTCGATTGTCCCTACCAAACGCACCCATAATAATAAAAATTCTTTTCGCAACATTATACTGCAGTAACAGGACCACAAAGTTTTATAAAAGGACTTGGATACAAATTTAATAAAACTATCATATTTTGAAATATCCAAATCTGCCTTAAGGGATCAACCCACTTGAGCACCTTAGCAATAATAAGCCTATATTGTTCCTTATTTTCTTACATTCAGTTTAGAATCAACTTTAGATAGTGTTTGAATTCAATTTAAAAAAAAACAAAAAAACAAACAAACTTAATTTATTAAGTCATGTGAAAAGCCGTTTGTTTTTCATTTAATAAAATAAAAATAACTTAAAATAAAAAGTCACAAAAATGAGGATTTTTACATTAAGTCATCTATTAATTAACACGACTTAATGAAAAAAATTAGACAAACAGACCCTTAGTCACTTTTAAAAATAAAAAATAAAAAAATAATTGGGTAGCAGAGTTTCGAACGGTCACTTACAATTAACTTAACATACAATAATTAATTTCTTGTTACAGTACTATATAGACATTAGCCAAATACTATACATTCATTATCTATGCTGATCTGCTTATTACTGCTTAATGCAAAATCACATGATTTTAGTGGGACTTTCTCCTATTAGTCTACTTACAATCACTTCCCAACCATATATAAAGAGGAAACATATTCTCTTAAAACTTAGAAACTTAAAAATCTTAAAAATGAGTAAAGTTAAATTACTACCCCATAATATAATCTTGATTAAAAATAGTAACTAAATTCATCATTACATTTGTACTTTAAATATGTTTTAATCCTCAAATCTTATCATCTTTCGTTTATAACCTATAGACATTTTTCCCTAAATTACAAATTGAACCCTTAACTGTAGCATCAAGGGCTACACCATAAACACAAATTCACAAATATAATTATTTGTTGGTATACACTATCGCGCTATGAGCGAGTATTCGTCTGGGTATGTAAAACTTTGAATGAAACTTGTTTAAAGGAAATAAACCATGCAAACCTTTAAAAGCTTTAATTTTGACCAAAATCATATGATAAATAAACAGTAACTAAGCATTTATATTTTAGAATTAACGAGTGTAGAAACCCGCGCGATGCAGCGGGATTGGCTTCTAAGGACTTATTTTGTAGCGACACTTAAACTTCAGGGTCTTGTGAAACTTTGCATTTAATGTTCGGACTTACTTTGCAACGATATTTAAACCTCAGGGACTGTTTTTGCCAAGTTGTGAAACTTTGCATTTAATGTTTGGACTTAGTTTGCAGCGACACCTAAACCTGAGGGGCCATTCTTGCCAAGTCCCAAAACTTTGCAATAAATGCGGGGACACATGGCATGACCACATGCGATCCCCGCCTTTTAGTTAATAGATATAATATACTGATCTTGAAGCCTTTGATTTTAACTCTCTAGTTCTTTCTTCTAACTCTAATGTTTCATGCAATAACATCTTAACAAACACCACTAAAAATAAGCCTGAAATATTGTATTAATTGGACCCAATCTGTAAAAAATCACTAGTGAAACCGGTCTTAAAAGGCACAAGTGATCTCACACAAACTCACATGATCAAATATCATGTACCAGTCAAGTCACACATTTTATAAAAGCACATATAAGTGATTATGAGCACTGAGATGGATTATATCGAATAACTAAATCTGAAGTGTTCAACATAATGTAATTAAACCATAAAACATAGAGACGTAAAATGAATGGACCAAATGACAAATTTCGGTTAACATATGCAAGTTAGAACATACAAAATAAGAATTTTTTGAACCATGGATGCAGCATATCAAAAGCAAAACCTCATATGTTTGAATGCATTAAAACATAAGACACTTGGACCAATTTCAAGTTTTAGTAATTGTGATTGATTTTGTCCGGCCTGTGGCTAGATCTTTTGCAGTAACTAGATGGATCCCATTTATATCCAAATCGAAGCAAACCTCTATACTCGCCTTCCCATTGGTACCAGGCACAAGGTTGCTGAAGCACAATTCGTCAAGTAGTACATTGTCTTTCACTTTAACCCCCTCACCTTGATACACTATGATTCGTAATGATGTTTGATTGAAATCTGAATAATATGTTTGCTTTTTACTTACGGGTATGCATGTGTTCCTGGGGATAATAAAAGACATGCAACCTTCTTTACCACTAATCGTGGCTTGAATTCCTAATGAGCGAGGAGTGACATCCAGTAGCACCACATCTTTCTTCATATCATCAACATCTCCACTTAACCTAGCAGCCAAGATTGCTGCACCTGACGCAACAGCCTCGTCACCATTTAAACTCTTGCAAAGTGTCTTTCCATCAAAAAACTCCTCCAACATTCTTTGTAATTTTGGAATCCTACTCGAACCTCCGACAACAACCACCTCATCCACATTCTTTTTTGTCATATCTCCATCATGTAGACATTTTTCCAATAGTTGAATGCATTTTTTAAAGTACATTGAATTTAGCTCCTCAAATTTGGCTCTGCTGATTGTGATAGAAAAGTCAATGCCCTCATGCAAACAGTCGATTTCAATCGGAGCTAGGCTTGTTGAGGACAAATCCCTCTTTGCTTTTTCACAGGCAACTTTCAATCTCCCTAATGCTCTTGGACTACCTCTTATGTCGACAACAAACTTGTGTTTTTTCGTGAATTCTGTTATGCAATAATTAATGAGTGTTGCATCAAAGTCCTCACCACCTAAATGAGTATCACCACCAACAGCTTTGACATCAATAACACCCTTTTTATTGATTGTCAAAAGAGATACTCCGTACATCAAAGGTTCCGCCACCCAAATCAAATACCAAAACAGTCTTCTTCTTATCCTTGTTCCATTTTTTGTAAGCCACATTGTCCACACCATATGCAATTGCAGCAGCTGTTGGCTCATTCAACAAACGCAATACTTTGAGGCCTGCAATACTTGCTGCTTCCTTTGTTGCCTCTCGTTGTTGGTTATTAAAATAAGCAGGAACAGTGATCACGGCATTTTTCACCTCTTTTCCAAGAAAACCTTCAGCAGCTTCTTTCATCTTAGTAATGACCATGGCTGATAATTCTTCAGGTGAAAATTTAATCTCTTTATCCTTGTACTCGACTACAACACTTGGTTTCTCTGAACTCCCTTCAATAACCTTAAAAGGCCACAATTTCATGTCGTTCTGCACTTGAGGATCACTAAATCTGCTTCCAATCAAACGTTTAACATCTGAAATTGCTAATACAATTATGGTTAGAAACAAAAATTTATTCACCAGAAAGCGTAAAATAGCTAATATAAATCTTTATTTACCAAACACTGTGTTAGTAGGGTTTCTAGCTATTTGATTTTTTGCACTCTCGCCTACTAATAACTCTGAATCGCTGAAAGCTACACAAGAAGGGGTGATCCTGTTTCCCTGTTCATTATGGATGATCTCCACCCGATTATTGCTCCCAATCCAGATAGCAGCACATGAATATGTCGTTCCAACATCAATACCAATAGCGGTTCCTTTAACCTTTTTTGACATGTTTCTGTCCAATTCAGTGACAGACTCAATTAGATCTCACTTAAGAAATGTTAACTGAATATCAATGGAGATTAACAACTAGATATCCAACATGATAGAAATGGAAATGGTAGTTGATTAATCAAGAACTGTGAAAGTTTGTTACAATGAATGAGAGAAAGGTAATTGATTTATTACAAGAATGATAACAACTGAATCTACCAAATGACTACTTATACACAAGTTTAGAAATTGATTAACTAACTTTGGGCGCCAAAGTTAGTTATTTCAAATCAAGATTCATCCGAGGCTGACACGTGTCCAATTTGACTTGAAGGTCTTTTGGTACATATCAACTCCATCCTCCTTAGAAAATTTCTTGTCTCAAGAAATAGTTAGAACATCAAAATCTGGGAACCTTTGGATCAAATCTGCATACACCTCCCAAGTGGCTTCTTCCACACTTCTGTTAGACCACTGCACTAGAACATACATCACAGGCTTATTGTTAAGTTTTCCTAGCCTTCTCTCCAAAAGTGCTTGAGGCCTGAAAGACAATAGTCCATCTTCTCTTAACTGTGGCAGACTTCCCATCTGATGGTTATTTCCACTACACTTTTTGAGTTGTGAAATGTGAAAAACAGGATGAATTAGACTGTGACTAGGCAATGTGAGCTTGTAAGCAACCTTTCCAATTCTTTCTTCCACTTTGAAAGGACCATGGTATTTAGCTGAGAGCTTATGTTGTTGTCCTTGTCTAACTGTGACCTGTCTATGAGGTTGAAGTTTAAGATACACCCAGTCACCCACCTGAAACTCTCTATCAGTTCTGCCCTTGTTAGCCTGATTTTGCATCCTATCTTGAGCCCTTTTTAGATGAAACTTCAACATCTGTATAGCTTGTTCTCTAGCTGCCAATGTTCTGTCCACCTTTTCTACCCTGCTATCTCCTGATACATAAGGAATATGGACTGGTGGAGTCTGACCATACATGACTTCATAAGGAGTTGTTTGTATGGCAGTGTGAAAATTAGTATTATACCAAAACTCTGCCAAAGGTAACCATTGCAGCCATTCCTTTGGCTTCTCTCCACACATGCACCTCAAATAACATCCCAAACTTCTATTGACAACTTCAGTTTGTCCATCTGTTTGAGGGTGATAGGTTGTTGACAACTTCAGTTTAACCTTTAAGGCCCCAAATAGAGCTTTCCAGAAATTACTTAGAAACACCTTATCTCTGTCACTGATGATTGATTCTGGTAACCCATGTAATCTGTATACTCCATCCAAGAAAGTTTGAGCCACTTGACTAGCAGTAAAAGGGTGAGATAAAGCCATAAAATGAGCATACTTGCTGAGCTTGTCCACTACTACCATAATAACAGTTTTGCCATGTGAATTAGGTAGTTTTTCAATGAAATCCATGCTAATCTCAGTCCATACCTTGTCAGGAATAGGCAATGGTTGCAATAATCCTGGATAAGCACTAAGATCAGGTTTCTGTCTTTGGCAAATGTCACAATCTCTTACAAATTGTTTCACCATTCTTTTCATTCCCTTCCAGTAAAAAAGAGAACTGATCTTCTTAGTAGTAACTTGGACCCCTGAATGTCCTCCAATGGCTTTAGTATGGAAGTGTGTTATGAGTTGTAGTTTCATTGCTGGATCATTAGCTACCATGATTTTGCCCTTCCTCCTTAACAAATCATCATCAAAAGTTATTTTGTCTCCTTTATAGCTTTTGTTTTTTATTGATTGAATCAAATTCTTCATAGTATCATCAGTTTCCCATCCAGTCTTAATCTTATCCAACACATCACTTGCCACAGAACTCACCACCATTTGTAAAAATTCACCACTATGGTTAACCCTTGACAAAGCATCTGCTGCTGCATTCTCATTTCCCTTCTTGTATGCTATTTCATAATCAAAACCAAGCAACTTAGGTAACCACTTAAGCTGGAATGGAGTAGTTAACTTCTGGTCCAGCAAATACTTGATACTGAAGTGGTCCGTTCTAATTTTAAAATGCCTGTCAAGCAAATACCCCTTCCATTTTTCCAGAGCTGCAATAACAGCTAAAAACTCCTTCTCATAAGTGGATAGACTTTGGTGCTTCACAGAAAAAGCTTTGCTCAAATAAGCCAATGGGTGACCATTTTGACAAATACTGCTCCAATTCCAGTACCTGAAGCATCAGTTTCCACAATGAATTCCTGGCTAAAGTTTGGAAGACCAAGAACTGGTGCTTCAATCATTGCTATCTTCAACTTCTCAAAAGGTCTTTCAGCTGATTCATTCCACTGAAATGCATTTTTCTTAAGTAATGAAGTCAAAGGTTGACTGATCATGGAGTAATTCTTTATGAATCTTCTATAATAGCCAGTCAATCCCAAAAATCCTCTTAGTTGCTTAACTGTAGTTGGAACAGGCCAGTTTTTCATCACTTCAATCTTTGATGGATCAGTTGCCACACCTTCACCACTAATGATGTGTCCCAAATATTCCACCTTTGGAACAGCAAACAAGCATTTGCTCTTTTTAGCAAACAACTTATGATCTCTCAGAATTTGCAAAACCAGCTGTAAATGTTTGCCATGTTCCTCCTCTGATTTGCTATATACCAGTATATCATCAAAGAAAACTAGCACAAACTTCCTCAAAAATGGCTTGAATACTGTATTCATTAATGATTGGAAGGTTGAAGGAGCATTTGTCAACCCAAATGGCATAACCAAGAACTCATAGTGGCCTTCATGAGTCCTAAAAGCAGTTTTCTCAATGTCACCATCATACATTCTAATTTGGTGATATCCAGCTCTCAAATCCAACTTAGAAAACACTGTAGCTCCTCCCAATTCATCAATTAACTCCTCAATAACAGGTATTGGAAATTTATCTTTAACTATATACTTGTTCAATTGCCTATAGTCTACACACATCCTCCATGTACCATCCTTTTTCTTAACCATGACTATAGGAGAAGAGAATGAACTTTGACTTGATCTAATCACTCCTGATCCATCAATTCCTTGACCATAGTTTCAATTGCATCCTTCTGATGAGGTGGATGCCTGTAAGGTCTGATGTTAATTGGAGGGGTGTTTGGGACAAGTGGTATTTTGTGGTCATGGGACCTCTGAGGTGGTAGTTCATTAGGTACTGCAAACACATCTTCAAACTTATTCACCACTGCATCTACCTCTGTTACTTTGTCCCCTTGTCCTTCCAATTGGCAGCAAGTCACTGGATAAACACAGAGCATCATGGAATACAACTCAGCTTGTTTTGATTCAGGTTCCTTAAGAGCTTTCTTACCTTGCATCCATTGTAGGCTAGAATTATGTGTTCCCCTCAACACAATTTGCTTGTTCCCATATTCAAACTTCATAATCAGTGTCCTGAAATTCCACCTTATCTCCCCCAAGGTAGACAACCATTGAACACCCAATACCATTTCACACCCTCCTAATGGCAAAAGCATTACATCAGTCTCAAACTGATGCCCATTGATACTCCACTTAAAACTGAGACATTCATAAGTGCTATAGATTTCTTGTCCATTTGCCACTGAGACCTTCAAAGGAGTAGTACTTCTCAACTTACACCCCAACTTTTTTGCAGTTTGAACATCCAAAAAGTTATGTGTACTCCCAGAATCAGCCAATATGTGCAACAATTGTTTCCCCACCATACCTCTTACTCTCATAGTCTCGTATGAATTAATACTTGATAAAGCATTCAAAGATATTTGTGGGCATTGTTCAGTAAATTCATACTCCTGACCACCCATTTCCTCCTCATTTTCTACCTCCCCAATCACCACAATGCCTTCTTCCTCACATTTCCCTTGTTCCTCACTCTCCACCACAACCTCCAAACAATTCAATTGACCACTACACTTGTGACCATGTGTGTACTTTTGGTCACAATAAAAACATTGATTCTTGGCTCTTTTTTCCTCCAATTCCTTCTGAGTGAGTCTATAAGGTCTATTACCACCATTTCTTGCCACTATTTGATTACCACCAATCTTTTGAGCCATATTAACATTTTTATTCACTAAGCTATTATTATTAGGCACAAATCTTGGAGTTGACAATAAAGGAGAGTTATACCTTGGCTTAAGTGCAGCATTAGAAGCTTCTTGCATTTTGGCCATGGCATAAACTTCAAGCAAAGTGCTTAGTCTAAACATTCTTAATGGCATACTAATCTCCTTCTTCAATCCTCCCAAAAACAAACTGATTGCATAGGCCTCCAGCAATTCTACCTTACTTAACAAAGATTCAAACTCTTCTTGATATTGCTGAACTGAACCATCTTGCTTCAAATTCTTCAAATCCACAATCGGATCATCATAGAGTACCCCAGACCTCTTAAGGACTGCTTCTTCATACATCACCCATGGAATTTCTTCACCATACCTCTTTACATACTGCTGGTGCCAAGTCAAAGCCTTATCATACACATGCATTGAAGCTAACTCCACTTTCCTATCATCTGGTACCCCATCAATCTTAAAGAATTGGTTACACCTGTAAACCCATCCCTTCACATCATCCCCATGGAATCTTGGAAACTCAATCTTGGATAATCTGCCATAGTTGCCAGACACCATTTGATTTCCTCTATTGTGACTAGTCCCTTCTCCAGACTTCAATCTTTGGACTTCAGCCATTAAAGTTTGGATGATGGTGTTCATGTCAGTCATGGATTGTTGTAAAGATTCAAGAGTTGCTTCAGGTTGAGAGTTGTTAGAAGCATTTCTTGTGGTCACCATTGTATCAGTATCACTATTTCTCATCAACAATGGAATAATGACTACTGACCCTGTTCTTGATTACCCAAACCAACTGCTGCTGATCAGCTTGTTCAAAGCTAGAGAATTTAACCACTAATGGGCTAGCTTTGTGACCGTACAGATGTTTGGCGCTAATCTGATGTAATAGAACAGGTGAAATTAGTGGTGCCTAATTTCTTGCCGGAAAATCTCTGTTTTTGGCCGGTTTTCAACCGGAGAAGATGACCGGAAATCAAGAGTATCAGTGTAATACTCTTGAAGACAATAATGCCAGAAAAGAGGCTCTGATAACCAATTGATAGACTCAATTAGATCTCACTTAAGAAATGTTAACTGAATATCAATGGAGATTAACAACTAGATATCCAACATGATAGAAATGGAAATGGTAGTTGATTAATCAAGAACTGTGAAAGTTTGTTACAATGAATGAGAGAAAGGTAATTGATTTATTACAAGAATGATAACAACTGAATCTACCAAATGACTACTTATACACAAGTTTAGAAATTGATTAACTAACTTTGGGCGCCAAAGTTAGTTATTTCAAATCAAGATTCATCAGAGGCTGACACGTGTTCAATTTGACTTGAAGGTCTTTTGGTACATATCATTCAGCTAGAAGAATAATACGGAATGGACAGTTAAGAAGACAAACACTTCAGAAACAAGAATATATGAATGAACTAATAGAACAAAAAACACTAAAGTTTGAATGTATATGATCGAATATAAAGTGTCTACAAACGCCATGTGCCTGGCGTATTTATAAGGGCAGGAAAAAAAAACCTAGATTATAATCCTATAATGACTAGAACAAGAAAACCAAATTTAAAATAATAAAATACTAATCTAGCATGCATGCTGAAAACTATTTGGAACCGACTCATTACTAATTGGAATCAGGTGACAATTAAATTTAAAACTCATCTATAGCTTTAGCAACAAGCATTTAACCGATTCTAGAAAAAAAAACCAAAACAGATATTGGTTTGTTAAGCTAGTTCCGAGTGGTCACTTAGCTTACAATAGTTTCCTATTACTATATGTAGACATTAACCAAATACAGGCATTACGTTTATTAATTATAAGTAAGCGGTTTCAAGTGTTTCATAAATACTGCCTATTTGCTTATCTTGCATAGTAATAAGCACTTAGAGATAACCACATACCACTCTTCTTATTTTCAAACAGGAAATAGAATATATGATACATGCACCCACTTAATAAACTTAATGTTGGTCACGTAATTTGGGTAAAACATGAACACTTTTAACAAGACTAAAAAACGCTTTACACAAGACCCAATAAAAAGGATAACACCATTTGTACGTTTTAACTTCTATAATTCTTATTACAAAAGAATAAAAAATAATGGAAGCGACTATCTCTATTTAATGACAAATGAAAACTCTCTTTTTATATAAATCAAAGCATGCTAGCTTAGCTTATAATTCAAATAGATAAGAATTTTATCAACTATAAGACATTAGCAGGGTACCCGCACGTTACGGTGGCGGGTACCATGCAATTAAATTTTTCACGAGAAATGTCTTTCAGTTCTATTTTTCGATACAACAACTTTACGGATAACGACAATTTTAGTTTTGAATAATTTTAAGCAATAACAAGTTAACTTATAGACTAAAATACACCGTTGGTCCCTAAACTTGGCAAGACGCTTCGTTATGGGACAAAACTCGGCCTTTTCATCATCGCCATAGTTCCAAACCTTGGCCTTTAAATGCCAGAATCGTCCTTTGACCATGATTGGGATAGTCAAACCGAATTTTCTGGATTTCCTTCGAGTGTATAATAGACCATTCACATTTTTTACCCAACCTTCAACCCAGGGACCAATTGTGAGTATAGCTACTAGCCGTTTCTTCCCTGATACGCTTGCATTTAATTTTGCGGGAACCAATACACCCACCCAACAAACAACTTTACCAATCATAATACACCATTATCCAGAAACGTTAAACTGAAAATGGAAATCAAGAATATAAATCCTCATTTCCAGAACTCAAAAAACCAACCCGACTTCCAACAAAACCATGTCGATCGATCGTATTAGCAACATGCCAGATCAAGTGATCACTAACATTTTGAATCGGTTGCCTTTGTTAGAAGCGGTGAGAACCTCTAGTTTAGCGCGAAACTGGAGGTCTAAGTGGACTTTGCTCACCGATGTCATAGTTGATGAGGATTTCTTTTATTATTGAACTTATGAGTTTGATGGGAGGCTTGTTACTAGATTCTTAAATCGGCTTATGGGTCCAATAAGAAAGTTTGTCTTTGCTGTAGAGCCAAAATCACTGATTGGAATAGACAACGTTTATTATGAACAGATTCATGAGTGGCTTTTGTTTTTGGCTGACCATGGAATTGAGGAGCTGATTATTACAAACTGGTATGGTGACCCAGTTACGTTCCCAACCCAACTTTACTCTCGTAGTGAGTTGAAACATCTGGTACTTCATGTTTGTTCTTTGGCTACTCTGGAATATTTTCATGGCTTTCCAAATCTACTGAGCTTAGAATTGTTTCATGTCAATTTTCTAAGCGGTACAGTTTGGGACTTTATTGCTGGTTGTCCTTCACTTGAGTCTCTTAAAATAAACCGTCCTAGTACAAACGAGATGAGACTAAGAGATATTGCAAACGTTAGGAATTTGATGAAGTTAAATTTGAGATTCGGTCGTTATAATGTTGTGACGACAATCACAACATCCGATATCTTTCAGCTGACAAGGCTTCAAAATCTTGAGACCCTTACATTGGATTTTGATGATTGCACGGTAAGAACAATTTGAGTTTTACACTTATGATTTTACTATGTTAAAGAAATGTGTAACACTAATGACATTTAATCTTTATAACTTGTTGTAGTTGATACGGGAAGGTAATTCTAGGATGAATGTGCCTTTTTAATCCCTGATTAAACTTAAGCTGTCTTATGTCGATTTTGGGAATATTGTTATGTTATTGCTCGTCATTGAAATGATTCGTGGATGTCAAAATTTAGAAATGCTGGATACCAGAGTAACTGTTTTGGAGTAATGCATATGTAGCAAATAAACATTCCTAAATTGCCATGTTTGAGTATCTCTCAACACTATTTGATTTTTCAGGCTGCAAACACGCTTAGTGTTCTACCTTTGGAAAAAATTTACAATGTTGTACACACAAACACATTCAGCCATGGCAAGCTACAGACTGTGGTGTTTCGAGCTTTTCCCAGAACAGAGCATGAATTAACTTTAATAAAGTTTATACTTGCGTGTTCCCAGTCCCTAAAGTCAATGAATATCAGGCTCAGCGATAGAAGTCATGATGGGAATGAAAATATCAACAACAACTGGGAGTTGGCTAGGAAGCTGTTGAAACTCCAATGAGCTTCCCCCACAGCCGTGGTAGATTTCTTTGAGTGGTTGTAGTTTATGTATGGGTTGAATACCCTATGACAATTAATGTTGGAAAATTGTTTTGGTATTTTGGTAAACTATTTGTTTATATGGTTTGGTTAAAATTAGCTTGTTCATATGTTGTTGTTTGTGCGTATTGTAGGTGATGCAAGTTTGATAATAGAAAGTCAAACTTTCATTTACCATTTCCATTTGATTGTAGGTAGTATTTGCAATTTGGGAGTGTAAAGTCCAAATTGCAAAACCATTACTCAATATTTGTTTGGAGTTAATTGATAATTTGATGTGTTTTAGAAGTTTGACTTAACAAAGTCAAACTCATAATGGTTTTGTGTTGTTTAATCTTCAACTAAGTTGTAATTTACGTAAGTTGGCAATTTGAGGGACCAATTGTGTATTCTAAAGTGATTATTGGGCGAGAGTTTTAAGTATGACAACGGCAACCAAGACAAATTCAGGGACCGAGTGTGAAAAAAAGTAACTATTAGACCCTTGACCGTCTCTTACCGGAGACGATATTAACTAGTGCACACCAAACGATTAGCTCATCTACCACTTTTTCCACACACAAACAATTTTCCAATGGCAGATTTTCCCATTTTAAACCAACTAATGGAGGTTGCTAATTCACCAAATTTGAATGATCGCATGGCTGTCTGGTTTGAACTAGAGGCTGCCCAAGAAGGGATTCTGAAAAAGCTAGTTCTTCAGTGCATTCAGCATCTGAAGACAGGAATCATCAAGCGTAGGGAGCTGATAGAAGAGAATCAAGCTCTGGGACCTCGTGGAATTGCGCTTGACTGTGTGGATGCGCTGACCAAAATCCAGTCGAGGCAAACAAAGCAACTTGCCCAACTCATACAGATTGTTGGTCAAACAGATGAAGGTATTCGGTTCAACCAAGAGTTTGTTAAGAAAATGGCTGAACATAATGCCTGAATTTTGGGTTTTCCATGAGGTAGATAAAGGCGGTCTTTTGGGTGATAGTTTTTGGAATATAGGTTGCTAAAAAGGGTATGTAAATTAGATTTGATGTAGTTGGTTATGATGTTTAATAGACTTTATTAATGATAAAATATCATTTGGGTTATGTGTTGTTTAATTTGTTTTTGTATTGTGATATTGGGTGTATTTTAGTGTAATTAGTATCAACAAAACCAAACATCCCCTTATATCAGCAAAACCAAACAACCCCTTGTATCAGCAAAACTTTAATCAGAAAAACCAAACACCCCCTTGTATCAGCAAAAGCAAAGGCAATGGTTTAAAAAGATGTGGTGAAAATGCAAATAGTTTAGCACTAAATCATAATGTATCACCAAACATCCCCTTGTATCAGTTAAACCAAACAACCCCTTTTATCAGCCAAAGTTGTTACAGCAAAACCAAACACCCCCGTATCAGCAAAATTAGAGGCAGTAGTTTAAAAACACGGGTTGAAAATGCAAACGCTTTAGTAGTAAACAACAATGTATTGACAATGGTGTATTGTAACATCTTGAATTTTGACTTACCAAAGTCAAACAAACTTATGAAAGCCAACAAGTTGTAACTTACTATTGTGGTATGACTTGGGTAAGTCAAACCTATTAAGAAATGCAAAACGATTTCAAACACAATTACTTAAATAAGAACCAAATTTTTTATTTATCGATTATGTTCTCAAGAACTACAAATGTTTACTATCATCTAAACATACACTTAGCTAGACCCACAACTCTCCCTACCATCGTTTTCCTTCTTTTCCTTCCTTTCCTTAAGATATTTAAACAAAATTTCCAGATTTTTAATCCTTTCTCCCAAATCGTTAAACTTTGATAACAAGATGTCAGCCTCTTCCTTCTCCTTTTTAACACCCAAACCCTTTTCTTTTGGGCAGTCTTCTTTCCTCAACGAACTCAACAAAGCCTTCCCCTTATCGTTTTGTGCCATTATTGTTTTTTTTTTTTGCTTTGGGTAGAATGTGTGTTGATTGTATTTTAGGGTTCACTGTTAGTCGTAGCCGATACATATATGGTTGAAGGTTGAGTTACATTTTAATTAGGTTGGGTCAAAAATGTGAATGGTCTATTATACCCTCGAAGGAAATCTAGCAAATTAGGTTTGACTATACCAATCCTGGTCAAGGGATGGTTCTGGCATTTAAAAGCCAAGGTTTGGACCTATGGCGATGAAAAGGCCGATTTTTGTCCCATAACGAAGCGTCTTGCCAAGTTTAGGGACCAACGGTGTATTTTAGTCTAACTTATATAAAAATTTTAGATTACTCACAAAATGTTGTGGCAATACAGAGGTGGTAGCCGGTATAATATGGAGGTACGAGATTAAATTAGCTGACAATGACTCATAATTGCAAGCTATTTTTAAATTGAAACACTATATCAAATTTTAAAAATCATTTACATCATGAAAATTTAGTTCTGTAAAAATACACCTTATAATTTTTTTGGCACATGTACGAGTTATTAATAATATTTATTATATTTGTAGAATCGTTCTTAAAGGTTGATTTGGTGAATCGGGGGGTCAAGGAAGATGAAGGAACATCATCTTTAAGTTAGAGAGAGAAAGGAGAAACTAGTGTTTATTGATAAGGAAAGATGAAATTACACTCTCCCTCCATAGCCTAGCACATACATAACTATTACACTATGTCATAACTAGTCCATGTGTTTGGCTAAATAAGATAGATAATGTAATCTCGTAAATATCGTTCCATTTACGTGTTAGGGGTGATTCCAACAATCTTCCCCCAATGGGACGACATAAGGGATTACTTACAATATTTCCTACAAGTAATAAAAAAAATAAAGAAAAGTCTTCATAAGCTCTTCAAATGCTGAGGATGATGACAGTTTACGCTCTTTGTCTTCTTCTTGTACCTCGACTTGAGAACTATTTTCTTCACTTGTAGGTAAATGATGTAATATGCATAAATTGGATTAACTTCCCCCCAAATTAATGTTGCATGTCTTTAGCAGCTTCTCCGTACACTTCTTTTTGGCAAAGTTTCTGAATCAGCTCCCCCCCAAACTGACAACCGTCTTCAGCAGATTCGAAACTTTGATGTAGTAGACACTTCTTCTAACTTTTGAAGTTTTCAGTACGCAACGGAATTTGTAGATGAGCAGTAAACCACACAAGGTAAATCTGTCTTATTGCGGAAAATCCGTTCGGGGGTAACATGCAAGAAATCAACAAGATCTTCTCACGTGTGTAGATACTTTACACCAAACAAACCATGAAAGACGAAATGAAGAAACTTCCCCCTGATTGTTGCGGTCTATTGAATAATAATCACTTGTGAATATTCAAATTACTCGATAAAATGACCGTGTGTGAGGCATCACAACAACATATTTAGGTAACTTCACACAAGATAACCCGTGAAAATTGAGACGATAATACTGAATTAAGACGTTTGAACCACATATCGTCTCATTTCTACCCCCTAATTGAAGAAATTCATGAAGAGAAACGGGTTTTCGAAAAAAACTCGAAGAAGCAGAGACCTCGTACACTCTCTTCCCACCGATGTTTTCAATGAATCAGAATCATACAACACGTATGTTGATGATGAATTGGAGACATCGAAACCATGTATGTCTAATTAATCGAATAAGTGTGAAGTACCAAAAATATCTTGTGAGAATCAACTGTTGATAAAACTTCTCTATTCGTGTATACTCTTATCAGCTAACTCATTACCGACCCCATTATCATTCTGACGGCTTTTTGTAGTGACCACTGATGGAGAAAACCCAATATGACGAACTTGAGACTGAAGTAAAATAACCTGAACTTGTGACTTAAACTTGCACTATTTTCTGACGAACAACCCTTTTCCTTACCAGGTTGATTAACCGGATCGAAAAGAGGTAAACAAAAGTTTCTCGAATTATCCACAACTTGTTGTGACACTTGAGCATAACAACGTAACTCCTTAAAAGTGATAGTTATACGCTGTGAGCACAACAACGTAACTCCTTACATCAGGTATAACTAGACAACTCAAGTCTTTGTCATTCGTAACGGTTAAAGCTCGAACAAGGATCTCGAAGAATCATGCATCAAAGCAACCCCGATATCTTCAAGATACTAAGTATACGCAACCGTGATATCCCACTTCAACTTCAAATAAATAATATTGAATTCACGCCGTAATCACATCTTGCGGTTACTTGCCCAAAAACTAGCCTTCATTAACGGTTTAAAAGAATTTGACAATGGTTTCCCGATCTTGTCAAAATTGTATCCTCGTGAAAATTTGTCATACCAAAATGCCACTTATGATAAACAAAATAAAATTTGTATCCTAATTTTTTTTTTAATTCGGATAACATGCTTTATTTGTCCAATTTTTCATTGTAGTCCATCATCCAAACCCAACAAACAAGCCCAATTCAAAAATAGACGTCCAATATACACAAGCCTGGTAAAGGCTCGTCCAATATACACGTCCGGCCCATCAATGGAGTGGTGTAAACAAACCCGGTCCAATCCACTGTAGAGTATATCCGGGCCCATATCTAATTTCAATCCAACCTTAACCTAATATTCGGGTATTTAAGGTATACACACACTCCCATTACCTTAATCCTAATATTATTTCAACCAAACCCTAATAAATCTCACACAAACACAACCCATCCGCCCCCAACACCAAATACATCATCGTTTTCTGTCCTTCAATAATACAAACAACACTTTGACCAAATAAATTCAGTCAACCTACCATCTGTCATCTTGTTCAAATATTACGAGAAGGTAAAGTTTGTTGTTGTTTTTTATTAGAATGAACCAACGAATGGATTATAACAATCTTCTTATAACTCCTTTCATTCTCTTCGGAAAAAAACTTAATCTTTTACAGATCTATGATGAATTTGTTGTTCAATCGTTAGAAATCCAATAAGGATTTGTATATAAGATGAACATAAATCTGAGATCTTTCATTCAATCATTTCATTTTAGTTTAGGATCTGTGATGATATCATTCGAGTGTATGACCTTAGAGTCATCTTGTATTACTTTGAAAAACATGAAGAATGAATCTGAGATCGTCCTTGTTTATTGTTAATACAAATAAGCCGTAAAAACGTTTATTTATATTTTACGATCTTCTAATGTTTTGTCGATAACAAACGTAAAATCATTTTAACGAAACAAATAAAATACGTAAATGGGTTGAACTAATAGTTTCTAACATATTCACATTTTCACATAAAACACTAAAACAAGTATAAGTGATTTTATGATTTAATACTACATATGTACAACAACTAGTGTTTACATATTTGGGTAAAATATACACATAACTAGTATGTAGTATATTGGGTAATATAAATGGGTAGAAACTTAAGTATCATAACCCATTGGGCAAATACATTGAATGTAGTTGGGTACAACCCAAAGCCCATGACCCATGGAGCTTGACCCATAACCCATTGCATGACATCATGCTTATATCATATATGGATAATATCCATAACCCATGGTATTGACCCATACCCAATGTCTAGATACATTGAACCCTTGGTGAGCACTCAAGAGAATGTCTAGATACATTGAACCCTTGGTGAGCACTCAAGAGATACATTGTATCTAGCTAAAGACCCATGACCCATAACCAAAAATACCCATGGGCAAAGAGGAGCGTTCCACGGATCCCTGGCTTTGTGCTAGCCGGATCCCAAGTGGAAGGGATCCGTGGGATCCGGGGAAACAGTAGAGAATTTTCTCTATAAATAGAGAGCCATTTCTTCCTTTCTATCCATGACTTTACACACATACTTCCCCCAAGTATTCTAACCCTCTAACCTCAGATCCAAGAGATCTATGTAGTTTGTCTTTTGTTTTTGTGTGATCTTCTAGGTTCCTCTTAAAGGAGAGATCACCACTTCTTGAAGACGTGCAAGCTCAAGTCCATGAGTTGCCATGCTTCGTCATCATCAAGACAACTAAGGTTCTCTTGTTGATAGTTCTTCCTTTCTCCATAGATGTTGGGTTGAAGGCATTAGTGAAGAATGCTGAAAGTGTCAAGATGAAAGCATTAGTGAAAGGTGCTCATCATCCGTGTCAAAGCATTAGTGAAGAATGCTAAAGGTGTCAAGACGAAGGCATTAGTGAAGGGTGCCAAGCGTTGTGTCAAAGGCATTAGTGAAGGATGCCGATGAATCAAATCAAGTCGCATTTGGGAAGAATGCCTAGGTCGTATAATCGATGAGGTGCATCGTTATACATATAAGTATTTGTTTATTTCCAAGTATGGTGATATCCTTGATGATGTTGTAACAAGGAGTAGATCTCCTTGATATTAGGTGTTGTGTAGTGAAGGGTAGTAGTTCCTCCATAGTAATGGAACTAGGTGCTTAGCCTAGTACCTAATAAAGGGTAGGCGACGTTGTGATAGGATTAGTTCTCCTTGGTGTGAAAAAACTCGGTGGTTAGCCTAGCACCGTATAAAGGGTAGGCGACGTTGTGTTAGGTGTGGTTCGCCTTGGTGTGAAGGAACTCGGTATTTAGCTTTGTACCTGAAAAAGGTTAAGCGACGTTGTGAAGGCTTCTCTGCCATAAGGAGTTGGTGTAGTGCTTACGAACTCTCGAGTAGGTGACTCGGGGAGTGGAGTAGGGCAAGGAAGGTGTCCTTGTAGCCGAACCACTATAAATAACTTGTGTCGTGGTGATGTGCTTCTTACTCTTTATCTTTCATTACACGTTTATATATCTATCTATCAATGTCCAACATAAACAACCAAATAGATTGACATAAGTCGATCTAAATATTTAAAAGGAAGTTTTAAATTGGTAAAACTATTCAACCCCCTCTTCTAGTTTTCCACAATTGGTATCAGAGCTTCGTTACCAAGTTTTTTTTTTTGTATATTGTACTTTGAAAACTTGATACGATCCGTGTATGTTTGAAAACTACAAAGAAGGGAATTTCTTAAAACAAAAAGTCATGTTTTTAGGAATCATCATATGTTGGATAGTGATAGATCATTCTAACATTTCCCTTTGAGAAGTCTTCATACTAGGATTTGGGTATCTTAGAAGATCATGAAGTATTTCGCGTCTATGGGTTCTAAAACCATAAAAAGGGAATATAGCAAAGGATTGGGGTATCTTAGAAGATTATGAAGTATTTCGCGTCTATGGTTTCTAAAACCATAAAAAGGGGATATAGCAAAGGTATGTTTTCTTAGTTACATTTTTTTTAAAACGTGCTAAATTGCTTGTGGAAAAAATGGTGATATATGCTTCTATCTTATAATAAGCATAATATGAAAAGTGTTTTAGTGATTTTTTTTCTTTGAAGTTTTGTTGTTAGATATCTTGTTAATCAAGCTTGAATAAAGGTAAAAATGGGTAATATAACTTCACTAAAAAGTCTACAAAGACTAAACCTTTTCGTCGGGTCAAAACGTACATTTTTGTAATTTTGTGTCAGATCCGCGGATCCCTCAGGTTACACTGGACGGATCCCTCAAGCAAGGGATCCGTGGGATCCGTGGTACAGAAGACAATTTTTGTCTGAATTTCAAAAATTCATAACTTTTTAACCGTAAGTCGTTAGAAGTCGTGCCACCTATCGTTTTAAAGGTATTTGAGTCTACTTTCATTTAAAAATGATTTCATAAACTGATTTAAAACAATAATTTACAGAATCATTGATTTATAATAGAAAGTCATTTTTTGGTCATAACTTTTGCACAAACTTTTGATCTAATTGGAGACGGATGTTTTCGCTTTTGAATAACAATGTGTCCTCTATTGAAATTAAGGTTTTGATCATATTTATAAATATAAAAGAAACTAATCAAGCTTGGGATACATGTTTATATTTAACACAAAGCGATGAAAAGAACTTTCGTATACTATGCTAAATTGTCTTCTTTGCATTACTTGATTATTTGCTTATCTCAAATAGCTTTTGTGATTGTTTGATTGAATAGCATATGTGGTTTTCTTACCTTGCTATTCATTCTCTTGTTTGTCGATTTAGTAATATTCTACTAATCAATGTGCTATTTGAAGGAGTGTTTGGGATAACATCTAGTTGTGTCGAAAATGTGAGTTTAGATATTTAGATAAGTCATATAGGTTGAAAAATGTTTAAAACATATAACACACTAAATGGATTTTTGATTGAGTTTGTCATATGTGCTTATATGATTTCCTTTGTTCTTGTATCATTTTCTAAAAACAACAAGAATGTACATCGGATCATAACCTACACTTGTGTTGATGATGTACTCTCCCATTTTCCTTTTCATGATCGCTCTCCAAGCTTCATAGTAGGATTGACAACTTGATTATTTCATCCGATATACTCAAGTAAATTATTTTGCAACGCAAATATAATTGTTCATATCCAAAAGTCCAAACTCAAAGCTTTCCAACAACATATGTTGAACTAGCTCATCCAACCATTTTTTGTTGTTTACCATATGGACAACTTTTAAACTTATTTTTAACATGACGCCTTCGTCACCTTAGTTGTCTCAAGTATAATATTAAACGAAGAAAAGTATCATCATTGTTACTCTTCGATAGGCCATTGTAGGAATATAAATTTTCCTAACTTGAGAATGAATATTGGAGAACTTATTGCACTAGAAACTCAATTTGACCTAACGGTTGAATTGCTTCCTTGATAGAAGTTGGGTATGTGGAATCACCCGTAAAAATGGTCGTGTTTAGCCGTAATTGAGCACCGCTAGTAACAGTCTCATATTCATTCTCTCACTTGGGAAATTTATACTCCTATGTTTTCCTAAAGTAAGTTTACAATGGAAATACTTTGCATTGTATTAGGATTACTAATCAAACAAGTTGTAAAATTAATTTTTCTTTTAGTTAATCACAACCACTTGCCTCATCAAGCGATTATCTTGCTTTGATCGAGAAGAGCTACATGACTTCATGGACGAAGTTCATTGTATACTAATCACCATCCGTAATGACTATACATAGTTCATTGCTTTCATTGGCCAAAACAACCCTAATGTCTTGAACACCATCATCTACTCTGCACGCCATTGTTAATATAAACGATTTACTAATCTAGATCGTAAATCTATTTTGAGCTTCTTGAATAGCGGTTGTTAAGTTTGATAAACCTATGTGTTACTTGTGAGCTAGATCTCATTTAATTGCTTATGTGTTATTTCTACATGATCTTAGTATGTTTTACTTGTATACATGTATGCTTACTGTAGAGATCATTAGCTTCTAAGTTCGATACTTAGAACAAACGCTCACTGTTAAGTAAAACTGTCCCAGATGCCGGATCCCTAGTTTGTAACTATCCGGATCCCTAAAGTGAAGGATCCGTGGGATCCGGGAAAATAGAAGTGGAGTTTCAATCCTTTACACCTCAAACCATGTTCCTAGATTACTTCACACTAGCTGAACTTAATACTTTAGGATGTCTTAAGTCCTTATCAAGCTTAGTAAGCTTCACACTCACTCATAACTCATTAAGGATCACACTCAAAGTGCTTTTTGATCTATCGTTTCACCTAAACTCATTACTCTTCCGCTCTCTAGATCACTCATTATTTCTCACATGATCCCTCACACCTAGACCTAGAAATCTTTCGATTATGGCAAAATTGATCATAATCATCCTTACCTCAAAATTGGTCGAAATGGATCAAATTCTAGTTCTTCCACCTTAAAACCTTTAGGATCTTCTCCAACACATTATCCTAAGTCACTATCTGATCTCTAGGATCATCTAGCTCCATTTGACACACTCAAGATTTTAGTGTCATCTTTGTTCATTCATTGGTACTCACGAAAGTTCCAATTTCTTTCATATAAGGCAATCATTAGCTACATCACTCATTGTCCTTGAACATTTAAGTACCCTTCAATTTAAAGACACTTAGGAGAACTGAAACATTCAAAAAGGTATAGGCTTTAGACCTTTCAAACATCACTTCTATCCTTTCCTAGCTGCTGAGAGCCGGATCCCTAGGATTAGCCTAGACGGATTCTCCATTGGTGGGAACCGTAGGATCCGGGTGACAGATTTATGTCAACTCTTGCTCGAACAATCATTTCAAGCTCATATTGCTAACTTGAACACTCCACCTCATCCTAATTAAATCTCTGAAGTTGACTCTTGTGCATGCTAATCATCACATTCCAAAGGATATTAGAGACTTAAGTCTTGAATGCACTTGCTAAATCCTTCCCTTTATAAGTCATCTTGCTAGAATCCCTTAGTCATCAAACACAACATAATTCTCAGCATTTAGAAACCTTTTCCTTAGTCATTTCATCATGAGGAAAGCTCCTAGTGCTAACTCATCCAACCAAGAACCACCCAAGAAACTTGCTCGTGTTGTACACGAAATTTCCTCAACCGAATCATCTCCGGTTAAACCCACAAATGGTAGGACTTCCCATCCACCGAATCATCATCCGTAAGAGATAATAGTGCTAGAATCTCACCTCAACAAACCCAATCAACAATTTCCAAGAGAACCGCAATGATTAGCATTAAACCTCTTAGGTTAGAAAAGGGATCATCGAGCTCTAAACCAAACGTACCTAGTTCTAGCAAAATGTCAAAACTTCATTCCTAGAGCATGGACTATACTCCTTTACCGAGCCTCTCTCTATTCATTAGAGCATTCACCACCGAGAACTTCCCATTCACCAACCTTCTCGTTAAAATAGGAACCACCTACATCACCAACTAGTCCATCGTTGGAAACAAGGAACCACCAAGGACTTGATCATATGGAGGAATTTCCATTACCACCACTCTCATTCCTAGTAGAACCTCATCCTAAATTACTCAATGTACCTCCACCATCATTTGTAGAACCTCCTCAAAACATCCTGTTCCTAATCAAGACAATAATTGCTCTAATTGTCTAATCACCCAAGGACTTGTTCAAGAAGTACGAAATGAGTTGCATTTCATGTTTAATCATCTTCTTGAAAGATTTGACCAAATCAACAAGTCTACTCATCCCTAGACTCAAGCACATTGTTGCTTCTTAAGCTTTGGTCACTTATTAATATTAGTAGAATATGGCTAAATCATTCTCTTAGTTTTTAGAGATTTGTTGATCATCCTCTTATGTTTTATTGAATGATAGTTTACTTGCCCTATTGCATTGAGTATATGTTTGTTGGTTGAATACATATCTCATTTTGATGTTAACATTACTTGTTACATCACCATTGCTGAATTTAATCATCAGCTATACGGATCCCTCAAAATTGCCTAGACGGATCCCTACTAGGAGGGAATCGTAGGATCCGTGAGACAGAAAACTATTTTTCTACTAACTTGGATCACATATGCAGGAAATTGTGCATTATACTTGTTTTCTAACCTTTGTTTTGTAGTCATTCAATCTACACTTGAAACCTTTGACACCCTAAAGCTAGGGGAGCTTTGTGTCAAAACAATACATTGCAAATTACTTGCAATATTAGGATTACATTTCTCGACATCCCTTTGCAAAATTGCAATAATCAAGGGGGAGCACATTCGTCACTTAGACGAAATCTTTTGCAAACTTAGTTGCAAACAAACTAGATTAGTATTACTTTCTTGACGCCCTTACCTAGAGATGGACTCGTCAAGGGGGAGTAAAGACGAGATCCTTTCCCGTTACTTGCTCTCTACCTCTTTTTATTTCTTTCACATGTTTTTCTTAAAAACAATGTGTTGCTTTCTTTCAAGGCTTTTTTTGTTTCGACAAAAAGGGGGAGAAGAAAGTAAAAACTACAAATTCAAAACTTTTACGAATTTTAGCTTTTCCTTAAAATAATTTTATGTTTTGTCATCAACAAAAAGGGGGAGATTGTTAATACAAATAAGCCGTAAAAACGTTTATTTATATTTTATGATCTTCTAATGTTTTGTCGATAACAAACGTAAAATCATTTTAACGAAACAAATAAAATACGTAAATGGTTTGAACTAATAGTTTCAAACATATTCACATTTTCACATAAAACACTAAAACAAGTATAAGTGATTTTATGATTTAATATTACATATGTACAACAACTAGTGTTTACATATTTGGGTAAAATACACACATAACTAGTATGTAGTATATTGGGTAATATAAATGGGTAGAAACTTAAGTATCATAACTCATTGGGCAAATACATTGAATGTAGTTGGGTACAACCCAAAGCCCATGACCCATGGAGCTTGACCCATAACCCATTGCATGACATCATGCTTATATCATATATGGATAATATCCATAACCCAATGTATTGACCCATACCCACTGTCTAGATACATTGAACCCTTGGTGAGCACTCAAGAGAATGTCTAGATACATTGAACCCTTGGTGAGCACTCAAGAGATACATTGTATCTAGCTAAAGACCCATGACCCATAACCAAAAATACCCATGGGCAAAGAGGAGCGTTCCACGGATCCCTGGCTTTGTGCTAGCCGGATCCCCAGTGGAAGGGATCCGTGGGATCCGGGGAAACAGTAGAGAATTTTCTCTATAAATAGAGAGCCATTTCTTCCTTTCTATCCATGACTTTACACACATACTTCCCCCAAGTATTCTAACCCTCTAACCTCATATCCAAGAGATCTATGTAGTTTGTCTTTTGTTTTTGTGTGATCTTCTAGGTTCCTCTTAAAGGAGAGATCACCACTTCTTGAAGACGTGCAAGCTCAAGTGCATGAGTTGCCATGCTTCGTCATCATCAAGACAACTAAGGTTCTCTTGTTGATAGTTCTTCCTTTCTCCATAGATGTTGGGTTGAAGGCATTAGTGAAGAATGTCGAAAGTGTCAAGATGAAAGCATTAGTGAAAGGTGCTCATCATCCGTGTCAAAGCATTAGTGAAGAATGCTAAAGGTGTCAAGACGAAGGCATTAGTGAAGGGTGCCAAGCGTTGTGTCAAAGGCATTAGTGAAGGATGCCGATGAATCAAATCAAGTCGCATTTGGGAAGAATGCCTAGGTCGTATAATCGATGAGGTGCATCGTTATACATATAAGTAGTTGTTTATTTCCAAGCATGGTGATATCCTTGATGATGTTGTAACAAGGAGTAGATCTCCTTGATATTAGGTGTTGTGTAGTGAAGGGTAGTAGTTCCTCCATAGTAATGGAACTAGGTGCTTAGCCTAGTACCTAATAAAGGGTAGGCGACGTTGTGATAGGATTAGTTCTCCTTGGTGTGAAAAAACTCGGTGGTTAGCCTAGCACCGTATAAAGGGTAGGCGACGTTGTGTTAGGTGTGGTTCGCCTTGGTGTGAAGGAACTCGATATTTATCTTTGTACCGGAAAAAGGTTAAGCGACGTTGTGAAGGCTTCTCCGCCATAAGGAGTTGGTGTAGTGCTTACGAACTCTCGAGTAGGTGACTCGGGGAGTGGTAGGGCAAGGAAGGTGTCCTTGTAGCCGAACCACTATAAATAACTTGTGTCGTGGTGATGTGCTTCTTACTCTTTATCTTTCATTACACGTTTATATATCTATCTATCAACGTCCAACATAAACAACCAAATAGATTGACATAAGTCGATCTAAATATTTAAAAAGAAGTTTTAAATTGGTAAAACTATTCAACCCCCCTTCTAGTTTTCCACATTTATGTTTGAGCTGTGAAAGATGAGACGGGTTTAGGATAGTGGGTTTGTTTGGATTTGGTTGTAGTTGAGAAGGTTGGGTCGATAGGATTGGTAATGTTTTGATGGTCACTGTTAACTTTTTTCCTTTTCATCTGCCTTTTCTATTTATCTTTAAAAGTTATTGACCAATGATGTTGGAAGAAACTGAGGTCGAGTGAGTTTGATTAATGGTATTGTGGTCGTGGTCGTGGTCGTGGTCATTCTTCTCTTTTTCGGGTCTTATGCGTAAACTAAAAAGTTTTAGGCGTAAAGATGTTACGAATAAAAACTTATGCGTAAACAGGGTCTTAGTCGTAAACCAGATTTCTTATACATAAACGAGTACTTGTTCATAAACCTTGGGAGTAAACACCTTACGCGTAAGAGTTTTCTTAGTCGTAAACCAAGTTTACTCATAAAACCTTACTCGTAAACAAAGTTTCTTACAAGTAACTGTCCAAGTTACTTGTAAATGAGTCCTTGTGCGTAAAAAAGGGGTTCTGACCCTTGTTGATTTTTTTCGGCCACTTTTTCCGATCAGTTTTCCGTCCATCTTCATAGAAACCTAGAAAACATCATAAAAATGCTTCATTTTGACCCATTTTGACTATGAATAAACTGACCACTTGACCATAGTTTCACGAGTTTGGTTTAAAGTCATGAAAAAATACATAAACTATTATACCAACAAACAGATGTGTAACTTGAATTTGATAGGATAAGACTTTTAGACCAAATAATACAACATCTTAGTAAACTGTAATAACCAAAAGAATAAGGAAAATAATAAAATCTTGTTAAAAAAACAGTTTAAAAAACGACTAATTTTTTACAAGAAGACACCACAAAATCAACCAATGATAAACCAAGCTGGCTCTGATAGCACTTGTAGGATCGTTCTTAAAGGTTGATTTGGTGAATCGGGTGGTTTAGGAAGATGAAAGAACATCATCTTTAAGTTAGAGAGAGAAAGTAGAAACTAGTGTTTATTGATAAGGAAAGATGAAATTACACTAAAGAGTCTCACCCCTCCATGGAAGTATGGAGGGGTATTTATAGCCTAGCACATACATAACTATTACACTATGTCATAACTAGTCCATGTGTTTGGCTAAATAAGATAGATAATGTAATCCCGTAAATGTCATTCCATTTACGTGTTAGGAGCGATTCCAACAATATTTATCCCACGTTAATAGAAGTTACAAGTAAAAGAGTACTTATAAAAATTTAAAAAACCTAAATGTTCAAAAAATCACATGGAATAACTTTGAAGATTATAATTATATAAATATATATGTAATAAATATAAAATCATATATTTAGCACTTTGCATCATTTTCTTTGAAAAATCGTATGATTTTTATAAAACACAATGTTTAGTTCTTATGGTAAATTTTATCAAAAAAATCTAAAAGGTATATATGCCGGTTCTCGAGACACTCAATTTGATAATATTTTACGAACATTGTAATTTAGTATGTATTTTGAAGCTTTATTAATTTAATAATATATTTACATTGAAAATGAGGATACATTTTGTGT
Source organism: Chrysanthemum seticuspe (assembly GCA_019973895.1). NCBI lineage: Eukaryota > Viridiplantae > Streptophyta > Magnoliopsida > Asterales > Asteraceae > Chrysanthemum > Chrysanthemum seticuspe. The sequence goes on along the minus strand of BPTQ01000008.1, from coordinate 358,444,777 downwards.
TATGTCAGTTTGTATAATAAGGTTAATAATTTATACAATACATAATGTTCGACTATGTAGTAAACATGTCAAGCTACCGCAATGGATAATTCTTAGCTTTTGAAAGGATTGTGTTGTACAAACCAAGTACAAGAAAGAAAATGGTTGGTTTAGTGTAATGTGTTGTGTTTTTGGGATTGTGAGATATAAATGTTGGAAAAAGAGTTTGCAAAAATGATTTTTTGCAAACTTTGGACAATATTTAAGATATATATATATATATATATATATATATATATATATATATATATATATATATATATATATATATATATATATATATATATATATATATATATATGTGTGTGTGTGTGTGTGTGTGTGTTATATATGTATTTATATTTTTGGGTAACTTTGCGTTCTCTTTGACGAGAGCTTCGCAACGAGCTAAAGTATGTCCAAAATAGAGTTAATATGAATGAGATATCGTGTCTCAAAGTGGGGCATGTGAAACACAAAATTTGGAAAAAGAAACACATCCCACATTGCCTAGAAAAGGAAGTGTGAGTGTGTTTATATAGAAATCATGATATGGACTTTCAAAATAATTTGTTGGTTTTACTCCAACACCTACGTGCCCGCGCAGGGGGGTGCAGATTTCAGGATTACTGGGCCAAAATGGGTTCGAAGCTTCTGAACTCATGCGAGCCCGCGCGACCTGCGGACACGAATGCAGCTCTGAAACCTCGCATACGTGCGAATCTTTTTGCTGCATATTTCGTTTCCAATTTTAATAAGTTTCCAGATTTTGTATTCGTTTATTTTTATAACTGATTTTAACTTTTAGAGCAAGTTGTGCAGAATCAGTTTATATAAATAAAAGATATCAAATCGTGTTTATAGCTTTAACGGATTTGAAAATCCTTTTATTTTTGAGTTGATATTTATCTTGGAGACCAAGTTAGGTATTGGCTACATATAATAAACGTTTGGTCATTCAGTTTGATACAGAGAAAAACGAAACTCCACATTAACAGTATTCCAGCAATATCTTCGATCAGAAACACGTAAGCTTCTGTGATCTTTCAGGCAAGTAAGTCTAGTCCAACTGTACAATAGCTTTAAACGTTGTACCCTGGTAAACAGACGGCGAATCTGTTTTAAGGGAATCGTGTTAAACACGAGCCTCGTTCCACGACCTTTACTGCTTTCATTTAATTATCGATATAGAGTATGTCTTCTGTTTCTACCCCTTTCTGCCTGTATTTAGTTTTTGGTTATTTACATTCTGTTATTTATTAATTGTAATCTGATTTATTATTAAAAAGTGTACACCGTTTCCCATAGTCTTAAAACATATTCGGTTTAACCAAATTATTAACACATTGTTAAAATCGGATTAATTATTAACAGAATTTTATAAATTGTTTTCTATCGAAACCTAGTTGAGTTTCTTTGGAAACCAGTTTCAATTAAACAGATTTAAACATACAGATTTGGATTATAGATCTATAACATTTTTTAAGCAGTTGTTCTTATCAGTTTATATCGAAAGCAAGATTGAGTTTCTAGTAAACTGATTTACTTGATCCATCGAAACCAAGATAGAGTTTTGTTGAATCAGATCCGCTACAAGTAGATACCAATTTACAACAGTTTGTTTAACTGTTTCTATTTGTATTTTTAGGATGAAAAACACCACTATCCCTCCTATGACTACTCTTGTGAACGTAACTGGTACGCTAGTTACTAACACGGTTGCTAATCATGCTGAGAAACCAAAGAAATTCAATGGGCAGAATTTTAAGAGGTGGGAACAGAATGATCTTCTATCTCACTACTTTGAACCTTGCGCGGTTCTTAAAAGAGAACCCACCTAATGTAGAACCTCCTGCAGAAGGTCAATCCTCTAATCAACAGGTTGTTCAAGCCTTGGAAGCATGGAAACATTCAGACTTTTTTGTGTCATAACTATGTTCTGAATGGTTTGGTGGATTCTTTGTACAACATGTACTGCAAGACCAAGACTGCCAAAGAATTATGGGAGTCATTGGAACGCAAGTACAAAACTAAGGATGTTGGTACAAAGAAGTTCGTGGTAGCTCGTTTTTTGGATTACAAGATGGTTGATTCAAAGAATGTGATAATTCAGGTTCAAGATCTGCAGGTTTTTCTACACGACATTCATGCTGAGGGAATGACCTTGAGTGAAACTTTTCAAGTTGCAGCTATTATTGAAAAGTTACCTCCAAGCTGGGTAGAATTCAAGAACTACCTGAAGCATAAGCGAAAGGAGATGAGTTTTGAAGACTGGGTTGTTCATCTTCGTATTGAAGAGGACAACAAGTTGGCTTAGAAAAACACTTATACGCCTGATTCTGCCAAGGCAAATATGGTTAAGCATGCTTCGTCATCTTCAAAGTCCAATGTAAAATGTAAAGGCAAAGGAAAAGGAAAGAATGACAAGAAGATCAAAGGGAAGTCTGAGTACCTTGCTCCTAAAGCTTCAATTGTGAAACAGAAGTTCCAAAGTGTGTGTTTCAATTGTAACCAGCCTGGTCACCGTGCTGCTAACTGTAAGATGCCGAAACGGGTGACTCCACGCCAGGCTAATATGGTGAATGAAGATGTGGACATGATTGCTATGGTGTTTGAAGTCATTGCCATGATCTCTAAAGTTTACCTAGTAGGTTCCAACAACAGGGAATGGTGGGTTGATACTGTGGCTAACCGTCATGTGTGTGCTGATAAGAGTATGTTTCACTCTTTCAGAGCGGTTGATAGTGGAGAGAAGCTGTACATGAGCAACTCTGCAACTGCTGATATCAAGGGCGAAGGAGATGTAATCTTGAAGATGAAATCCGAGAAAGAGCTCAAGTTGACTAATGTCTTGTATGTACCAGAGATTCGCAAGAATCTTGTGTCTGGTTGGCTGTTGAAAAATTTTGGTTTTCGTCTTGTTTTTTAGTCTGATAAGTTTGTTCTGTCTAAGAATCAAATGTACGTTGGTAGGGGATATGCCATGAATTGTATGTTTAAGCTCAATGTAATGGTTGTTAAGAATGATATCAATAAAATGAATTATTCTGCTTACTTGATTGAGTCTTCTAATATGTGGCATGGCCGTTTTGGACATGTAAATTTTAATTCAATTCGTCGTTTGATTAAATTTAATTGTATACATAATTTTCATATTGACTCAAAATATAAATGTGAAACTGGTGTTGAAGCCAAACTTACAAGATCATCTTTCAAATCGGTTGAACGAAAAACCGAACCACTTGATATGATACATACTGACATATGTGATTGAAATCACTACCCACAAAAGGTGGCAATAAGTAATTTATCACATTTATTGATGATTGTACAAAGTATTGCTATGTTTATTTACTGAAAAGTAAAGATGAATCTATAAACATGTTTGTTCAATACAAAAACGAAGTTGAGAACGAACCTACTTCATACCGAGAAGCGGTTACTTCCTCAGAAGGGCCTCAATGGAAAGAATCCATTAAAAGTGAAATAGATTTTTTTTTAGAAAATCATACTTGGGAGCTCGTGGATTTACCTCCTGGTTGTAAACCACTAGGCTATAAATGGATTTTCAAAAAGAATATGAAAGCCGATGGCACCATTGACAAGTACAAAGCAAGATTTGTAATTAAAGGATTTAGACTACGTGAAGGTCTTGATTACTTTGATACATATTCGCCTGTTACGCGAATAACCTCGATTAGGATGGTACTTGCTATTACCGCTTTAAGAAATTTGAAAGTTCACCAAATGGATGTGAAAACGGCATTTCTAAACGGAGATTTAGAAGAAGAAATCTACATGAACCAACCTGAGGGTTTCATGGCTCCTGGACAAGAGAAAAAAGTTTGTAGGCTTGTTAAGTCATTATATGGCTTAAAGCAAGCTCCCAAACAATGGCATCAAAAATTTGACTACGCCATGCTAGAGAGTGGATTCAAAATTAATGAATGCGACAAGTGTGTTTATGTCAAAGATACAAATAATGGATATGTAATCTTGTGTTTATATGTTGATGATATGCTTATCGTTGGCAGTAACGAAAAGATGATCAAATCTACTAAAGACATGATGAAATCAAAGTTTGACATGAAGGATATGGGTTTGGCTGATGTTATCCTTGGAATAAAGATCATACGAACTTAAAATGGACTTGTGTTAAGTCAAGCACATTATGTGGACAAAATTCTTAATACTCACAATGCGGGGGATTCCGGCCTAGCTAGAACTCCAATTGACACCAGTAAGCATCTATCTAAAAATAGAGGCATAGGTGTTTCCCAATTAGAGTATTCAAGAATTATTGGCATGTTAATGTACTTAATGACAGGTACCCGACCTGACATAGCATATGTTGTTAGCAGGCTAAGTAGGTATACTAGTAATACAAGCTATGCACATTGGGCAGCTATGACTAGGGTACTTTATTATTTTAGATATAGTCGCGATTATGGGCTGCATTATGATAGATATCCAACTGTTATAAAAGGATACAGTGATGGAAATTAGATATCTGACATAAAGGATTCTAGATCAACTAGTGGATATGTGTTTACACTAGGAGGGGCAGCTATATCTTGGAAGTCATCCAAGCAAACTGTTATAGCTAAGTCCACGATGGAATCGGAATTTATCGTGTTAGATAAATGCGGACAAGAGGCGGAATGGCTAAATCAATTTGTAGAGGACATACCAAGGTGGCCTAAACCGGTAACGACCATTAGTATACATTGTGATAGTCAATCGGCAATTGGGGAGCTCATAGCATAATGTATAATGGAAAGTCCAGACATATCCGTCGTCGACATAATTTGATACGACAACTACTCTCAACAGGAGTTATCTCAATTGACTATGTGAAGTCAAAGGATAACATCGCGGATCCGCTTACGAAATGCTTAAGCAGAGAGTTAGTTAGTAAGTCGTCTAAATGAATGGGACTAAAGCCCTTGAAGGAATAAATTTCTATGAAGGAAAACCTAACCCAGTTGACTAGAGATCCCAAGATCTGGGTTCAATAGGACAACCTAATCATAGAAATGTGGAGGAAGTCACGTCAATGTGGGGGAGTTACTAAATATTGTAACTTCCTAGTCCATTCCTTTAACAAATGTGACTTGTTGAGATGTTAAACATATGGGGATGAAATCACAAAGCATAATGATTCGATATGAAATCATAAAACATATGTTTTTAATGATTCAAGATAAAATCACCTATGTGAGAGAGAGTTGGGGTCGCTTCGAAGGGAAATGTGGGGGCGAAATTCCTAAGAGCTCTTGCAGAACCATAACGAACACAACTATGAGGACTTGAAAATGTCAGGGAGAGTCTTGTGTGAAGTGTAATGTCGTCTATGTAAACAGAGGATGAGTTCAAGGACATCGCGTCTACTCAGATATAGGAGACTAAGTGCATCTCACAATGGAAGGTTCAAAGGGTCACACCTACCTATCTTATGCAGGACTTAACCGCAGAAATTTCACCGAAACTTTTGTGTGTTTTCGACCGATCTCCATTCATGTGGGGGATTGTTGGAAAAAGAGTTTGCAAAAATGATTTTTTGCAAACTTTGGACAATATTTAAGATATATATATATATGTTATATATATATATATATATATATATAGGGAAGGGATCCGGTAGGAAGAAAAACTAAAATAAGAAGAATAAGAAGAATTTCTAGCCACACATTTCAAATAGGAGGGAGAAATTTAAGGGAAGATGCATCTATTTTTGTAGGTGCATCTGAAATGAGTGGTTGTGGTTTCTTCTTATCATTCTTATTTTAATTTTTCTTCTTATTTGATCCTAACTCTATATATATATATATATATATATATATATATATATATATATATATATATATATATATATATATACTAATATTCGAAGCCCGCCCAATGGGCGGGCATGACTTATAATTATTTGTTTGTTGTTTTTTGTTAGCGTAAATATGTTTTAAAAAATTGTCATAGAATATTATAAGACGATTGGTCGGGCATTTTTTTAAATCATTTGTTTGTTGTTTTTTTTAATTTTGTTGGTGTTAGTAAACGGAAAATTATTTTTAACGAAGGCGAGTTGTTGATTGATGAGATGCAACAATGTGTTATATAGGTTGGAACGTATGAAAGCATGCCTCAGCATTAAAACATCTTTTAGTTTAAGCGAGAGTAAAATTGAGATGTTTGCAAGGACAACTAGTTATCTATTGTTTTACTCCATCTATTTTTCATTTCTGGTATCTCCATATTTAAGCCCTTATCTTTAGTAGTTCCTGGGTCATGACTTCCTTGTAGACTTGTAATCTACTTTTTGTTTATGAATTTTTTACATTTGGAGTATCTTGTGCTACTTAGAAGCCACTACAGTTTGAATTGGTGGCTTAGAATGATGCCGGAATCAACGCATATCTCTGTTTAACATATTGAGATTCTATCTGCATAGGACAGACACAAATTGGATTAAGATCTGCCTCCGGACCATGGTACATTTAAACATTAAGATGGTCAAACGTGGTGGGTTGAAGAATCTAAAATTTTAATCATACTGCATTACACTATGTGAATTATCCATAACAAAATGTGCCATGTGATACTCGGCTTTCATATTATTTGTTGTAGTCTATATACTTATGACTGATATACATATCTCAGACCCTTACTGACTCATAAAGAGCAACCCATTCACTAAATAAATATGAAGATAACATACACAAACCTGAAATACATAATTTCCAAACTAATCATGTGCAATTGTAGAAAAAAATCCAGTATGATTTCCTCTTTCCCTTTTTTTTTATACAGGTTGTTTCGTCTATAGGTTCACTTGGTGCCAATCTGTTTATTTACTATATTTCTCAAGGATTTGGCGATGAAGAACTTGCAAATACTAAACACCCCTAAAGTAGGTAACTACAAATTCTCTGATAATCACAATGCCAAACTGATGTAACAAGTCAACGCATATGTCTCTCATAGAGAAGTAAGCCATTTTTATGAGTCGTATACGTAGCGTAAGCACTTGAAATATGTGCAATTCAATCATCAACTACTAAACTTGTGTTAATTATGATAGTTAAGAGTCAAAAGAAGTAAATTTAGCCGACCGATCAGATCATTATTTTTTCAATAATAAGAAGACTGATAAAGGGTGTTTGGCATTGCGTCTGCAGTTTGACCTTTTATTAGTCAAAGATATTAGGAATTATTGTATTTCTTTTCAGAAATAAAATGACTGGTAAGGGGTGTTTAGCATGGCCTAGTGACCACAATACTACCAATTTGAGACAAAAATAAGCTTGTTTTAACACAATGTAACAAATTAAAGGTGCTAAGTGTATTCTTTCTACATGTTGAAGCTAACAGCTCTCCTTGTTAAAAAATTGTACAGATTCCTGCGGACCATAAGTTGGTTGTAATGATATTTTCTTCAGGCACCCAATGAGCATAAACCGCTTTCAAAGCTTGAATTGCTTTCTGACCTCCTGGTGTTTCCCGACCACCAATGAGAACCCTGTCGGGTTTGAAAAGATCATCAATAGCAGTTCCTTCAGCAAGAAATTCCGGGTTGGAAAGAATCTGGAAGTTAATTCCTTTGCTGTTATGGGTCAAGATATTTTCAATTGCTTCAGCTGTTTTCACAGGTACAGTTGATTTCTCAACAACTATCTTGTCGGATTTTGATACATCAGCAATCATACGTGCAACACTTTCCCAGTAAGTCAGATCTGCAGCTTTGCCAGCACCTAGACCTCATGTCTTGGTAGGTGTATTGACCGAAACAAACACTATGTCGGCTTCACAGACATGCTTCTCGACATCATTGCTAAAAAAGAGGTTATTGCCTCGGCATTGCTTCACGACATCTTCAAGGCCTGGCTCGTAGATGGGGAGCTGGTCACTGTTCCAAGCAGTGATAGGAGGTACATTAATATCAACCACAACCACCTGAATATCAGGGCACTTAAGTGCTATGACAGCCATGGTGGGACCACCGACATATCCCGCTCCAATACAGCAGATCTTCACCATTTCTGCGTGTTTCAATAGACCAGAAAGTTAAATGAGCATCAACTTACATATTTAGTAATATATCTACATATAAAAGAAAGTTATTTTCTAGATCTTATGTTCTAAAGGAGACGATCCAATTCATGTTGTCCGCTAATGGCACTAAATAACTTAATGCTGGCCACATAACCTCATGTTACAAAGTTAGCTCGCAAGTCAACTTATGGAATCCTACCAGATCTGCATTTAGGGTTATCACTGCAAACAATCTAGCCATTGTCTTAACCTTATCACCCTCTCCCAATTTGTTGATCTAGCTAGCCACCCGATATGAAACACTTTCCCTATATAATCAATCGGCTTAAGTCTTGAAAATTCATACCATTGAACGGCCTAAACATAACCAGCCTAAACAAAGAGCAATTTCTATTATTGTCTAAAACGACTAAGGTAGCTAAATAAATACACAGTATTTCTGACCTTATTTGTTTTCGGCTCCACCATCTAAAATATAATTATGATAACAATAAGGAAGAAGTAGGAAGCGTACCGACTGTATCTTGTATAACAGTAGAATGTTCATGTCGGCTACTTTGCGCAAAGACAAGTATACTTTGATACATTTTTACAAAAAGAACTCTCTTTTTACTACTAAAAGGAACCATCATGTGTTTACTAAAAGTATACTAAAAAGAACCATACCGAAAGCATATGTTGTGGCGAATGTGGTATTGTTGAAGTCATGAAAGACGGAAGTTGCAAACCATAACCTTCAATTATATCACATTCATATAATACCCGTGCACGCACGGGGTTTTAACTTAAATTTCTCCACACACTTTTAGTATAATAGCGTAAATCAATAGGAGATCTCCACAATCCGTTCAAATATTATAGTACAATCATCTGGTTCTATAAGACTTAATAGAATGGCTTCTAGATGAACCTTAATATGTAAAAATGCCATATGTCAATTATAGTATAAAATTCTGAGACTTCTATAATCATTAGTCTTAAGAGAATTTGGCTGTTGTCAGTTTGTAACTTCTCATGAATGACCCATTTGACCCATGAGAATCTTGATAACCTTTGTGCAAGTGCTCATGAATACCAAAGTAGAAGGATATCATAAAGTTGAAGCTACATTTGTTCATCCTCTGCAACAAATAACCTGACTTTACGGTTAGTCCTATTTTATGAAAACAGTGAAAATTTGATTAAAGAATCACGTCATCTAAATAATTAAGATGAGAATCATGCCTCAATTACATCAAGGTATGCTACGTGTTGTGACATATTAGGTGTTGTCAGCTTGGAACTGTCCTGATGTTGTTGGTGTATAACTTTACACTCTCTTTTACACCACATACTAACGTTCCAGAACCACCATCAAAACAGTCAAAGATGCTAAACTTCCCAATTTGAGATGAAGCTGTTTGTCCAACCATATTTCTACATAATCCAACTAAAAACAGAAGGGAAAAGCGAGTGAGAAACAATGTTTTAGGACAAAAACTGAAAGGTTTTGTACATGCCTTGGTATAATATCTTTATGTAGAAAACTTAATATGCATTAATAATCGCACACATTATGATTCAGAGTGAAAATGTATGCAATATAATCACTGTGATATTTTTGGGTGTAGATAGTGTATCATCAAGCATTCAAGCCGGTCTTCTCATTTAGGCATGCGTTATAATCATTTAGAAATAAATTAATGTATGGACCATATTACCAGTAGTCCACTAAATCAAATATTAAAAATATGCAGAAGATTCAGACAAAGCATAAGCTAATAAAGCTATTTACTACTAACTAGTCTTTTTAAAGGTTGGTTTAAGTATCCTAATCTTATATATATATATATATATATATATATATATATATATATATATATATATATATATGTATATAGAGTGAGATTGAGTCGTGCATAATAATGACACTGAAATGGGGTTTTCAAATACCTGTAGGCTTACAAAGTCATTCTCTTATCAGATTATCAGTGCAAGGTTAGGTTAAGTGGGAATATTTGAATTCATTATAATATATTCCAACACATAACAGCCTCTTCTTTTCAATAGATACCTATCACCTTTAAAAATGATACTGGCTATATTACCCTTACCAAGATGGAAGACGTAGATACATCAAGAGGAAAATAAATGCGTACTCTTCTTTACATTTCTGTTGCTCTTATTTTGTCAGGAGCATGCCCTTTCCATCAAGCCGCTGCTTATGAATAAACCCGTGACCAAGAACAAATCTTTATATGATGAAGTACTTCAGAACCTTATACCTGTTACAACCAAACCCGTGATCAATGCAAGAGTAAAAAAGAGTTTTTCTAAAGTTTACCATAGGTAATCACCATTGTCGACATCTTTGGTGCAACTAATGATTCTGCTATAACATCGTAAACAGACCCAGCAGGGCCAACATTCATTAGCTATCGGGTGTATCTCACTACTCTTGACTTCCCAAAAATAACTGAGAATGAAGGGTAGTCCAATCTCCCTGGGTCACCTAATCATTTGGAGCAAGTCATGTTTGCACAGTTGACGACCGCTTGCATTTGCTTGATATCATACCTTAAGGAGCAGACGAAGGTAATGTACTCTTCTGCTGTGATATCATACATGAGTCCTGGAGAGATGACTTTGTGTGGTTTGACATAACCAGCTCCATGAGCCTAAGGGGTTGAAATTTAACCTCTAGCTGCATCACGTAGTGGTGATTTGGTGTTGTCAAGTGTGTAAGCAGTGGTCATGAGAGCAACCTAACATCAATCACATAACCTTGAGATGAGATAAAACTGTAGTGAGTGAGTGTATACAAATGACAATGAATATTCATTTAAAAAATGGAGTTATAACCATACCTTCACCATCCGTTCTTGTGAACGCAGATATTCGAGTGCTAGAAATTCATGCAGTGACCAAAAACATGCAGATAATGTATAGAATAAACCCGTGACCAAGAACAAATCTTTATATGATGAAGTACTTCAGAACCTTAACCAAACCCGTGATCAATGCAAGAGTAAAAAAGAGATTTTCTAAAGTTTATTGGGCAGTTTGCTAACATATCTTTAGATGATGAATTACTTCAGAATCTTAAACATGTTACAAAACACATCACATTTTCATATGGACCAAGGTATCGCCTTAGCTCTTCCTCAGATGGTTGATAAACCTGCACAAAGCGTCACAATTGTGTTAATATATGAAGGTTGCTACTATATTAGAATGCAAGAAATACTTGGGATACAAACCTGATAACACACAGGTACGGGTATAACCACGGTCCTCATAGCAAATGCAATGTCTGATTTTGATCCCCTAAAAAAGGAAAAAAAATTAGATTAGCTAATTATATAGTGCAGCGTGAATAAAGAGTGTCTGGCTATGAAAGATCCTACAATGAAACACCATTAAATTCATCAAACCAAAATTTAGCTTCTGAAAACAACTATTGAGATGCTGAATAATTAGACTCACCTGCAATGCAACTCGATATAAAATTTGTTCATCGTTTACCTTAACCCTTGCATTATTCAATCCGGTATGAGTTGTACTGGAGGAGTAACAAATGAAGACCTTTTTGGATTGCTTATTAAAACTGTTAATTTGCTAATGTCAGACAATCAAGAATACATATATCAGGGTCATCATCATACATATAGCAGGGTCATCATCATTAATGATTGTTACATGAACTGATCAATTCTCATTCAACATCCTTGATCAAGGTCTTACCACATGTATGACACGCTTCAGGTACATTAAAACATAGTGAATGTTTAAACATGCAGTTAAAAATACTTAATACCTAATACCATACAGACAAAACAATTCTCTTTTATTAAAAAAAACATGTATAAGAGTTTTTATTTAATTAGAAGAATGCATAATTTTAAATAATAGATCAAAGAAACATTACACAACATGTCAAGCGTTCATGGTTCCATACCTGTGATGAAGAAAACACAATAAACCGATCATTAGAGGAGATTGTGAGGAAAAAAGGATATTAGGATTTTTGATTAAAAAAATATATATTATGAATTAACCGAAGAATTTTTGTTTCTGTATATGTTTATTATATGTTTTGTTTAGGGTTACCTAAGTTGTAGGGATTCTCCTACTTTGCATAGATTTATAATTTTGGACTTCCTAACATATATTCCAAAAGGTCGCCTTAGTGGTAAACACACATGTTATTTATCCAAATAACCAAGGTTCGATTCTTGCAAGACTTACTTTTTAGAATAAATTTTGAAAATATTTTGAAAATTGTAATTAAATTTCAAAAATAATTAATAATAGCTAATTAAATTTAAAAAAAAAGCTTAGTTGGACAACAAATGCTTATGTCGCATGAAAAACAATTACTGGCATAGAGGTGGCATTAATGCCAAATGCCTCCTGTTATATATATATATATATATATATATATATATATATATATATATATATATATATATCTTGGTAGCTTTGCGTTCTACTTGACGAGAGCTTCGCAACGAACTAAAGTATGTCCAAAATGGAGTTAATATGAATGAGATATCGTGTCTCAAAGTGGGGCACGTGTAACACAAAATTTGGAAAAAGAAACACATCCCACATCACCTAGAAAAGTAAGTGGGAGTGTGTTTATATAGAAATCATGATATGGACCTACAAAATAATTTGTTGGTTTTACTCCAACACCCACGTGCGCGCGCGCAGGGTGGTGTAGATTTCAGGATTTCTGGGACAAAATGGGTTCAAAGCTTCTGAACTCATGCAAGCCCGCGCGACATGCGGACACGAATGCAGCTCCTAAACCTCGCATACGTGCGAATCTTTTTGCTTCAGATTTCGTTTCCAATTTTAATAAGTTTCCAGATTTTGTATTCGTTTATTTTTAGAACTGATTTAAACTTTTAGAGCAAGTTGTGCAAAATCAGTTTATATAAAGAAAAGATATCAAATCGTGTTTATAGCTTTAACAGATTTGAATATCCTTTTAGTTTTGAGTTGATGTTTATCTTGGAGACCAAGTTAGTTATTGGCTATATATAATAAACATTTGGTCATTCAGTTTGATACAGAGAAAGAAACTCCACAGTAACAGTATTCCAGCAATATCTTCGATCAGAAACACGCAAGCTTCTTTGATCTTCAGGCAAGTAAGTCTAGTCCGGCTGTACAACAGCTTTAAACATTGTACCCTGGGAAACAGACGACAAATCTGTTTTAAGAGAATCGTGTTAAACACGAGCCTCGTTCCACGACCTTTACTGCTTTCACTTAATTATCAATATAGAGTATGTCTTCTGCTTCTACCCCTTTCAAAAAAAATCAACTACATACTTTGACTTTCTGAAAAATCAACATCATGTCAAAATTGACAAACTAGTATTATCATCTTTATCTCAATTTTTCAAGTTCTAAAATTAACTTCATATTTTTATAACTCTTGTACTAACTTTACATCCTTTATAAAAATAAAATTTTATATTTTGTCCTCAACAAAAAGGGGGAGATTGTTAATACAAATATCGTCATTAAACGTTATTTATATTTCATGATCTATACCTAAGTTTTGTTAACGACAAAAGTAAATTTAATTTTTATAAACCTTAAAGCTTGTCATGTTTAATAGTGTTAGGAATTGGAAAATCCATAGTGAAGATTCGGTCAACCCAACTCTAGTCTAGCATATGTTAGCTCGTAGACATTACGTTATTTACTAGTTAGTTAGTTAGTTATTTAGTTTAGAGCAACATCGTGGAGGACGGACGGGTCTTTACCCACTGTATGCCTGATCCACAGTCCGTAGGAGGACGTGTAGTATGTAACTATAAATACCCTCTACCTTGGGAGGTAGAGGGTTGGACCTTTCACTCAATCTAACCTTCTTTCTTTTGTTTTACTTTCTCTCTCTAGAAAGGCCCCATCTTCCACTTTCTCTCTCTAAACTCATATTGTACGCCCCATATTTGTGATTGTTTGGTTGTTTGTGAAATCCAATATGTTACAATTGGTATCAAGAGCCATGGTTTGATCATCTCTCTTACATATCATTGGATTTCTAGTGGTTTTATATGGTTTTTGGGTTTGAAAAAGTTTAGTGGTTTTTTCATCATTTGGATCATGTCTTGTGTTAAAGTTTGAATTTTGAGTGTACTTTTGTGTTTAGAATCATTGTAAGTGCTTGGGTTTTGATTTGGAAAGCTTGAATCACTGTGGTAGAGCTTGTTTTGGATTGAAAAGGGTTGTGTTTAAGGTTTTCTTCCTAGCAACTTGGCTCTCGGATATGTTTCTTCGTAGCGACTTGATGTGTTAATTTTCAGCGACTTGTAGTTAGAGGAGTAGCGACTTGAGCCTAGCGACTTGTCTATTGAGACAAGCCGACAAACAGTACAACGTAGTGGAGGTTCCACTTCGGCTAGCGACTTGGTTGGTGTATCGACTTGTCTCTATTATTTCTAGCGACTTGTCCTTATTGTTCTTAGCGAGTTGATCCATAGCGACTTGGATACTTAGCGAGTTGCTCTTTAACGACTTGTCTGCTTAGCAATTTGGTGCTTTAGCGACTTGTGTTCAGCGACTTGGGTCTTAGCGACTTGTGCTTAGCGACTTGATTCACAACGACTTGAGGTTTTAGCGAGTTGCTACTTAACGACTTGTGTTTAGCGACTTGGTTCATAGAGACTTGTGTTTAGCGACTTGGTTACTTAGTGACTTGTCTTACTAGCGACTTTTTGACTTTTCCTGACAAAACTTCAAACGGCCATAACTTTTGAACCGTAACACCGTTTTTCAGCGTTCTACCCATCAAAACGACTGTGAGAACGAGGAGAATGGCACGCCGAATGAACTAAGGAAAAATTCCATTATCTCCATCTCTAAGAAGCCAGAAAGCGAGGAACCCTACTCTCTCCGTTCTCGCTTTCTTCAACAGTAAGAGAAGGACTTTTATGCCCAAAAAGTCCCATGTCTTTCCGGACCAACCGCCAGCGATTTCCAATTGTCGAACCAAAGTACCTTCCCCATTACCCACTTTGGACACCCCTTTTTTTTTTCTTTTTCGAATTTCTTTATTGAAAGATATGCTACTTCCCGGTCGAGATGTCTGAGGGAAACTTTTTCGGTATCAACAATTGTCGCCAACCCTTTTATTCCCCTAGCAGCGGTTATGTCTCAAACCACTGGCAACAGGTTTCACTGAAATTTTGATTTGGGGATTTCACCGGTTACTAATCAACCTTCGAAGCCTAAATCCGCTCCGAATAGAAGTTATTGAGGTTTTTATGTTTTTTGACCTAAATTTTTCCATAAAAACGGGCATAAACCAATCCAAATCTCAACCAAACAACATCTCTACTAATCCTTCAAACAATCATATGTCCTAACACACAATTGTCTTTCATTGTGTCGATCCATCAGTTATCTTAACACGTTCTATTGGTCATTGTATCACGGTTTCTTCTTGATTTTGTAAAATCCCGCGAAAGAATCTATTTCTCGGTTTAAATCATAGACTTGTAAAATCCCGTGTATACTACAACATCATGTCTTACACTACTGACCCAGTGATTTCGGAAGCACTTAAACTGTATGATGCTGTGGACAACAATGATAATGTATGCTACACTGAACGATTAAAGATGATTGAATTAATCAATGACGATCAAAACACTTCATATCCTGAGCCCAATGCTAAGGAATTTCACCAGTTTAGGCTACAAAATGCCATGCTAAAGGAAAGTAACATTGAAC
The DNA here is from genome assembly GCA_019973895.1 of Chrysanthemum seticuspe. Classification (NCBI taxonomy): domain Eukaryota; kingdom Viridiplantae; phylum Streptophyta; class Magnoliopsida; order Asterales; family Asteraceae; genus Chrysanthemum; species Chrysanthemum seticuspe. Next base: position 358,428,976 of record BPTQ01000008.1, on the reverse strand, counting down.
CTTATCAGTTACTTCACTCTCACCTCGTACAGCTTTTGTCCACAATTATGGATCGAACATGTAATGCCATCTTCCGTCAGGATTTACCTACACTGACTAGAAACTTGCTGTTGAACTTAGAACAATTGGAACAACAACTTGATAAAGAAAAGGTTCAAAAGGATAGTTCCAGTGTTGCACTACAAGTGATCCACAACCAATTTCAGTCATTCATCATTGGGGAATTTTCATCAGATTATGATCAAGACATGACTGAAATGTCTTTTAAGAGATACACTGGAATGGAAATTGGCGTGTTCATTGAGACACTTATCCATCTCATGGACAATGTGGAGAAGTATATTGAGGAAGTTACTCAGAAAGATGAAATAATAGATGAGAGTATGGTGCAGTCGAAAGAAAGTTGTGATGAGTTGGGGAATGTATCAGTTGAAGAATCGGGTGTTGCTGAATGCAGAATGTCAGGCACAACAAATAATGATGTAACCAGCTGTTCAGTTACTCCTAACATACAAGAAGTAGATGCAGTAATCAGAAAGGGGAATGAATGTAGTCGGGCACAGTCAAAAGATTGTAGTATTGAGTCGGGTAAAGCATCAGATGATGGATCAGTTGACACTGAATACAGAGGCTCAGAGATAGATAAGCTTGAAATAGCCAGTAGTTCAGTGAATCTTGTTACACATGATGTGGATGCAGATATTAGACCGATAAATGATCAGGTGTCATGTGATGAGGTAATCTTAACTGTTCAACATTGTGCATCTGCTAATGTACCTAAACAAACTGATCTTAATGTTGTACATGATTCTGATAAATGTTCTTTGGTTGAGGCTGAGTCTAAAAATTTCAAAACAAATGATATGGTTGATAAAAAGGCTTTTGATGAACTTTCAAACAAATTCTCAAAACTTGAAAAACATTGCATTTCACTTGAAATTGCGATAAATAGTAAAGAAGAAAGTTTTCAACTTAACAAACCATGTAAAAATCCGAAACTTCCTGAATTCCGTGAACTTTTTGAAATTAACACTTTGAAAGCTCAGCTTCAAGACAATGAGTCAACTATCAACAATTTGAAGAAACATATTTCTAATATGCATGTGAAAAGTAATTTGGTTACAAGTAATTCTGATGTTAATACTATTGATGATATTCAAATGAGAAATGATGAATTAGCGGTTTGTGTGGCCAAATTACTAAAGGAAAATGAGTCTTTGAGAAAGCATCACATAGAACTAAGTGACTCTGTCAAATAAGCTAGAACTAAGTCAATAGAACAAACAAACTCTTTGATAGCAAAAATTGATGATCTCAAAGCTCAACTTCAGGACAAGAGTTTCGCTATTGTTGCTTTAAAAATGATATGAATGACTTGTATAAGAACTCTTATCTAGAAATGGCTAGAAAGAAGGCACAGATTCGCAAAGACAAAATTTTAGGTGCAAGACCTAGGGTGATGAATTTTTCGAGATTTCAAGGCACTGCTAGTAGTTCTAAACCATTACCTAGGAACACTAATCTAAAGACTAGGGATTGGCTTACATCTAAGAGTAGTTGGGTTTCGATTAAAGCTATTCCCATAGCAGATCACTCTAAGAAATCTAGATCTATTTCGGAATCCAAACAAGCTGTTTGCTCAAAGTGTCTGAAATGTATCTTTAATACTAATCATGATAAATGTTTCACAAAATCCCTGAAGAAAGTAAATGCTCATGCAAAGGTACAACCTGTTAAGTCTAGGATTTACACTAAGTCATCCACAGGGCATATGAAGCAAATGAAACCAAAAGCTTCGCCTAGATGGTTACCATCTGCTAAATCTTTGGAAACTAGGAATAAGGATAAGTCTTACACTATGCAAAAGAAGCCTAACAATCCTAGACCTTGCCATAAGTGGATACTGTTAATACAAATAAGCCATAAAAACGTTTATTTATATTCTACGATCTTCTAATGTTTTGTCGATAACAAAAGTAAGATCATTTTAAGGAAACAAATAAAATACGTAAATGGTTTGAACTATTAGTTTTCTAACACACTTACGCTTTCACATAAAACACTAAAACAAGTATAAGTGATTTTATGATTTAGATACATATGTACAACAACTAGTGTTTACATATTGGGTTAAACATATACTTAAACTAAGTATACTAAAATGGGTAAAAACTAAGTGTATGCTAAATTGGGTAAATACAAGTATATACTAAATTGGTAAATACTAGCAAATGGTTTTTGACCCATGGTTTTATATATACCACTTAACCAAGTTCATTGTATCCTTAAGATACATTGTATCTAGAAAGAAAACCATGGATCAACCCATGACCCATGACCCATAATCAAAAATACCCATGGGCAAAGAGGAGCGGACCACGGATCCCTAGCTTTGTGCTAGCCGGATCCCTTGTGGTAGGGATCCGTGGGATCCGGGGAAACAGTAGGATTTTTCCTCTATAAATAGTGAGCCATTTCTTCATTATATCTCACCCCTTTCTAACACACTTTCTCCCCTGAGTTAAATCTCACTAACCTTAGATCCAAGAGATCTATGTTTGTAGTCTTGTTTTTGTGTGATCTTTTAGGTTCCTCTTAAAGGTAAGATCACCACCTTTGAAGTCGAGCAAGCTCAAGTCCATGAGTTGCCAAGCTTCTTCATCATCAAGGCTACTAAAGTCCTCTTGTTGATGATCTCTTTCTTTCTTCAAAGAAGTGTAGTGTTGAAGACATTAGTGAAAGATGTCTCAAATGTCAAGACGAAGGTATTAGTGAAGGGTATCTATCGTCTATAGGATAAGCACTTGTGGTAGGTGCTTAGAAGTCAAGACAAGAAGCATTAGTGAAAGGTGCTTAGAAGTCAAGACTTGAAGCATTAGTGAAAGGTGCTTCGAAGTAAAGACACAAGACATTAGTGAAAGGTGTCTTGTAGATCTAGTCAAAGGCATTAGTGAAAGGTGCCTTAGATGTACATTCGATATGGTGTGTTTCGATGTACTAGATAGACTAGCATTAGATCCAAGGATAATGATGTCCTTGATGATGTTGTAAAGGAGTAGATCTCCTTTGGGATTAGTCGTTGGTGTAGTGTGGTAGTAGTTCCTCCATTGCAATGGAACTAGGTGCTTAGCCTAGTACCTAATAAAGGGTAGGCGACGTTGTGAAGGTGTAGTTCACCTAAGGTGTGAAAGAACTCGGTGGTTAGCCTAGCACCGTATAAAGGGTAGGCGACGTTGTGTAGGTGTGGTTCGCCTTGGTGTGAAAGAAATCGGTATTTAGCTTTGTACCGGAAAAAGGTTAAGCGACGTTGTGAAGGCTTCACCGCCATAAGGAGATTGGTGTAGTGTTTACGAACTCTCGAGTAGGTGACTCGGGGAGTGGAGTAGGGCAAGGAAGGTGTCCTTGTAGCCGAACCACTCGCGTTGTGGTTTTGTGCTTCTTACTCTTTATCTTTTCATTGCATATCTTAATATGCTTGTTTATCAACATCCAACACACACAACCAAATAGATTGACACAAGTCGATCTAAATAGTTTAAAAGGAAGTTTTAATTGGTAAAACTATTCAACCCCCCCTTCTAGTTTTCCACAATTGGCATCAGAGCTTCGTTACCAAGTTTCTTGAAGTATATTGTACTTTAAAAACTTGATACGATCCACAGTTAATTGAAAACTACAAAGAAGGTTTTTCATAAAAACAAACACCATGTTTTTCAAAAACTATATGTTTGGATGTTGAGTTGATAACAACATTTTTTTTTATACATCTTTTCATTTAAATTGCACTAATCTTCTTTGTGATGTTGATTAGTCAAAGCTCATACCCACCAAGCTTTAGGAGACACTTGGTAACAAGAATACCTTCCTTAAGAAGGTGTCTTAAACACAAAGGAGCGGGAATAGTCTAAGTGACATTTGTCATTTGTAAAGACATTCCTAAGTGCACTCGAGGTATGACTTTCCACTTATATCTAAATGATATTAGTTTAGTAAATAAGTGTTATTTGTTAGGAATTTATTTGAGTAGATTTATGTGTTTACACATGATCTACATGAAGCTTCGTTAGGAAGCCTTTCTTCTCTCATATGTGTTATATTTCTCATCTATAGTCATAGTATATATAGCTTATGTTTTATTTCTTTTAATTCTATAATAAAACAAAAACACGAATTTAAAAATTCCTCCTTCCCTATTAATAATCCCACTCGACGCCCACTTTATTCAATCCTCACTTTTTCAAATTTTTCAATTTCAAAAATTCCCTCTCATTTGAAAACTTCATCTTCCTCCTCATTTCATTTCATCCGAAACCAAGAAGATCCGTCATCAACATGGTTTACATCGCACTCGTGCTCATCACCCTAACACTCATCACACTTGTGTTCCCTATGATGAAGTTCACATACGGAGACATTTACTTTGTGTTGTTGATCTATATTGGGGTTATATACCCAATCCTTTGTATCATCCTAAGTATTGAAATGCAATATTATTAATAATCTAGTTTATCTATATTATTCTTATCATAATGTGTTTATCATTTCTTTTGTTTTATATGTGTTATATTCTTTCGTGATACATTAGAAGTCATGTATGCATGCTAAAAGAAAATGTAGGATAAAACATATTTCGTGGTATAAAAACTGTAAAACCTATGTTTTTATCAAATCTGTTTCTGTTACTACAGATCCACGGATCCCGGAAGATATACTAGCCGGATCCCTTTTGTAAAGGAACCGTGGGATCCGTCCTACTGGAAAACAGTTTTCATGCAAGATTAAAAACCACTATCTTTCTAAAAGTAATAATCCACTAGAGTTTCAAAACCATGAGTTAGCTAAATACTAAAACCATTGTTAATAAAAATCTAGTAAAAACGTTAGATTATTATAGGTTGACCATAAAAATCTTCTCTTATTAACCCATCACTTCTATAGGTTCAACTATGACGCATGAATACGAGTTTGATTTTTCACTCACTAGCGTCTACACCCCGAACATCTCCCTTGAGCCCAACACACCTGGCAATCATGTTCGTGGGTTCAATAATCTCTAAAACCGTCACTTCCATGAAGGATGTATTGTAGACACCTCTCTACAATTCGAAGAAGGTATCAATACCTCCTTCCGAGCCATAGGACTAGAATGTCTTCTTGAAATCAACGAGAAGATATGTCCAAGGTTCATAATGGAATTCTTCCGTCAAGTCGAACTCGTTCGTAACGAGGATCGCTCTCTATCTCTTTGGTTTTACATCAAAAACCAAAAGTTCACCCTAACCCTTGGGCATTTTGCTCACATTCTCCGGATTCCCAATCATGGACAAAGTGCCTTCACCGAAGATTGGTCTCTTGATTCTCTCTTCAACTTTCGTGAAGAAAATAGTCCATATTGTTCACACATACCCTCTCCGGAAGATTTAAATCGCATTATATGCAAACCTCGACCATATTACTCCAATCCAAACATTATCCATACACAGGATATCCGATAAGAGTACAAGACTCTTGCTCTCATTCTACATGAAAATGTTTGGAGTCTTAGGGGAAATCGAGATATTCTTCCCGCTTGTTGTGCTCACATGTTGTACTGTTTGCTAACACAACAACCATACAATCTCGCCTACTTCTTCGCAAGGCGAATTCCAAATCTTCAAGGCTCCAAGAATAAACTCATCCCTTATGGAATGTTCTTGACACGCCTCTATCACAATGTTATGCACTTCCATCCTCAATTTCAAAGTCCGTTGTACGTACTTGTGAACAAGATGATGGAACCGCTAAACATATCTCTCTTGAAGACTTTCTTCATTCTTGATTCCACCAATACCCATCAATCACATAATGATCCTCCTAGCAAAGACACTCAAGGAACCTAGAATAGTCAAATAGGATCAATTCTACTCTACTCATTATTTATCAATGTAATCCTATTTCTTTCATGAAATAAAACATCTTACATTTGATATCTTTGTTTTAGAACTCCTTTAAACAAAACTTAGAATATAATGCATTGTCAAGATCATTGCATACCTTTAGTAAAGGTTCTGTCTAGCAGATAGACGGATCCCAAATGTTGTACTAAACGGATCCCAACATCTAGGGAACCGTGGGATCCGGCAAAACAGAAAATGCAATTGCAAGCATTGTATGTCAAACACTTCCTTAGAACACCTCACACTAAGCTAAACATAGTGTCTTAAGGTAGATTAAGACTTTATCAAGATAGGTTGACCTTTCCTACTCGTTCCAACTCACATAGAACACACTCTAAGATATTCATAGATCAATCACTTTGTTTTAATCTATCACTCTTCCGCTCTCAAAACTCACACTTCATATTTTTACCCTTCACATCTAGGTTAAAAATATTTTATAACAAAATTGATCATAAATCAATCTCACCTCAAAATTGATCAAAGTTAATAAAATCCTAGTTTTCCCATCTCAAAACCATTAGGATATTTTCCAAAACACAATCCTAAGTCACAACCTCATCTCTAGGATCATTTAGCTTCAATTGACACTCTCCTATTTAGTGTCATCCTTGCTCATTCATTGGTACTCATGAAAGTTCCAAATCCTTCCACAAAAGACAATCATTAGCTACATCACTCACCATCTTCAAGTACTTAAGCACCCCTTCATTTAAGACACTTAGGAAGACTGAAACACTCAAGATGTTATAGATTTTAGATTTAGAAACATCATTTCCACTCCTTCATAGCTACTGATAGCCGGATCCCTAGGATTAGCCTAGACGGATCCCTCTGAGAAAGGAACTGTGAGATCCGGATGACAGTATAGGTCAAATATTGCTAAAACAGTCATTTCAACTTATTTTCATAACTCAAACACTCCATCTCATCTTAAATGAGTTCCTAGATCAGTCCAACCTCTGAAGTTGACTCTTGTGCATGTCAATCATCACACTCCAACGAATCCTAGTGGCTTAAAGCTTAAATGCACTTGCCAAATCTCTTAGTTTATAAACCACCTTGTTAGGACCTCCATAGTCATCACTCTTACTCTAACTTTCAGCCCTTGAAATCATTTCATCATGAGAAAAACCCCAAGTAGTAACTTATCCAACAAAGAACCACCCATGAAAATGGCTCGTGTTATACACGAAATTTCCTCAACCGAATCATCTCCCGTCAAACCAACAAATGAGAGAATCCTTCATCATCCAATCAAACCAATTCCTAAAAGGATAGTACCCACAAAACTACCTATGCCTAACACCACCATACCTCCTAGGCCAAACAATATCATCTCCACTAAACCATCACCATTGGTTCCTAGAAATATTTCATTTACTTCACCACTATCATCACCACACCTCTACAATTTAGAGGACTTGCCTCCTAGGCCGTCTCATCCGCTTCCGCCGACAACATTCTCCTCATTAGGAGGAATAATGGTTCAAAATCAAGGTGTTGAGTCAACACTTGCTCCGACTTCCTTTTCACCGTCTCCATCATATAATCCTATATGGATTATGAGAAATCATCAAAGTCAACCACCTGACCATATGGAAGTTGACACTTCCTTACCACCACCATCATTCTTGGTCGAGGCATTCTCAAATGCATCTCCACCAATACCTCCATCGTTTGAAGCTCCGCAAGCCGCTTCACTTGATCCTTCGCATCAAGCCATTTTATTTCCTCCACCACCACTACCTAGCCATGACAAAGATTGCTATCATTGTCAACATGTTGAAAGTTTGATACATGAAGTACGAGAAGACCAACGTTTCATGTTCTATCATCTCCTCGAACATTTCGACGAGATCAAACCTAAACAAAACTTGAGCTAGAAGATTTTAGTGGTGTCCTAGCATCAAGCGTTAGATAGTCTAGAAATTCCTAGTCATGTATTGTCTATTTTCTTATTTTTAGAGTCATGTATATCATAACTCTTGTGTTATTAAATGGAATTACATGCTACTTGTTATTTTTCTGAGAATATGTATTCATATCTCATTTATGTGATAACATTACGTGTTATATCACCTTTGCTGATTTTAGTCATCAGCCAGACGGATCCCTCAGTATTGCCTAGACGGATCCCTACTAGGAGGGAACCGTGGGATCCGTGAAGTCAGAAAGTTTTTGTTTTCTAACTTAAATCACATTTGCAGGAAATTGTGAATTATACTTTTTTTCTAACCCTTGTTTGCAGTTATTCAATTAACACATAAAGAATTTGACATCCTAAAGCTAGGGGGAGCTTGGTGTCAAAACGATACGTTGCAAAATTACTTGCAACCTTTGATTTAAATTTCATAACTTCCCGTTGCAAATATTGCAATCATCTAGGGGGAGCACACCCGTCACATTGACATAATCTTTTGCATAAGTTAGTTGCAAATGAACTAGATTATAATTAGTTTCTTGACGCCCTTACTTAGGGATAGACTCGTCAAGCGGGAGTAACGACGAGATCCTTTCCCGTTACTTGCTTTCTATCCTTTCCCGTTACTTGCTCACTATTTTTTTTCTTTCTTTCCTTTCACATGTTTTTCTTAAAAACGATGTGTTGCTTTCTTTCAAACACTTTTTGTTTCGACAAAAAGGGGGAGAAGAAAGTAAAAACTACAAATTCAAACTTTTACGAATTTTAGCTTTTTCTTAAAATAATCTTATGTTTTGTCATCAACAAAAAGGAGGAGATTGTTAATACAAATAAGCCGTAAAAACGTTTATTTATATTTTACGATCTTCTAATGTTTTGTCGATAACAAAAGTAAGATCATTTTAAGGAAACAAATAAAATACGTAAATGGTTTGAACTATTAGTTTTCTAACACACTTACGCTTTCACATAAAACACTAAAACAAGTATAAGTGATTTTATGATTTAGATACATATGTACAACAACTAGTGTTTACATATTGGGTTAAACATATACTTAAACTAAGTATACTAAAATGGGTAAAAACTAAGTGTATGCTAAATTGGGTAAATACAAGTATATACTAAATGGGTAAATACTAGCAAATGGTTTTTGACCCATGGTTTTATATATACCACTTAACCAAGTTCATTGTATCCTTAAGATACATTGTATCTAGAAAGAAAACCATGGATCAACCCATGACCCATGACCCATAATCAAAAATACCCATGGGCAAAGAAGAGCGGACCACGGATCCCTAGCTTTGTGCTAGCCGGATCCCTTGTGGTAGGGATCCGTGGGATCCGGGGAAACAGTAGGATTTTTCCTCTATAAATAGTGAGCCATTTCTTCATTATATCTCACCCCTTTCTAACACACTTTCTCCCCTGAGTTAAATTTCACTAACCTTAGATCCAAGAGATCTATGTTTGTAGTCTTGTTTTTGTGTGATCTTTTAGGTTCTTCTTAAAGGAAAGATCACCACCTTTGAAGTCGAGCAAGCTCAAGTCCATGAGTTGCCAAGCTTCTTCATCATCAAGGCTACTAAAGTCCTCTTGTTGATGATCTCTTTCTTTCTTCAAAGAAGTGTAGTGTTGAAGACATTAGTGAAAGATGTCTCAAATGTCAAGACGAAGGTATTAGTGAAGGGTATATATCGTCTATAGGATAAGCACTTGTGGTAGGTGCTTAGAAGTCAAGACAAGAAGCATTAGTGAAAGGTGCTTAGAAGTCAAGACTTGAAGCATTAGTGAAAGGTGCTTCGAAGTAAGGACACAAGACATTAGTCAAAGGTGTCTTGTAGATCTAGTCAAAGGCATTAGTGAAAGGTGCCTTAGATGTACATTCGATATGGTGTGTTTCGATGTACTAGATAGACTAGCATTAGATCCAAGGATATTGATGTCCTTGATGATGTTGTAAAGGAGTAGATCTCCTTTGGGATTCGTCGTTGGTGTAGTGTGGTAGTAGTTCCTCCATTCCAATGGAACTAGGTGCTTAGCCTAGTACCTAATAAAGGGTAGGCGACGTTGTGAAGGTGTAGTTCACCTAAGGTGTGAAAGAACTCGGTGGTTAGCCTAGCACCGTATAAAGGGTAGGCGACGTTGTGTAGGTGTGGTTCGCCTTGGTGTGAAAGAACTCGGTATTTAGCTTTGTACCGGAAAAAGGTTAAGCGACGTTGTGAAGGCTTCTCCGCCATAAGGAGATTGGTGTAGTGTTTACGAACTCTCGAGTAGGTGACTCGGGGAGTGGAGTAGAGCAAGGAAGGTGTCCTTGTAGCCGAACCACTATAAATACTCGCGTTGTAGTTTTGTGCTTCTTACTCTTTATCTTTTCATTACATATCTTAATATGCTTGTTTATCAACATCCAACACACACAACCAAATAGATTGACACAAGTCGATCTAAATAGTTTAAAAGGAAGTTTTAATTGGTAAAACTATTCAACCCCCCCTTCTAGTTTTCCACAGATACCATCTGGTAGAATTTTTAAGGATGCTGGATTTAGGTGGATTCCTACAGGAAAGATGTTTACCAATGGCAATCTCAAAGTTGACCGTGAAACCCCAAAGGGTTTGGATACTGATGTCACTAACCAAAATATATGCAATCAAGTTTGTAATAGTAGTACAGGTAGTCCTTACTCAGTTGCAGATACTTCGATCCTTCAATACATGGACTAGCTTAAAGTATGGATAACAAAAGGATTGATATCTCATAACTCACGGGTTCAAGTTACTCAACATTGATACTCAATCGGCTATGATGTCTGTTCACATCAGTTCAGGCCTCGTACTTCATCATTATGGCGTCTGCAGATAACACTTCAGGCCCCGTTCCTCAAATAAATGAAAGGTGTACGCTTCAGTGCGCTTTATCTTTCAAAAGAAGAGAAATCTTCATGTTTATGACCATTATCATCGACATTCTTCATCAACAAGCTTCATGTTTTCCCACGCTCTGTCAACCCTCAAGTGGATCTACGTTCATTGGTGTATATTCTTATTCACTTGTTTAAATCAAAAATGGCAACTTCGGATGCAATTTTTTAGGGGGAGAAGAGTGCATATACTACATGTTGATGGATGCTTGAATTATGGTCATACGACTCTCCTCCAACGCCTAATGTTAACTGGGATCTATTGTTTGGGATTTAGTGTTTCAACCTATATTTGATGAATACTTCCAACCTTCAACGAATGTTGATCATCTAGTTCCTGAAGCTCCTGCTCCGGTTACTTCTGACTCAACTGGTTCTCCATCTAAGAAGTAGTACTCAGACTAATCTATAAACCCAATCTCCAGTTATTCCTCAAGGCATTGATAATGACTATCGTAATATTGTTGTTGAACTATTGAATAATGATCCGCTCTTTGGTATTCTTTTGCCAAATCTTCACGGATTATTGCTCCTCTCATTGTGCACGCTATAAATCAACCACGTGAACATTAAGGAAAATGACTACCTCATCCGCTCGAAGACATTATTGGTGATTCTTCCAGATCAGTCTCTACATGTATACCTTTAGGAAGAATGCATTGATGTTGAGGAATCATTTGTTGCGGTTCATTCAGTGGGTCAATGTACATCCGATTGTATGTTGTTTTCACGTGTTGGGCATTTGAGACAAGTTGATGACTTCAGATTTAATCATTTATCACTTGTTTAAGATTGAAGTTGACTTTCAACAAAGGCGTGTTCTTATTTGATAACTTGCTCGGGCTTAAGATTTTGAGTTGAAGACTTGGTTTATCTAGTTACCAGCAGTCGGGGTGGTTGGTTGAAGACCTGGTTAACTATCACTATTAGGTGTTACATTGTTTTACTCAGTGTTACATGCTGATGACGATGTGGATAATCTCAAGAGGTGTTAATGTCTCATACTTTGTTTGATTAGTGAGTACTTAGATATTTGCTTGAAGCATAGATTCTCGACACCGTTCTTCCATCATTAAGTGCAAGCTTAAGATATAAATACGGGGAATTCGACTTCAGTTTCAAGTTTGGTATATCGGGTTTTCTTCAACAGTGGTCACTTCAAATTGTCTACATATGGGTTGATAAAGATAGTCAGAGAGAGTTTATGTAGCAGTTGATTCTCACAGGATTCATTTGGGCTATTTGAGTTCTTCTCACAAGATCTCAAGTTTATGGGTATATTATGTTTTGCTGATTCTGAGGTATCAAAACCAGCAAGGGGGAAGGAGACATATATCTAAAAGCACAACGAGTACACATGATGAACTTAACACTTCTACCTGATTGAAGTTATCCCGGAAAGACAATGGTCATAACCATAGAGAAACTCAGTGTTTATCTCGTAGCCTTTGGTGTATTATTCCAACTATTTGGGGGAAGGATATATTATTCCAACTATTTGGGGGAAGGATGTATTATTCCAACTATTTGGGGGAAATGGTCTCTGGAGACTTTTGGTATGTGTTACTTCAGCGTTCAGTTGGAAGAAATGTGAGAAGAATATGTGGTACGTGAGATGATATTGCTTATCAACATATTCTATATGATTTATGATAAAGTGCTTCCGGTTAGTGCCTCATGTACACAATGTAATGATGATTCCAATGAGATCGCAACCATCAGGGGAGAGATATGTGTACATCAAGGTCGCACAACATATTCACATGATCGAGCTTAATCAGTTATTCCGGAGTTGACATCCGCAGAGGAGATCAGTGATTCAACCAGTTACTGTGATGTCGTTGTCTCTACTCTGGTTGGGTACTTGTGTACATTATGGGCTGATTGGTTATATGGGAGATAACTGGAATGCACTTAGTAAAATGAATATGTTTATGTATTGTTCCCCTGAATAGACAACTGGTCAATCTCGAAGAGTAATGTGTACATCGGGGACGCACAACAAGTTCATGTGATCGGACTTCATCAGTTATTCCGGATTTGATAACCACTGAGACGATCAATGTTTCAACTTGTTTCTTTGGTGTTCTCGTGTTCTTCGGGGTGCTGAGCTTCATTCAATGAGACCATTTTTATTCACTTCTACTTCTTGGGGAAATGGTCTTTATTCTTAGTTTGTCAGTTTGAGGGGAAGCTACCAAAGTCTCACTTTCAGAAGGCTCAAGTTCTTGCAACGATTCAAGAGCCTCGAATGCTTTGGTGGTGAAAGTTTAAGAGATGATGACTTCTATCTTCTACAAAGTGCTGATCGATTTCCTTATCTCGGTACTTGTATCATCATCTTCTTAAACTATTACTCTATCTGTAAATATTTATCAAAAAGCAAAATACAAAAATATAAATCCAACAAAAAACAAAATTGAAAAATATAAAATCAACAAAAGCCCATAAAAATCAGAAAATTGAAAATTACCAAAAATTGTTTTTCTCTAGACATGTCTTCTGGTATCGATAACATCTACGGTCTTAGAAATGTCATTCAACAATGGCACGGGACTTTAGATGAAGTTCGAACAGGAGGTGTAAATATGTTTTTCATAACATGTCCAAAAAAAATGGCTTGCAGTTACTTCAGACTGTGACCCGTGCTTAAACCATGGCTTGCTATTACTTCTAATAGCAACCCGCTTTTCATGAAAAGAAAGTGCTACGCTAAACCAATTTTCAAATATTTCGTGCACTTATCCTAAAACAAAATGAGGAAAGTATGTCGAAGGACTGCTGTTCCTACTCAAATATTTTTCTTTCTAAAAATTCTTTAGAAAAATATTTGTTTTAACAAAATGGTGGTAAATGGGTTGCTTGAAAATCAATCAGAATCATGTTTTCATAAATTTGCTAAACTCAATCAATGACTTCAGCGCTTTTAAAATTTTTCAGAAAAGAAGTCATTGATTGAGGGGGAGAATGTTTTCAAATATATATCATCTAACGCGCTTTCTTAATTATCCTAAATGCTTAACTGAAAAATGATGTTAACCTACGTTGAAGGACTAGGTGCCTAGGATATGATTGTTAGGTTTAGATAATTAGAGTTTGATGAACACATAATCCCATGCTTTATATGATCTGATTGATATGTTGAATTGACTGTTATTAGTTGATTGCTGTTTGGGTGATGTCGACCACCATATATCTGTTTGTGTCCACTAACGTATGCAGGTATATTGGTATATAAGAATGTTCCGGATCCGGATCCCACAATTTATGATTGGATGCCGAAAGGAAAGGGCAACTATATCTTGGGTCGACAAATGAAAAAACGGAGCTTAAGTTGACTTCTATGGAGAGTTGGCATGAAAGAATGCAACGTGAGAGGTCTCACTGCATCAGCAGATGGTTTTCTTCATCATCAAATGAAGAAACGGAGCTTAATTGGACCTCTATGAAGAGTTGGAATGAAAAATGCAACGTAAGAAGTCTCACTGCATCAGCAGATTGTTTTCTTCCAAACCTCCAGCAACAACAACAAAAGCAGCTCAACCACCTAACGTATCTTTGTGCAGGACAAGTAGTGGATGATAACATTTTTTTAAACAATTTTTAAATAATATTGTTTTGAAAAATGGAAAAATATTGGTTTTGAAAATAAATTGGACTTAATTTTAAAAATCACCGGACTTCATTTTAAATCTAAAGTCACTCAATCAACGACTACGGTCATCGATTGAGGGGGAGAGTAATTTCTTAATAAATATTTTCTAACGATATTTCTTCATAAAAAGTCCGTTTGGTACGATATAAAGTGGTGATCTAAAGATTTAATGTTATGTCATGGTATGATTTTTCTTTTGAATCAAGATCTTTCAAAATGAAATTTTTTCTGTTCTTGTTTTATTGTGAAATTGTTTTATTTTACTTAAAGATCTCTTAAAACAATCATACCTGATACTAACAATCTTTAAATGTCTAAATCAGTTCCACTATCAGAATTAAATTAATCTGAACACATTTTTCTCCCATGTTTTTCAAACCTTATTAAATCACTTGGGATCCAAAATCTCAAAGGGTTTGATATTTTTGATCGGGGGAGAATTTGTGATTTAATATGAAATTTGATAAAGATGATCGTTTTGATTCAAAGTGCAAGTTCTCTCTAATATGTGCCAAACTCTTTCGTATATCAATGCACATATTGAGGGGGGGCGAATGGTTTCTTAATGTCTTTTGTGATCGTGGATGTGCTTCAAAAGAACTCTTTCCTCTATGTGATAAAATAATTTCAAATATCATATGCACATATTGAGGGGGAGAATTTACCAAGAAAATCAAATGGCTTTTTCCATGGAAATTGTGATCAAGAATTTATTTCAAAAGAACTCTTGCCTCCATGTGCTAAACAATTTATAAAATCATATGCACATGTTGAGGAGGAGCATTTCTAAAAGATCAAAACAATTAAGGTACAAAATGCTTTGATATTCTATCACAAATACCTTGATTGATTTTCCAAATGATTTTTCAATTGGTTTCGAGAAGGAATGAACTGTACCAAAAGACCGACCATTTTACTTTATGTATGGAGTTATAAGGATGGTGAGGTTAGGTATTTTTTCCCACGATCCCGCCAGAGCCGGAGGGATCTACCCAGGGACAATCCACTAGATAGTGTAGAGTCTTTAGGTATGATGAAAAAAAGGAGAAAAGTGAGATATGGGAAGAGTGCGGACTGAGACTGAGCTAGTATTGGAATAAACCCAACAAGGTTCTAGTAATGAAGTCTCGGTAAGCACTAATGGGGTTGAAGAATGAAAAATAATTGAATGTGGAAAGGGTGAAAAGAAATAGCCCTCCAATAATTCAACCTTAGGGCAGAAATCGGGTTCAATTCATATGCTACTGGTGGTTACTAAGGTAACACTGGTATTGAAGACAAGACGTCATGGACCCAGTGACGCACTGCACTACAACTTCCCAAGCTACTCAAGTTCCTCTTAGAAGGGCTTGTTTTATTCTCACGGGGAACCGACATTATCTATCGACTTTCTCTCAGAGATTGTTGATATTGAAGAAGGAGACCCTCTCCCTAGTCTCCGGCATAGGAACCAAATGTGCACTATTGAGTCTAGAGCCAAGAGATCATCCACAATATCTCATTAGGACACAAAATTAATGAAGACTTACTGTTTCACACAATGTGGAAAGTGAGTTTATATATTAAGAGTCCTACGCATTATCCTTGTGGTATTGCCAGAACATCTGAGTGATATGCAAAAATATTCACAATGAAGATGGAAATCCTTCTAGAGCCAACATCAAACAAGCTCTTGGTGGGTGACATGTGAGATCTTGCAAAAGATCAAGCTTGTGACAGCTGGATAGAAACAATGGGGCGATTCATTCTTGAATCAACCTTGGTCCAGGAAACGGATTGACGGATACCTTTGAAAAACCGGTTGGTGTGCTCAAACTCTTTTCGATTGCACATCGACTGTGTATTAAGTTTTCAAAATTAAAAGGGTATTTATGATTGAAATTTGATTTTTCTTATAAAACCTTCGTCGTATTGCAAAACTCTTTCTTCAAGTAATACGCGATTGTTTTCAAATCATTTTTAATCAATCAGTAAATCTCAATTTGTTGGTTCACTCACTCCGTGTTGTCTTCTTTGAGACGTTCCGGTTTGAGAACAGCTAGAACAACTGCGAAACCCTGTCAAGGAGATTCTTCTGAATTATACCTGATCACAGCTAGGGGTGTCAATCGGGTCAACCCGACCCGATAAGCCTCTATCGGGTCGGGTTGAATCGGGTTTGACCTTTAGAAATATAACCCGCAACCCGACCCTATAAGCAATTGGGTTATCGGGTTCGGGTCGGGTCGGGTTGTACACCAATAACAAGCCTATAGGCTATCGGATTTATCGGGTTGACCCGACCCTATAAGGCTATCGGGTTTATCGGGTTGACCCGATAAGCTAAGTTGGACCCGAATCAACCCAACCCTATAAGGCCTTATCGGGTTCGGGTCGGGTTCGGGTAGGGTCGGGTCGACCCATTTGACACCCCTAATCACAGGCAGTACTTGTACTGATCAACGGGGAACCGTGGACCGTGTACCTCAACTCAACGAAAGTGATCAAAGACACTTTCTTGTGTTTTATTGCTAAATGTTGTTTGCAGATACATTTGGACGGTTGCAGCTGATCAGAATTGAGGAGTCAATCAATAGCCGCAAGCTCACACATCGCTTTCACAATCTAAAGAAATCATGATAAGTGCATATCTTCATCAACTGACTCTGATATTTTCAATCCATGCTTCTGCTACACTGCTGGAAATATTATGAATCAACAAAAGCTTTCGCAACTCTGATGAGAAGATATCATGATCCAAAATGTGAGCATGTCTGTCCGAAAGTCACAACTTCACATAATGGCGATGCTATAATGGATGAGCCAGATATTTGCTGTGGCTGATGATCTCTAACCTGGCTTAATGAATCACCAAACGTGGGTCAGCACAAAGATCTCCACTAAAAGTACAAAGCACTTGGACTTTGAAGAATCACTGCTAAAGCACAAAGACTGCGGACATTGAAGAATTGAAGTCTACGAGCTCGAGCATAAAGACAAAGATAGAATGCTAGGATTCAAAATGTAAATCATGGGGTGACCTCCCTAAGGGGGAGATTGTTAGGAATTGGAAAATCCATAGTGAAGAGTCGGTCACCCCAACTCTATTCTAGCAAATGTTAGCTCGTAGACATTACGTTATTTACTAGTTAGTTAGTTAGTTATTTAGTTTAGAGCAACACCGTGGAGGACGGACGGGTATTTACCCACTGTATGCCTGATCTACAGTCCGTAGGAGGACGTGTAGTATGTAACTATAAATACCCTCTACCTTGGGAGGTAGAGGGTTGGACCTTTCACTCAATCTATAACCTTCTTTCTTTTGTTTTACTTTCTCTCTCTAGAAAGGCTCCCATCTTCCACTTTATCTCTCTAAACTCATATTGTACGCCCCATATTTGTGATTGTTTGTGTGTTTGTGAAATCCAATATGTTACAAATAGATATTAAAATAAGCTTTTTCATTTAAATATCTTCATCACTCAAGTATTTACATATTGATTAATTATATTTTTGATATGCCTCTAAACCATAATGTATGTTAACATTTTTAGATCAAACATGTTTTGGTTTCTTAAAAACAAAAATTACATATATATTTACATTTAACATATTTCTAAAAATAGAAAACAACATATGACATCATGTGGTGCATCATTGAAATCTCTAGAGGATTTCACTAGATATTTTGTGTAGATTTGGACTCTACATATCTTACACAATCTTGGATGGATTTAGTTGACTTTGGTAAAATTTTGGTAATCTTGCTATCAGACCCCGGCAGCACCAAATTTATACACGGGCGGAACCCTTTTGTGGGTTCCGTGGTCCGTGGTGCCTGCTGTTCATTTTGGCTATAAATAGCAAGCCAAACCAAGTTGTTTTATCGTCCCTCTCTAGCATAATTACATACATTCCTTCTCTCTAACATTTTTCTAACTCAGTTTCATATCATTATAGTGATCCTCTTTTGTAGCAAAGAAGATCAAAGCATATTCAAGCTTTAACAAATAGTTGGAAGTCTTATTTGTCTTGTTGTTGTATGATCTAGTGTTGTTCATACATCATTGTTGTACCAAACCATCATAAACTTGTGAGTGTGAGTGGTTAGTATTTTAGTCCTTAAAATACATTGGGTGTGGGAGTGGTTGTACCCTTGAAAAAGAACTCGACATCTAGCTTTGTGTCGGAAATAGTGTGTAAGCGAAGTGTAAAGGTTTCTCCGCCGGTGAAAGGAGCTTGTTGACTAGTGAAGTTAAACTCTCGAGTGTGAGACTCGGGGAGTGGAGTCGGGCAAGGAAAAAGAGTCCTTGTAGACCGAACCACAATAAACAACTTGTCGTGGTTTGATTGTTTCTTTTCTTATTTACTCTTTATATATATTGCTTGCATATTGATTATTATTCACTAACATATCAAAGATCAATATCAATTGATCTTTCAATAAGTTTCAAAACAAAGTTTTTAATAGGTAAACTATCCAAACCCCCCCTTCTAGTTTTCCACAGAAATTTTTTTTTGTGCTAATTTTATGTACTAAACTTGTATTTTTGGTATTTTTTGTGTACTTTATGACCATTTTCCTCTCCCAGTTTAATAAAATGAGGGACAAAATGGTCATAAAATACACAAAAAATGCAAGTTTAGTACATAAAATAGTAAAAAAAATGTGTTCGATCATATAGAAGTTGTTGAATAAGTTGGTCAAAGCTTCCCTTTATATGTTCAGGGACTACTTCTATCATTCACAGAACTATACTAACACTAACATTTTTAGTTTATATGTGTTTGTCTCTTTATGTTTGTGCAGGGACTAAAGTTGGACAAGTGCATTGTTGATGCCTATATATACTCCCCTCTAGTGCTAAGAGTTCTTAGACTCACAAGTCTTCTTCTCCAAAGGCTCTCATAGCCTCTCTGATATTATTCTCATTGTTACTGTGTAGTTGGACTAATCTATCATCTTGATCTAGTCTAGATAGTACTCTGATTGATTGCTCACACCTGGTGACAATCGTAGTCATTTCCTTCTTGTATTGTAATCTGATACTGACTATTTTGAATCAAGGGTCGTTGGTTGGATTCAATCTTGGTGTTGTTATAATTCCTACATGGTATCAGAGCTTAGGCTCTGATCGATTGGTGATTTCATTGTCTAGGGTTTCATTTGATTTTTGGGGTTTCTTGAAATTGAGGTAAGATCTGGTCGATTCTTGGTTAATTCAACATTCGTGATCAGTTAATTGCTGTTTGTGGTGGTTTCTAGTGATTTTTGGTAAATTAGGGCTTGAATCTGAAAACCCTAATTTTTCTGATTTGGGGGTTCTTGTTTCTGGTAATTATTGGGACCTTATTCTTTCACAATATCTCTTAACTAAGTGAATTAAGAGTGTTGTGATTCTTTTCCGCTGGTTCTTCTTATTATAGCTCTGTAAGTATTTTTTTTTTCTCTCTTAAAAATTACTTAGTTTTAGTTAAGGAGGTGCAAACGGTGTGATTAACTCCTTGATCTGCCTCCTTGAGAGGTCTGAATACCTGCTCTGGTCACACCCAGTTCCCTTGGCTAGACTTTGTAATTTTTGGGTGTGAGTTTTATCTTCTTGCAAAGCTTTTTTGTTAGTATTTTACTCTGCTGTTTCTTTTCTGTGCTTATCTGCTAGTTGTTTATCTATTTTTTATTATAGCTCCTGGTACTAGTGATGTTGATCTGATTAGTAATCTTGATTTGGGTAATCCTTTGCATCTTCATTCTAATGATATTAGTACAACATCCATTGTGTCGTGAACCTGCTGTTAACGCATATGCTAGTCTTGACTCTTTACCAACCCATACCTTTAGCTCTAATCTGAATTATGGGTCGAATGTTACAGATGATGTATTTTGGGATGTTGGTCCTACTGGAATGGTGAGTACATTGAATTCTATGGATGAACCGGTTGGTGTTAACTTAAGCGTGCATGATTATCCGTTGCTTGGCAATATGGGTACTAATATTCCATCCGTTTCAAATATTGTTCATGATGTTGATAACACTAATATGGGTCTCAACCTACCAAGTGGAGATGGTATTAGTGTAGCATCAAAAGCTGGTAGGGTACATGTTTCATCGCCAACTTTTGAGGTTAATACATTACCTATGTCGTATGTTGGTGCTACAAGTGGTACGAATTCTACTAATGCTAATGGTGCTACGCCAATTGATTCGACGAAGCGCAAATCTAATTTTTGTAGGTTGGAGTGTAGTAAAAAGTCTAATGGAGTGGACCTCTCCATTCCTATGAAAGTTGTTGAGGAGGTAAACTCTAAATTTGAGAATACCCTCTATGGTTATTTCCTTGGTAAACGTATTGCTTTTCCGGTTGTTGATTATTACGTTCGTAATACATGAGCCAAGTATGGTATTCAAAAGGTTATGATGAATGCCAAGGGGTTCTTTTTCTTTAAGTTTTCCACTCGTAAGGGTGTTGATGATGTGCTTGAAAACGGACCGTGGATGATTAGGAATGTGCCAATTATTCTTAAAACGTGGACTTTGAATACTAATCTGCTTAAAGAGGATTTGACTAATATTCCGATATGGGTTAAATTCCATGACGTGCCCCTTGCTATGTTTTCTGATGATGGGCTCAGCCTCCTAGCTACATTGATTGGTACGCCAAAAATGTTAGATTCTTATACTAGTCATATGTGCTTGGAATCATGAAGTAGTTTTGCTAGGTGCTTGATTGAAGTTAAGGCAGATCAGGTCCTTAGGGAGAGCATCACTGTTGAGATACCATTACTTGATGGGAACTATTGAAAAGATTCGGGTGGAATACGAATGGAAACCGCCTCGGTGTGATACGTGTAAATTGTTTGGTCATACGCTGATTGATTGTCCTAAATCTGTTCCACTTCCTACTCAGCCTAAACAGACTGTTAATGATGGTTTTCAAACTATCACTCACAAAAATAAGGGTAGGAATGGTGGTCCAAGTGTTCTAGGTAAGGGAGGTTTTACTAAAGTGGGTCCTAAATTTAGGTATCAACCTAAAGAGCCTCCTCCTGAACCTAAGAAGGTGGATAGTGCGAAGAAGCAAGCCACTGGTGTGGCTAGTATGAGTGGGACAAAGATTGTTACATCTAATCCTTTTGCTGCACTAAATACGATCGATTCTGATGATTGTGGCAATCCTACTGATGTAGAGGTTTCTGGTAATACAATGGAAGCAAAGGAGGTTGGGTCTCTCGAGACAGGTAATGTATCACAAGATCCCCTTGTTAGTGATTCAATGGAAGCTACCGCGGTTGGTCCTACCCCTATTGTTGAGAAAATTGGGGAGTTTGAAAGGCTTCTTATCGAT
The DNA here is from genome assembly GCA_019973895.1 of Chrysanthemum seticuspe. Taxonomy (NCBI): domain Eukaryota; kingdom Viridiplantae; phylum Streptophyta; class Magnoliopsida; order Asterales; family Asteraceae; genus Chrysanthemum; species Chrysanthemum seticuspe. The sequence goes on along the minus strand of BPTQ01000008.1, from coordinate 358,407,212 downwards.
GGGAAAGCTACTCTTGTTGATGATAATGGTAATCCTATTAAAAAGGTTGATTATCTGGGTTATAATAAGGATTTACCAGCTACTTCTTTTACTAAGAGGGTTAACCCATTCACTAAGGTGGGAGAGATTATGGATTCTGATAGTGATGATGAGGAGGTTGTGAACACCTTTGATGAGTCGAGTAACCTATTTGGTGGTGGTCATGATCGCGAAGATGACTATGAATATGATAACTATGCGGATCAGGTTTACGATCTTTCGGGTAATTTAGATGCCTATTATGACACGTATGGGATCAAGCTCCAAGGCCTTGGTAGGAAGAAATGTTAGCTCCATAGAAGTCTAATGTTTTATCTTGAGTAGTGGTTTATTTTCTTATATAGAGAATAGGAAGTATCTTGTTATGTAAGCTTTTCGCCTATGTAACGGGCTGAGATATGGGATTCACCCATATCCTTTGTACTTAAACGTTTTTTCGAGTAATATATTTACCGGTTCTTTGACCTTTTACCCAAAAAAAATACAACATCCATTGTGTCTATTAAACTTACTGGTACTGAAAGTTATAGAGTTTGGTCTACTGCTATGAAATTGGCTATTAATACTAGGAATAAAGCTGGTTTTATTAATGGTAAATGTGTTAAGGCTACGTATGCTTCTAGTGATGTTCTCACTAATCAATGGGAGAGATGCAATTCTATTGCGTTGTCTTGGATCTTGAATTATGTGTCTGAAGATTTATATCTTGGTCAAATCTTTTCTAAAAATGCTGCTGAGGTCTGGGCTGAACTTAAAGAGACTTATCATAAACTTGATGGTTCTATTATTTTGAGTCTTATGCAAAAAAATTAATAATTTTAGACAAGGAGAATTAAGTGTGTCTGAATATTATCATAAGCTTAACTCATTATGGAGAGAATTTGATATTATAACCAAATTGCCTATGTGTACTTGTGTTGCTAGAGAAGATGTGTTAAAACATAATCAACTTATGAAACTTATGCAATTTCTTATGGGTCTTAATGAAATTTATCAGCCTATCAGAAGTAGTATTCTCTCTAGAGAGACTCTTCCTGATGTTAAGGATGCTTTTGTTACTATTTCCAGAGAAGAGTCTCATAGAAGCATTGCCTCTTCTTCTATTGGTTCTGATTCTAAATCTCAAATTAATGGATTTGTTTTTAAAACAAATTGGACTAATAATGGAAATAAGAGATTTAAAAATAAGAAGAGTTATGTTAATGATAATAAGAAGTTTGTTAATATTGGGAATAATAATTATAATGCTAACAGGGGACCTAATCCAAACTTACTTTGTATTAATTGTGGTAAAATTGGTCACACTGTTGATAGATGCTTTGAAATTATTGGATTTCCTCCTGGCTATAATAAAAATCCTGGTAAAAAACAAACTAACTTCAAAACTTCTTATAATGCTAATGCTTCATCTGTGAAAAATGGTTCTTCTATGTCTATCACTAATGAACAGATGATGAAATTAGTGAGTCTTATAAATGATATGCCTTCTAGCAGTATGCAAGCCAATATGGCAGGTATACCTAGCTTTATGAACAATAATGTTTTCTTTAATATAAATTTTCATAAGTTTTATAACAACAATACTTATTTTTGTAAAGATAGTATTGGGTGGATTATTGATTCAGAGGCAAACCAACACATGACTATTAATACTCTTAATATGTTTAGCATTATTGATATTTCTGATTTAAACTTTACCGTGGGACATCCTAATGGTACTCTTGCTAAAATCAAATATATTGGTAATCTAAAACTTCTGATAAAGTCACTTTATATGATGTGTTGGTAGTTCCTGAATATTGTGTTAGTCTATTATCTGTGCATAAACTTATCAAAGATAGTAGAATGTTTGTTGGATTTGATGAATCTAAATGTTACATTCAGGATTTGACTCAAAACAAAATCATGGGGACTGGTAGTGAAAATAGTGGTCTCTATTTTTTTGATACTCATTCTCCTATTACTTCTAAACATCAAACAATAGGTAATATGTCTGTTACTTGTTATGTTTCTAAGTCCTTGTGGCATAACAGACTTGGTCATCCCTCTGACCAAGCTTTGAATATGCTTCAATCTGATCTTAAGCTCACTAAATGTTCTCATGTGTCTCCTTGTGACATCTGTCACAAGGCAAAACAGACCAGGGAATCCTTTCCTATTAGTGATCATAAGAGTTCTTCTATTGGTGATCTTGTGCATATAGACCTTTGGGGTCCTTACAAGGTCACTAGTAGAGAAGGATTTAGATATTTTATGACCATTGTTGATGATTTTAGTAGGTCTGTTTGGATCTATCTTATAAAATCTAAAGATGAGGTTTATAACTTGTTCATTAGTTATGTTAATCTGATTCTAAATCAATTTAAGTGTGATATTAAACTGCAGACAATGGTACTGAATTTGTTAACAATAAAATGAGTAATTTGTTTAGCAGCCTGGGTATTATTCATCAAACTACTTGTGCCTATACTCCTCAGCAAAATGGGATTGTTGAGAGAAAGCATAGGCACTTATTGAATGTTGCTAGAAGTTTGTTGTTTCAAAGTGGTATTCCTTTAAGTATGTGGCCTGAATGCATTTTAATTGCTGCCTATCTAATTAACAGGTTACCATCTTCTGTTTTGAGTGGAAAGTCTCCTTTTGAGCTTGTGTATGGTCAAAAACCAAAACTTTCTCATCTGATATGTTTTGGTTGTTTGTGTTTCTCTTCTATTCTTAATAATTCTGATAAATTTTCTTCTAAATCTGAAAAATGTGTCCTCATTGGTTTTTCTACAACAAAAAAGGCTTATAAGGTTTACAGTCTTGAGTCTAAACTGATTTCTTATTCTAGAGATGTTCAATTTTATGAAACTGTTTTTCCATTTAAAATGAACACTCAACTTCAAACTGATAAGGCTTATGACACTACATTGAATGATCTAAACTTTTTTAATAAGAAACACATTGATCAAAATCCCAATGATAAAAGGAGAGGTTCTAATGCATCTAATGATGATGACGGTGCCTATTCATGCCCTAGAAGTACAAATACTTATAATGATGGTAAGAATAATGGTATGGCAACATCCATAAATGACAATAATCTATCTGAGGGAAGTGCCCCTTTTAATCTTAACACAACTCAATCTGTCTCTACTCAGAACACTAGTCATGAGCAGCCTATTCTTAGAAGGTCTAGTAGGGACTCTAGAATGCCTGCTAAGTTTAATGATTATGTTGTGAGTAGTAATGTGAAGTATGGGCTTGAAAAATATGTATGTTATTCTAACCTGAGCCCTGCTAATTATTGTTTCTCTACCACTTTAAACAAATCTGTTGAGCCTACTTCTTATGAGGAGGTTGCTAAAGATATTAATTGGGTTCAGGCTATGAATAATGAGATAACTGCTTTAAAAAGAAATAACACTTGGACTGAGTGTGAACTTCCTAAAGGAAGGAAAACTGTCAGTAGTAAGTGGTTATGGAAAATTAAGTATAAATCCTCAGGTGAAATTGATAAATATAAGGCAAGGGTTGTTGCCAGAGGCATTAGCCAGAGGGAGGGATTTGATTATAGAGAAACTTTCAGTCCTGTTGTTAAAATGTCCACTATGAGATGTATGATTAATATTGATGTTTGTAATAATTGGAGTATTTTTCAATTAGATGTCAATAATGCATTTCTATATAGTGATTTAACTGAGGATGTTTATATGACTCTTCCTCCTGGCTTTGATGATCATAAGTCTAAAATTGTGAAGCTTAATAAGTCTATATGTGGCCTTAAACAGGCTCATAGACAATGGAATGCTAAACTTATTTTAACACTTAGTGAAAATGGTTTTGTTTAGTCTAAATTTGATTACTCTCTATTCACTAAGAGGTCTCGAAATGTGTGTTTGATTATGCTTGTGTATGTTGATGACATTATCATTACTGGCAATGATGTCAGTGAAATTGAGAAGTTTAAAGTGTTCTTAAAAACTAAATTTCAAATCAAAGATCTAGGAAAGATGAAATAATTTCTTGGAATTGAAGTTTTAGAAAATGATAATGGTGTATGTCTCAGTCAAAGGAAGTATTGTCTTGAGATTTTGCATGAATATGGCTTACTTGCTGCTAAACCTGTTGATTCTCCTTTGTCTGATAACACCACTCTAAATCATATTGAATCTGATAATGATAAAGCTTTATCTAATATAGATAATTATCAGAATCTTGTTGGGAAATTAATCTATCTAACTAATACAAGACCTGACATTGCTTACTTTGTTCACTGTTTAATCCAATTTATGCATGCTCCCTTACAATCTCACTTGAATGCTGCTCGTAGAGTTTTGAGATACTTAAAAAGATCTCCTAGTAATGGCATTCGGATTAATATAAATGGGAATCTTAAGCTTAAAGCTTATGCTAATTCTGATTGGGCTAGATGTCCAGTTACTAGAAAATCTGTTTCTGGTTATTGTGTGTTTTTGGGTGATTCTTTGGTGACTTGGAAAAGTAAAAAACAATCTACCTTTTCTAGGTCATCCTCTGAAGCTGAGTATAGAAGCATGGCCTCTGCTACTTGTAAAATTATTTGGCTTGCTAATGTGCTTGGTGACATGAGTGTTAAAAACTTATTACCTGTGGTTTTGCATTCTGACAATAGTTTTGCTTTGCAGATTGCTGGTAATCCAGTTTTCCATGAGAAAACTAAGCATTTTAAAATTGATGTTCACTTGGTTAGAGAAAAAGTCTCTGCTGGGGTTATTAGAACTGAGAAGATTCACACTTCTCAGCAAATTGCTGATATCTTGACTAAAGCCTTGGATATTAAGCAACACAAGTGGCTTTGTAATAAGCTTGGTATGATGGACATGTTTAAGGTTGAAAGTTTGAGGGAGGGTGTTGAATAAGTTGGCCAAACCTTCCCTTTATATGTTCAGGGACTAGTTCTGTCATTCACAGAACTATACTAACACTAACATTTTTAGTTTATCTGTGTTTGTCTCTTTATGTTTGTGTAGGGACTAAAGCTGGACAAGTGCATTGTTGCTACCTATATATACTTCCCTTTAGTGCTAAGAGTTCTTAGACTCAAGTCTTCTTCTCCAAAGGCTCTCATAGCCTCTCTGATATTCTTTTCATTGTTACTGTGTAGTTGGACTGATCTATCATATTGATCTAGTCGAGATAGTACTCTGATTGATTGCTCACACCTGGTGACAATCGTAGTCATTTCCTTCTTGTATTGTAATCTGATACTGACTATTTTGAATCAAGGGGTGGTTGGTTGGATTCAATCTTGGTGTTATAATTTCTACAGAAGCAAATCATGACAACTATGATATATTTAGATGCCATTAGTCCTAATAGATTCTCAATTTAAATGATTTCGTCGCGAAAGTTTTTTGATTGCTAACAATATTATTAGGGTTTCGTTTTTTTTTTTAACTTTGGTTCAAATTGCGACACGTGTTGTGGTTTTTGGTCACTATAAATGTTTCGCAACCAACCGGCCCTATTTGGTAAGCTACATAGTTTCGGTCTTCTCTTTATCACATGCATTTGACAGGGTTCATTTGTGTAATTTTCGCAATATTAAACCTCATTATCACTTGTGAGAGGTCAACTTTTGTAGCCAGATAACTAGTTTCTAGCCTACCAGCCTACTAGCCTAGCACTCTTGTGAAATGCGAGATTATTATTGGTTAATTTTTTTAACCACACAAGTTTGTTTCAAAATTCAAATAGAGCATTGGGAAACAACATATAAACCCTTCAGTTCCTTATGTAGCTACCTTATAAATACCCACATAACTAGTTTCTGGTCTATTCACATTCACACATATAATCAAGACTCAAAAGATTTAAAATCAAGGGATCAGTTTTGAGCAAAAAACACAGGTAAAATTCCTATGTTTACTCTTGAAATGTTTATTTATTGTATCCTTCTTTTTTTTTTTTTTTTTTTTTTTTTTTTAAATGATTTTGGTCCAGCGTTATGCTTTGGTTGATTTCTTTTAGACCACTTTCATACTTTAACATATATGTTCCAAGAATGTTAAATGGAAATCTGTCAAAGAACACACGCTATTACTAGCTGTTAGTCAGTTGTATGAGTTGTATGTGTCATTAGTTCTCTATAACAGTTGCATGTTTCCTTACTATACCACAACTTGAGCAAAATTATCAGTTGATCCTCGTAAGAGATCACTACAGTTAGGAAACATGATGGTCTTATCAACACGAATAGTTTGGGGGTTAAATGTGACTAGTCGGAATCATGGTCCCGTAAGAAGAAAGAGGAAACTAGTTTGAGGGTTAAATCTGCAGTTGAGCCCCATAACAGACTTAGCTCATTTTGAGCTTTAACCGGGGTTGATCTCGAGTAGCTTATGATGGCCTTGACTCATTTAAACTTTGTATTTTGGTTGACTAATATAGAACATGTTAAAGGTAGACTCATAGGAGATGCATTCGGAAATGGATAAAATTTCGTTCAGAATGTTGTAAAAAGTGGGATGTTATTTAATTTGAGTGCTTAACATTTGTAACGTTGTGCTCATTAGCTTTTAACTACAAAAAGGGCTTTATGTAGAAATGGCTTTTTACTAAAGTCATAAGGTAGTCTAATAGGAGATACAAATGGAGGATATTTTCGATTCAAGAATGATTTATAGCTGGAAAAGTTAGCCACAGAATTGAGTTTCCATAAAAACCATGATTTATACTTTATGAGTGAGACCGAACTCTTTGACCAAGTGTACTTATGAAATACAGTACATGTGTTTTATGAGGTGTTACTTATTCAACATGAGATTGCAAATGTTCTCTATTATTAGTGTTTGAGTTATTTACGTATTCAATTCTTTCTTCTAGCGGAATTGTCTTCTTAAGTATATATCCTTGAATCTGATCATTAGATATTACATTTTACAGCTTCAATTACACAAAACAAGGAATTAAGTTATCGTATTCATTTCTTGTTTGGATTTGTCTAAACACAACTTCTCCTTCGTCTTTTATGTAATTTCAGGTTGAAAAATGTCTAAAAGAGTTGAAGGTTCCTCTATTGGTATTGATCTTGGAACGACATACTCTTGTGCTGCTATCTGGTTTGACAACAAGAATCGGGTGGAGATCATTCCTAATGAACAGGGAAACAGAGTCACCCCGTCTTGTGTAGCTTTCAGTGATTCAGAATTGTTAGTAGGCGAGAGTGCAAAAAATCAGATAGCAAGGAACCCTGCTAACACAGTGTTTGGTAAAATCTTTATATCTAAAGATTTCTGTAACTATTTTAAGCTTTTGTTTTATTTTCTTGGAATTTTTGGTTGCTAATCATAATCATTCTAAGAATTTCAGATGTTAAGCGTTTGATTGGAAGCAAATTCAGTGATTCTCAAGTGCAGAAGGACATGGAATTGTGGCCGTTTAAGGTTATGAAAGGGGATTCTGAGAAACCAACTGTTGTAGTCGAGTACAAAGGTGAAGAGAAGAAATTTGCACCTGAAGAATTGTCAGCTATGGTTCTCAAGAAGATGAAAGAAGCGGCTGAAGATTTTCTTGGAGAAGAGGTAAAAAATGCTGTGATCACAGTTCCTGCTTATTTCAATAACCAACAACGGGAGGCAACAAAGGAAGCAGGAACCCGCACAGGCCTCAATGTTTTGCGTTTGCTAAGTGAGCCAACAGCTGCTGCAATTGCATATGGCGTGGACAATTTATCTGACACAAAATGGAACAAGGATACCAAGACTGTAGTGGTCTTTGATTTGGGTGGGGGAACCTTTGATGTATCTCTTTTGAAAATTAGTAAAAAGGGTGTTATTGATGTCAAAGCTGTTGGGGGCGACACTCACTTAGGCGGTGAGGATTTTGATGCAACTCTCGTTAATTACTGCATAAATGATTTTAAGAGAAAAAACACTGGTGTCGACATACGATGTAATCCAAGAGCATTAGGGAGGTTGAAAGTTGCTTGTGAAAAAGCAAAGAGGGATTTGTCATCAACCATTTTTGCTCCAATCGAAATCGATTGCTTGCATGAGGGCATTGACTTTTCTACCAAAATCAGCAGAGCCAAATTTGAGGAGCTAAATGCAACTTACTTTGACAAATGCATTCAACTACTGGAAAGATGTTTACTTGATGGTGAAATGAAGAAGAAGGATGTGGATGAGGTAGTTGTTGTTGGTGGTTCGAGTAGGATTCCAAAAGTTCAACGAATGGTAGAGGAGTTTTTTGGTGGGAAGACACTTTGCAGGAGTTTAAATGGTGATGAGGCTGTCGCGTCTGGGGCAGCAATCTTGGCTGCAAGGTTAAGTGGAAATGGTGATGATATGAAGCAAGAAGACGTGGTGTTATTAGATGTGACTCCGCTCTCACTTGGAATAGAAGCCGATAATGATCGGGTTAAAGATTATATGCTAGTTATTATCCCAAGGAACACATCCATACCCGCTATCATGAAAACAAAAGTTCATTCACATGACAATACATCATCAGTAAGAATCCGTGTTTATCAAGGTGAGGGAGTAATGGTCAAGGATAACATATTACTTGGCAGCTTCATATTTGACGGCCTTACACCAGATACCAATGGGGAGTCGGATATCGAGGTTTGCTTCAATTTGGATATTAATGGGATCCTTCTAGTCTCCGCAGAGGAAATATCCACAGGCCAGAGAAAATCAATCACTATTACTAAAACCTGAATTTTGTCAAAGTGTTTTAACGTATTCAATCTTACGAACTTTTGCCTCCGATGTTCAAAATGATCTTATTTTGTATGTTATAACCTTTATGTTAAGCCAGATCATTTTATAACTTTCTGCAAGACGTACTGAGTTATAGGTACATGATATTTAGTCATGTGAGTTTGGGGTGTCATTTCTTCATATATCATCTAGTTAACCAGTAAATTAATAGAAATCATTCTTGGTCATCAATTTATGCATTAGTTTATTACTACGTCTGTTCGTGTGTAGCTTTTGATATGCAGGTTTTACTCTGTTAGTAATTCATATGAAATATTTTGGGCCGATAGAGAAAAAAGGCACTAAAAAATTTCTAACCTGATTAAGATATAATGATCATGTCGATTTTCATGTATACAAATACGGAGTAATTTCATCACGTATACAAGTATTTAATATAAGTAGTTATAAGATCAGTTTTATTATGCTACAAAATGCTCTTGTGACATTGTAAAAGGAGACTAGCTATGTTATAGGCAAACAAACATATACTATGATTTACTCAAAACACCAATCGTAAAGTTCAAGCAACTGCTCCATATCTTCAGAGTTTAAATCTTGTGAATCTCTTCAGCAGTCTTCCCATTGATCATGTCAACAACAGTTTCAGACGTCAAGTCCAAGAGGTTTCTGATCTGCAGCTCGCAAGCAACCTGAAATGAAAACAGAAAATTACGAAACAAATTAAAGTATGAACATATTCATGAACCAGATGATACATATGGATAGATACAAAACAATAAACAAGGGATACAAAAGAAATTAAACCTTGAAGGTATTGTCGTACTATGGACAGTGGACAGTAGACACAACTATGCCGTCATACAACTTTGAAATGAAAAATAAAAACTTGAAGGCATTGTCGTACCACCATATATTCCCTGCACATCCACTTGTGTATGATTGTCTAAGATATATGTGTAGCCTCTATATAAAGCAGTGTTGCAAAACAAGGCCTACAAGGCCGATTAATCGCCGATTTGGTGCTGCAAGACCATTAACCTTTCCGATTTATGTAAATCAGTCAACCGTGGTCAATGACGGTTAATGGTGGTCAAACTTGTCGAAAACCTTCATATCTTGCCGAAAATACTTAAAACTACCCATAAAATTGTTTGAATAACTTATGGTCATTGTTTATATCTATTACAAGATCTTTTTGAAGAAAAATATTTACCGAAAATACATAAACTTGTCGAAAATACCTAAAACTTGTCGAAAATACCTAAAATTTGCCGAAAATACTAAAAACTTATCAGAAATGCCAATCCGATTAATCACCGATTAATCCCGCCTAGACCGATTACAAGCTACAGGGAGATCGACTGCCCGACTACCGATTCACGATTTTTGCAACATTGATATAAAGTGATCTTCTATCATGTATGGAATCACCGAATGTAATAACAAAAATATTTTACTCTTTCCTTTCTATCTTTTTTCTATGATCCTTTTCTTATATCACAACAGTTATGATGGTTGCATACAATTTTGTATACTGAACCATATTACGTACAACAGGCTACATCACAAATAATAATTGCATGAAAATTTCACCAATGGTCCTTTCTTTGCAAGTTTTCTTTTACAAGATTAACCCTTTTCCAGATACCTATTCTTTTGGCAAGTTTTTCACAATGGAGTTATCGTGTTGGTAAATCAAGGAATTATTTTCCACTTCAACTTCGACCTTTGCGTGTATTTTGTGACCATTTTACTCATGTGTTTTTTAACCACCCGATTAACGGTGAGGCTAAAATGATCATTTTACATAAATGAAAGAGTAAATTACACGGATGGTCCCTAAGGTTTGTCCAAAGTTTTACTCACAGTCCCTGAAAGTTTAAAGTTGCATGGATAGTCCCTATCTCTGAAAAGAATAACACCTATGGTCCCTTATTTAACTGTTGTTAACTAAGTTCCGTTATAATTTACACTTTTAGCCCTTTCGGTTAACAATCGTTGCCTCGTCAATCCTCTATCATAACGAACGTTTATAATTTAAAGATTTTCGAATTTAGGCACGTTTTAATACGTTTTCTTACGTTTTCATCCGTTTTCGTCCGTTTTTATACGTTTTCGTCTGTTTTATACGTTTTTATTCGTTTCCGTACGCTTTTATACGTTTTCGTCTGTTTTTATACGTTTTCATCCGTTTTTCTTATGTTTCCATACGTTTTCATCCGTTTTAATCCGTTTTCGCTCGTTTGCTTATATTTTTTTAAGCATTTTGGTCCTTTTTTTATAAGTATTCATCCGTTTTTATTTCGTTTTTATACATTTTCAAACGTTTTTATCCGTTTTCATATAATTTCATCCGCGTAATACGTTTTTTTATCAATTTTCGTCCGTTTTTATACGCTTTTCTATGTTCTCATAAGTTTTCATCCATTTTTATCCGTTATCTTATGTTTTAATACGTTTTCATCCATTTTTATACGTTGTTTTAATCCGTCTTTATACATTTTCTTACATTTTTATATGTTTCATACTTTTTTATACCTAAGAAGAACAAAAGAAAATGTATAAAAACGGATAAAAGCAGATGAAAACGAATAAAAATGAACGAAAATGGATAAATACGTATAAATACAGATGAAAACGTATAAAAACAGACAAAAGCGAATTAAAACAGACAAAAGCGAATTAAAATAGACAAAAACGAATAAAACGGACGAAAACAGATAAAAACGTATAAATACAGATGAAAACGTATTAAAATGGACGAAAACGAATAAAAACATATGAAAACGAATAAAAATGGACGAACACGGATAAAAACGTATTAATACAGATGAAAATGTATAAAAACGGACAAAAACAAAAAAATTTTGATGAAAATGTATAAAAATATATGAAAACGTATAAAAACAGACGAAAACAGATAAAACGTGAGAAAAACGTATAAAATCAGACAAAAACGTACAAAAACGGACCAAAATATAAAAAAGTGTAAGCAACGGGCGAAAGCGTATAAAAACGTATTAAAACGGATTAACACGTAATAAAAATGGATGAAAACGTATAAAAACGGACGAAAACGGATGGAAACAAATAAAAGCGGACGAAAACCGATGAAATCGTAAGAAAACGTATAAAAACGTGCCTAAATTTGAAAATCTTTAAATTATAAACTTCCGTTATGATAAAGGACTGACGAGGCAACGATTGTTAACCAAAAAGGCTAAAAGTGTAAATTATAACGAAACTTAGTTAACATCAGTTAAATAAAGGACCATAGGTGTTATTCTTTTCAGAGATAGGGACTATCCATGCAACTTTAAACTTTCAGGGACTGTGAGTGAAACTTTTGACAAACCTTAAGGACCATCCGTGTAATTTACTCTAAATGAAATGTATAGTCAAAGGTCGAATTTTAAAGGGTTGGGCTCGTAATAGCAAAAACAAAGTTGGCTATACAACACTTGAAAAGTTTAACAAATTAGTTATATTTCGAGGTGATTATCGCTTATTTCGAATAGTTGGTTTTGTAAGTTTATCTTTCTCGAACGTGTTAACAAGATACAAACTTTTTTTCTTTTTCCTTTTTTTTTTCCTTTGGTAACCATGAAAGATAAAAACTTATACGTAAGAAAACAACATATTGACGGTTTCGTAAGCCGTCAAAGATATTCTAATTTGGTCTTCACTTGATATATGCTTTCTTTAATTGTTGCATTACTTTCGCAGTTAAAATTCTCCCTAGCAAAGCAATATTTCATGTTCCAGGATAAAAGAAGTCGCCAACTATGTCATTCAATATTTGACGCTACTTTTGACTTTCTTTGCTAATAAGCGTAGATGAAAGAATGGATATATTTATATATAAGTGAACATAAAAGTTTATTAAACTTAACTTGATGCTGAATCAATCCAAACGAAAACGTTTTAGTCTATAACAAATTCAATAGAGATAAAACATTGTTTTGTCAAAGTAGGAAAAGTTGAGTTGTCCGAATCCAAGACTAGGCTTCCCATTTTTCTTGAGTACTTATATAGGAAAAGAAAAATATTGTGAGTTTAGGTTTTGATGTGTCAAGTTTGCTATATGTTTCTTGAAACTCAATTTTTACCCTATTTTTTGCTTTCTTAGATGAGCAAATTCCTCTGTATCTCTATATATAACAAGAAGTTAGGCATCCAAGCATTAATGTTTATATTCATGATATAACAAATTCATACAAACCATTTCTTAACCGATTTGGTCGGCTTAAATTCAGCTCATAGATTATATTAACTAACAGATTTGGTTGTGAAGGAAAACAATCTTTAACGAATAAAACATGTAGATAAAGCTGTTGAATCCTATAGATATCGACATCCACATGTGTTAACATCCTATAAATACATAGTACACTTCATAACATTGTCCTATACAAAAACAAGAATCATAAGAAACAATACAACTTGTTTTACAATGGCTTTATCTTAGTCACATATCAGGGCACACACCCTAAAGTTTTTTGTGTTATGGTAGTTTGCATGGTGGTATCATCCCAGTATGTAGATGCGCAAGCTATCCTCATATGATGACTAAGATAAGGCCATGTGAAAACAACTTGAAGCAAGGTGGTTGTTTGACACCCTATTATGGCGCTAGGTTCAAAAAACTGATCATGTTAGGTATTTTTACACCACAGTAGGCCAGAAGAATGATGGTGTTTTGTGGATTAATGTTCTTGTTAGATCTAATTTCCCTTCCTCGAGACAATAGCAAGTGTGATGACGGTCACTGGTTGTTGTATTCAAAGGCGGAGACAGTAGGGGGCGGGTGGGCACGTGTCCCTCTAGCAAAAAAATTGTAGGGTAAAAGCTTTTAAATATCATAATCTTTTTTGTAATTTGCCCCCCAACAAACCAATTTGTAATGTAGGTGGAGCCAGAAAAGTATGGTCGAACAGGCAAATTTTGATAATGTTTAAAAACTACACTACAAATCGGTTTGATGAAGGTCAAACTACAAAAATAGTCAGATATTTTAAAACTTTTACACTATAATTTTTTCGCTAGAGAGGCACGTGCCCACAAGCCCCCCTCCTGTCTCCACCTCTGAATAGAACGACCCATGACCGCCAGCACACTTGTTATTGTCTGCAGAAGGTATTAGAACTAATAAGGACATTAATCCCCAAAACACTCTCTTTAGTCCAACCTACTGTGGTGTAAAAATACCATACAGGATCAATATGGATCTATGGATACTAACTGCACCAAGTATGTTATATTTATAACTTTCTTATTTAATTTCTAACCCCTTGCAAGGCTGGAGGTCCTTTGCTACCTTTGGTAGAACCGGAAACAGCCTCTCTACCTTAGGTAGGGGTATGGCTGTCTACGTCTTAACCTCCCCCATACACCGTGGAAGACGGTATTGGGACCAATAACCCGTGAAAGACGGTATTGGGAGTTACTTTACGTTTATTTAATTTCTAACGATAATTCTTTTCATACCTTATACTACATATCTCACAAATACCTCTAGGACTTGAACTCACAACCCATAGGTTGATGAGCAATTCAAATACAACAAGACCAAAGGTCTTAGGTATTTAACTCATAACAAATGTTACGATTTAAGTACCTATAAGCTTTTTAAGTTTATACTGCAATGCAGGGAAACTAAATGTTACGATTTCATGTGGAACATTTAAAATCATAGAATATAAAACAATCATATAAATAAAATTAAATAAATCTTATGTTCTTTTTATGGGACGTATCAATATTGTTGTCGTCTCTTTTATTTGCTTTTTAGCTCGAATTGTATTTTATTGTATTGAACGTTACCCTAACATTGTTGTAAATTTCTATCATGTCCTTTGTGTATCTTCGTTTATTTCATCGTCATTTAATCGGTACTTACAAATAATTAGGTATACATTTTTAAATGTTTCGATAAAAATTTGCTGTTGTTCACCATCAGAATGGTATAAACCAACCTTCTAAGGGTTTTCGACTAATCAAAGCACATATTTACACGTCTAAGTTTGGTTGTCCACTAAATGGCTTTACAGAGTTTTATAATTATAAATTAGCGATCTCACCTTATATGTACCACAAATTTATCTCACGTGTCTTAAGCATAACTTGAACTCACAACCATTTGATTGAGAGCTTCTCACGAAATATGTGGTACCATTAGGTTACAAACCTTTTGGTATTTATTATAGTTGGTGCGTTTAAAATGATGTCATGAATCACAATAGCTATGAGTTTTAGATATAAAGTAGGCCCCTTTGGTATGAAACTTTCATACCTTACCTTTTTGAGTTGTTTAGAGTATGGAAGATATGTATCTTTCAATCACATATTTAAAAGATGTACATGTTACGCAAACACTTGTAATTAATCATATCTAATTAAATTAATATAAAAAACTTAATTTATTAAGTTATGTAAAAAGTTGTTCGTTTCCATTTAATCAAAAAATAATAATAACTTAAAATAAAAAGTCACAAAAATAAGGGTTTTCACATTAAGTCATCTCTTAATGAAAAAAATTAGACCGACCCTAAGTTACTTCTATAAAATAAAAATAAAATAAAATAAAAAAATGGGTAGCTTAGTTTCGAATGGTCACTTACAAATACTATACATTCATTACCTATGTTGGACTAACGAAACTAATTGCAACTTGCAAGTTAATAAGCGGTTTCAAGTGTTTAATAAATACTGCTTAATGCAGAATCACATGATTTTAGTGGGACTTTCTCCTATTAGTCTACTTATAATCACTTCTCAACTATATATAAAGAGGAAACATATTCTCTTAAAACTTAACAATCTTAAAAATAAGTAAAGTTAAATTACTATCCGATCTCGTAATATAATCTTAATTAAAAATGGTAACAAAATCCATTATATTTGTACTTTAAATATGTTTTAATCCTCAAATCCCTTATCATTTTTCGTTTATAACACTTTTTTCCCTAATAATTTCAAATTGAACCCTTAACCATAGCATCAAAGGCTACACTAGAAACACAAGTTCACAAAAATAATTATTTGTCGGTGTACACTATCGCGCTATGAGCAGGTATGGTGTATGTAAAACTTTGAATGAGACTTGTCTAAAAGAAATCAGCCATGCAAACCTTTTAAAGCTTTAATTTTGACCAAAATCATATGATAAATAAACAGTAACTAAGCATTTATATTTTAGAATTAATATACTTAGAATTTGTACCTGTAGTTTAACTTAGTTTTTGCCAAGAAACTGATCTTGAAGCCTTTGATTTTAACTCTCTAGTTCTTTATTTTAACTCTCTAGTTCTTTTTTCCCTAATAATGTTTATGCAGTAACATCTTAACCAACACCACTAAAAGTAAGCCTCAGATATTGTATTATTTGGGCCCAATCTGAAAAAAAAATCACAAGTGAAACTGGACTTACAAGGCCCAAGTGATCTCACACAAACTCACATGATCAAATATCATGTAGTCATGTACCAGTCAAGTCACACATTTTATAAAAGCACATATAAACTAAGATGGATTATATCTAATAACTAAATCTGAAGTGTTCACAATAATGTAAATTAAACTATAAAACAAAGAGACTTAAAATGACTGGACCAAATGACAAATTTCGGTTAACATATGCTAGTTAGAACATACAAAATAAGAACATTTTTAACCATGGATGCAGCATATCAAAAGGAAAAACCTCATATGTTTGAATGCATTAAAACATAAGACTCTTGGACCAATTTCAAGTTTTAGTAATTGTGATTGATTTTGTCCGGCCTGTGGCTAGATCTTTTGCAGTAACTAGAAGGATTCCATTTATATCCAAATCGAAGCAAACCTCTATAGTCGCCTTCCCATTGGTACCTAGCACAAGGTTGCTGAAGGAGAATTCATCAAGTAATACATTGTCTTTAACTTTAACCCCCTCACCTTGATACACTATGATTCGTAATGATGTTTCATAGAAATCTGAATAAAATGTTTCCTTTTTACTTATGGGTATGCATGTGTTCCTGGGGATAATAAAAGACATGCAACCTTCTTTATCACTAATCGTGGCTAGAATTCCTAATGAGCGAGGAGTGACATCCAGTAGCACCACATCTTTCTTCATATCATCAACATCTCCACTTAACCTAGCAGCCAAGATTGCTGCACCTGACGCAACAGCCTCGTCACCATTTAAACTCTTGCAAAGTGTCTTTCCATCAAAAAACTCCTCCAACATTCTTTGTAATTTTGGAATCCTACTCGAACCTCCGACAACAACCACCTCATCCACATTCTTTTTCGTCATATCTCCATCATGTAGACATTTTTCCAATAGTTGAATGCATTTTGTAAAGTACATTGAATTTAGCTCCTCAAAATTGGCTCTGCTGATTGTGATAGAAAAGTCAATGCCCTCATGCAAACAGTCGATTTCAATCGGAGCTAGGCTTGTTGAGGACAAATCCCTCTTTGCTTTTTCACAGGCAACTTTCAATCTCCCTAATGCTCTTGGACTACCTCTTATGTCGACGACAAACTTGTGTTTTTTCGTGAATTCTGTTATGCAATAATTAATGAGTGTTGCATCAAAGTCCTCACCACCTAAATGAGTATCACCACCAACAGCTTTGACATCAATAACACCCTTTTTATTGATTGTCAAAAGAGATACATCAAAGGTTCCGCCACCCAAATCAAAAACTAAAACAGTTTTACTATCCTTGTTCCATTTCTTTCCGGCCACGTTGTCCACGCCATATGCAATTGCAGCAGCTGTTGGCTCATTCAACAAACGCAACACATTGAGGCCTGCAATAGTTGCTGCTTCCTTTGTTGCTTCTCGTTGCTGGTTATTAAAATAAGCGGGAACAGTGATCACAGCATTTTTTACCTCTTTTCCAAGAAAATCTTCAGCCGCTTCTTTCATCTTCTTGAGAACCATGGATGATAATTCTTCAGGCGGAAATTTCTTCTCTTTACCCTTGTACTCGACTACAACACTTGGTTTCTGAGAACCCCCTTCGATAACCTTAAAGGGCCACAATTCCATGTCCTTTTGCACTTGATGATCTCTAAATCTGCTTCCAATCAAACGCTTAACATCTGAAATTCTTAAAACATTTATGGTTAGAAACAAAAAATTGTCGATAAGAAAAGCGTAAAATATATAAAATAAATCATGATTTACCAAACACCGTGTTAGTAGGGTTTCTGGATATCTGATTCTTTGCACTCTCGCCTACTAATATCTCTGAATCATTGAAAGCTACACAAGACGGGGTAATCCTGTTTCCCTGTTCATTAGGAATGATCTCCACCCGATTATTGCTCCCAATCCAGATAGCAGCACATGAGTATGTTGTTCCAAGATCAATACCAATAGCGGTTCCTTTAACTCTTTCAGACATTATTTCAACCTAAAATGAAATTAAAGATGAATAGGGAGTTAACTTGAGAAAAATCCATCCAATAAACGCATACGGTAGTGTTGATGTCTTGATTATATGTGGATGGATTTATATTCTAAAACCTCTTTTAGTGCAAGTGAACTGTAAAAGGAATATCTATGAACTGCGTTCCAGGATTTATAATAATTACGATGACAGTTCAGATAGAAGAAAGACAGCTACTGAACAAGTAATTAAGACAAAACTAAACTCCTAATTATATTGAAATGGAAACTCATGTCGAATAAAAAAAGCAAGTTGTAAAACTCATCCACTGAGTACGCATGGAACTCATCTGCTATAGCTATAGCGATAAGCATATATATTGCTCCTAATTTTCTTACATGAAGTTTAATTAAGAATCAACTTAACACAGCTACTAGAAAAAAAACCAAAATAAAAATTGGGTCGTTGAGTTCAATTTGGTCAGTTACAATTAACTTAACATTTTGACTGGTCACTAGAATATATAAATGTGCTCATTGCATTAGGATAAAGGGTCCAATAGGGTTGCACTAGCTAGTAACATACAAAATTGTCATGTTACCATATTGACATCAGCCAACATGCACTCCTATATTGGACTAACAAAACTAAGTTACAAATTACAAGTGTATAGAATGTGTTTGAGATCGCTTATAAGAGCTTTTTATTAAGCAGTTTCACATGCTTGATAAATACTGCCTATTTGCTGATCTACACAGTAATAAGCACTTAATTAGATATATCAGCAAGTACAATTATTCTTATTTTCAAACAGAAAATAAACAATACTACAAAACATGCACCCCCTAGCTTGATAAACTAAGTTATGTGGCCAAATTTTTTAACATGACACAATATCCTTTAACAAGTTGTCAGGATTAGGGTGTTAAAAGTTAGGATTAAATAAAACCATGCATGCAAACCCTTGAAAGCTTTAATTGTGGCCAAAGTCATAAGCAATAACTAAACAATGTTAAGGATGCACATAGAAATTTTACCTGGAGCTTAAATTAGTTTAATCTTTGCCCAACACTGATCTTGAAGCCTTTGATTTTATCTGTCGTTTTTTTTTCTTCTAACCCTAATGTTTCATGCAGTAAATATAGTTGGTGATTAAACATATATAAGGTAATAAATTGTTTTACCATATAACTAAATCTATTTTTATATCTATACCTAATATATAATATCTATTCTATATTTATACTTTTTTATGCAGTAAATATAGTTGGTGATTTAACATATTTATAATTCTTTAAAGAAAAGAAGAATCTATCTTAGAAAACCATGTTTGGGTTTCGTTGTTTTGTTAGGAGATATTTGGATTAGCATATTATTCCTGGCTTATGAGCTTATTTGATTTTGGGAATGTTAGTTGAAATTTTGTAATAGGCTTGCCCATTACAAAATATCAACTAACATAACACTCACTACTACATAAAAGGCTTTTAAGACCTGTTCACAGACTTCTCGAGATCGGTTTTTGATGGGGTCTCTGATGGAAACGAGTTCCACTAGGCCAAGTGTTCTTTTGATATTGATAAATCTTGACATGGCTGTTTTGGTTTTAGACGTGTAGAAAAATAAAGGGGTGTTTGGCTTTGCTTACTGATGTAGAAACAACAACAACAAGTATGTATAAACGATGTATATTGATTCAAGTATGGATGATACAAAGTTTACATTGCCTCTCCCTATTTATACGTTATGAAACGTCACCACCAAAAGCAGTTATCACGTTTCATAAAAACCTAAGAGGCGTATCTAATTCTGAAAAGTCATAATGGGTTGGTAGTAACCATTATGACCCGTTTTGGCCCAAAGCCCATACATGTTCCAGGCTTTTGCCAAACTAATCTATACATAATTATACGTTCTATTTTGCAAACATAGGTTCATACTTAGCGTTCTAAATAAATAACAAAAAGACTTCAAACATTAAACCAACAGTCTCTAAGTGGGGGGCTCTCCATGTGAAAATCAAATAGAGACCGGTTTAAAAACAGGTCTCGATATGATGAATATAGACCGGTTTATCTTAGCACCGGTCTCGATATGAAATTAAAAACAAAAAAAAAATCAAATAGAGGCCGGTTCTTAAGCTGAAAACATGTCTTTTTACTACATAAAAGGCTTTTAAGCCCGTGTCCATTCTAGCCCATGCCCGTGCCCGCCCGGCCCGCCCGTTTTGCCACCTCTACTATTGTCAAACAAATAAAAACCGGTTTTAAAGTTCGAAACAGGTCTGGATCGCTCTTTTTTTAGACCGTTCTTGTACATACAACCTGGTCTTGACGTATTTTAATAATAGAGACCGGTTTGAATTATAAAACCAGGCCTTGATCCTATTTTTCTGGGTGAACAAGTTTTTTGAGACCTGTCTTTTGATGAAAGGGGTCTCCATGCAGGGGTCTCTATTCCTATTTGTGTAGTAGTGACTGTTTCGTTGTTACACCGGCCACCCTCCATCTTGTAAAACCACTATGGACGTGCCTAGCTAGAAATTATCATGGTCGTCAAGGGCGGAACCAGAGGGTATAAGTGAAGGGGTATAACCACCGTGGGCGTGCCTAGCTAGAAACTATCAACAAGCATGGAGTACAAATGCAAAATTAGTTGCTGGTGTGAAATAACTGAGAGTTATTTACTCCTTCCGTCCCATATTAAATGTCCACTTTGAATTTTTCTACGTCTTTTTTTCTTAACTTTGACCATAAATATTTTTGTTTGTGTTATATAATATTTGATGCAAAATATATGAATAAATTGAGTTTTAAATGTATTTCCATTACGTATTATTTTTATCTAATAGTATATAACACAAGTAAAAATATTTAATGTCAAAGATGTAAAAGAAAAACTTGAAAATTCAAAACTGGACATTTAATATGGGACGGAGGGAGTATTTATTTATTTTTAAATTTTTTTAGTTTTGTCACGTTGAAAATTCAACAATTCAGCAAAGGTAAATAATTTATAAATAATATAGATAAATATGGAATAGATAGATATAGATATAAATCTCGATTAAAATTTTTGGTATCATATCTATTACCTTATATGTCAAATCATCAACTCTATTTATTGCATAAAAAATTACTACAATAGGATTAAAAGTAAAAGAACGAAAGAGTAAAAATCAAGGTTTTGAAATCAGTTTTGCACTACAACAAAAAGTAGAATGGGTGAGGAAGTTTTTGGCGAGGACATGATATCATTTAGCACCTACTGGCGATCAAGGCACCATGTCCTCGTCAAAACCTTCGCTCGCCCGTTTTACTTTTTACTGAAGTGATTGGGCCCTATCTATACAAAAGCACAAGTGAAACTGAACTTAAGTTGATATCACACAAACTCTGCTATAATCAAAGTATTAGACTAATAAATCATAGATACAAAAAACGATTGGACCGAATAACAAATTTCGGTTAACATATGCTAGTTGGAACATACAAATAAAAAATGATGGAAACGGCGAAAAGGAAGCCGGAGCAAATGTTGACTCAACATCTTGATTTTGTACCGTTATTCCTCCTAATGAGGAAAATGTTGTCGGCGGAGGCAGATGAGACGGCCTAGGAGGTAAATCCTCTAAATTGTAGAGGTGTGGTGATGATAGTGGAGATGTAAAAGAGATAGCTCTAGGAACCAATGGTGATGGTTTAGTGGAGATGATATTGTTTGGCCTAGGAGGTATGGTGGTGTTTGGCATAGGTAGTTTTGTGGGTACTATCCTTTTAGGAATTGGTTTGATTGGTTGAGATAAGTTCCTTGCATTTGTTGGCTTGACCGGAGATGATTCGGTTGAAGAAATTTCGTGTACAACACGAGCAATTTTCTTGGGTGGTTCTTTGGTGGATAAGTTACTACTTGGAGTTTTCCTCATGATGAGATAATTTCAAGAGGTTTGTAAGAGGTGATGACTATGGAAGTCCTAACAATGTGGTTTATAAAGCAAGAGATTTGGCAAGAGCATTTAAGCCTTGATCCACTAAGATTCATTGGAATGTGATGATTAACATGCACAAGAGTCAATTTCAGAGTTTGTACTGATCTAGGAACTCATTTAAGATGAGATGGAGTGTTTGAGTTAGAAAGATGAGTTGAAATGATTGTTTTAGCAAGGTTTGACATAATCTGTCACCCGGATCCCACGGTTCCCTCCTCAGAGGGATCCGTCTAGGCTAATCCTAGGGATCCGGCTCTCAGCAGCTATGAAAGAGTAGAAATGATGTTTCTAAGATCTAAGATCTATATCACCTTGAGTGTTTCAGTCCTCCTAAGTGTCATAAATGAAGAGGTACTTAAATGTTCAAGGGCAATGAGTGATGTAGCTAATGATTACCTCTTATGGAAGAAATTGGAACTTTTATGAGTACCAATGAATAAACAAAGATGACACTAAAAACTTGGAAGTGTCAAATGGAGCTAAATGGTCCTAGAGACCAGATAGTAGCTTAAGATAGTGTTTTGGAGAATATCCTAAAAGCTTAAGATGGAAAAGCTAGAAATTGACCCATTTCGACCTATTTTGAGGTAAGGATGACTACACTCAATTTGCTAAAATTGAAAGGTTTCTAAAACTAAATGCATTAACATGTGAGGAATCATGTGTGAGTATAAGAGCGGAAGAGTAATGAGTTTTGATGAAACGATAGATCTACAAGCACCTTGAGTGTGATCTAAGTGAATTATGCGTGAGTATGAAACTTTACTCAGCTTGATAAGGACTCAATTTGTCCTAAGACACTATGTTTTGCTTAGTGTGATGTGAAGTGATCTAAAGATTACTACAATAGGATTAAACATTACTACAATAGGATTAAAAGTAAAAGAACGAAAGAGTAAAAATCAAGGTTTTGTAATCAGTTTTGCACTACAACAAAAAGTAGAACGGGTGAGGAAATTTTTGGCGAGGACATGATATCATTTAGCACCTACTGGCGATCGAGGCATCATGTCCTCGTCAAAACCTTCGCTCGCCCGTTTTACTTTTTATTGAATTGATTGGGCCCTATCTATACAAAAGCACAAGTGAAACTGAACTTAAAAGGCCCAGTTGATATCACACAAACTCTGCAATAATCAAAGTATTAAATTAATAAATCATCGAGACAAAAAATGATTGGACCAAATGACAAATTTCGGTTAACATATGCTAGTTGGAACATACAAAATAAGAACATTTTGAACCATGGATGCAGCGTATCTAAAGCAAAACCTCATAATCATCTTTCAAGTCTTAGTAATTGTGATTGATTTTTTCTGGCCTGTGGCTAGATCTTTTGCAGTAACTAGAAGGATCCCATTTATATCCAAATCGAAGCAAACCTCTATACTCGCCTTCCCATTGGTACCAGGCACAAGGTTGCTGAAGCAGAATTCGTCAAGTAATACATTGTCTTTCACTTTAACCCCCTCACCTTGATACACTATGATTCGTAATGATGTTTGATTGAAATCTGAATAATATGTTTGCTTTTTACTTACGGGTATGCATGTGTTCCTGGGGATAATAAAAGACATGCAACCTTCTTTACCACTAATCGTGGCTTGAATTCCTAATGAGCGAGGAGTGACATCCAGTAGCACCACATCTTTCTTCATATCATCAACATCTCCACTTAACCTAGCAGCCAAGATTGTTGCACCTGACGCAACAGCCTCGTCACCATTTAAACTCTTGCAAAGTGTCTTTCCATCAAAAAACTCCTCCAACATTCTTTGTAATTTTGGAATCCTACTCGAACCTCCGACAACAACCACCTCATCCACATTCTTTTTTGTCATATCTCCATCATGTAGACATTTTTCCAATAGTTGAATGCATTTTTTAAAGTACATTGAATTTAGCTCCTCAAATTTGGCTCTGCTGATTGTGATAGAAAAGTCAATGCCCTCATGCAAACAGTCGATTTCAATCGGAGCTAGGCTTGTTGAGGACAAATCCCTCTTTGTTTTTTCACAGGCAACTTTCAATCTCCCTAATGCTCTTGGACTACCTCTTATGTCGACGACAAACTTGTGTTTTTTCGTGAATTCTGTTATGCAATAATTAATGAGTGTTGCATCAAAGTCCTCACCACCTAAATGAGTATCACCACCAACAGCTTTGACATCAATAACACCCTTTTTATTGATTGTCAAAAGAGATACTCCGTACATCAAAGGTTCCGCCACCCAAATCAAATACCAAAACAGTCTTCTTCTTATCCTTGTTCCATTTTTTGTAAGCCACATTGTCCACACCATATGCAATTGCAGCAGCTGTTGGCTCATTCAACAAACGCAATACTTTGAGGCCTGCAATACTTGCTGCTTCCTTTGTTGCCTCTCGTTGTTGGTTATTAAAATAAGCAGGAACAGTGATCATGGCATTTTTCACCTCTTTTCCAAGAAAACCTTCAGCAGCTTCTTTCATCTTAGTAATGACCATGGCTGATAATTCTTCAGGTGAAAATTTAATCTCTTTATCCTTGTACTCCACTACAACACTTGGTTTCTCTGAACTCCCTTCAATAACCTTAAAAGGCCACAATTTCATGTCGTTCTGCACTTGAGGATCACTAAATCTGCTTCCAATCAAACGTTTAACATCTGAAATTGCTAATACAATTATGGTTAGAAACAAAAATTTATTCACCAGAAAGCGTAAAATAGCTAATATAAATCTTTATTTACCAAACACTGTGTTAGTAGGGTTTCTAGCTATTTGATTTTTTGCACTCTCGCCTACTAATAACTCTGAATCGCTGAAAGCTACACAAGAAGGGGTGATCCTGTTTCCCTGTTCATTATGGATGATCTCCACCCGATTATTGCTCCCAATCCAGATAGCAGCACATGAATATGTCGTTCCAACATCAATACCAATAGCGGTTCCTTTAACCTTTTTTGACATGTTTCTGTCCAATTCAGCTAGAAGAATAATACGGAATGGACAGTTGAGAAAACAAACACTTCAGAAACAAGAATATATGAATGAACTAATACAACAAAAAACACTAAAGTTTGAATGTATATGATCGAATATAAAGTGTCTACAAACGCCATGTGCCTGGCGTATTTATAAGGGCAGGAAAAAAAAACCTAGATTATAATCCTATAATGACTAGAACAAGAAAACCAAATTTAAAATAATAAAATACTAATCTAGCATGCATGCTGAAAACTATTTGGAACCGACTCATTACTAATTGGAATCAGGTGACAATTAAATTTAAAACTCATCTATAGCTTTAGCAACAAGCATTTAACCGATTCTAGAAAAAATACCAAAACAGATATTGGTTTGTTAAGCTAGTTCCGAGTGGTCACTTAGCTTACAATAGTTTCCTATTACTATATGTATACATTAACCAAATACAGGCATTACGTTTATTAATTATAAGTAAGCGGTTTCAAGTGTTTCATAAATACTGCCTATTTGCTTATCTTGCATAGTAATAAGCACTTAGAGATAACCACATACCACTCTTCTTATTTTCAAACAGGAAATAGAATATATGATACATGCACCCACTTAATAAACTTAATGTTGGTCACGTAATTTGGGTAAAACATGAACACTTTTAACAAGACTAAAAAACGCTTTACACAAGACCCAATAAAAAGGATAACACCATTTGTACGTTTTAACTTCTATAATTCTTATTACAAAAGAATAAAAAATAATGGAAGCGACTATCTCTATTTAATGACAAATGAAAACTCTCTTTTTATATAAATCAAAGCATGCTAGCTTAGCTTATAATTCAAATAGATAAGAATTTTATCAACTATAAGACATTAGCAGGGTACCCGCAAGTTGCGGTGGCGGGTACCATGCAATTAAATTTTTCACGAGAAATGTCTTTCAGTCTTATTTTTTTCGATACAACAACTTTACGGATAACGACAATTTTAGTTTTGAATAATTTTAAGCAATAACAAGTTAACTTATGTAAAAACTTTAGATTACTCACATGATGTTGTGGGCCGGTATAATATGGAGGTACGAGATTAAAGTAGCTGACAATGACTCATAGTTGCAAGCTATTTTTAAATTAAAAGACTATATCGAATTTTAAAAATCATTTACATCATGAAAATCTAGTTCTATAAAAATACATCTTATAAAATTTTTTGGCACATGTACGAGTTATTAATAATATTTATTATATTTGTAGGATCATTCTTAAAGGTTGATTTGGTGAATCGGGAAGTTCAGGAAGATGAAAGAACATCATCTTTAAGTTAGAGAGAGAAAGTAGAGAGATAAGGGAGAAACTAGTGTTTATTGATAAGGAAAGATGAATTACACTAAAGAGTCTCACCCCTCCATGGAAGAATGGAGAGGTATTTATAGCCTAGCACATACATAACTATTACACTATGTCATAACTAGTCCATGTGTTTGGCTAAATAAGATACATAATGTAATCCCGTAAATGTCGTTCCATTGTTATGGGCGATTCCAACAATCTTCCCCCAATGGCACGACATAAGGGATTACTTACAACATTTTCTACAAGTAATAAAACAAATAAAGAAAAGTCTTCATAAGCTCTTCAAATGCTGAGGATGATGACAGTTTATGCTCTTTGTCTTCTTCTTGTACCTCGACTTGAGAACTGTTTTCTTCACTTGTAGGTAAATGATGTAATATGCATAAATTGGATTAACTCCCCCCCCCCCCCCCCCCCCAATTCATGTTGCATGTCTTTAGCAGCTTCTCCGTACACTTCTTTTTGGCGAAGTTTATGAATCAACTTCCACCCAAACTGACAACCGTCTTCAGCAGATTCGAAACTTGATGTAGTAGATATTTCTTCTAACTTTTGAAGTTTTCAGTACGCAGCGGAATTTCTAGATGAGCAGTAAACCACACAAGGTAAATCTGTCTTATTGCGGAAAATCCGTTCGGGGGTAACATGCAAGAAATCAGCAAGATCTTCTCACGTATGTAGATACTTTACACCAAACAAACCATGAAAGACGAAATGAAGCAACTTCCCCCTGATTGTTGCAGTCTATCGGAATAATACTCACTTGTGAGTATGCAAATTACTCGATAAAATGATCGTGTGTGAGGCATCACAACATATTTAGGTAACTTCACACAAGATAACCCGTGAAAGTTGAGACGATAATACTGAATTAAGACGTTTGAACCACAGATCGTCTCATTTCTTCCCCCTAATTGAAGAAATTCATGAAGGGAAACGGGCTTTCGAAAAAAAGTCGAAGAAGAAGAGACCCCGTACACTCTCTTCCCCCCGATGTTTTCAATGAATTAGAATCATACACCACGTATGTTGATGATGAATTGGAGACATCGAAACCATGTATGTCCAATTAATTGAATAAGTGTGAAGTACCATAAATATCTTTTGAGAATCAACTGCTGATAAAACTTCTCTACTCGTGTATACTCTTCTCAACTAACTCATTACCGACCCCCATTATCATTCTGACGGCTTTTTGTAGTGACCACTGATGGAGAAAACCCAATATGACGAACTTGAGACTAAAGTAACATAACCCGAACTTCTGACTTAAACTTGCACTATTGTCAGACGAAGAACCGTTTTCCTTACCTGGTTGATTAACCGGATCGAAAAGAGGTAAACAAAAGTTTCTCGAAATATCCACAGCTTGTTGTGACACTTGAGCACAACAACGTAACTCCTTAAAAGTGATAGGTATACGCTGTGAGCACAACAACGTAACTCCTTACATCAGGTATAACTAGACAACTCAAGTCTTTGTCATTCGTAACGGTTAAAGCTTGAACAAGGATCTCGAAGAATCATGCATCCAACCAACCCCGATATCTTCAAGATACTAAGTACACGCACCCGTGATATCCCACTTCAACTTCAAATAAATAATATTGAATTCACGCCGTAATTACATCTTGCGGTTACATGCCCAAAAACTAGCCTTCATTAACGGTTTAAATGAATTTGATAATGGTTTCCCGATCTTGTCAAAGTTGTATCCTCGTGAAAATTTGTCATACCAAAATACCACTTATGATAAACAAAATAAAATTTGTATCCTAATTTTTTTTTTAATTGGGATAACATGCTTTATTTGTCCAATTGTTCATTGTAGTCCATCATCCAAACCCAACAAACAAGAACAATCCAAAAATAGACGTCCAATATACACAAGTCTGGTAAAGGCCGTCTAATATACATGTCTAGCCCATCAAAGGAGTGGTGTAAACAAACCCGGTCCAATCCACTGCAGAGTATATCCGGGCCCATATCTAATTTCAATCCAACCTTAACCTAATATTCGGGTATTTAAGGTATACACACACTCCCATTACCTTAACCCTAATATTATTTCAACCAAACCCTAATAAATCTCACACAAACACAACCCATCCGCCCCAACACCAAATACATCACCGTTTTATGTCCTTCAATAATACAAACAACACTTTGACCAAATAAATTCAGTCACCCTACCGTCTGTCTTCTTGTTCAAAGATCACGAAAAGGTAAAGTTTGTTGTTGTTTTGATTATAACGAACCAACGAATGGATTATAACAATCTTGTTATAACTCCTTTCATTCTCTTTGAAAAAAAAAACTTAATTTTTTACAGATCTATGATGCATTTGTTGTTCAATCTTTAGAAATCCAATAAGGATTTGTATATAAGATGAACATAAATCAGAGATCTTTCATTAAATCATTTCATTTCAGTTTAGGATCTGTGATGATATCATTCGAGTGTATGACCTTCGAGTCATCTTGTATTACTTTGAAAAACACGAAGAATGAATCTGAGATCGTCCTTGTTTATGCTTGAGCCGTGAAAGATGAGACGGGTTTAGGACAGTAGATTTGTTTGGATTTGGTTGTAGTTGATAAGCTTGGGTCGTTAGGATTGGTAATGTTTTGATGGTCACTGTTAAGTTTTTTCCTTTTCATCTGCCTTTTCTATTTATCTTTAAAAGTTATTGACCAATGATGTTGGAAGAAACTGAGGTCGAGTGAGTTTGATTAATGGTATTGTGGTCGTGGTCGTGGTCATGGTCATTCTTCTCTTTTTCTGGTCTTATGCGTAAACTAAAAAGTTTTAGGCGTAAAGATCTCACGAGTAAAAACTTATGCGTAAACAGGGTCTTAGTCGTAAACCAGATTTCTTATGCGTAAACGAGAACTTGTTCATAAACCTTGGGAGTAAACACCTTACGCGTAAGAGTTTTCTTAGTTGTAAACCAGGTTTACTCATAAAACCTTACTCGTAAACAAAGTTTCTTACGAGTAACTTTCCAAGTTACTCGTAAATGAGTCCTTAAGCGTAAAAAAAGGATTTTGACCCTTGTTGACTTTTTCCGATCACTTTTCCGTCCATCTTCATAGAAACCCATAAAACATCATAAAAAATGCTTCATTTTGACCCATTTTGACTATGAATAAACTGACCACTTGACCATAGTTTCACGAGTTTGGTTTAAAGTCATGAAAAAAATACATAAACTGTTATACCAACAAACAGATATGTTACTAGAGTTTGAAAGGATAAGACTTTTAGACCAAATAATACAACATCTTAGTAAACTGTAATAACCAAAAGAATAAGGAAAATAATAAAATCTTCTTAAAAAATAGTTTAAAAAATGACGAATTTTTTACAAGAAGACACCACAAAATCAACCAATGATAAACCGACCTGGCTCTGATGCCACTTGTAGGATCGTTCTTAAAGGTTGATTTGGTGAATCGGGAGGTTTAGGAAGATGAAAGAACATCATCTTTAAGTTAGGGAGAGAAAGTAGAGAGAGAAGGGAGAAACTAGTGTTTATTGATAAGGAAAGATGAAATTACACTAAAGAGTCTCACCCCTCCATGAAGTATGGAGGGGTATTTATAGCTAGCACATATATAAATATTACACTATGTCATAACTAGTCCATGTGTTTGGCTAAATAAGATAGATAATGTAATCCCGTAAATGTCGTTCCATTTACGTGTTAGGAGCGATTCCAACAATATTTATCCCACATTAATAGAAGTTACAAGTAAAAGAGTACTTATAAAAATTCAAAAAACCTAAATGTTCAAAAACTCATATGGAATAACTTTGAAGATTATAATTATATAAATATATTTGTAATAAATATAAAATCATATATTTAGCACTTTGCATCATTTTCTTTGAAAAATCGTTTGATTTTTATAAAACACAATGTTTAGTTCTTATGTTAAATTTTATCAAAAAAATCTAAAAGGTATATATGCCGGTTCTCGAGACACTCTTACGATTTGATAATAATTTACGAACATTGTAATTTAGTATGTATTTTGAAACTTTATTGATTTAATAGTATACTTACATTGAAAATGAGGATACATTTTGTGTTATGTCAGTTTGTATAATAAGGTTAATAATTTATACAATACATAATGTTTTTTATTTTGGGTAAAGGGGAGTAATCCTGCACCCTGGTAAATATATTAACCAAAGAAACTTTGAAGTACAATGGATATGAGTGAAATCCCATATCTCAGCCCGTTACATAAGCATGGCTTACATAACAAGGTGCTTCCTATTTTCCAAAAGAAAACAAACCACTACACAAAAGATAACATAGGACATAACAAATGAAAATTACTTCCTAGGTCCTTGAAACTTAGTGCTATACATGGCGTTAAAAGCATCCAAATTCCCTAGAAGATCATAAACCTACTTCGCATAGTCATCATACTCATCTTCGAACTCTTGGCCACCACCGAATAGATTAGTAGACTCATCAAATGGGTTAGCAACCACCTCATCACGATATCTCCTACTTTAGAAAAAGGGTTAACTCTCTTAGTAGAAGTGGCGGGCGGATTACAAGAATCACTAGTGTTAGGAGCCACATCCAACTCCATCTCTTTCAAATCACTCACAAGAGGAGCTTGTGATGCAGTACCTGTCTTAGTAGACTTATCTTCATTAACTTCCATTGTACGACCAGAATCCACATCCTTATTGGTGTCATGAGAAGGAGTACCAAACGCATCCGTATCTTCCTTATTAAGAGCATCAAACTGGTTAGATGTAGAGATATTTGTTCCAATCGAACTAGCCACATCATAAGCATTCTTCTTAGTGACTTCCACTTTCTTAGGTTCAGGAGGAGTTTTTTTGGGTTGATATTGAAACTGCTTACCCACAACAGGTTTAGTAAACCCTCCTTGACCCGGAATAGTAGACCCACCTTGCTTTCCCTTCTTCTTGTAATTAACCGTCTTGAAACCATCATTAGCACGCTTAGTAGGCTGAGCAGGAGGTTCAACATTTTTAGGACATTCAATAGGAGTATGACCAAAAATCTTACATGTATCACAATGAGGTGGTTTCCACTCATATTCAACCCGTATCTTCTCAGTATTCGAACCCGGCCCATTAAGTAACGGTATCTCAACAGTAAGGCTATCCCTAAGCACCTCATCCGACTTCACTTCAATCATGCATCTAGCAAAACTACTACGACCCCATGAGTCCTTGCACATTTGGCTAGTGAAAGCATCTAACCTTTTGAGCGTGTCTATCAATGTGGCAAGGAGACTAAGACCATCATCAGAAAACATAGCAAGAGGAACATCATGGAATTTAACCCACATCGGGATGTTAGTCAAATCCTCTTTAAGTAAGTTGGTGTTCAATGTCCATGGTTTAAGAATAATAGGTACATTTCTAATCAACCAAGGACCGTTTTCAAGAACATCATCAACACCTTTCTTCGAATTGAACTTAAAAAAGAAGAACCCCTTAGCATTCATCATTACCTTTTGTATACCAAACTTAGCCCACGCATTGCGTACAAAGTAATCAACAACAGGAAAAGCAAGTCGTTGACCAAGGAAATACCCATACAAAGTATTCTCAAACCTAGAGTTCACCTCTTCAACCACTTTCATCAGGACAGAAAGATCCACACCATTAGCTTTCTTATTACACTCCAACCTACGAAAGTTAGACGTGTGTTTCTTTGGGTCATTAGAAGTAATACCAGCATATGATGTAGAAGGTTGTTTCAAATCATAAACACCGACCTTCTCAATACCAACTGCCCCATTGGCATTCGTATCAACACTATCATTACTAGCATTAACATTAGAAGCCATAGGACCACTTGTATCTTGAGGAGGTTTCGAATAATAACCAATAGCATTAAGCATCTCTTCGAGCTCCTTCTGTGACTGCGGCACCTTAAGATGCTCAAATGGATTAGTCCCAGTAGCAGTAGTAGCATCCACTATCACACCTGGTTTTAATGGTTGCCCATCGTCACCCACAAGAACAAGTTTTCCCTCAAATATTTGTTTTTCAATAGCACGAATTTTCAATAAAGTATCATGACCCTCAGGCGTGTCATGGCTAGGAGCATCATGACTAGGGGTCGAACCAAGTGAAACCGGCTCCACTTGTTCATCAGTACCAACAAGAGTAGACGAATTAATGTTCTCCTCTCCCATACAATCCAGCATAATCAAACGAAAACCAATTCAGATAGACACCCAGCGGAAAACACGAATGCCAAACACGAACAATATGGTCTGATGTTCGAAACCAAACCCAGTAAAACCCTAGTCGATAAACTAGGGTTTATAAAACGTAAAGACCCAATCAGCTAACCCATAAGAGAAATCGAAATCAGAAGCAGTATTGAGCAATTAAGAATGCAACTGAATAACCCTAAAGCACAAAGATCGATCACAAAGAACCCTAAAAAACCTAAAACCAATCGATTAGCACCCAACCTGATTACAGACGTGTTAAATAATCAAGATAGAACCCAAGAGTAGAATCAAGATTAGTAGAACAGGCATGTGATAAGATTAAAAGAAGTGGAAAATGATTAGAAGGAGGTTTAGTTAGAGTGGAGAGATCGCCATTGGGGGGGTCGGTTTTAGGGTTTGGGAGGTAGCCACAATACATAATGTTCGACTATGTAGTAAACATGTCAAGCTACCGCAATGGATGAAAAATCTTAGCTTTTGAAAGGATTGTGCTGTACTAAACCACGTACAAGAAAGAAAATGGTTGGTTTAGTGTAATGTGTTGTGTTTTGGGATTGTGAGATATAAGTGTTAGAAAAAGAGTTTGCAAAAATGATTTTTTTGAAAACTTTGGACAATATTTAAGATATATATATGTTATATATATTTATATTTCTTGGTAGCTTTGCGCTCTCCTTGACGAGAGCTTCGCAACGAGCTAAAGTATGTCCAAAATAGAGTTAATATGAATGAGATATCGTGTCTCAAAGTGGGGCACGTGAAACACCAAATTTGGAAAAAGAAACACATCCCACATTGCCTAGAAAAGGAAGTGGGAGTGTGTTTATATAGAAATCATGATATGGACTTTCAAAATAATTTGTTGGTTTTACTCCAACACCTACGTGCGCGCGCAGGAGGGTCGCAGATTTCAGGATTTCTAAAATGGGTTCGAAGCTTCTGAACTCATGCGAGCCCGCGCGACCTGCGGACACGAATGCAGCTCTGAAAACTCGCATACGTGCGAATCTTTTTGCTGCAGATTTCGTTTCCAATTTTAATAAGTTTCCAGATTTTTTATTCGTTTATTTTTAGAACTGATTTAAACTTTTAGAGCAAGTTGTGCACAATCAGTTTATATAAATAAAAGATATCAAATCGTCTTTATAGCTTTAACAGATTTGAAAATCCTTTTTATTTTTGAGTTGATATTTATCTTGGAGACCAAGTTAGGTATTGGCTATATATAATAAATGTTTGGTCATTCAGTTTGATACAGAGAAAAACGAAACTCCACAAAAACAGTATTCCAGCAATATCTTCGATCAGAAACACACAAGCTTCTGTGATCTTTCAGGCAAGTAAGTCTAGTCCGGCTGTACAACAGCTTTAAATGTTGCACCGTGGGAAACAGATGGTGAATCTGTTTTAAGGGAATCGTGTTAAAAACGAGCCTCGTTCCACGACCTTTACTGCTTTCATTTAATTATCGATATAGAGTATGTCTTCTGCTTCTACCCCTTTTTGTCTGTATTTAGTTTTCTGTTATTTACATTCTATTATTTATTAATTGTAATCTGATTTATTATTAAAAAGTGTACACCGTTTCTCACAGTATTAAAACAGATTCGGTTTAACCGAATTTATAACACTTTGTTAAAATCGGATTACTTATTAACATAATTTTATAAATTGTTTTCTGTCGAAACCTAGTTGAGTTTCTTTGGAAATCAATTTCAATTAAATAGATTTAAGCAATCAGATTTGGATTACAGATCTATAATGTTTTTTTAAGCACTTGTCATCAGTTTATATCAAAACCAAGATTGAGTTCTAGTAAAATGATTTACTTGATCCATCGAAACCAAGATAGAGTTTTGTTGAATCAGATCCGGTACAAGTAGATACCAATTTACAACAGTTTGTTTAACTTTTTTTGAATTTTCAGGATGACAAACACCACTACCCCTCCTGTGAACGTAAGTGGTGCGCTAGTTACTAACACAGTTGCTAATCATGCTGAGAAACCATAGAAATTCAATGGGAAAAAAATTATGAGGTGGCAACAGATGATGTTCTTCTATCTCACTACTTTGAACCTTGCGCGGTTCTTAAAAGAGAACCCGCCTAATGTGGAACCTCCTGCAGAAGGTCAATCCTCTAATCAACAGGCTGTTCAAGCCTTGGAAGCATGGAAACATTCAGACTTTTTGTGTCACAACTATGTTCTGAATGGTTTGGTGGATTCTTTGTACAACGTGTACTGCAAGACCAAGACTGTCAAAGAATTATGGGAGTCATTGGAACGCAAGTACAAAACTGAGGATGCTGGTACAAAGAAGTTCGTTGTAGCTCGTTTTTTAGATTACAAGATGGTTGATTCAAAGAATGTGATAATTTAGGTTCAAGATCTGCAGGTTTTTCTACACGACATTCATGCCGAGGGAATGACCTTGAGTGAAACTTTTCAAGTTGCTGCTATTATTGAAAAGTTACCTCCAAGCTGGGTAGAATTCAAGAACTACCTGAAGCATAAGCGAAAGGAGATGAGTGTTGAAGACTGGGTTGTTCGTCTTCGTATTGAAGAGGACAACAAGCTGGCTCAGAAAAACACTTATACGTCTGATTCTGCCAAGGCAAATATGGTTAAGCATGCTTCGTCATCTTCAAAGTCCAATGTCAAAGGTAAAGGCAAAGGAAAGAATGACAAGAAGATCAAAGGGAAGTCTGATTACCTTACTTCTAAAGCTACAATTGTGAAACAGAAGTTCCAAGGGGTGTGTTTCAATTGTGACCAGCCGGGTCACCGTGCTGCTAACTGTAAGATGCCGAAGCGGGTGACTCCACGCTAGGCTAATATGGTGAATGAAGATGTGGACATGATTGCTATGGTGTCTGACGTCATTGCCATGATCTCTGAAGTTAACCTGGTAGGTTCCAACAACAGTAAATGGTGGGTTGATATTGTGGCTACCCGTCATGTGTGTGCTAATAAGAGTATGTTTCACTCTTTCAGAGAGGTTGAAAGTGGAGAGAAGCTGTACATGGGCAACTATGCAGCTGCTGATATCAAGGGCGAAGGAGATGTAATCTTGAAGATGACATCCGAGAAAGAGCTCAAGTTGACTAATGTCTTGTATGTACCAGAGATTCGCAAGAATCTTGTGTCTGGTTGGTTGTTGAACAAGTTTGGTTTTCGTATTGTATTTGAGTATGATAAGTTTGTTCTGTCTAAGAATCAAATGTATGTTGGTAGGGGATATGCCCTGAATGGTATGTTTAAGCTCAATGTAATGGTTGTTAAAAATGATATCAATAAAATGAATTCTTCTGCTTACTTGATTGAGTCTTCCAATGTGTGGCATGGCCGTCTTGGACATGTAAATTCTAATTCAATGCGTCGTTTGATTAAATTTAATTGCATACCTAATTTTCATATAGACTCAAACTATAAATGTGAAACTTGTGTTGAAGCCAAACTTACAAGATCATTTTTCAAATCGGTTGAACAAAAAACTGAACCACTTGATATGATACACACTGACATATGTGATTTGAAATCACTACCCACAAAAGGTGGCAATAAGTACTTTATCACGTTTATTGATGATTGTATAATGTATTGCTATGTTTATTTACTGAAAAGTATAGATGAAGCTATAGACATGTTTGTTTTATACAAAAACGAAGTTGAGAATCAACTTAGTAAGAAAATCAAGGTGGTACGAAGTGATAGAGGAGGTGAATATGTATCTCCATTCGCTGATCTATGTGCAAAACATGGAATTAGACTGCTCCCTATTCACCTCAGTAGAACGGTATTGCCGAAAGGAAGAACCGTACCTTGAAAGAAATAGTTAATGCCTTGTTGATAAGTTCTGGTCTAAGCAAGGACATATGGGGGGAAGCCATTCTAACGACTACCTGTCTTTTAAATAAGATACCTCGTAAGGAAAAAGAATAGACCCCTTATGAATTATGGATGGGAATAAAACCATCATATCAATACTTACGAGTGTGGGGTGTCTAGCAAAGGTATCTATACCGACTCCCAAGGCCCAAAAGATTGGACCTAAATCTATGGATTGTATATTCATTGGATATGCTAAGAATAGCAGTTCTTATCGTTTCATTGTACATGATTCAAAAAATCGGGATATACAAAAGGGTACAGTAATGGACTCAAGGAATGCTTCATTCTTTGAAAATATATTTCCTTGTTTAACGAAGGAAATTGGAAGTTCATCTAGAATAGATAACGAAGTTGTCCAAGATAAGAGACAATGAGATGATAATGATCTCCAAGATGAGAGACAAGATCAAACTTAGGAAGAAGAGGTTGAACCTAGAAGAAGCAAAAGGGCAAGAACCGAGAAATCGTTTGGACCCGATTTTGTTTCTTTTATGGTTGAAAATGAACCTACTTCATACCGAGAAGCGGTTACTTCCTCAGAAGGGCCTCAATGGAAAGAAGCCATTAAAAGTGAAATAGATTCTATTTTACAAAATCATACTTGGGAGCTCGTGGATTTACCTCCTGGTTGTAAACCACTAGACTATAAATGGATTTTCAAGAAGAAGATGAAAGCCGATAGCACCATTGACAAGTACAAAGCAAGATTGGTAATTAAAGGATTTAGACAACGTGCAGGTCTTGATTACTTTGATACATATTCGCCTGTTGCGCAAATAACCTCGATTAGGATGATACTTTCTATTGTCGCTTTAAGAAATTTGGAAGTTCACCAAATGGATGTGAAAACGGCATTTCTAAACGGATATTTAGATGAAGAAATCTACATGAACCAACCTGAGGGTTTCATGGCTCCTAGACAAGAGAACAAAGTTTGTAGGCTTGGATAAATCATTATATGGCTTAAAGCAAGCTCCCAAACAATGGCATCAAAAATTTGACTACGCCATGCTAGAGAGTGGATTCAAAATTAATGAATGCGACAAGTGTGTTTATGTCAAAGACACAAATAGTGGATATGTAATCTTGTGTTTATATGTTGATGATATGCTTATCGTTGGCAGTAATGACAAGATGATCAAATCTACCAAAGACATGATGAAATCAAAGTTTGACATGAAGGATATGGGTTTGGCTAATGTGATCCTTGGAATAAAGATCATACGAACTCAAAATGGACTTGCGTTAAGTCAAGCACATTATGTGGACAAAATTCTTATTACTCACAATGCAGGGGATTCCGGCCTAGCTAGAACTCCAATTGACACCAGTAAGCATCTATCTAAAAATAGAGGCATAGGTGTTGCCCAAATAGAGTATTCAATAATTATTGGCATGTTAATGTACTTAATGATAGGTACCCGACCTGACTTAGCATATGCTGTTACCAGGCTAAGTAGGTATCATACCGCCATCACACTTATTAGATATTATTCTTTTGTTAGATCATATATTCCCTGCACATCCACTTGTGTATGATTGTGTAAGATATATGTGTAGCCTCTATATAAAGTTACCTTCTATCATGTATGGAGTCACCCAATGTAATAACAAAAACATTTTACTCTTTCCTTTCTTTCTTTTTTCTATGATCCTTTTCTTATATCGCAACAATTATGATGGTTGCATACAATTTTGTATACTGAACCATTTTACGTACAACAAGCTGCATCACAAATAACAAAGCATGAAAATTTCACCAATGGTCCTTCCTTTGCAATTTTTCTTTTACAAGATTAACCCTTTTTCCAGAAACCCATTCTTTTGGCAAGCTTTTTACAATGGAGCTATCGTGTTGGTAAATCAATTAAGGAATTATTTTCCACTTTTGCCTTTGCACGTATTTTGTGACCATTTTGCTCCTGTGTTTTTTAACCACCCGATTAACAACGAGACTAAAATGATCATTTTACATAAACGAAATATATAGTCAAAGGTCGAATTTTAAAAGGTTGGGCATGTAATAGCAAAAAGAAAGTTGGCTACACAGCACTCGAAAAAGTAACAAGTTTGTTATATTTCCAGGTGAATATAGCTTATTTCGAATTGTTGGTTTTGTAAATTTATCTTTCTCGAACGTGTTAACAAGATACAAACTTATACGTAAGAAAACAACATATCGACGGGTTTCATAAACTTTCAAAGATATTCTAATTTGGTCTTCACTTGATATATGCTTTCTTTGTTGCATCACTTTCGCATTTAAAATTCTCCTTAGCAAAGCAATATTTCATGTTGTAGGATCTAGAAGAAGTGGCCAACTATATCATTTATTTTTGAATGACGATTATATAAAAATGAAAAACTACCAAGTAGCTAGCAAACTACAAATGTGATTTTAACCAATCGTTCTAACTACCCTAGTTTTTTCCTCTTTGTTTACGCCAAGAAAATGAAAAAAGAAAAATGTTATAAAAGATGTCACACTTCCTCAAACATTGAGAGTTAAATGTGGCATTATTTTGATAGCGCCATAAAACCCAGCATGTCGTAGCAAAAATGACGTACGCACGATCTTTAGACTCTTTTGGAGCGTGCCATGACAAAATCTAATTATCCCAATCCTCAAGAGAGTTCAAACCCGGAATCTTCGAGCCACTCCATAATCGAATAAGCCTCCAAACATTCCAAGCCGCGTCACAAGAGAAGCATACATGATCTATAGACTTTTCTTATTTTGACTTTCTTTGCTAAATAAATATTTTTTTAGTTCAAAAGTGAAAAAAGGAAGTAGCAAAAGGAAAAAGTTACATTTTCATATAAGATATTTTTCCAAAATAAACGTATATGAAAAATGGATATTTATATATAAGTGAACATAAAATTTTATTAAACTTAACTTGATGCTGAATCGATCCAATAGGACGAAAACGTTTTTAGTGAAAGGTTTTATGGATATTTAAATATATGTATGTCCGGATTCGAACTCGAGACTTCGGGATTGCACACATTACGTATGAGAGTTGATGTTAATAATTAATATATAAAATGTTATTATTAATTATTAGTCACGAAATAAAACATAACGATAGTTAAATAATTAACGAGGTTTGGTTAACGGTCGTTAAATATAAACTATAAGGACTAGAGATGAAATTACAAAGTCGGGAAAGTTCTAGAATCTCTTTGGGATTGTCTTTGGCCGATCGGTTGGGTTCCAAACCCAATACCACTCAAACTTGGTCACCAAGTTAAGTTACCTATAAATACAATCCCTTGTATTCATTCACAACTTAATCTTGGATCATCAATAACCTAATTTCTTCTCTCTTTTCCTCCCTCTTTGCTTGGCCGATCGGTGTGCCCCCCATCCCCTTGGGATCGATTTTTCCAAGTCAAAGAAACAAGTGTTTGGTTTTATTTGTGATTCAAGAAACTAGCTTTTCACATCAAATCGCTAATAGTACGTGTGTACAAGGACGAAGGACAAACACGCTTGAGCTTGTAATCTTGGTGGTCGACTTTTGTGTGGGTCGAATTATATAAACCCTTAAGTTAGGGTTTTGGGTTTTGGTTCTTGTTCAATTACTATTTGATTCTTGAATTGCTAAAAGGTACGCATTTTCTTATTCGGTTAATTACTTACATATATTATTCCTATCTACTTCCGCTGCATGCTTTGATGATGTTATTTGATTTATATATAATTTTTATGAGTATTAAATTCCAACAGTGGCATCACGAGCCGTTAATATGATGTAATTAATTACCGAAACACATAAAAATTGAATCTTTATGATTATATGCATGCGTTTTATGGTTTCTAGGGTTTTGAATTCGAAACCCTAATTTTTATTTAATAGGATCGATTACCCTTTAATTATTTATTAGGTTTTGATTTTGTAAAACTTGTAGAAACCCTAGGTAGCATACTAATTTTATGTGGTTAATTAATGAATAATTGTTATGTGCCATGTAATATGCGTATCTTGGGTGTGATAATTGTTATGCGAAATCCATGGTGGAACATGCATGTTTTGCCATGGAGTATTGTTATGCTATAAATTGTTTAGTTGATACACACATGTTTATTTATTTGATAAATTATTGAATTGGGGAAGACCTCAATTATACTAATAAAAATTCGTTATGTGCTATTTGGTATACTATTGACTTTGGCTTACGCAATCGACTTGTCGATGTATGTGGCTCATCTACCTTGTAGTTGAAAGCCCTAGTTGATGTATGCATTTTTTACGCCTAGAATTGTTTATTAGGTTTTATCGAAATAATTATGCATGTGGCTAATTGTTTTTACATATGTTAAATTGTTAAGTTATATGTATATTATTTGAGTTCCTTTTAATTTTATTAAAATGCCTTTTGTTTATATTGTATGACATGTTAGTAAGCAAAAAGGGTTTTTTTTTTAGAATAGAAAATTAAATGGATTAAATAATGGCGAAAATTTGATTTGTTTTTCTAAGTATTAAATCTTGAACTTTTAATCGATTGATGCGACTGTACTAATTGGTTAGAACGGCTCACCCACTAGAACAAACTAAAAAGGGGTTAAAAGAAGTGCGCACAGTCACACTGAAAGGATGTCTAAGGTTATGCTTCAGCGCTTACCTGGTCCTCCGCCCTCTGTGAGTTCGATTGGAGCTACCTAGTATAACCATTCTATGTACGAAGCATCTTAGTGCAAAGTTGTAAGTTTCTCAACGCATCGATTAAAACTTTGTAAAATTTAATCTTAGCAATTAAAATACAAGTAAGTTTTTTTGAAAATTTTGTGTTATAAAGTTGTATGCATGCTTCTTTATACATAAGTTTTGATTACACATCAAAAATTGTACCCTTTAAAATTTAAGTTTATGCCATCTAATGATATGAAACACTTGAAGTTGTAATTTAGTTATGTGAGACCTTGAGCTAGATTACAATAACAAGGTGAATTATTTTGTTGTGTAAGACCTCAGCTTAATGATTTGCAGTTTCTAAATTAGACAACTTAATTAAGTTAGTTAGTGAGACCTATGACTTAAGGCATAAGATGGGATAAAACATGCTTACATTTTGCATTAATTGTTTTGGCAAAATTGT
This sequence comes from Chrysanthemum seticuspe, assembly GCA_019973895.1. Taxonomy (NCBI): domain Eukaryota; kingdom Viridiplantae; phylum Streptophyta; class Magnoliopsida; order Asterales; family Asteraceae; genus Chrysanthemum; species Chrysanthemum seticuspe. Next base: position 358,365,541 of record BPTQ01000008.1, on the reverse strand, counting down.
AAATCCCATAATTTTTGGAATTGGAAACTTGTTTGTCAATTATCGTTTTTCAACGATTACCTATTCTATACTTTCATCACTAGCAGATCAACTGATGTGGTGAAACTATGATAATGAGGATCCAAAATTCAAGGAAAATTCTATGGTTAATATGAATATTGATCAAGGGTATTTTATTTTCTTGAAAGATTTAATTATCGAAAATACTAAAATTGAATTTTGTTAATTCTTTTGATTGTATAAATGCAACATTAAACCGTAAATATGGTTTGGGCTTTGGTAAATTGATCTAGTTCTGTTTTCAAACAAATGTTTGATCAAAAAAATTTTACTAAAAGACAAGCATAAACTCTTTTCCATGGAAGAAGAGTGAGACTCAATCCTATTCCTTTTCATGATTGAGAAAGGTATGTTAGGAACATTAGAATTGTCTAAATTCTAATATATAACTCATAGCAACATTAATAGTTAAGAAAATTGCACACCATGTTTTCCTTAAGAGATTTCATTACCCTCTGTTGGTGATTGAATTCTTATATGACATTTTGGTCAACTAGAAAACATGTTTGACATTTTATGAGTTATTAAATTAGAAGCTAGACTAATTACCGCAAAATTGGTAAAAGACAAACAAGTATAGTTTATCTAGTTGTTTTGTTTTGACTAATTGAAGGTGCTATACATCATTATGGCGATGGTAGACCCATTGAGGAAGAAATTGCATGCTCAATTTTTCAAGTTAATAGCATTGATGGATGATCCATCATCTACAGAGTAGAATACACTCTTTTAGTACCTAAGTAATTGTTACGAATAGTCTTTGAAAGGAGTTACAACGTAATAGCACGCTATTTTCACTAGTTAATGAAACACTTACGATGTTGTCAAATCCAGTGGGAGTATGGTGTATTATGAATAAGACATTATTGTAACGTTGTCTAATTCAGTGGGAGTTACAAGTTATTTTCTTGGTAATAACTCAGATTATTTCTAGATTTTCTTGAAATAATACATTACGTTCAAAAATGTAGACATTCATATTCTCAAGGATAGTCATGAACGTTTCCTTGATAAATTGAGTGCTCCTACATCTACTTATAATGCTTATATATCTATGACACTATCATATTGCTCACATAAACAAACGAATGTCATGGTGTTTATCTACTATATGATGTTGTTCTATACACAAGTGGGAGAAGTATTTATTGTGTGCAAAGGAACAACACATATAAATATGATTAATGAATTCTCTTGATCGTAAGGTAAGAGATTAACGTTCTAATAAGATTATCTTTCTTAAAGAACATGTGTCAAGATTATATCATAGACTACTTTTATGTCTTATGTCATTAAAAATTATAGAAACACTTGAAGTTACATTTTAGGTTAAGTGAGATCTTGGCTAGATTGTAATCTCAAGGTAAATCACCACTTGTCGTGGGATCGGGCGTGGATGATTTGCAGTTCCTTAAGTCGAACACTCCAAAGGATGACATAATTAAAATAAAGTAATCTAATGCTACTTTAAATATTTGTGTATTCTTGGAATGACATAAATAGTTTATTAACTTGAAAATTAATTAATTGAAATCATGGCGTGGTGTTCATAATAACTCTAAATTATACATGGTTATGTGTTTATGTATAAACTAACAAACATGAAGTCTTTTAAAGACTTATAATATAAAGTAAGATATTATAACTGTTATGTCTTTTGACTTGGACAAAGAATACTTATGTTATAAAACATGCAATTGGCTTGAATATTCAATTATACCATTAAGTTGACTTAGTTGGTAAATAGGTAGGCCAAAAGGAATATTTTTATCTTAAATATTGTTAGATTGTCTTACAATATTAATTCTAATGAAATACTGTATGTATATGAAATGTTCAGTTAGAAGAATCAAACATTTGTTTTATTGTTTGATTTAAGATAACAATATCTTCTTTTCTTCCAAAAGTTATCAAGGTTAGAAAATTGAATATTGATTGGATATACTTAATAAAACTCAAAACCTAGAAGATTAATAACACACCATTTTAGTATGGAATGTGATGAATCACATTGAGTCTTATATTGAAGTTCTGATTTGTTAAAACTACTTATGGAGTAGGTTATTAACGAACAAGATTTACGAACTGATAATGTGATTTGTAATATCCCACAAGGAAACAATTTAGTGTTGTTCTAATTGCTAAAGTATTTATAGATAGTCTTTAAATTACAAAAGCAAGTGGGAGTTTTGTTTAGATCTTGAAGAGATTAAATTACAATTACAAAACACATAATCTTCTAAAATACACTAGTAAATATCAAGATGAGAAAAAATTTGATAGACCTCAAGATGATGGAATTCTCATTCATAGATCCGCAAGGATTCTCAGATAATTGATTGATATGCTGAGATATATGAGTTGCGGGATCATGGTAAACCTGTTAATCATGATGATGCATTTACCTAATATTGAATTGTGGTAAATTATTCATACTATGAATGTTAAGATGCTGTCCATAAAGATAATCAACTCTGAAACTTGGTTTATCTTAATAAATATGAGTTTCTTTAAAGGAAGGAAAACTCTAGTGGTTTAAATCTTTGTGTAGAAATCATATGGACAATATTGTACATGTGTTTAATGCATGACTTGTGACAAGATTATTAATCACACTTAAGCAATTAACTGTGATTGAATATTCTTTCCTTGGCACATTAAATATATAATTATTATAATTGTCATACTTATTTTCATTGATATGAAAAATGATAATTGGATATTAAAACTCTTTCTTGTGTGATTGCTTTTGCGAGGACGATAAGTAATACAAATGAGTTTTATGAATTCACATAATCTTTGGAAATGTACAAACTGCAAGAATCCATGAATGGATATATGCATGCATCTAGGAGACGATTCTTATGTTTAACTATTAAATCCAAGTTTTGGTTTAAAAAATTAAAATAAGATAATTTCTATGTATTCCTGAAAGCTAGTGGGAGTATTGTGTTTATTTTCTTTAAATCTTATATGTTGTGGGTAGTAACATTTCATCTAAGCAAAATGTTAAGTTTTAGTTTGAAATGGAACTTCACATGAAAGATTTAGAAAATAAGACATACAACCTTGGAGTATATGTTTATTGTTAGTAAACATGGCGGTATTAAATTAATGAGTCTAATAGAACATGATATATCATTTGGAAAATGGATATGTAGAACATGAATTAAATCTTTGTTTGACATAAGGATTTTTCATGTACATCATGTTATTGTTGTATCATGCTTGATTGCAAGATGATTTGACAATATTGATATCTAATGAAGTTATTAGATAACTAGTGTATTGAATATTCAAATGGAATATGTTTGAATTTAGAATTACATTCCTCAGCCTGGATTTGCTCTCAAAAATTCTATGGATGAGCAATACAGCAATTGTTGAGAAATTGTCATAGCCAACAAACTTGAAAGTTTGGAAGGCATCAAACATTACACTATAGATATTGAAGTTTACGGAGATTTTAAAGAGCATATTGTTGTTTGTATACAATGATGCTGGTTTAATTGAGATGACACTCAATACTAGTCATGGGAGGATTTCATCCTTGTAAATGGCCATGTGAACTAGTTGTGCTCAACTAAGAGCATAGTTGCATTATACAATAAAGAATAAGAATACTTTAAACTTTAAAAATGTTTGAAAGTTTGATTGTTATAAATTGGTGCTTGAGGATGTCACACACTTTATGAAATATTATGTGGCAATATCAAGATATTTTGAATGCACACATACAAGAACTTCACTAGTTGAATTCTTAAGATAAGTATTCTCAAAATTCCGATAGATCAAAGTTAGTTGAAATTATGCCTTGTCAACAAGTATGATTGTCATTACTTGAGACATAATTCATTAACCAGTATTATCATGCATTGATCTATTTAGTATTTGGATAAGGGATGTTTTGAACAAATATTGTTTAAATGAAATAAAATATTGGTTATGTTTATTTTTCATTTTCTTAATGTTATATCCTATATTTGCATGTTTAATCCGTGAATAACTTATGTTATTCTAAATAGTCCGTTGTCGATCAATGATGTGGGAATGTCATTGAATTAAGACAAATCTGAGTTTTGGTAGAATATACTTTTAAAGTATATTGATACGTGGGACATACCATATTCACATGATATTCAATGAATTGAATATAGGACTCATCCCAACTTTACATGATGATACTTTATAGATCTTTGTCATTAAGTATATCATGAAGTGTTTATCCTCAGACTTGAGATACCAGATAACTTATATGAATCTAGTGCATTTGTGTAAGATAGTCTAACGCTATCCGTAACTGGTAGTTATAAGGGCTATTTTCGGAAGTGTTGCAAAGTTCATGAGTTATGTTTGTAGTCAAGAGAATTTGTTCCTTTGAATTTGTTTCAAAGTATAATACTATATTTGGGCCCCTCGTAGGGTTGACAAGATGTTTGTATGGCCATACCCAAGATCTATCTGGAATACGTTCAAATGATTTGGTAATCTTGTTCAATCGAATACAACGAGAAACAGAATATTAACTTATGAAATGACTTGATCCATATTCATAGTTAATGTAGTATTAGTAACAAAAGGATAAGTAAAAATGATGAATCATTAAATGGTTTTTTCCAGGAGACCATACTCGATTTGATCTGGGGGCATTGGCGTGTGAAAGCTAGACTAACCAATGTCATTACTATATTTAGTAATATCCAAGTGGGAGCTGAAAGGTTTTATGGATATTTAAATATATGTATGTCCGGATTCGAACTCGAGACTTCGGGATTGCACACATTACGTATGAGAGTTGATGTTAATAATTAATATATAAAATGTTATTATTAATTATTAGTCACGAAATAAAACATAACGATAGTTAAATAATTAACGAGGTTTGGTTAAAGGTCGTTAAATATAAACAATAAGGACTAGAGATGAAATTACAAAGTCGGGAAAGTTCTAGAATCTCTTTGGGATTGTCTTTGGCCGATCGGTTGGGTTCCAAACCCAATACCACTCAAACTTGGTCACCAAGTTAAGTTACCTATAAATACAATACCTTGTATTCATTCACAACTTAATCTTGGATCACCAATAACCTAATTTCTTCTCTCTTTTCCTCCCTCTTTGCTTGGCCGATCGGTGTGCCCCCCATCCCCTTGGGATCGATTTTTCCAAGTCAAAGAAACAAGTGTTTGGTTTTATTTGTGATTCAAGAAACTAGCTTTTCACATCAAATCGCTAATAGTACGTGTGTACAAGAACGAAGGACAAACACGCTTGAGCTTGTAATCTTGGTGGTCGACTTTTGTGTGGGTCGAATTATATAAACCCTTAAGTTAGGGTTTTGGGTTTTGGTTCTTGTTCAATTACTATTTGATTCTTGAATTGCTAAAAGGTACGCATTTTCTTATTCGGTTAATTACTTACATATATTATTCCTATCTACTTCCGCTGCATGCTTTGATGATGTTATTTGATTTATATATAATTGTTATGAGTATTAAATTCCAACATTTAGTCTATAACAAATTCAATAGTAAGATAAAACATTGTTTGGTCAAAGTAGGAAAAGTTGAGTTGTCCGAAACCAGGACTAGGCTTCCCATTTTTCTTGTAACACCCCCAAAAATGGTTTGCAGCGGAAGAAAAAGTTTTTGGGATGCTACTCAGTTGGATCATAACACAAGTGAAAAATAATAGCTTTTTCGTAAAAGATTTCATTTATTGAAGTAAAATAGAGTTTACAAAGGTTGATTTGTTGCGGAAAAATGGCCCATTAATAAAGTTTGGTCCCCATACGTAAATCAGATTCATCTATGACCATGCCATGCCAATGCCCAAGCGCCTCCAGAGTTAGCTATCGCTTTTTCATCCTGAAAATACATGCTAAAAAGTCAACACAATGGTTGAGTGAATTCATAGGTTTAGTAAATAAGCAGTTGATCACAAGATTTTCAAGTTTAGGATAAGCCATGGGCTACGTTGTTATACGCCCATAAAAGATAGTTGATATTATTGCACTAAGCTCATGACACCAAACTAACTGCATACACCTAAATTACTGGTGTAAGTAAATAAAATTGCCCCTCTGAGATGTAATAGCCAATTACATAGAGATACCAAATATAGTGCGCCCCGGTTATTTCCGATAACCGAGTCGGGGTCGTCAGTTCCCATAGTACTATCCACGATATTTGCGTTCACTCGCAAGTGATTAATGGTTCATGATGTAGGGGACTTTTGGCAAACAACTTAGGCAGAGTCATAATATCAAGAGTACAGCAAACGGTTTTCAAGCAATTGTGATCATAAAAGCAGTAGTAGCATGTATTCTCCCCCAAGGAGTTTATAAAACAGATTAAAGAGTAAAAGTGGGGCTATGAACTCACCTTAGCGATACGGTAGGTAATGCACGACAATAGCAAGTACAATATGACAACGGCTTTAACACGAAACCTAGATATAATACGGCAAGTCTTAGATAATATATTCCGTTTATGACCCTAAATGGTAATGTTTGAAAAATGATTTAGTTGTGAGACACTCATATCGTTATAACTTGTGTGGTAATGCTTAAAGTTCAACAATAAATATTTTCCAATATTTTCTGATGTGTTTGTGTAGCTTATGTGGACGTTATCGACGTATATAAGATGTAGTTTGTGTAAATAATTTCTCGAGTATTGGCTCTTGGAAAAAGTTAGTGGAAAAGTTTACGAAACTTTCGTATAGGAGTTGGCTCGAGTATATTTATTGAAATGGAAATAATTACAAATCAACTTGTATTTATTAGATTTTGTTTAGTTTTGAAAAGTATAAATATATATACAATAAATATTTATCGGAGTTGTGGGAAAATATTATATTTGGAAAAATATAATATTTCTAGTTTATGCAAATGTGGTCGTCAAAGAAAAAAAAATGAGTTAATATATTTACTTAAACGAAAAAGTGGTAAAATGTATAAGTTCTTCAAGCTTGTAAAAGTTTTAGGGTGACAAGTGTCAAAGTACTAAGCTTGAGGATTGAAGTGGTAAGGATTATTATAAGTTTCAAAGCTTATAAAAGTTTATAAGAAAATTGTTAGTTGGTTTGAAGTTAAGGGACTATAGTTATAAGAGTTTAAAGAAATGTGGTAAGGGATTTGAAGTTGAGGGGCTAAGGGTGCCAAAATGCGAAACTTGTAAAATAACTAATCAAAATAAAATGGATCTGCCATGGGCAGGATTCGAACTAGCGACCTCTTGAAGAAAGAAACACGCCCCTTCCAACTGAGCCAAAGATGTTTCTTGGTTTACTTATCTAGTTTGAATACATTTAACAGGTTTTTCACTGCAGTAATTTGGTTATAATTAACTCGGTGCATTCTGAGTTGCGTTTTGTATGCAAGAGTTGTGATGCTTGTATGTTTCTTTCTTCTCAAATCTGATTTACCACCTTTATCTCCATAAAGAACTTCAGTAGACTTAAGTTTTATCTTTTCTTTAGTGCTTCTTTTTATCATTTTGCGTTTTTCAAATATGTCATGCATGTTAACAATAGTTTAGTTTTGTTAGATCCTTAAACTACACAAGCTTTTACGATACATTACGTTTGTTTAGGTTTGTTTAGTTTAAGATTTTTACGTGACATATGTGGACAAGATTAGATTAGAAAACTTAAAACATGTCGCGTATATTATGTACGTTTAAAAGAGATTAACTAATGAGACCTTAAGTAACTCTACGCATTTGAAATAGGTTTGAATACTTACAACATCAAAAGGTGGTGACGAGTTCGAATGAATATGAATGAGAACGAGGACGTTAGATGATCAAACTAGTTCCCTACAATTTATAACCCGCAACGTATTCGCCTAAAACGACTCCTAGTATTCCTTAACTCCCAACCAATCCTTAATCTTCTTCCTTGTGGCCTTGACAGTGGAGATGAAAGATAAGAAAGAAAAGGAGTACTTGGACTTGTATGTTTTTGTGGGATATTGAAGAAGAAATATGGGTGTATGATTGTGTGATGGCTCGACAGTTTATAAAGAACAAGAAGGGAATTTTCTTTTCTTTTGCTTTTGTTCATGAAATCTTGTGATAGGATATTTTGAGGAGACATCATCTTCAAGCGTTGATACCAAGCTTCTCATGTGATATTTGACCAAGAAAAAATAAAAGTGTGTGGATGCTTGTGCTTCTCGACAGATTTCATGAGCTAAAGGGGTGAGTTTTGTGTTGTCTTAGTCTAGTGAAAGAGATGGTTCATGCTTGAGGTGGGTTCTTGAGTCAAGGTAAAAATATATATAAAGGTAACTAGGTTTGCCCTTACTCCCTATTACTCATACACGCATGCTACAAAAAGAGAATGTCAAGGTTTCTTTGCTTGGGTTTCGTTCACAGAAGGAAAAAAAAAAAAGAAATGTCCTTGGTTTCTTGGGTTAGGTTCTTGGAAAAAGAAAAAGAGCAGGACATAAAACGACCCTTCATCTTTTGACCCTAGTGAGGATAGAAGTAGGCATGTGGGAAATGATACTTTGTGGTTGACCTTCTGCGTATGGTGTTTTGGAAAGGGAGGGTAAAGCAGAAAAGAGAAAAGTGAAAGGGATGGGACGAGGGATAGAGTTAGGATAAATTGTATTTTTGTTTTGTCTTATCATTAGATACAGTAAAATTTGTACTTCGTGTTTTGTCGACTCCTCGAGTAAACGCACCTTACCGGTACCCGGAAAATATAGAAATTACATTTTTGAAAACGATTTCTTAAACGTAATATTATGACATTCTTATTACGTTGAAATTTGATTATAAATGTTTGCCGTTATTAATTTGGTGTCGGTATGCGTGTGGTGTCGTGGCTTTCTAAATTCACGAGATGACATCTGGTTTTTAAGTTTAAATATTGATAACTGTCAGAAAATAACCGATTTAAATTTTCTGACGTGATAATTATTTATTAGAATAGTCCGGAATTTTACAGGTTGTTATAGTCTACCCACCTTACAGGAGATTCGTCCCGGATCTCAGTTTACGTTACCCGATAGGGTGTCGGGAACGAGGTGATGGTGTTTGGAACAAGTTTTGAATTGTCCCTAGGTTGTTCTAGGGTTTCCCCTTTGGGTATGGGTACCTAGGTGTTATGCCAGCAGCATATCCTCTATCTGAGGAACCACGATTTTCTGAGGTAGGTTCATTGGGTGAAAGTTCTAATTCTTGATGTTGTGAGGTTTCACTATTTTGTTAGTGTGGCACTTCTAACTTCTCATGGTCTTATCAAATCGTACCTATTTCTGGCGTTGCATGATTCTAAAGTATATGGGTTGATTCTTAAGGGATCGCTTATGTGACAAAGGGAAATTTTTGAAATTTTCTAGTTTTGTTCGCAAACGTGATGTGGATATATTTATTCGAATAAATATATATATATATATATATATATATATTTCCAAGAGGCACAATTTCTTAGGGATGAAAAATTGGGTAAGAGATTTGTATCCTCGAAAGGATCCCATAAAACCAATTTTTATACGTGATGCAAATAAAACAATCTCGCAAAGGTCGATGATTGATGTTTCTTAGCATAAGAAGTTTTGATAAGGTTTGACCAAAAAAATTTTTTGACTCATTAGCATGAATATTTTTAGAAAAATGTCACCATGTGTTTCATTGTTGACACAATTGTTATTTAAAGAAAATTCATCGAAGGTGAAAACGTCATAGAAGAAGATGTGGTTGGGTATGTACGTTTCGATAAGTTTTAAAAATTTATGGGCAGGATTCAGTTGTTAAAGTTATGCTTTTCGAATGTGGAGGTATATATATAAAAATATAGAGCCTTCAAAATTTTAAGAGAGAGCTTAATGTATGTAAAGAAAATTGCTAAATTTCAGCTTTTGTGAAGAAAACTTGTTAAATAAGGTTTTTAGGTGACAACATGGAATCGGTTCTAAGTTGTAGGTTTTTATGTAAATTCAAAAGTTGTTTCTCAAAATAATTTCAAATACCTTATCTTTTGTAGATGATCAATCAGTTTTGTTTTCTTAGCATTTCTCATTATTTTTTTCAAAACAAAGCCATTTTATTTTATTTTATTTATTTATTATTATTTTTTTTTATTTTGCTCAAAAATTTGATTTATTTTCATAAGAAAATATCGGTTATCCTTTAAAGTTTTTCAAGATGAGTAAATAGTTTGTAAGGAAATTGCAGTAAAATTCATGAAAAGGTTTGTAAAACCACTTTATTGAGTAAGAAGAAAGTACTTTTGTCATGATAAATCGTAGTTTGTGGTTTAGTATTAAAGCAATCAACTTGGTAAATCGTAGTTTGTGGTTCAGTGTTAAAGCAACAACTTGGTAAGGTGATTTTTTTTTATTTAAAACAGCTTATAAAGTAATAGGAATGATTTATCGTTTATAGAATAGTAGTGAATTCGAAATCAACTTCATGATATTTTGGTAAGACACAATTTAGATTATAAAATAACTTGTGTAATAATTTATAAAATAACTTATAAGAAAATACTATATTGTTTGTCAAATAGTAGAAGATTTCGTAGTTCGATTAATATCAAGATGGTTTACAGGGTGGTAATAAAATAGTCAATAAAGTAAAGGCGAATAGTTTGTGAGGTAAGAGTACCAAGCTTTATGGTTTTAAATCGGACAGTGGCTAAAACAGCTCACTAAAAGGGTAAAATAGCTTATAAGGCCGTAATATAACTTGCAGGAAAATTTTGTAATATAGTTTACAAATTGCTATCGTAATTGTTTGTTGTTTCATAAAATTTTCCAAAGCATTAATAAGGTCATTGTTTATGAAGTATGAGTAAGGTTGTAAATTTTTTGTTTAATGGCACAGAGTAAGGCTTTTTGGAAAAATGATCGTGAAGTGATTGGTAAAATAGTTGAAAGTAGTTCACGTTAGATAACGACGAAGTTTATTATTTCATAAGAGGGTAGTAGGACGGACCGTTGTTATTTCAAAGGAATGAGTGAAAGGTTAGGAATCCGTTCCCAGAAAAAGTGGCTTGAGTTGCGAGCTAACTCTTGGTATGTCTTTAGATCTTTTAGTCCTTTGTTTATTATTTGTGTTTAGCGAGGGGGTTCCCCTTTTAGATGTCAAGGTGTGTTGTTCCTTGAACGGTTAGGGATGAAATCCGGTTCATCGATTGGGTACGAGTTTTGGGGTAGAGGTGAAATTGTTTTCGCAATGGATGACGAGACGACTTCGATCTCAACGTCTAAAAGAATGATGATGGGATGGGATGATGGAGACATGGGTTGCGATGATTCAGTAATAGAGGTTTAATGATTCCTTAATGAAGACGATAAGTCGATGGGATGGGAAACAAAAGACATGGTATTGTAGCGACCCAAAAATATAATCTAAACATAGAGTAATGTCGTGCGGTGAATAAAATTTAGTTAGTCGCGCATAATCCACTAAGAAAATCTAAATGGTAAATATAATCGTTAACTCGCATCATGCAACATTTCACTGGTTATGTATTATCTGTTAAGCAAATCTCATACATAACGTAGGCACGGAAGGCGCGAAGTGGTGGCGTAAAGTGGTCCATTTCAACATGGATCACTGTGGTGTTCTTGCGCGAAGTGGTAGTGTGCATCATCTGCCAGGAAAATCTCCATGCACGTTGCTAGTAAGATGTAGACGCGGAGGCGTAAGGTAGTGGTGTAAAATGGTCAGTTTAGAGAGTGTAGTATTGAGAAAGGCGTTCCACTTAGGAGAAAAGTATCGTAGTGAGAAGATGTTGTGACATCAGTGTGTGATGTGTAGAAGTAAACTTTTATAACTCTTATGATGAACACACATGAAGATTTTACCATTTTTAGAAGTCAATCAGGAGGTCAAGTGGACATACCACTATTATAACTACTTTCAGTATTGCAACATTCACCTCTGAGTCAAACATAGGTGATCAAGCTATGTCTCACTGTCCCTGGCTGAATATAGGTGATCAGTCTATATTCACCCGAGGTTCAATGAATCTTGCAATGCTTAGCTTAGTTATACCAGTAACATGTCCTTATGTCTTTAAAGTTTGGTATGAAATACTGAACAATTATTTCATTTATGTGGGGGAGAAGGCGTAGCGCGATGGTACGTAAACATACATATAAGTAAGGCAATCATAGCTAATAGTGAGACTAAGTTGTCGGTAATAAAACACATATCTTATCAAAGATGACTTCAACGAGTCATAAGTGAGGCAATCAGCTTGGCAGGCAGGCATGTAGCGGTCATAGGATTAAGTTTTGTAAAAGTGGTTATAGTCTAGGTTTTGAAAATTTCCTAATTCTCTATAACCAAGGCTCTAATACCAATCTGTAACACCCCCAAAAATGGTTTGCAGCGGAAGAAAAAGTTTTTGGGATGCTACTCAGTTGGATCATAACACAAGTGAAAAATAATAGCTTTTTCGTAAAAGATTTCATTTATTGAAGTAAAATAGAGTTTACAAAGGTTGATTTGTTGCGGAAAAATGGCCCATTAATAAAGTTTGGTCCCCATACGTAAATCAGATTCATCTATGACCATGCCATGCCAATGCCCAAGCGCCTCCAGAGTTAGCTATCGCTTTTTCATCCTGAAAATACATGCTAAAAAGTCAACACAATGGTTGAGTGAATTCATAGGTTTAGTAAATAAGCAGTTGATCACAAGATTTTCAAGTTTAGGATAAGCCATGTGCTACGTTGTTATACGCCCATAAAAGATAGTTGATATTATTGCACTAAGCTCATGACACCAAACTAACTGCATACACCTAAATTACTGGTGTAAGTAAATAAAATTGCCCCTCTGAGATGTAATAGCCAATTACATAGAGATACCAAATATAGTGCGCCCCGGTTATTTCCGATAACCGAGTCGGGGTCGTCAGTTCCCATAGTACTATCCACGATATTTGCGTTCACTCGCAAGTGATTAATGGTTCATGATGTAGGGGACTTTTGGCAAACAACTTAGGCAGAGTCATAATATCAAGAGTACAGCAAACGGTTTTCAAGCAATTGTGATCATAAAAGCAGTAGTAGCATGTATTCTCCCCCAAGGAGTTTATAAAACAGATTAAAGAGTAAAAGTGGGGCTATGAACTCACCTTAGCGATACGGTAGGTAATGCACGACAATAGCAAGTACAATATGACAACGGCTTCAACACGAAACCTAGATATAATACGGCAAGTCTTAGATAATATATTCCGTTTATGACCCTAAATGGTAATGTTTGAAAAATGATTTAGTTGTGAGACACTCATATCGTTATAACTTGTGTGGTAATGCTTAAAGTTCAACAATAAATATTTTCCAATATTTTCTGATGTGTTTGTGTAGCTTATGTGGACGTTATCGACGTATATAAGATGTAGTTTGTGTAAATAATTTCTCGAGTATTGGCTCTTGGAAAAAGTTAGTGGAAAAGTTTACGAAACTTTCGTATAGGAGTTGGCTCGAGTATATTTATTGAAATGGAAATAATTACAAATCAACTTGTATTTATTAGATTTTGTTTAGTTTTGAAAAGTATAAATATATATACAATAAATATTTATCGGAGTTGTGGGAAAATATTATATTTGGAAAAATATAATATTTCTAGTTTATGCAAATGTGGTCGTCAAAGAAAAAAAAAATGAGTTAATATATTTACTTAAACGAAAAAGTGGTAAAATGTATAAGTTCTTCAAGCTTGTAAAAGTTTTAGGGTGACAAGTGTCAAAGTACTAAGCTTGAGGATTGAAGTGGTAAGGATTATTATAAGTTTCAAAGCTTATAAAAGTTTATAAGAAAATTGTTAGTTGGTTTGAAGTTAAGGGACTATAGTTATAAGAGTTTAAAGAAATGTGGTAAGGGATTTGAAGTTGAGGGGCTAAGGGTGCCAAAATGCGAAACTTGTAAAATAACTAATCAAAATAAAATGGATCTGCCATGGGCAGGATTCGAACTAGCGACCTCTTGAAGAAAGAAACACGCCCCTTCCAACTGAGCCAAAGATGTTTCTTGGTTTACTTATCTAGTTTGAATACATTTACCAGGTTTTTCACTGCAGTAATTTGGTTATAATTAACTCGGTGCATTCTGAGTTGCGTTTTGTATGCAAGAGTTGTGATGCTTGTATGTTTCTTTCTTCTCAAATCTGATTTACCACCTTTATCTCCATAAAGAACTTCAGTAGACTTAAGTTTTATCTTTTCTTTAGTGCTTCTTTTTATCATTTTGCGTTTTTCAAATATGTCATGCATGTTAACAATAGTTTAGTTTTGTTAGATCCTTAAACTACACAAGCTTTTACGATACATTACGTTTGTTTAGGTTTGTTTAGTTTAAGATTTTTACGTGACATATGTGGACAAGATTAGATTAGAAAACTTAAAACATGTCGCGTATATTATGTACGTTTAAAAGAGATTAACTAATGAGACCTTAAGTAACTCTACGCATTTGAAATAGGTTTGAATACTTACAACATCAAAAGGTGGTGACGAGTTCGAATGAATATGAATGAGAACGAGGACGTTAGATGATCAAACTAGTTCCCTACAATTTATAACCCGCAACGTATTCGCCTAAAACGACTCCTAGTATTCCTTAATTCCCAACCAATCCTTAATCTTCTTCCTTGTGGCCTTGACAGTGGAGATGAAAGATAAGAAAGAAAAGGAGTACTTGGACTTGTATGTTTTTGTGGGATATTGAAGAAGAAATATGGGTGTATGATTGTGTGATGGCTCGACAGTTTATAAAGAACAAGAAGGGAATTTTCTTTTCTTTTGCTTTTGTTCATGAAATCTTGTGATAGGATATTTTGAGGAGACATCATCTTCAAGCGTTGATACCAAGCTTCTCATGTGATATTTGACCAAGAAAAAATAAAAGTGTGTGGATGCTTGTGCTTCTCGACAGATTTCATGAGCTAAAGGGGTGAGTTTTGTGTTGTCTTAGTCTAGTGAAAGAGATGGTTCATGCTTGAGGTGGGTTCTTGAGTCAAGGTAAAAATATATATAAAGGTAACTAGGTTTGCCCTTACTCCCTATTACTCATACACGCATGCTACAAAAAGAGAATGTCAAGGTTTCTTTGCTTGGGTTTCGTTCACAGAAGGAAAAAAAAAAAAAGAAATGTCCTTGGTTTCTTGGGTTAGGTTCTTGGAAAAAGAAAAAGAGCAGGACATAAAACGACCCTTCATCTTTTGACCCTAGTGAGGATAGAAGTAGGCATGTGGGAAATGATACTTTGTGGTTGACCTTCTGCGTATGGTGTTTTGGAAAGGGAGGGTAAAGCAGAAAAGAGAAAAGTGAAAGGGATGGGACGAGGGATAGAGTTAGGATAAATTGTATTTTTGTTTTGTCTTATCATTAGATACAGTAAAATTTGTACTTCGTGTTTTGTCGACTCCTCGAGTAAACGCACCTTACCGGTACCCGGAAAATATAGAAATTACATTTTTGAAAACGATTTCTTAAACGTAATATTATGACATTCTTATTACGTTGAAATTTGATTATAAATGTTTGCCGTTATTAATTTGGTGTCGGTATGCGTGTGGTGTCGTGGCTTTCTAAATTCACGAGATGACATCTGGTTTTTAAGTTTAAATATTGATAACTGTCAGAAAATAACCGATTTAAATTTTCTGACGTGATAATTATTTATTAGAATAGTCCGGAATTTTACAGGTTGTTATATTTCTTGAGTACTCAAATAGGAAAAGAAAAATGTTGTGAGTTTAGGTTTTGATGTGTCAAGTTTGCTATATGTTTCTTGAAACTCAATTTTTACCCTATTTGTTGCTTTCTTAGATGAACAAATTCCTATGTATCTCTATATATAACAAGAAGTTAGGCATCCAAGCATTAATGTTTCTTAACAGAATTTGGTCCGTCTAAATTCAGCTTATAGATTTTAAGCAGTTCTCGACACTGTATGTAACTAACAGATTTGGTTGTGAAGGAAAACAATCTTTAACGAATAAAACATGTAGACAAAGCTGTTAAATCATATAGATATCGACATCCACATGTGTTAATATCCTATAAATACATATATAGTACACTTCATAACATTGTCCTATACAAAAACAATATACATAAGAAACAATACAACTTGTTTTACAATGGCTTTATCTTAGTAATATATCAGGGCACACACCGTAAAGTTTTTTGCGTTATGGTAGTTTGCATGGTGGTATCATCCCAATATGCACATGTGCAAGCTAATATTTGTGCCATGATATGATGACTAAGATAAATCCATATGAAAACTACTTGAAGCAAGGTGGTTGTTTGACACCCGATTATGGCGCTAGGTTCAAATAACTGATCATGTTAAGTATTTTTATACCATAGTAGGCCAGAAGAAGGATGGCGTTTTGTGGATTAATGTTCTTGTTAGTTCTAATACCTTCCTCGAGACAATAGCAAGTGTGATGGCGGTCACTGTTTGCTGTATTCAAAGGCGGAGACAGGAGAGGGGCGGGTGCGCACGTGCCCCTCTAGCAAAAAAATTGTAGTGTAAAAATTTAGAATATCATAATATTTTTTGTAATTTTTTCCCCCAACGAACCGATTTGTAGTGTAGGCGGAGCCAAAAAATTATGGTCGAAGAGGCAAATTTTGTTAATTTTAGAAACTGCACTACAAATCGGTTTGTTAGGGGTCAAATTACAAAAATAGTCGGATATTTTAAAACTTTTACACTACAATTTTTTTGCTAGGGAGGCACGTGCCCACAACCCCCCCCCCCCCCCCCTCCTGTCTCCACCTCTGAATAGAACGATCCATGACCGCCAGCACACTTTTATTGTCTACGGAAGGTATTAGAACTAATAAGGATATTATTAACCCCAAAACACCCTCTTTAGTCCAGCCTACTGTGGTGTAAAAATACCAAACAGGATCAATATGGATATATGGATACTAACTGCACCAAGGATGTTAACCTTCTTATTTAATTTCTAACGATAATTCTTTTCACACCTTATACTACATATCTCATCATATATCTTACAAATGCATCTAAAACTTAAACTCACAACCTATAGGTTGATGGGCAATTCAAATACCACTAGACCAAAGGTCTTAGGTATTTAAATCGTAACAAATGTTAAGATTTAAATACGTATAAGCTTTTTAAGTTTATGATGCAATGCAGGGAAACTAAATGTTGCGATTTCATGTGGAACATTTAAAATCATAGAATATAAAACAATCATAAAAATAAAATAACATAATCTTATGTTCTTTTTCAGGGACGTATCAATATTGTTGTCGTCTCTTATATTAGCTTTTTAGTTCGAATTGTATTTCATTGTATTGAATGTTACCCTAACATTGCTACAAATTTCTATCATGTCCTCTGTATATTCGTGTGTTTCATTGTCTATAATCGGTACTTACAAATAATTAGGTATACATTTTTAAATGTTTCGATAAAGATTTGTTATTGTTCACCATCAAAATGCTATAAACCAACCTTCTAAGGGTTTTCGACTATCAATGCACGTACCTACACGCCTAAGTCTAAATGGCTTTAGAGAGCTTCTCACAAAATATGTGGTGCCATACACAAACCTTTTGATATTTATTTATAGTTAATAATAAATTTCTTTTGGCAACATTATAGTGCACTAACAGGACCACAAAGTTTTATAAAACGACTTGGATACAAATCTAATAAAACTATCATATTTTGAAATATCCAATTCTGCCTTTAGGGGATCAACCCACTTGAGCACCTTCGCAATAAGCCTATTTTGTTCCTAATTTTCTTACATTCAGGTTAAGAATGGTCACTTACAATTAACTTAACATACAATAATTAATTTCCTGTTACTATATGGACATTAGCCAAATACTATACATTCATTACCTATGTTGGACTAACGAAACTAATTGCAACTTGCAAGTGTTTACTGGGTGTTTGAGATTGTTTACTCAAGTGCTGATCTGCTTATTAATAAGCGGTTTCAAATGTTTAATAAATATATACTGTTTAATCCAAAATCATATGATTATAGTGGGACTTTCTCCTATTAGTCTACTTAGAGGGGAAGGTATGGTGATGGAGCATCATCACTTCATCACTGTCACCTCAGCGCCACATCAGCATCCCACTTCTCCACAAATAACCACAACAAACCCCCTCACTCATAACAAACCTCAACCTCTTCATTTGGGGCCCACCACTACCACTACCACTTTATTTTATCCACAACTAACCACAGCATCCCACTTCTCCCGTTGCAATTGCTTTTTGTCAGAAACCAACTTCGTCGTCAGAACGACGAGCTCCTCCACGGCGAGCCACGGCGAAGCTAGCCGGTGTGGCGGCGAACGACGGCGAAAGTCCACGTTGGACCACGGCGAGCAACGACGGAGCCATACCTTCCCCTCTTATAATCACTTCTTAGCTATATATAAAGAGGAAACATATTCTCTTAAAACTTAGGAGTAAAAACTTTAAAATATTAAAAATGAGTAAAGTTAAATTACTACCCCGTAATATAATCTTGATTAAAAATAGTAACAAAAATACAAAATCCATCATTATATTTGTACTTTAAATATGTTTTAATCCTCAAACTTTATCATCTTTCGTTTATAACCTATAGACTTTTTTCCCCTAATAATTACAAATTGAACCCTTAACTGTATCATCAAGGGCTACACCGGAAATTAAAGTTCACAAATATAATTATTTGTCGGTATACACTATCGCGCCATGAGAGGGTATCCGTCTGGTGTATGTAAAACTTTGAATGAGACTTGTCTAAAAGAAATCAGCCATGCAAACCTTTTAAAGCTTTAACTTTGACCAAAATCATATGATAAATAAACAGTAACTAAGCAATTATATTTTAGAATTAATATACATAGAATTTGTACCTGAGCTTAGTTTTTGCCAAGAAACTGATCTTGAAGCCTTTGATTTTAACTCTATTTCTTTCTTCTAACTCTAATGTTTCATGCAATAATATCTTAACAAACACCACTAAAAATAAGCCTCGGATATTGTATTATTTGGGCCCAATCTGTAAAATATCACAAGTGAAACTGGACTTAAAAGGCCCAAGTGATCTCACACAAACTCACATGATCAAATATCATGTACCAGTCAAGTCACACATTTTATAAAAGCACATATAAACTGAGATGGATTATATCTAATAACTAAATCTGAAGTGTTCAACATAATGTAATTAAACCATAAAACATAGAGACATAAAATGACTGGACCAAATGACAAATATCGGAACATACAAAAAAAGAACATTTTTAACCATGGATGCAGCATATCAAAAGCAAAACCACATATGTTTGAATGCATTAAAACAGAAAAACACTTGATCACCTTTCAAGTTTTAGTAATTGTGATTGATTTTGTCCGGCCTGTGGCTAGATCTTTTGCAGTAACTAGAAGGATTCCATTTATATCCAAATCGAAGCAAACCTCTATAGTCGCCTTCCCATTGGTACCTAGCACAAGGTTGCTGAAGGAGAATTCATCAAGTAATACATTGTCTTTAACTTTAACCCCCTCACCTTGATACACTATGATTCGTAATGATGTTTCATAGACATCTGAATAAAATGTTTGCTTTTTACTTATGGGTATGCATGTGTTCCTGGGGATAATAAAAGACATGTGACCTTTTTCACCATTAATATTGATTTCAATTCCTAATGAGTGAGGAGTGACATCAAGCAGCACCACATCTTTTTTCATATCATCAACATCTCCACTTAACCTAGCAGCCAAGATTGCTGCACCTGATGCAACAGCCTCGTCACCATTTAAACTCTTGCAAAGTGTCTTTCCATCAAAAAACTCCTCCAACATTCTTTGTAATTTTGGAATCCTACTCGAACCTCCGACAACAACCACCTCATCCACATTCTTTTTCGCCATATCTCCATCATGTAGACATTTTTCCAATAGTTGAATGCATTTTTTAAAGTACGTTGAATTTAGCTCCTCAAATTTGGCTCTGCTGATTGTGATAGAAAAGTCAACGCCCTCATGCAAATAGTCGATTTCAATTGGAGCTAGGCTTGTTGAGGACAAATCCCTCTTTGCTTTTTCACAGGCAACTTTCAATCTCCCTAATGCTCTTGGACTACCTCTTATGTCGACGACAAACTTGTGCTTTTTCGTGAATTCTGTTATGCAATAATTAATGAGTGTTGCATCAAAGTCCTCACCACCTAAATGAGTATCACCACCAACAGCTTTGACATCAATAACACCCTTTTTATTGATTGTCAAAAGAGATACATCAAAGGTTCCGCCACCCAAATCAAAAACTAAAACAGTTTTACTATCCTTGTTCCATTTATTTCCGGCCACGTTGTCCACGCCATATGCAATTGCAGCAGCTGTTGGCTCATTCAACAAACGCAACACATTGAGGCCTGCAATAGTTGCTGCTTCCTTTGTTGCTTCTCGTTGCTGGTTATTAAAATAAGCGGGAACAGTGATCACAGCATTTTTCACCTTTTTTCCCAGAAAATCTTCAGCAGCTTCTTTCATCTTCTTGAGAACCATGGCTGATAATTCTTCAGGCGGAAAAATCATCTCTTCGCCTTTGTACTCGACTACAACACTTGGTTTCTCAGAATCCCCTTTCATAACCTTAAAGGGCCACAATTTCATGTCCTTTTGCACTTGATGATCACTAAATCTGCTTCCAATCAAACGCTTAACATCTGAAATTCTTAAAACATTTATGGTTAGAAACAAAAAATTGTCGGTAAGAAAAGCGTAAAATATATAAAATAAATTATGATTTACCAAACACCGTGTTAGTAGGTATTCTAGCTATCTGATTCTTTGCACTCTCGCCTACTAATATCTCTGAATCATTGAAAGCTACACAAGACGGGGTAATCATGTTTCCCTGTTCATTAGGAATGATCTCCACCCGATTATTGCGCCCAATCCAGATAGCAGCACATGAGTATGTTGTTCCAAGATCAATACCAATAGCGGTTCCTTTAACTCTTTCAGACATTATTTCAACCTAAAATGAAATAAAAAGATGAATAGGGAGTTAACTTGAGAAAAATTTATCCAATAAACGCATACGGTAGTGTTGATGTCTTGATTATATGTGGATGGATTTATATTCAAAAAACGCTTTTAGTGCAAGTGAACTGTAAAAGGAATATCTATGAACTACGTTCCAGGATTTATAATACTTACGATGACAGTTCAGATAGAAGAAAGACAGCTACTGAACAAGTAATTAAGACAAAATTAAACTCATGTTGAATAAAAAAGCAAGTTGTAAAACTCATCCACTGCAATTTTTCCAGAAGTACGCATGGAATCGAACTCATCTGCTATAGCTATAGCGATAAGCATATATATTGCTCCTAATTTTCTTACATGAAGTTTAATTAAGAATCAACTTAACACAGCTTCAAGAAAAAAACCAAAATAAAAATTGGGTCGTTGAGTTGTAATTGGTCAGTTACAATTAACTTAACATTTTGACTGGTAGTAACATTACAAAATTGTCATGTTACCATATTGACATCAGCCAACATGCACTCCTATATTGGACTAACAAAACTAAGTTACAAATTACAAGTGTATAGAATGTGTTTGAGATCACTTATAAGAGCTTTTTATTAAGCAGTTTCACATGCTTGATAAATACTGCCTATTTGCTGATCTACACAGTAATAAGCACTTAGATATATAAGCAAGTACAATTATTCTTATTTTCAAACAGAAAATAAACAATACTACAAAACATGCACCCCCTTGATAAACTAAGTTATGTGGCCAAATTTTTTAACATGACACAATATCCTTTAACAAGTTGCCAGGATTAGGGTGTTAAAAGTTAGGATTAAATAAAAAAACCATGCATGCAAACCCTTGAAAGCTTTAATTGTGGCCAAAATCATAAGCAATAACTAAACAATGTTAAGGTTGCACATAGATATTTTACCTGGAGCTTAAATTAGCTCAATCTTTGCCCAACACTGATCTTGAAGCCTTTGATTTTAACTCTGTCGTTTTTTTTTCTTCTAACCCTAATGTTTCATGCAGTAAATATAGTTGGTGATTAAACATATATAAGGTAATAATTTTTTTTACCGTATAACTAAATCTATTTTTATATCTATACCTAATATATACTATCTATTCTATATTTATACTCTTTTATGCAGTAAATATAGTTGGTGATTTAACATATTTATAATTCTTTAAAGAAAAGAAGAATCTGTCTTAGAAAACCATGTTTGGGTTTCGTTGTTTTGTTAGGAGATATTTGGATTAGCTTATTTTTCTTGGCTTATAAGCTTATTTGATTTTGGAAATGTTAGTTGAAATTTTGTAATGAGCTTGCCCGTTACAAAATATCAACTAACATACCACTGTTTCGTTGTTACACCGGCCACCCTCCATCTTGTAAAACCACTATGTGTTGCACAGGTTTAAAAAACTTCCAGGATCGATATTGCACACACAAGATTGACAAGATATTGATTCTTTATTATTACGATAATAACATCGGTTACATTGTTATTTTAGACACTCCTTACAAACATACAAATGACTCGTATTTATAGTACATGAATCGAACCATTGTGGCTCTTCACCAAGAGTCACGATTTTTCACTAATGGACATAACCGTCCATAACTACCTGTAACCGTCTATAACTGCTATTCCGTTATTATCTATCATTCTAGCATATTCGGCCCTTAGGCTATACGTTTATTACATAAGACACTAAATACTTTGTCCAACAAGACTTATGCAGTTAAAGTCCAACAGTCCCCCCCCCCCTAATTGTTTAAGTCTTGTTCTTCGAGTCTTCATGCTCTTGTTGCTTTCTTACATGCGTACTTCCTTACTTGCTTTGAAACACCGAGGTTTCTCTTACTGGTCGAAACACTGAGGTTTCTCTCACTGGTCGAAACACTGAGGTTTCTGTTTGTTTGATCAAAAGATCAAAAACTCTTACTTGCTACAGGCCAACTTGCTAACCAGGTTTTCTTGCTAAACTTGCTCAATATTGACCCACTTGCTAATCAATATTGTGTTTTCCAGACTCACTTGCTAATCTTGCTCTTACTGCACGTATCTGACCCACTTGCTAATCAGTTCGTGCCTCCTGACCCACTTGCTAATCAGGTTTTTGCTTGCTTTGATCAAAATAATTGATATTTTCTTGCTTTCTTATATGCTCCTGATGAAACATTTTCTTTCTTTGTGTCGGTCTTCAAACGAATGTCGTTCCCACAAAAGTCTTTCTTCCTTTTGTGTCCAAAGAAGCCCAAAGAGTTTTAATTGGCCCAATGAATAATCTGCCTTTTCCTTTATTAAGCCCAAGATAATGTTTCTAGTGAGCCCAATATAATCCCTTTCTCCTTTTCACGTAAGCTATCAACGAACAGAAAAAAAATCTAGTGTCTCTCCCAAAAGAAAACACGAAGCCCTAATCTCATTTCCTTCTCTGGTTTTGATTTGGTTAGCACGCCTAGCATACTCTCGTATACGACTCTCGTAAAGAGCTCTGCTACTAAACTTAAACTAAAAAGTTGTTCTAATAATTGTAATACTGGGAAATCTTTTATATAATAAAATAAAACCCCTAGTGATAATTTTTCATTTAAAAAAAATCAATTCACATCTTATTTGTAATAATTAAATTAATTCAAATTTTTAAAGATGACTTATTTTGAAAAGAAACCTTAAATATTTCCTTATATGACCCAAAATATCAAAAATTCGTTTTTTCCCCATATGTAGGAAAAAAAGTCAAAAATAGACATGGGGTTGAGATTTAAATCTTCATAGTTTTGGTTGCAAAGTGTAAAACTAAAAAACAAGAGATCACTCAAAAAAAAAAAAAAAAAAAAAAAAAAAAAAAAAAAAAAAAAAAGTCACTCAACCTAAAAACACCCCACCATGCCACATCAATGGATTCAATCAAACACAAATTTAATTGATTAAATTAATTACAATCATCAATTTTACATAATTCCGTCAGTTTATGAACCTTAATTTTATCAGTTTTGTTAATCTAATGGCTTCTCTTATTTTCAGTGATGTAACCTTTTCTACCGAGTTCCAATGGTATCAAGTAGCTCCAATTTAATCTTGAAGCATTGGTATTTTGTGAGCATTGAGAGGTGTTTTTACAAGTGCAAAAAAAACTAACAATTACAAATCAATAGAACGCTTATAAAACTTAAGTGTTTTTTCAAGTGCAAAAGAAGTTTGAGTGACTTTAATGGAACACTAGTAAAATTTGATTACTAGCAAAACATACAATGGCATAATATAACTTAATCATCCTTGAATCCATAATCAACCTTTAGCATTTTCGATACTAATCAACCGAAAACTGAAACTATAAAATAAGAAAAATAAGCAAGTCAAAGCTTTTAACACTTCAGTTTGGACCAAAACTATAAGAAAAACAGAACGTAACAAAACATTTATTTTAAAGAAACTTTTTAACTGCAGTTTAACTAAACTTTTGCTCCTACCCTTGATTTTAACTCTGTTGTAACTTTTGCACCACTAAAAACAAGCCTCTAATATTGTATTAATTGGACCAAATGACAAATTTGGTTTAACATATGCTAATTAGAACATACAAAATAAGAATATTTTGAACCATGGATGCAGCATATCAAAAGCAAAACCTCATATGTTTGAATGCATTAAAACATATGACACTTGAACGAATTTCAAGTTTTAGTAATTGTAATTGATTTTGTCCGGCCTGTGGCTAGATCTTTTGCAGTAACTAGAAGGATCCCATTTATGTCCAAATCGAAGCAAACCTCTATAGTCGCGTTCCCATTGGTACCTAGCACAAGGTTGCTGAAGCAGAATTCGTCAAGTAATACGTTATCCTTAGCTTTGACCCCCTCACCTTGAAACACAGCGATTTGTAATGATGTTTCATTGAAATCTGAATAAAATGAATGCTTTCTACTTATGGGTATGCATGTGTTCCTGGGAATAATAAAATACATGCGACCGTCTTTACCATTAACCTTGGCTCGAATTCCTAATGAGCGAGGAGTGACATCAAGCAGCACCACATCTTTCTTCATATCATCAACATCTCCACTTAACCTAGCAGCCAAGATTGCTGCACCTGATGCAACAGCCTCGTCACCATTTAAACTCTTGCTAAGTGTCTTTCCATCAAAAAACTCCTCCAGCATTCGTTGTACTTTTGGAATCCTACTCGAACCCCCGACAACAACCACCTCATCCACATTCTTTTTCGTCATATCTCCATCATGTAGACATTTTTCCAATAGTTGAATGCATTTTTTAAAGTATATTGAATTTAGCTCCTCAAATATGGCTCTGCTGATTGTGATAGAAAAGTCAACGCCCTCATGCAAACAGTCGATTTCAATTGGAGCTAGGCTTGTTGAGGACAAATCCCTCTTTGCTTTTTCACAGGCAACTTTCAATCTCCCTAATGCTCTTGGACTGCCCCTTATGTCGACGACACACTTGTGTTTTTTCTTGAATTCTGTTATGCAATAACTAATGAGTGTTGCGTCAAAATCTTCACCTCCTAAATGACTATCACCACCAACAGCTTTGACGTCAATAACCCCCATTTTACTGATTGTCAAAAAAGATACATCAAAGGTTCCGCCACCCAAATCAAAAACCAAAAGAGTCTTATTATCCTTGCTACATTTCTTTCCGGCCACGTTGTCCACACCATATGCAATTGCAGCAGCTGTTGGCTCATTCAACAAACGCAACACATTGAGACCCGCAATAGTTCCAGCTTCCTTTGTTGCCTCTCGTTGCTGGTTATTAAAATAAGCGGGAACAGTGATCACTGCATTTTTTACCTCTTTTCCAAGAAACTCTTCAGCAGCTTCTTTCATCTTCTTGAGAACCATGGCTGATAATTCTTCAGGCGGAAAAATCATCTCTTCACCTTTGTACTCGACTACAGCACTTGGTTTCTCAGAATCCCCTTTCGCAACCTTAAAGGGCCACAATTCCATGTCCTTCTGCACTTGATGATCACTGAATCTGCTTCCAATCAAACGCTTAACATCTGAAATTCTTAAAACATTTATGGTTAGAAACAAAAATTGTCGCAAAGGAAAGCGAAACATAGTCAAAGTATATAATAATTTACCAAACACCGTGTTAGTAGGGTTTCTAGCTATTTGATTTTTTGCACTCTCGCCTACTAATAACTCTGAATCATTGAAAGCTACAAACGACGGGGTAATCCTGTTTCCCTGTTCATTAGGAATGATCTCCACCCGATTATTGCTCCCAATCCAGATAGCAACACATGAGTATGTCATTCCAAGATCAATACCAATAGACGTTCCGTTAACTCTTTTAGACATTTTTTGATCTGAAATAAATTAAAAGATGATCGAAGGAGAAGTTGTGTCGAGACAAATCCAAACAAGAAATGAATAAGATACTATTACGATCTTGAGTATGCAAAAAGTGTCTTTCTGCGCAACTGAAGCTTTTAAATGTACTGTAGTATCTAATGCCCGCATTCCGGGATTCAACATCATATAGCAAATATTCCCTGTTATGCGTGTTGACTTAATTCCTCGTTTTGGTCACTGTAAAATGTAATATCTACTTATCCCGGAATTCAAGGATATATACTTAAGAAGACAATTCCGCAAGAAGAAAGACAAAGTTACCACGACAAGAATTAAATGCGTAAATAACTTAAACACTAATAATAGAGAACATTTGCAATCTCAGGTTGAATAAGTAACACTTAGGCTAAACACAGTACGTGGTCGGTTGGGGAGGGTCGGTCGACCGAGGTTGTAGTCGGTTGTGACCATTGTGGGAGGAAGGTTGAGGTGGGTTGTCAAGCTTCAAACACACAAACTAGTTCACATATGCAACCGAGTTTATTACTCACATTTTGACAAAAAGATTGTACTGTTTGGCTAAAAAACAATTTTTTTTTTTTTTTTTTTAAACTTTACTACTTATATAATATTTGAATTTTAAAAAATAAATTACACTAGGTCACCACTGTGGCAACTAGGTCGTCGGAGAGAGAAAGCTGATGTGACACAGGTGACCCAGGTCACCACTGTGTTCAGCCTTAATAAAACACATGCACTGTATTTCAAAAATACACATGGAGCCAATCCATCATGGCTTAACCACTTCCCAAACAAAACAAAGAAGAAATTAGATCATTGAGTTCGGTCTCACTTATAAAGTATGATTACGAAACAATAAAAATTTTCACATAAACATATTTTTTATGGAAACTCAATTATGTGGCTAACTTTTCCAATATAATGACAATAATAAATCATTCTAGAATCCAAAATCACATATACAGGCATCTCATTTACAACAGTATAAGAATCAAATATCCTCCATTTGTAATAACTCCTATAAGACTACCTTATTTTTCTACATGAGTTTTAATAAACTTAAGGGATATTTAGGTAAGCTGCATCTCCTATGAGTATACTGTAACATGTTCTATATTCGTCAACCAAAATACAAACTTTAAATGAGTCAAGGCGATCATATGCTACTTGAGATCAACCCCGATTAAAGCTCAAAATGGGCAAAGTCTAATTCGGGACTTATTTATTAAATGAGCGCAAACCCGATTAGAAAATATTTATACAACAATCAAAGGGCCATGCGTGGAAGATCGAGTAACGTCTTTACGAAGAGGTTGTGGGTCGATGTGTGTTGAAGTAAAACTTTGCGATTACTCTAACAAGCTAATCCTTCGGTAACTCCTTCGGTCAAGCCCTCCGGATTAGGTACCTTCGGATCTGTAAACACAAAGACAACACGCGTTAGCCTCGCCTAGGGTTTTATCCCTAGACCAAGCTCCGGCGTGAGAATGAGTATATATGTATGTCAGAGTAAAATACTATGAAAATGGGTGAGAATGAATTAACCTCGAATGCTGTTGCTTGGTTTCTTTTATAGATGAGGAGCTTTTGTCCTCACCCGGAGGTCACGTGGGCGATAGTGACTCTTTTGGGCGGGAGTTGACTTTACTCTGTTTAGATTCCGCCTGGAAAGGGTCAGTGGTTCTGACCAAGATTCCTTTCCTTTTATACATGATGATGTCAGGTGTCCGTTATGCCGGGAGGTTATGTTTAACCCTCCGGTACATGATTGCATATATGCTTGGTCTAAATGGGCTAGTGTGCCTTATCCGGGAGATTTCATGTTGTGCCGAACGGTTTTGGCTTATAGCCGGGGAGTTAGGTTCTTCGGCATTTTACTAAACTGCCGGGGAGTGACATACGCCAACATGTCCCCCCCCCCCAGTATCATGTTAATGGATATGTTCATTATATGATATTGGAAGTCTGTAGCGTGCTTCGGCGAGTGTGTCCCCGGTCGTTCCTCCCTTTTTTTTTTTTTTTTACTGTGTAGGGTGTGACACGTCAGCTGACACGTGGCAGGGGACGCAACGATGGTAAGGCACGTGGCGCGTGGCAGGCGCTGTGTGGTGTAGATGGTGCCACGTCCTCGTCTGACACTACGGGACGCTTCAGCTACTCTCTTATTCGCCTATAAATACGGT
This sequence comes from Chrysanthemum seticuspe, assembly GCA_019973895.1. NCBI lineage: Eukaryota > Viridiplantae > Streptophyta > Magnoliopsida > Asterales > Asteraceae > Chrysanthemum > Chrysanthemum seticuspe. The sequence goes on along the minus strand of BPTQ01000008.1, from coordinate 358,336,911 downwards.
TGTTACTCTCGATTTTACCACAGTAAAATTTTTCCTTCACACATCGTCTCTGCGTTATTTGGTCGGACGAATTTATTTGCTCTCCGTCTTCTATTCAGGTACTCTTCTAGTTTTTTCCTCTTTAGATTTTTAGGTGTGACCATTCCCTTTCGGCTATCATGTCTGAACCGTCCGGCTCGTCGTCTGCTCGAGGATCTGGGCCGGTTTCTGAGGGTCCGTCCCCACCCAGACCCAAATTTGACTTGGATAAATATACTTCGGTTATGACCTATACGTCGTTGCAATGGGCCGTGAGGGAGTTTGGGATACCTTCCGATCTTCATCCGAGGCTTCCGCCGGATGGTTTTACTATGGGGCAACTTGGAGATGATGCCATAGGATTATACTTAGAATATTTCATTGAAGGTGGCATTTCTGTCCCTTTTTCTAGCTTCCTCTTAGATGTCCTCCATTATTATAAGGTTCACATTTCCCAATTAGTGCCGATAGGTTTACACAGGGTTACACTTTTTGAGGTATATAGCCGTAGCCTTCATATTACTCCCACAACTTCTTTATTCCGAGCCTTTTATAAATTACATAAACAAGGGCACTGGTTCACTTTTGCTAAGCGAGATGGTAAGCAGCGTAAAGTGTGTTTTCAAGAGATATTGTCTTCGTTAAAGGGTTGGAAAAGACAGTTCTTCTTGATTGACCGTCGGGCTGTACCCTTCACTATGCCGTGGAGACATCCGGATTCAGATGTTTCCGATCCGTTTCCCACCGGGGAGTTTTCTATGCCTCATGCGGATTTATTGTCAGCGAATGTTATAGACTTGATTAAAATTCCGCCGGACTTTTTGTATGCCGTGGGGTTGTCGGCTAAATGGAAGTATCCGGGTTATCGGGCGACTCTGAAGGATGCCGAGGGGAATGGTACTTGGCCGGTATATTTTCTCTCTTTGTTTAAGATTTTGTGTTTTCCTGTGTCTAACACTTTTCACGTGTTTTGCAGCTTTGATCATGTCTGATTATCTTATCAAGCCGAGCTATCGAAAGGGGGCTGCTATGACCCGAGGGGATAAGTACCAAGAGGGGCAAGCCCATATAATGCATGTTACCCTTCCGAGCCCCACCGGCACGGCGGTTCCGCCGAAGACCAATGCCATGAAGAGGGTCGAGGTGGCTGACCCTAAAGTTTTGGAGGCCAAGGAAAAGAAGAAGAAGGCCGCGGAGGCTAAAGCCCAGGGTTATAAGCTTCGTAAGCGTCAGGTTGGGGAAGGTGGTTCTGGTCTGCCGAAGCGACGAAAGAAGAGTCCCACTCCCGTGGTCAACTTGGATTCCAATACGAATCTGACGCCGGCGAATACCATTCCGCCGGAGGGTCTACTACCGAATGATCCTCCGGTTGTTGAAAAGGAAGATTTGGAGGGTCACTCCAGCAATAAGTTAGGGGATGTTAATGCTGGTGTTGATGTGGAAGCTGGGCCGAAGGATCATGATGCCGAGGCTTCCCAATTTGTCGAACAGCCCGCTCCTTAGGAGGATGGTGAGTTGGTTCCTTTCTGCTCCAATTTTTTTTTTTTTTTTTTTTTTTAGTACTATCGTTTGATTATTTTATGTGCATACTTAACTTTTATTTTGCACTTTTTGTAGCTAATTCTCCTCCTCCTCTGCGTCGTGATGGCAAGGGTGCCGGTGATGAAGAAGGTACCTCGTCCAGCGCCACCTACGTGCCGGGGTGGTCAATCAGAAAAGATGAAAGGGTTAAAGGGTATGAAAAGTATCGGGATCTCATGGTTCATCTGCCTCCCCCCGCCGAAGAGGAGTATATGCAGACTTTGTCGGATACTGAGTCAGCCCAGCGGTCATGGGCTATACTGGCTAGGGGTTCGCTTGCTTTTGTGGATTTGCTTGTTCGCTTCGAGAGTCTTGACCTAGATCATCGTGAGTTGGCCGAAGAGCACAGCGGGTGTGAGAAAGCTGCTAAGGATAATTTCGCCTTTTTGGATAAGACTCTGGTGGAGTTGAAAGTGGCGAAGGATGCGCTCGGTGAGACTTCTGCTAGGGAGGAGGGTTTGAAAAAACAGGTTCGCACGCTGGAGGGTGAAAAAACCGAATGGTTAAAATTGTCCCTTGCTCAGAGCGAAAAAATATCAAGTTTGGAGAAAGAGCTAATGGAGACGAAGGGGGCTCTAAAGAACGAAGAGGAAGAGAATGCCGCTCTTCTGAAACAACGCCAAGAAGTGGCCATAGCCGCGGGGAACCTTGAGATCGAACGGGCCAATCTTGTTAGGGATTTCATCCCGGCGTTTGTTGCTCGTCTTCATGGCAGCCACGAGTATAAGGCTTCGCTGGCTGTTCCCTTTAGTCTGAGTGGTATGGCAGGGTGGTTGGACGGTGTGTCCATTGGTCGTTCGGAGGAGGAAGTGCAGAAGATTTTGGCTGACACTGAGGATTTGGATATTGATGCTCCCACTAAGTACTTGGCTATGTACGATGAACTCTTTGTCAAGGAGTATCCTTATGTCGCCAAGGTTCGAAATGCTTGCCATCGTCCTTTTAATTTTGTCTCGGCCTTGATGCCCGACCCAGCCCCGGATCATGCCGTTGAAGAAGAGGTCGAAAATAAGACTAAGGACGAGGGGACCAGCGCTCCACCCCACTGAAGTTTGTTATTATTACGTTTTTTATTTTTGGATAAATCCTTTGTGATGGCGATATTGCCGAACGATGTTATTTTGTAATGATATGTTATTTTGTAACCTTGAATGAACTTGTTTGGGGAATCCCTGTTTGTCGAATGAAATCGTTAGTCGCTCTTCTTTTTATATCTCTGTGTATTTTACTTGTCTGCCTGTCTTTATATATGGACTATTTTGTGTTTACTTCGGCGATCTCATCTAGGCATAGATCGTTCGGTGTTGCGTTTATCCTTTTTGGATATAAACAATCATGTTGTCGCCTGGGCAACCCTTTTTGGGTATAAACCGTTCGGCCTTTTAGGCAATCCTTTTTTGGATATAAACCATCTTTTTGTCGCCTGGGCAACCCTTTTTGGGTATAAACCGTTCGGCATTTTAGGCAATCCTTTTTGGATATAAACCATCTTTTTGTCGCCTGGGTAACCCTTTTTGGGTATAAACCGTTCGGCATTTTAGGCAATCCTTTTTTGGATATAAAGCATCTTTTTGTCGCCTGGGTAACCCTTTTTGGGTATAAACCGTTCGACATTTTATGGCAATCCTTTTTGGATATAAACCATCTTTGTGTCGCCTGGGTAACCCTTTTTGGGTATAAACCGTTCGGCATTTTATGGCAATCCTTTTTGGATATAAACCATCTTTGAACATTGATCACTTTTCCCCGGAGGTCGCGAGCCTATCGGGGGGATCATTTACTAATTATGTTCAGAAACCATTCATACGGAAAATTGCCCCTCCGAAATACGGGGAGCTACGACTTTCATTGATAACTTGTTTAAACATATTGCCTCTAGGGCTTAACGGTTACAGGGCTTTCTTTTATCCTACAAGAAGCATTTTCTTAGATTCACCGCGTTCCAAGTGCGGGGGACCTCTTTTCCTTCGGCTGTCTGCAACTTGTAGGAGCCATTGTCGTATGCCTCCGTTATTTGGTATGGGCCTTCCCAGTTGGGTCCCAACTTCCCTAGGTTTTCTTGTCTGCTGGCTTCATTCTTCCTGTAGACGAAGTCTCTTACTCTGAGTTTTTCGCCTTTGACCCTTCGATTGTAATACTGCTCCACCTTCTTTTTGTATATGGCCTCTTCAACGGCTGCTGAGTCTCTTCTTTCTTCTAAGAGATCTAGGTTTAAGCGCCTCTCCTCTTCGTTTCCTTCTTCGGTCATCATCATTGTTCGGAAGGTAGGCATGCCAATTTCCGCGGGGATCACAGCTTCACTTCCGTATGTCAAACTGAACGGTGTTTCTCCGTTGCTAGTCTTTAAGGATGTGCGATGAGCCCACAAAACGTTCGGTAGCTCGTCGACCCATCCGGATCTACTTTTGCCCAGCCTTGTCTTGAAGCCATGCATTAAACTTTTGTTTGCTCGTTCTACCAGACCATTAGCTTGGGGATGTGCCACAGCAGTATTTATCTATTTGATGTTTAGTTTTTCACACCAACGTTTGAAGGGGTCATGAATGAAGTTGCTGCCATTGTCTGTTACAATTATGTGTGGCAAGCCGAAACGACACACGGTGTTATTCCACACGAATTTTATGACTTCTTTGCCTGTGGTTTTTGCTAGAGGTTTGGCCTCCATCCACTTTGTAAAGTAGTCGATGGCCACGATGACATACTTGACTTTCCCGGGTGCTTCAGGGAGAGGGCCCAATACGTCCATTCCCCATTGGAATAAAGGCCAATGTGACATGATAGAAGTCATGAGAGTCTTTGGCAGTTTGGGAACCGGGGAGTGTATTTGGCAAGACTCGCATTTTTGAATGACCTCTCGGGCATCCCTGTGCATTGCCGGCCAGTATTATCCCTGTCTGATTAGTTTCGCCACTACGGATCTTGGGCCGGAGTGCATGCCACATGCCCCTTCGTGCACCTCCCTGACTACGTAATTGGCCTGCAGTGGACCCACACACCTCATCATTGGACCTAAATACGATTTCTTGAATAGTACCCCGTCTTCCATGATGTAATGAGGTATCTTCATCCGTAAGGTTCTTGCTTCATTTTCATCACTCGGCCATTTTCCTTCGGCAATGCACCGGACGATGAGAGACATCCAGTTTTCTTCCTCTTCCTCCACTATTGCTCCTATGACCTTCTCTTCTGTCGATGGTGTTTCCAATATTTCGACGAGTATTTCCTTGGTCAAGTGATCGAATGCAACAGATGCTAGTTTGCTCAGCACATCGGCCTTTTGATTCTGCGCTCTGGGAATGTTTTGTATTCTGAACTGCCTGAAACATCCGATGTATTCCCTTGCCTTAGCCAAATACTTGGTCATGCTTTCCTTGTAGGTGGTGAACTCTCCGTTGATTTGGCTTGACACCAGGTTGGAGTCTACCTTAGCACTTAGTACTTGGATCTTCATGTCCTTTGCTATCCTTAGTCCGGCCAGCAATGCCTCGTATTCTGCCTCGTTATTTGTGCTGGGGAAGTTAAGTCGAAGAGCATACGTGTACTCTGTTTGGTCGGGACTTATCAGCACCAACCCTGCTCCGGAGCCTTTTTTGTTAGACGCTCCGTCCGTAAACAGTGTCCATTCCTCCTCTGTTGTAGAGACGTTGCATACTTCTTTGCTTTTCCCTTCTCTCCCTCTTTTGCTGACCGGTATCTCGTTTATAAAATCTGCCAGGACCTGGCCCTTGACGGCATTTCTGGGGATGTAAGTAATCTTGTATGCTCCCAATTCTACCGCATATTTCATCAGCTTCCCCGAAGATTCAGGCTTGCTTAACACGTCACGGATGGGTTGGTCTGTGATCACCTTGATGTAATGTGCTTCAAAATACCTCCGGAGTCTTCGAGAGCAGTGTCGTAGTGTCAAAGCCAATTTCTCCAGGGGAGCATAGTTTCGCTCGGCATCGTGGAGTGTTCTGCTGACATAGTGCACCGGCATTTGCTTACCCTTTCTTTCTACCATTAGCACCACGCTTATGGCTTCTTCGGCTGCCGCTAGATACACGAAAAGATCTTCTCCTGCCACCGGGGCTGTTAGATTGGGTAGCTCTAAAATTACACTCTTCATCTTCTGGAACGCCTCTTCGGCCTCCTCGCTCCACCGGTACTCCTTTTGGTTGTCTTTCGTGACATTTTTTAAAGTGTTGAAGAAGGGCAACGCTTTTTCAGCCGATCGGGACAGGAATCTATTCATAGCTGCCAGCTTCCCGCTGAGGCTCTGCATTTCCTTAAGTGTTCGGGGCGATTGCATGTCGGCTATCGCCTTTGTTTTCTTCGGGTTGGCTCTTATTCCTTCGGATGTTACTACATAACCGAGGAATTTTCCTTCTTCCACTCCAAAAGAGCACTTTTTAGGGTTGAGCTTCATGTTGATCCTTCGAATGTTGTCGAACGTTTCTGCCATGTCTGCCAACAACTCTACTTCACTTCTGCTTTTGATCACCATATCGTCGACGTACACTTCCAAATTCCTGCCAATTTGCTCCTTAAAACTCGAGTCCACCAGTCTTTGGTATGTCGCCCCGGCATTTCTTAGACCGAAAGGCATTTTGGTGTAGCAAAAGGTCCCATGTTCTGTGTAGAAGGCTATTTTCTCTTCGTCCTCTTTGGCCATCTGGACTTGGTGGTACCCCTTGTATGCATCGAGAAAACACTTGTACTTGTAACCCATTACAGACTCAATTTTCCAGTCGATTTCTGGGAGTGGGTAGTAATCCTTTGGGCACGAAGCATTGATGCTTTTGAAATCCATGCACATTCTCCATGATCCGTCCGGTTTCTTTACCAAAACTGGATTGGAAATCCATGTAGGATATTTAACTGCCCGGACTATTCCTGCTTTCAGCCATTCCTCTACTTCGGTGTTGATTGCCTGATTCTTTTCAGCCGAGAAGGTTCTCTTTTTCTGAGCTATTGGTCTGTCATTCACATTGACATTTAGTTTGTGCTCTATGACTCGATGGGGGACCCCTGTCATGTCTGCCGGTTGCCACGCGAATACATCCTTGTTGTTTTTCAGCAGTTCTACCAATTGCCTCTTGCATTCTTTGGAAAAATTGCCCCCGATGGTAATCATTTGCTCTGGGAATTGGGGGTTTATCATTACTTCTTCTGTTTTGTCACCAGACCCTTCTTCTTCCGGAGGGCCTTCTCTGCCCTTGCTTTCCGACCCCTTTGCCATGAAGTGTTTTTCTAACCTCCTACATTCAGAGATGATTATTGATCTGGTAACCAAGGTTGCCACCCCCTTGGCGTTGGGAATTTTATCATGGAGTGGATGGTTGAGGGGATCGCCCTTAATTCCCTAATACCTGATCGTCCCAGGATAATGTTATACGGAGAGGGGGATCTTATCACTGCAAACGTCATTACGGCTCGGCGATATAGGCCATCGTCTCCGAAACAAACGTTCAGGTCTATTTTCCCGAGGGGCTTTATTGTCTCGCTTGAGAATCCTACTAGAGGTGTGTTCGTTTCTCTTAGCTTTCCTTTGATTTCTGGGCATAGGTTTTGAAAACAGTGTTCGTACATTACTTCCACGGCTGCCCCTGGGTCAACATAAACTCTCCTTACAGTGTATCCTTCAACATCTGCTTCGATTATCAGTGGCTCTTCGGAAACGTCCCCCGGTAGAATGTGAGGGAAAGCTATAGGAACGTTCATCCAGTCTTCCTCTCGGCAGTTGGTCTTTCGTTTTCTGTCTATTCTTCCTCCGTATACCATATTTATCACCCTTCCTCTGCCCGGCTGATTTTCTCTAGGTGGGTTTCTTCCCCTTTGCCTTACTTCTTTTAACAAATGATCCAATTTGCCTGTTTCCAAAGCTTTTCTAAGGTGTTCCTTGAGTTGGTAGCAGTCATTGGTGAGATGGCCCTTCTCACCGTGATAGTCACAGAACTTGTCTAAATTTTCTCTCCTTGGCGCTCCTCTCAGAGGTGGGGGTGGTGGCAGGTTTAGTTGAAGCTCCGTCGCCAGAATTCTTTAGGGGCTTTTGAGAGAAGGTTCAAATCTATGGGTCGGGTATCGTTCCTGTAATGGTTCCTCCGGTAATCACCTCTGTGGTCGCTTCTGTAGTTATCAGTCCTTGTCGGGTAGTAGGCATTGTACTGGCCTCGGGATTTTTGCTCCGTTCTTCTGTCTCCTCTTCGTTTGTCGGGGAGGTTTGCCATTCGGTGGGTTCGATCTGGCTGACTTCCTGTACATAACTTGCGATTCCATTCCCCTTTAGGGAGTTCCGTGGCGTTGTAGGCTTCTTCCGAACGTACAAAATCTTCTACCCTCTTCATCATTTCCGTGACTGTTTTGGGAATTCTGTCTGAGAATCGTTTTACCAATTCTGGGCATTTGCTTCCGTTGGTGAATGAGGATATTTGCATTATTTCTGGCACCCCGGGGATGTAGCTAGCTTCGTCGGTCCATCTTTCCTTGAACTCTAGCAGGGTTTCATGAGCCTTCCGCACGATCTTTGTGAGTTCCATCGGGTCTTTTAGACACTTCCTCCTGAGCGCGAACCTCTCTAGGAAGTTCTCTCTGAGCTCCTCCCAGCTTTCAATACTGCCGTTGGGTAATCGCTCGAACCACCCGCTTGCTGGACCGTCCAAAGTTTGTTGGAACATCCAGCACCATACCGGCATTGGCTAGCCGCCGTGATTTGCTGCTCCGGAGAAGCGAGTAACGTGGTCATCCGGGTCTGAAGATCCGTTGTAGAGTTTTATGTTCTTAGGCAGCTCATGTCTTGGTCCGGCGAATTCTACTATCCGTCGTGTGAATGGGGATCTGGGGGCATCTTTGTATGGTTTGTGCAGATCTTCCACGACCTGCTTTCCTTTCGGGTCTTTTTCCTCTTCTACTCGGGTGGATCCTTCGACTTCATCTCCAAAGTCTATCTGTATGGGTTGTAGTGGGCTTTTTCCTTGGGTGTTATGTTGTTGTATCAAGGCCTTTAGTGACGATATGTGGCTTAGTATTTGCTCTTCCAAGTTGGGTGGGTTGCCTCCGGGCGATGTTTCCGTGGAGGTACCTGGGGGTGTTTCGGTGGTAGGACCTGCCATTTTCTAGTGTTGGTCGTTAGAATAGCGTTCCCACGGATGGCGCCAATTTGTTGAAGTAAAACTTTGCGATTACTCTAACAAGCTAATCCTTCGGTAACTCCTTCGGTCAAGCCCTCCGGATTAGGTACCTTCGGATCTGTAAACACAAAGACAACACGCGTTAGCCTCGCCTAGGGTTTTATCCCTAGACCAAGCTCCGGCGTGAGAATGAGTATATATGTATGTCAGAGTAAAATACTATGAAAATGGGTGAGAATGAATTAACCTCGAATGCTGTTGCTTGGTTTCTTTTATAGATGAGGAGCTTTTGTCCTCACCCGGAGGTCACGTGGGCGATAGTAACTCTTTTGGGCGGGAGTTGACTTTACTCTGTTTAGATTCCGCCTGGAAAGGGTCAGTGGTTCTGACCAAGATTCCTTTCCTTTTATACATGATGATGTCAGGTGTCCGTTATGCCGGGAGGTTATGTTTAACCCTCCGGTACATGATTGCATATATGCTTGGTCTAAATGGGCTAGTGTGCCTTATCCGGGAGATTTCATGTTGTGCCGAGCGGTTTTGGCTTATAGCCAGGGAGTTAGGTTCTTCGGCATTTTACTAAACTGCCGGGGAGTGACATACGCCAACAATGTGTGACTCATTTGTTTGTGTGAGATTGTATATAACATAGGTGGGTGTGGGAGTTTCCCTTTAAAAAGTAAATGTATGCACATAACTAGACATGTCAATTAGATCTATATCCTATACTAACAAATTAAGATTGCATATCCCTAACTAAATCCCAGACCTCATTCCAAGCTATATTTTCAAGAAAGTGGTCTAAAGTCAACCAAAGCATATATTATAAAGCATAAAGTTTGACCAAAATCATTTAAAAGAAAAAAGATAAACATTTCAAGAGTAAACATAGAAATTTTACCTGGGTTTTTGGCTAAAAACTGATCCCTTGATTTTAAATCTCTTGAGTGTTGATTATATGTGTGAATGTGAACAGACCAAAGCTAGTTATGTGGGTATTTATAAGCTAGCTACATAAGGAACTGAGGGGCTTATATGTTGTTTCCCAATCCCATAATTGAGGCGCGAATGTCAATTCTCTATTTGAATTTTACGTTTAAATGGTTTAAAAAATTAACCAATAATCTCACAAGTCACAAAAGTGCTAGGCTATATAAACTAGTTATGTGGCTCAAAAAAATTAGCTAAGGCTGGCCACAGTCGTGACATGGGTCACCGCCTGCCACATCAGTTTTCTCTCTCCGGCGACCAGACACGAGCAAGTTGTTGATGACCAAGTTTTTTTTATATAGTTTTTGTGTGCAAAATATCGGTCGTAAATTAGACCGATTGTGTTTTTTTGTGTTCGACAACCGGTATTCGACCAACATCCCACATTGGGGACAACGGATTTCCAAATCGGTCAAGCACCTTGACCAACCAATATATTTCGGCCCACTGTGGGCGGCCTAACAATCTTTTTTTTAATGGAGTGCTTAAAATATAACTTCAAAAACCTTCCTTCTACATTTTACTTGCTTGCCAAAAAACAATATGAGCTTTCTAAATCTACAAATAGCTCATTTTTAAGCAGTAAATATTTTGTATGCATATGTTTATATGTATATTTTATGTAGTACTGTATGATATTTCTCTCACTTAAAAAACTACACAAAGACACCCACATCTCTATATGATCTCCATGACAACACATCTCTCGTAAAGCCGTTGCTTCTCTGCTCTGACGATTGTCGGCATTTCACCATTCCATTCAACACTGTTTAACCATGATGGACGTGCCTACCTAGAAATTATCATGGTTAAGATTGTTTATTTAAGTGGGTGTGAGAGAGATGGAGAAAGGGTTTTTTAACAAGGATTCTTCGTCGAAAGCTGATAAACCAACCACTAACTTGGCCGATCAAGTTGGTGTGAATAAGGAATCGACGATGCACCCTAATAGTAGGAATGATGAGTTTACTGGTATTGCTTCTGGTTCTCGTTCTGATGGACAAGTGGAGCCGGTTTCACTTGGTTCAAGCCCCAGTCATGACGCACCTAGTCATGACACGCCTGAGGGTCATGATACTTTATTGAAAATTCGTGCTATTGAAAAACAAATCTTTGAGGGAAAACTTGTTCTTGTGGGTGACGATGGGCAACCATTAAAACCAGCTGTGACAGTGGATGCTACTACTTCTACTGGGGCTAATCCAATTGAGCATCTTAAGGTGCCGCAGTCACAGAAGGAGCTAGAGGAGATGCTTACTGCTATTGGTTATTATTCGAAACCTCCTCATGATACGAGTGGTCCTATGGCTTCTAATGTTAATGGCCATAATAATGCTAATGATAAGGTTGATACGAATGCACATGGGGATGTTGGTATTGAGAAGGTTGGTGTGTATGCTTTGAAACAACCTTCTTCATCGTATGCTGGTGTTACTTCTACTGAACCAAAGAAACACATATCAAACTTTCGTAGGTTGGAGTGTAGTAAGAAAGCTAATGGTGTGGATCTTTCTGTCCCGATGAAAGTGGTTGAAGAGGTGAACACTAGGTTTGAGAATACTTTGTATGGGTATTTCCTTGGTCAACGCCTTGCTTTTCCTGTTGTTGATTACTTTGTACGCAATGCGTGGGCTAAGTTTGGTATACAAAAGGTAATGATGAATGCAAAGGGGTTCTTCTTTTTTAAGTTCAATTGGAAGAAAGGTGTTGATGATGTTCTTGAAAACGGTCCTTGGTTGATTAGAAATGTACCTATTATTCTTAAACCATGGACATTGAACACCAACTTACTTAAAGAGGATTTGACCAACATCCCGATGTGGGTTAAATTCCATGATGTTCCTCTTGCTATATTTTCTGATGATGGCCTTAGTCTCCTTGCCACATTGATAGGCACGCCCAAAAGGTTAGATGCGTTTACTAGCCAAATGTGCAAGGAATCGTGGGGCCGTAGTAGTTTTGCTAGATGCGTGATTGAAGTGAAGTCGGATGAGGTGCTTAGGGACAGCCTTACTGTTGAGATACCGTTACTTGATGGGTCGGGTTCGACTATTGAGAAGATACGGGTTGAATACGAGTGGAAACCACCTCATTGTGATAAATGTAAGATTTTTGGTCATACTCTTATTGAATGTCCGAAAGTTGTTGAACCTCCTGCTCAGCCTCCTAAGCGTGTTAATGATGGTTTCAAGACGGTCAATAATAAGAAGAAGGGAAAGCAAGGTGGTTCTACTATTCCGGGTCAAGGAGGGTTTACTAAACCTGTTGTGGGTAAGCAGTTTCAATATCAACCCAAAAAGACTCCTCCTGAACCTAAGAAAGTGGAAGTCACTAAGAAGAATGCTTCTGATGTGGCTAGTTCGAGTGGAACAAAGATCTCTACATCTAATCAGTTTGATGCTCTTAATATGGAATATACGGATGCTTTTGGTATTCCTTCAAATGACACCAACAAGGATGTGAATTCTGGTCGTACAATGGAAGTTAATGAAGATAAGTCTACTAAGACATGTACTGCATCACAAGAACCCCTTGTGAGTGATTTGAAAGAGATGGAGTCAGGTGTGTCTCCAAAAACTAGTGATTCTTGTATAAGGCCCGCCTCTTCTACTAAGAGAGTTAACCCTTTTTCTAAAGTGGGAGATATCGTGGTGTCTGATTCTGAAGATGAGGTGGTTGCTAACTCATTTGATGAGTCTGCTAATCTATTCGGTGGTGGCCAAGAGTTTGAAGATGAGTATGATGACTATGACTACGATGACTATGCGAAGCAGGTTTCTGATCTTCCAGGGAATTTGGATGCCTTTAATGCCATGTATGGCACCAAGCTTCAAGGACATAGGAAATAATTTTCTTTCGTTATGTCCCATGTTATCATTAGAGTAGTGGTTTGTTTTCTTGTTTAGAAAATAGGTAGTATCTTGTTATGTAAGTTTTATGCCTATGTAACGGGCTGAGATATGGGATTTCACTCATATCCATTGTACTTAAACGTTTTTGGTTAATATATTTACCAGGGTGCAGGATTACTCCCCTTTACCCAAAAAATAGAAATTATCATGGTCGTCACGGACGGAACCAGAGGGTATAAGTGAAAGGGTATAACCACTATGGGCATGCCTAGCTAGAAACTATCAACAAGCATGCCATACAAATATAAATTAGTTGCTAGTGTGAAATAAGTGAAGTTTTTTTTTTTTTTTTTTTTTTATATATATATAAATTTCGTCACGTTGAAAATTCAACAAGCAAGAGTAAATAATTTATAAATAGCATAGATAAATATGGAATAGATAGATAGGGGTGTTAATCGGGTCGGGTTGGTCGGGTTCGAGTCAAACGGGTCGGGTCCAAGTCGGGTCAAGACCAAAAATAATATACCCGAACCCGACCCTATTTGAACTCGGGTTAGCCGGGTTCGGTTCAAATCGGGTCGGGTCACGTCGGGTCGGGTCAACTCGGGTCCGGGTTTGTACCATTTACAAGATCACAAATTTCAATGAAAGCCCAACTTAGTAATTGTGATTGATTTTTTCTGGCATGTGGCTAGATCTATTGCAGTAACTAGAAGGATTCCATTTATATCCAAATCGAAGCAAACCTCTATAGTCGCCTTCCCATTGGTACCTAGCACAAGGTTACTGAAGGAGAATTTGTCAAGTAATATGTTGTCCTTAGCTTTGACCCCCTCACCTTGAAACACAGCGATTCGTAATGATGTTTGATTGAAATCTGAATAATATGTTTGCTTTTTACTTACGGGTATGCATGTGTTCCTGGGGATAATAAAAGACATGCGACCGTCTTTACCATTAATCTTGGCTCGAATTCCTAATGAGCGAGGAGTGACATCAAGCAGCACCACATCTTTCTTCATATCATCAACATCTCCACTTAACCTAGCAGCCAAGATTGCTGCACCTGATGCAACAGCCTCGTCACCATTTAAACTCTTGCAAAGTGTCTTTCCATCAAAAAACTCCTCCAGCATTCGTTGTACTTTTGGAATCCTGCTCGAACCCCCGGCAACAACCACCTCATCCACATTCTTTTTTGTCATATCTCCATCATGTAGACATTTTTCCAATAGTTGAATGCATTTTTTAAAGTACATTGAATTTAGCTCCTCAAATTTGGCTCTGCTGATTGTGATAGAAAAGTCAATGCCCTCATGCAAACAGTCGATTTCAATTGGAGCTAGGCTTGTTGAGGACAAATCCCTCTTTGCTTTTTCACAGGCAACTTTCAATCTCCCTAATGCTCTTGGATTACCTCTTATGTCGAAGACAAACTTGTGTTTTTTCGTGAATTCTGTTATGCAGTAATTAATGAGTGTTGCATCAAAGTCCTCACCACCTAAATGAGTATCACCACCAACAGCTTTGACATCAATAACACCCTTTTTATTGATTGTCAAAAGAGATACATCAAAGGTTCCGCCACCCAAATCAAAAACTAAAGCAGTTTTACTATCCTTGTTCCATTTCTTTCCGGCCACGTTGTCCACGCCATATGCAATTGCAGCAGCTGTTGGCTCATTCAACAAACGCAACACATTGAGGCCTGCTATAGTTGCTGCTTCCTTTGTTGCTTCTCGTTGCTGGTTATTAAAATAAGCGGGAACAGTGATCACAGCATTTTTTACCTTTTTTCCCAGAAAATCTTCAGCAGCTTCTTTCATCTTCTTGAGAACCATGGATGATAATTCTTCAGGCGGAAATTTCTTCTCTTTACCCTTGTACTCGACTACAACACTTGGTTTCTGAGAACCCCCTTCGATAACCTTAAAGGGCCACAATTCCATGTCCTTTTGCACTTGATGCTCACTAAATCTGCTTCCAATCAAACGCTTAACATCTGAAATTCTTAAAACATTTATGGTTAGAAACAAAAAATTGTCGCTAAGAAAAGCGTAAAATATATGAAATAAATCATGATTTACCAAACACCGTGTTAGTAGGGTTTCTAGCTATCTGATTCTTTGCACTCTCGCCTACTAATATCTCTGAATCATTGAAAGCTACACAAGACGGGGTAATCCTGTTTCCCTGTTCATTAGGAATGATCTCCACCCGATTATTGCTCCCAATCCAGATAGCAGCACATGAGTATGTTGTTCCAAGATCAATACCAATAGCGGTTCCTTTAACTCTTTCAGACATTATTTCAACCTAAAATGAAATTAAAGATGAATAGGGAGTTAACTTGAGAAAAATCCATCCAATAAACGCATACGGTAGTGTTGATGTCTTGATTATATGTGGATGGATTTATATTCTAAAACCTCTTTTAGTGCAAGTGAACTGTAAAAGGAAATCTATGAACTGCGTTCCAGGATTTATAATAATTACGATGACAATTCAGATAGAAGAAAGACAGCTACTGAACAAGTAATTAAGACAAAACTAAACTCCTAATTATATTGAAATGGAAACTCATGTCGAATAAAAAAAGCAAGTTGTAAAACTCATCCACTGCAATTTTTCCAGAAGTACGCATGGAACTCATCTGCTATAGCTATAGCGATAAGCATATATATTGCTCCTAATTTTCTTACATGAAGTTTAAGAAACAACTTAACACAGCTTCTAGAAAAAAACCAAAATAAAAATTGGGTCGTTGAGTTCAATTTGGTCAGTTACAATTAACTTAACATTTTGACTGGTCATGATATGTGCTTATTCACATATCTTTTCACTATCAAAACTGACCCAAAACAACCAAGGAAAAGCAGTTTATTGCTTATATTTGTGGTTTTCTTGAGTTTGTGCTTGTGCAGGTACGGATATGCAAAAACACGCAAAAAGGATCCAAATCAGATGTAAATCCGAGCACGAGAGATCAAGAGAGTTTTAGCTGAGCTGAAAGGTCAAGATTGTATATTTTGGAAGATTTTATTCTCAGAAGATGATTTTTGAAGTATCAGAAAAGTTTGAAGAAAAAGTCAAATATGGTCCCTGCACTTTGAGCTTTTGACAGATTAGGTCCCTCAAAGATTCAGAAATTACAAGATACACCCTTGGATTAGTTGAGCTTTACATGATTGGTCCTTGAAAGATAATTCCAGATTTACACCTTTGATCCCTGAAGTTTCGAAATATACAAGTTTGGTCCCTTTTAATACACTTGGGTTTATTTTACATCATAAAGTCCAAAACTTATATAAACCATTCGGCCCAAAAGTTTACCCGAGCCCAAACTACAAAACAATAGCACCCCGGTTATATTTTAACCCGAATACCCAAACCAAACCCGTAACTATTACCCGGTCAAAGCCCCACCCACTTGGTCAAAAACACAAACTAAAATAAAAAAATAACCCGCGCCATTTTTTTACCCAAATCTGGGAATTACATGAACCCTAAGTTACCTTTGAGTCAATTGGTCAAATTAACTGAGATTAAGGGCAAATACGTACTTTCTTCTGACAATTCACTGACACATGGGTGTCCAGGTCAGCAATCCGTGTGCCTTCTGCCACGCCCTGCTCTCCCATTGGCTAAATGAGACGTGGTATTAATGATCCAAGGGTTGTGATGAGATGATGATTAGTGGGATTCAATCTAATGGTGATAAAGGACTCAGAGAAAGCACACTTTTGGATTTCCAGAAGCTTCTCAAGCTCAAGCTTATGCTATATATAGACCTTCTTAGTCATTCAGTATTAGTATCTTCCTTTCTGTAATTTTTCATTCTCTCTAGGTTTATTTGTAGTGGTTAATTGCTTTTCAAATGTTTTAAATCTTTGTAATTCGTATTGTATTCAATTTACCTTATTAATATAAATTTGCATTTCATTTTCAGTTGTTTGTTTTAAGTTTTTCATGTTATAAAATTGCTAATTATCTTATTTCAGAGCTTCTTATAGTTTTATCAAAGTTGTTTTAGCTTATCTTCTCAAAATCTTAAAAATACAAAAAAATCAAATTAAATCATTTCAAAAATCAAAAATCACAGTAGATGTAATTTGTAGAGTTAATCTTCATTTGATCTACTGTTTTATAGTTCATTTAAAGCTTCTAGTAGCTTATAGTGAGCTTATATTAGTTTTAATCTCAAATTCACCAAAAATCTCATGATAAAACAGATGCTACAGTACTGATGTTGTTTGCTGGTTTTGGATCTGGATTTGGTATGGTTATGATGCTGGATTGGGTTGAGATCTAGCTGGAATGGAATAGGAATAGTGGTTGTTAGGCTAGTGGTACTATTTCACCAAAAGTGCAAGCCATTGTGGCTAAGGAAGATCTGTAAGTTTCAATTCTGTTTTAGTTCATATAATCTGCTATTGAATCTGTTTAATATTGATGTTTAGTTGTTTTTGATCTGTGGTTAATGATTATTTAGATTAATCTAGTAGTTATCTGCTTGTTAGTTCATTTACAATAGCTTAAGTAGTGTTTGGCATAGCTTATTAATCTGAGATATAGATTAGTTAAGCTGTTAGGGATAGTTGCTTCTTGTTTGAGTAGTTAATTGTTAGTCATTTGCAGTCTTTGGTATAGCAGTTTAGTTCATTAAGTCAAAATCAGCTTGAACTTGATCTAATGACAGAATCTGTTGATATCAGTTAGTCATAGCTTGTAAATTGGTTTGAATCTGATAGATCTTGCTCTAGGTTATCATTATTAGTGTTTAATCTTCATAATCATTTCATAATTCTGGATCAAAACTGAGATTGGTCAAAGTTTGATTGAGTTCTTAAAATAGTCAAATCTGTCATATAACAGTTTTTCAACAAATTTTGATTGTATCTCATTGATTCATTTATGAGATTCAGAGATTGAAACTTTGGAAATTGCTAGTTTAACTGGTCTTCATTTGATAATAACTTTTTGTGAGATCTGTTTTGGTCATTTTAAGGTTCTAAAAAGCTGTTCAAATTAGCTTAAAGTGCCCTGCTCACACTTGAGTGTGAGCAGGCTGTTTTGAATTTAGTGCATCAAGTTCATTTCATAGAGTTAGGACCTGAAACTTGGCACAGTTGTAGTTTGCCAGGTGTTGTGTAGGATTGCATAAGTAGTTTTTTATTTAGCTTATTCTATAAGCTGTTGGATAAGCTCAAACAGTGGGTCAGAGCCACTGTTTGGATAGTTTGGCAGTTGGATTAAGATCTAGGTTCTGAGCTTGTTACTTGTTTGGATTAGTTAGAAATAGTTGCTTATAGCTTATTTTGGTATTCTCTAGCTTCTATATCTGTTTGGTTTCATTAGTAGCTTATTAGCTTATTCTTGTAGCTTATTTCCACTAGCTGTTACACTATAGCTTCATTATTTCACACATAACCTGCTAGTTTTTCATTTTTCATAGCTTCATAATATCATTTTAGAATTTTACTGAAGATTTCATAATTTTTGGCCTTTATTTGCTATTTTTCTCAATTTAAATAGATTTTAATCACTTTTTAATTAGCTTTTATTGAAAATAATTGAGAAAAAGTTTCAAAAAAATAATTTTCCAATTTTATTAGTTTAAGAAAAATATAAAAAGCATAAAAAAGATTTTTCCATATTTTTCTCCTTTTATTTAGTATTTTTCATAATTTTTAGATTTAAATAGATTTTAATTCATAGAAAATAGGAATTTAATCAGAAAAATATAAAAATAGTTTTGAAAAGTCTTTTATGTTATTTTAGATTTTTAGAAAGTAGTTTCATAATTTTCCCCTTTGCTTTGATAATTTTTAGCTATTTAGTTTTATTTTAAAGTTAATAATTAGTTTTTAATTAAAAGAAAATCAAGAAAATTCTTAAAAAATAGTTTTAATTCATAATTAGTTTTCTAATATCATTTTTAGTATAAAAGTAGTTTTAGATTATTTTTAGGATTTAGATTGGTCGTTATTGCTTTTTATTCGCGTTTCGTTTAATTTCCGTTTTTGCGTTTTAGCGTAGAATTGCGTAGTTTGCCTTAGTTTTTAGGATTTCCCGTAGATTAGATGTTCCTTTTACTTTCCTTATCCCGTAGTTTAGATAACTTCATCTTATGCCCCTTTTCTTATTCGAATCCCGATTATTGAGACGTGAGTTGGAAATTCCATTCAACCCTCGTTCGGAACGATCTCGGTGCTCAAACCTAACACGTTTGAGTTACCCCTATTATACTACATCCTCTTTATTATTGATCTTTGAAAGAAATCAATTTTTGGCGCCGCTGCCGGGGAGGGCTTGTAGCGAGTTTTCGTATTCCGTCTCGTATCGTGTGCATTTGAAGATCCTTCCCCGAGTGAAGTTCCCATCGTTTTTGTATATATATATTTTTGAAAAACCCAAAAAAATCTAAAAACACCAAAACATTCTTCCTAGAGTGTTTACAAAACCATAAAAATTTAAAAATCAACAAAAGAAACTGAAACGTCAATTGTTACGTCGGCTCACCTTGAAGGTACAACCTATACACGGGGTATAAGGAAAGTCTTGACATTAAATTGCAGACTGAAGAACGATCCACTCTTCGTTCCCGCTCCGCTGCGCGTACTTTTGAGAGCTACCGAGCACCGATTGACGTGACGGTTACAAAAAGATTGTGTTTTCTTAATTATAAAAATCCAAAAAGATTTTCCTTTTCAAAATTTGTTTTAAAAACCCAAAAATATTCTTCTTGTATCCTCTTAACCCGATAATTCTTTTCTTCAACCCTCTATATGTTTAATTCTCATGGATACGGTCGATTATCGTCGTTGTTTTCATTGCAAAGGCCGTATGGAGGAGAAACAATATCGTTGTCTTAATCCAGAATGTGTATGTGGACGATGTGGACAACCTGGTTCTAAAACATCTTGCTATTGGTGCGACTTAGCCGACAAACAATCTCTCGATGACTCTAAAAGTTTTTCTGACCATCCACCACAACCCGAGATATGTTCTTATCGTCGTTGCCTTCATTGCCAAAGCCATATGGAAGAAAATCAATTTCGGTGTTTGAAATGTATATGTGATTGGTGCGGAAATAATTGTCGGAATGGATTTTGTGATGTATGCAATAATTTTATTAATCCAAATCCAGATCTCGCCCGTCTTTATGCACGGCTAGAACAAAAGAGTGCTCTTTATAATGACATAATTGTAGAACCCTCGATTCCTACTCCTTCTCCGGTGAGGGAAATGGAATATGTTTCTGAGCCCGAAGTGACTCCCGAGCCTATCACGGATAATTCTTCGATTTATCAGCCCGTGTGTATATGGTGCAGCGGACCCGAATATGGTGGAAATTGTCCCGCTTGTAATGATGGAAAATCAGGAACCGAGTTTCACTACAATCCTAACTATGAGCCAACCAATTTTCCTAACCAACCTCTGTACCATGAGCCAGATTCATACTCTTGTGAATATTGTGGTGGTCCTCACCAAGGTTTTCATTGTCAAGTTCAATATAACAACTCAACCTTTGGTTATGAACCTTACCCGTATTCGTCACAACAATCATACTGTTGTGAGTATTGTGGAGGTCCGCACGTAAATCCCGATTGCTTACGAGCAAGTTCCTTGTAATACTTACGATTATGCTTATAACCCACCTCCACAATACCAAGAAATTCAACATCCGTTAGATAATCCAGAAATTCACCAAGGTTTTCTCAACATATTACAAGAGTTAAATGAGTTAAAAGAATTGCTTCATGAACCTGCTCAAGAAAGAGATCCTAATCAGAAAACTTATGGTGAATTACTCGCTGAAGAGCAAGCCGCTAAAATTAGTTACCGGAGACCTTTCGTTTACGATTCTGATTCTGATGACGATTATACTCCTCCGAGTGGCAATCCCACTCCCGTTTCTGAGCCTTGCATTTCCGACTCTTCCCCTTCACTCACGCCGGTTGAGAGAAGTGACGTTTTTTTGGAAGAAGTCGATGATTCTATTTCTACAGACATTATTACACCCGTTGATTCTCTCATAATGGGGGATGAGCATCTTAGTACTATTCCGGAAACGGAAGAGACTAATGCTGAGATCCTTATCCCAATCCCAAGAGAGTCTGGGGTTGTTGATATTTGTGATGAGCCTTCTCTTGATATATCGAATGATCATGATAAGATGTTCTCCAATTCCGAGGATATATCTGATAGTGATTGTGATTCGCTTTTATGTGATTCTCTTGACATCTCCGAGGTTACTTCCGGGATTTTCTCAAATCCAGTTTTCAAGTTCAGTGATGACTACACCTTTTGTGAAGTTAATCCTCTTTTCGACAAAGATTTTGAGTCCGATTCAGAGACCACAACGGAAGTGGTGGATATTGCTAGCTCTCAGAGCACACCACTTGTCCCATCTCTGTGTTCCGACCTTTCTCTCCCATCATGTGATGTTGAAGAAAGTATTGAATCCGACACTGAGGTTATTATGGAGATTGATTTCGAGATGGTTGAAGATGATATTCTTGATAAACCGCCACGTGATTCTGATGTGGAAGAAATCGACTTACCTATTGATGACCCAATACCACCGGGTATTGAGGATGTTATGGTTGTTCTTGATGGTTCTCTTGACTCTCCTTCTTCTGATGAGTCCACCATCACTTATCCCGTTGAGCCCGCATGTGAAGACAAGATCTTTAAACCCGGGATATTCATTGATGAGTTCTTTGTTAAAACCGTTATTCGTGATAAGGATCCTCACTTGGATGCCTTCATTGTTACACTTACACCTCCTTACCATGAGCTCCCTTCTCCTTTGGAGTTTTCTCACTTTGATCCGTCATTCCTTCGTCCACCCGCAAAACCGCCGGATGATGGATCACTCTTGTTTGAAAAACCTTTTGTGAGTTCGGGAGGATTTAACCCTTATGTGCTGATGCCCGAAACTTTCTTCACCACCCAACCCACCCAGTCTCATTCCTTCGGGAATGAGGACACCGTTTTTGACCCTGGTATCTCTACCACTTTCTTCCCCAAGGACAAATGAATTCGGGGACGAGTCAGGCTAGCGACTCGGTAACCAAAAACAGTAGCGCTTCGTGGGAGGCACCCCATGCTTATCCTTATCTTCTTTCTATTTTCTAATAAGTGACGTGAAGAGGTCTGCCTCTTCGATTTCTCGTGTTTGGTTGTTTGTGATGTGTGTAGGATTGTCCCGATATGAAGACTCTCGTGCTCGAAGTTTGTTATTTCTCCACTCGAGTTTCATGATCGATGCTGATGGAAATCCGATATCCTAATCTTATCGACTAACGTTTATCTTTTAGCATACTTAATAAACGGCTTTTAGATTTTCGTGATACCCTTGCTTTAAACATTGAGGACAATGTTTCGTTCTAGTCTGGGGTAGGGTAATCTTCGATTTGATTTGACCGCACTTGCTTATTTCTGTTGTGTTTCTCTCGTAACCCCGTTTTTCCTTAGAAATTGAAAAATTGTGCAAAAATGTGAAAATTTTAAAAATTTTTGTAAGCTTTTGTTAAGTCTTTGTGATTGAAAAGTTGGCTAGTCTCTTAGATAAGAAGCTATAAAATGCGAATTCTAGCTCACAAGGCCAAGATTTTGCAAAGTTTCCCTGAGTGACTTTAAATATGCATGACTTGATTTCATAAGACGAAACATTTGCTAAGTTAATATATGTTTTGACACCTTGATTGACTTTCCGCTGGTGAGAGTAGGAATGGAATTCTGACTTGACCGGGCGTGTTGAGCCCTAGCTTGTTCCCTTAACCATAGATAATCTAAAAATTATCGGCTAAGCATCTGCGGATCTCATTATTTGGGATTTTAAATTTGCAGAGATCGAGAAATGATAGAGTTACTTATGAGTTTAGATGCTAAGCGTGGAGTAGTTGGTTCTCTTTAGAGCCCATCGAAGGTACTTATGGCTTTTTGTTCCCACAAAATTGTTTCACCCCATATCTGTCTAAATAATTAGAGATGTTGAGTTTTTGGCGATGGTTAGTTCTTTATCTTCTTAAAAGAATTTTTGTTTTAAAAATTGGGTACACATCAAGGATCCGTAATAAATAAATAAGTGCTGAGTTATAAGTGATAAAGTAATAAGTTAAGTTGTGAGCTGCGGTGTCGAGATCGGATCCTTGGATCTTTAGCCGGGATTGAATGAGGTCTTAGCCTAACCAGCCGGGATTCTCATCTCATGAAGCCTATAGTCTTGGAATTACCCCGTGAAGCTCCGTGGTTCACAGCTCATACAAATAAAAGTTCATGTGTTGAAAATATGAAAAAAAAAAAAAAAAAAAAAAAAAAAAAAAAAAAAAAAATGAAAAATGTTGAAAAGTGAAAAAGTCAAAAGTTAGTAATAAAATTCCTTGATGTGGACCTCATTTTTACGACAATGGTTCTTGAGAGAAGGCGGATAACTAACTATCGACTTAGCTTTATATCTTTATCGGAATAATTCTTATCGAAACGAGAATTTGAAGAAATTCATTTCTCACAAAAATATAAAAAAATCTAGAGGAAATAGGAAAATGGGAACGAAAAGTAAGTACACAAGTAACTTCCATGGGTAGTGTTAGCATCTAGAATCATTTGTAACAATGATTTCGGTTTTACGCTTAGTTTGGGACTTGTGAAAAATCAGGGACGATGTATTCTATCCGTATGGTCACTTCACGCTGTGTTGTGTTTTCTACTCTGTGATCCTAACGTGTCGTTTGAAAAATGTTTGAGTTATTGATCGACATGAAAGTTCAACAAACCGTCATTCATAATCTGATGTGCTTAATCGTAATATCTACATGAGAATTAAAAGGTAAACGGGGCGTTTTTAGAATTAAGGCTTTCTTAATCTCTTTTGAGGAATCTTTGCTACTTCTTCATAGGTTTAGTAGAAAGAGATTGAGATCCTTGGTTTTAGAAGCGTGAGTTGATTACATTGCGTGAGGACACGGCAATGGTCTCGTCTGGGGTATTTTGATATGTGCTTATTCACATATCTTTTCACTATCAAAACTGACCCAAAACAACCAAGGAAAAGCCGTTTATTGCTTATATTTGTGGTTTTCTTGAGTTTGTGCTTGTGCAGGTACGGATATGCAAAAACACGCAAAAAGGATCCAAATCAGATGTAAATCCGAGCACGAGAGATCAAGAGAGTTTTAGCTGAGCTGAAAGGTCAAGATTGTATATTTTGGAAGATTTTATTCTCAGAAGATGATTTTTGAAGTATCAGAAAAGTTTGAAGAAAAAGTCAAATATGGTCCCTGCACTTTGAGCTTTTGACAGATTAGGTCCCTCAAAGATTCAGAAATTACAAGATACACCCTTGGATTAGTTGAGCTTTACATGATTGGTCCTTGAAAGATAATTCCAGATTTACACCTTTGATCCCTGAAGTTTCGAAATATACAAGTTTGGTCCCTTTTAATACACTTGGGTTTATTTTACATCATAAAGTCCAAAACTTATATAAACCATTCGGCCCAAAAGTTTACCCGAGCCCAAACTACAAAACAATAGCACCCCGGTTATATTTTAACCCGAATACCCAAACCAAACCCGTAACTATTACCCGGTCAAAGCCCCACCCACTTGGTCAAAAACACAAACTAAAATAAAAAAATAACCCGCGCCATTTTTTTACCCAAATCTGGGAATTACATGAACCCTAAGTTACCTTTGAGTCAATTGGTCAAATTAACTGAGATTAAGGGCAAATACGTACTTTCTTCTGACAATTCACTGACACATGGGTGTCCAGGTCAGCAATCCGTGTGCCTTCTGCCACGCCCTGCTCTCCCATTGGCTAAATGAGACGTGGTATTAATGATCCAAGGGTTGTGATGAGATGATGATTAGTGGGATTCAATCTAATGGTGATAAAGGACTCAGAGAAAGCACACTTTTGGATTTCCAGAAGCTTCTCAAGCTCAAGCTTATGCTATATATAGACCTTCTTAGTCATTCAGTATTAGTATCTTCCTTTCTGTAATTTTTCATTCTCTCTAGGTTTATTTGTAGTGGTTAATTGCTTTTCAAATGTTTTAAATCTTTGTAATTCGTATTGTATTCAATTTACCTTATTAATATAAATTTGCATTTCATTTTCAGTTGTTTGTTTTAAGTTTTTCATGTTATAAAATTGCTAATTATCTTATTTCAGAGCTTCTTATAGTTTTATCAAAGTTGTTTTAGCTTATCTTCTCAAAATCTTAAAAATACAAAAAAATCAAATTAAATCATTTCAAAAATCAAAAATCACAGTAGATGTAATTTGTAGAGTTAATCTTCATTTGATCTACTGTTTTATAGTTCATTTAAAGCTTCTAGTAGCTTATAGTGAGCTTATATTAGTTTTAATCTCAAATTCACCAAAAATCTCATGATAAAACAGATGCTACAGTACTGATGTTGTTTGCTGGTTTTGGATCTGGATTTGGTATGGTTATGATGCTGGATTGGGTTGAGATCTAGCTGGAATGGAATAGGAATAGTGGTTGTTAGGCTAGTGGTACTATTTCACCAAAAGTGCAAGCCATTGTGGCTAAGGAAGATCTGTAAGTTTCAATTCTGTTTTAGTTCATATAATCTGCTATTGAATCTGTTTAATATTGATGTTTAGTTGTTTTTGATCTGTGGTTAATGATTATTTAGATTAATCTAGTAGTTATCTGCTTGTTAGTTCATTTACAATAGCTTAAGTAGTGTTTGGCATAGCTTATTAATCTGAGATATAGATTAGTTAAGCTGTTAGGGATAGTTGCTTCTTGTTTGAGTAGTTAATTGTTAGTCATTTGCAGTCTTTGGTATAGCAGTTTAGTTCATTAAGTCAAAATCAGCTTGAACTTGATCTAATGACAGAATCTGTTGATATCAGTTAGTCATAGCTTGTAAATTGGTTTGAATCTGATAGATCTTGCTCTAGGTTATCATTATTAGTGTTTAATCTTCATAATCATTTCATAATTCTGGATCAAAACTGAGATTGGTCAAAGTTTGATTGAGTTCTTAAAATAGTCAAATCTGTCATATAACAGTTTTTCAACAAATTTTGATTGTATCTCATTGATTCATTTATGAGATTCAGAGATTGAAACTTTGGAAATTGCTAGTTTAACTGGTCTTCATTTGATAATAACTTTTTGTGAGATCTGTTTTGGTCATTTTAAGGTTCTAAAAAGCTGTTCAAATTAGCTTAAAGTGCCCTGCTCACACTTGAGTGTGAGCAGGCTGTTTTGAATTTAGTGCATCAAGTTCATTTCATAGAGTTAGGACCTGAAACTTGGCACAGTTGTAGTTTGCCAGGTGTTGTGTAGGATTGCATAAGTAGTTTTTTTTTAGCTTATTCTATAAGCTGTTGGATAAGCTCAAACAGTGGGTCAGAGCCACTGTTTGGATAGTTTGGCAGTTGGATTAAGATCTAGGTTCTGAGCTTGTTACTTGTTTGGATTAGTTAGAAATAGTTGCTTATAGCTTATTTTGGTATTCTCTAGCTTTTATATCTGTTTGGTTTCATTAGTAGCTTATTAGCTTATTCTTGTAGCTTATTTCCACTAGCTGTTACACTATAGCTTCATTATTTCACACATAACCTGCTAGTTTTTCATTTTTCATAGCTTCATAATATCATTTTAGAATTTTACTGAAGATTTCATAATTTTTGGCCTTTATTTGCTATTTTTCTCAATTTAAATAGATTTTAATCACTTTTTAATTAGCTTTTATTGAAAATAATTGAGAAAAAGTTTCAAAAAAATAATTTTCCAATTTTATTAGTTTAAGAAAAATATAAAAAGCATAAAAAAGATTTTTCCATATTTTTCTCCTTTTATTTAGTATTTTTCATAATTTTTAGATTTAAATAGATTTTAATTCATAGAAAATAGGAATTTAATCAGAAAAATATAAAAATAGTTTTGAAAAGTCTTTTATGTTATTTTAGATTTTTAGAAAGTAGTTTCATAATTTTCCCCTTTGCTTTGATAATTTTTAGCTATTTAGTTTTATTTTAAAGTTAATAATTAGTTTTTAATTAAAAGAAAATCAAGAAAATTCTTAAAAAATAGTTTTAATTCATAATTAGTTTTCTAATATCATTTTTAGTATAAAAGTAGTTTTAGATTATTTTTAGGATTTAGATTGGTCGTTATTGCTTTTTATTCGCGTTTCGTTTAATTTCCGTTTTTGCGTTTTAGCGTAGAATTGCGTAGTTTGCCTTAGTTTTTAGGATTTCCCGTAGATTAGATGTTCCTTTTACTTTCCTTATCCCGTAGTTTAGATAACTTCATCTTATGCCCCTTTTCTTATTCGAATCCCGATTATTGAGACGTGAGTTGGAAATTCCATTCAACCCTCGTTCGGAACGATCTCGGTGCTCAAACCTAACACGTTTGAGTTACCCCTATTATACTACATCCTCTTTATTATTGATCTTTGAAAGAAATCAGGTCACTAGAATATATATGTGCTCATTGCATTAGGATAAAGGGTCCAAAAGGGTTGCACTAGCTAGTAACATACAAAATTGTCATGTTAATTACCATATAGACATCAGCCAACATGCACTCCTGTATTGGACTAACAAAACTAAGTTACAAATTACAAGTGTATAGAATGTGTTTGAGATCACTTATAAGAGCTTTTTATTAAGCAGTTTCACATGCTTGATAAATACTGCCTATTTGCTGATCTACACAGTAATAAGCACTTAGATACATAAGCAAGTAAAATTATTCTTATTTTCAAACAGAAAATAAACAATAGTACAAAACATGCACCCCCTTGATAAACTAAGTTATGTGGCCAAATTTTTTAACATGACACAATATCCTTTAACAAGTTGTCAGGATTAGGGTGTTAAAAGTTAGGATTAAATAAAACCATGCATGCAAACCCTTGAAAGCTTTAATTCTGGCCAAAATCATAAGCAATAAGTAAACAATGTTAAGGATGCACATAGAAATTTTACCTGGAGCTTAAATTAGTTTGATCTTGAAGCCTTTGATTTTGTATGTCGTTTTTTTTCCTTCTAACCCTAATGTTTCATGCAGTAAATATAGTTGGTGATTTAACATATTATAAGGTAATAATTTTTTTACCATATAACTAAATCTATATTTATATCTATACCTAATTAATTAATTATATATACTATCTATTCTATATTTATCAAGGTTCCAGATAGTGTGAGGCGTGGTGTGGCGGCATAGTCAAGCCTCATGTCTTAGGAGCTATGACGAAGCCTTAGCGTTATTTAAGGCGTGACTTAAAGCGGCAAAAAATATAAAAATATTTATAGATTTATATATTATGTATTATATATCATATTTCATGTATATCAAGTTTACAAAAAGTGTTATACACTAGTAACTAAGTCACTAAGCTATCCTTAAATGTAATTTATTCATTTTTTTCAAAAAAAAAACATTTTCGTCGTAGTTGAATTTAAAAAAAAAAAAAAAAAAAAAAAAAAAAAAAAAAAAAAAAATACATGCCTTATTTATTGCGTAGCGTAGAAGTCACGCCTCACATTTTTACGGTGCCTTTACGTCGCCATGACGCGCCTTATATACTCTTTTATGTAGCACCAATATGTAACCTTTATTAGGGGTGAGCGAAAAAACCGAAAAGACCGAATAAACCGAAAACCGAATCCGAACCAAACCGAAAATAACCGAACCGAACTAATAACCGAACCGAATTTGCTAAAACCGAACCAAACCGAATTACTAATTCGGTTCTCGGTTTGGGTATGGGTTTGGCAGTTTGAACCGAAAACCGAATTCATATAAATATTTATATTTTTTATGTATTTATATATACATTTATATATTTTTAAGTATATTTGTATATAAATAAATACTATTAAAAGGTTATCATAATATAATAAAATATTTTTTATGCTTGAAATATATTTTTTTTGCTAAATATCTATCTAATTATTATTATTATTTTTTTTAAATAGTGAAATTCGGGTTATTCGGGTCAACCCGAAAACCAAACCGAATTAGAATTCAACAGAACCGAACCAAAAACCGAATTTGAATTTGGTTCGATTCGGTTCGGTTCTTGGATTGACCTAAAAAAATATTTTAACCGAATTAACCGAACCGAACAACCCGATGACCGAACCGATCAACACCCCTAACCTTTATGAAACAACACCATTAAAACAGGCTTACTATATTGTTATCAATGGTCCCAACTTAATAGAAAGCCCAACTCAAACTGGACCTTAAAAAGGCCCAATTAATCTTAACACAAAAACACACCGTCAGTTTCACCTTCATTTTCACACACATCTGCAAATCTTGACACAGGGTAAGACCCTTTACTATTCATTAACTTATTTTAATTTTCATGATATGGGTTTTTTAGATTATGTAATGGGGATGATTATTATGCAAAAAAGTTTGGTTTTTTATTGCTATTTGAGGTAAATAATCATGGGTTTTTATGGGTGCACACCAACTGTTTGATGAAATGTCTGATGAGTTTTTGATGTTTGAAGTGTTTTTATGATATGGGTTTTTTAGATTATGTATTGGGGATGATTATTTAGTTAAAAATTTTGGATTTTTATTGTTATTTGACTGAATGAATTATGAGTTTCATATTCCTAATCAAAACACAGTGTAAAAAGTTGTATTTTTTTAGGGTTTATGAGATTTTTACTAGTTTTTCTGTTTGGTTAAAAGTTATTGGATTGTGCGGTTTTTATATGATCATGTAGCTAGTTATGCTTATCGGGTTGGTTAATATATGTAGGAGTTTGACTAGTTGCTTGTGAAGCGAAAAATGGCTTTGGGATTAATCCTTGGAATTGGAAGGGCGTATAGAAGGAAGCGAACATCATCGCTCAGTATTCTCACTTCGAAGACGGGACCTCGTGATTACTACAAGGGAAAGAATTGTAAACCAACTGGTTTTCACACACGCAAAGGTGCTTTCTTTGTTCTCACTATGATTAATCATACCTAGATAGTACTCTAGTTATTTCCTTCATTTATTTTCCGATGATTAATCATAGATTCAGTTATTTAGTTATTTGATTTATTTTATATTGTATGTTGATGAAACTTTATTTGGTGGGCACTTTCTTTCTTTACAACTGTTTATGCATAACTGATTTCGAAAATACATGTTTCTGTGTAATAACGATGAAAAGTAAGTTTATTTGATAGTTTAGGAGTTGTTCATAGTCAGAGACAGATAAATGTTGGAACTTCCATACAACATACTTGCTGCTCATGGTCTTGTTGGCTGTGGTTCAGTGTTTACTTAGTGTTCTTTTACATTGTTTGTGAATGGTTTGAACTTGGACGATTTTTCTGGCTACATATCGTCAGCATGCGATTCTTTTAGTGTAGTTATATAGTAATTTTCAGACTCTCTTCAATCATTAGATAGGGGAAATGAATGTTGACGGATCCAAACAATGAAACAATACATTAGGACTTTTTAGAAACTTTCTATATGTGCCTACTCTATACTAGGGGTGAGCTTGACCGACCGAAACCCGACAAGCCCGACAACCCGACCGACCCGAATAGCACCCGACCCCGACCGAGAAGTATACGGGACGGGACTCGGTTTGGAAAATTCTATCTTTTCGAGATCGGGTCGGGTCGGGGAAAAACCCGAATGAAGCCCGAAAAACCCGACTGCCCGAATACTTGTTAGCTTAAGTCCAAAATATGCACCCCTTTTCTGCTTTTCATTCTTTTCATTGCTTTTCGACTGCCCGATATTATTTTATATTGTTGCCCATCATTATTCTTTACGTATATTGTAGCCCATGCTTATTCTTGCTCTGCCCGATGTCTAGCATGGGCATCATTATTCTATGTATGGCTTGTACATATATGGTTGTCATCAGCAACCTGAAAAGACAGAGATTCAACATATTCTTTTTGAGTTAATACATAAACTCCTTTAATATGATAGCAGCTCCAAATTAAATGGATCAAGCTCATCTCAAAAACCCGACACATGAATCAATATCATCTTCGAGGCCTACGTACGAATCATTTTTTGTTTTGGAGCTGTTTTGTCATCAGTAGCCAATTTTTTTCTTTCTTTTGGATCTGTTTTGGAGCTGTATTATGTAACATCAGTAGCCAAAATGAGAAAAACATCTCCTGCTATCAATCTTTTGCCTCTCACTGCTATCAATCTTTCTGCTGGGCTGGGCTTAGCTGGAAGCCTGGAAGTTTTAAGTGAAATCGGGCTAGGCCCGTTAGTCTCGACACCCGCCCGAAATCGCCCGACAAAATCTCGAACCCGACCGAGTATAAACGGGTCGGGACTCGGTCCAAATTATATAGTCTTCTCGGGTCTCGGGTTAGTCGGGTCGGGTCGGGTTCCGACCCGATGCTCAGCCCTACTCTATACTAGTATTTAGGTGTTACTACAGACATTTATACTGTATAATTTCCATTTTTTTGAACTTATGGATCACGAAAAGGTGAGGGTCTTGTGAGTTGTGATTGCCTGTTATTATGTATCTTTTGTTTATGTTTGGCTGTTACGTTTCTATTTCTGTTACCTATATTATTTTATTCTTCTTTATATTTATTTGTAGGTGGTTATGTTGTGGTGCAAGAGAAGTTGCCAAACTATGTAGTTCCGGATTTGACTGATTTTAAGGTACTCAAACTTGCCTATATTTATAGCTTTTCTAGATAACTTTTGATGAACACAAGCTTACATACGTGTAACAGGATTCTTAAGTATTTGATATATTTTTCCAACTCTTAAGGATAATTGGGTTTTTGACTTGA
Source organism: Chrysanthemum seticuspe (assembly GCA_019973895.1). Classification (NCBI taxonomy): domain Eukaryota; kingdom Viridiplantae; phylum Streptophyta; class Magnoliopsida; order Asterales; family Asteraceae; genus Chrysanthemum; species Chrysanthemum seticuspe. Next base: position 358,305,552 of record BPTQ01000008.1, on the reverse strand, counting down.
TACGTATCATTTTGCAGCTGAAACCATATGTTTCTCAGTGTGCTTTCGCTGCTACTACAACTGATGCTGGTTCAAGCAAGTGAATAAGACATGCATACTTAAATGTATGTCCTGATCCCGCTATCACGTTAAGCATAAAACCACCACCGTGACTGAAATATATAGGTTTTCTGTATTTTCATGAACTAGGACTTAATTTAAAATTCAAGATTTCAGTTGCTGTTTTAGGAGTTCTTTTTATATGGTTAATGCTTTCAAGAAAGTTAGAGGTGTGCATACATTGGTTCTGACCAACACCGGACTGCAAAGATTTATTTGATTCGATCAGTTTGGGTTGGGCGGGTAACGGGTCAAAACAGGAATTTGCTTCTATGGAAAATACACCAAAATTTCTCAAGTATAATGTAGCCGATACCGGAGTCAAAGTATTTTCTTATTTTATGTATTTCGATAACCGTAGACTTGGCCAATAACATGAGCTTTCGGTACAAAAAAGTCATATAATTGACTACTTCACCATATGACACGCATCATTTTTAGTCTATTTTTAGTTATTGAATATGAAATATCGAAACAAGTATTGAATGAATGGTTCGACTTATTCCAACTTTAGTTTCGTTGGCTGTTTGTTTGTTTAATACTTGGTAAACAAGGCCTTGGTCTGCGAGGTTTAGAGCATAATTTAAGCTACTAATGCCGATATTTGTAATTCCCCACCGTTCAAGCACATCCTTCCAAGTATCGGCTGCAATCTTACATGACACGACCATGTTCTTCCGGTTTTAATGTCATCGTCACACATTGGACATCTAACGGAGTCTAAATTTGTGCTTCTCTAATCGAGATTTTGTCTTGTAGGTAATCTTCTATTCACGACTCGCCTAGTATTAATGTTTGATTTTTGAAGCGCCACATTTACTAAGGAATAACAGTCAAGCATGAGTAGTTAGAACATAGAATTCCTTTTATTCAAAAAGATACAATGATAATAATGACAATATTGACAAATTTTACCATTTTAGTGACCAACAAATGCCCAATAGTTTAATAGAGAGTGAGGACTAATTCTAAAATTCCAACTTTTAAGGAAGGTGAATAAAAGATTAATGTTGTAGCTTTCTAATTATCTTCCTACTAATCTTCTTACCGCCACATGTCAAAAAATCACTGGCCAAAAAACCTAACCCACTTTATCATACTTCAATTAATACATGTCAAATAACGAGTCGAGCTCAAGCTTTCAATAGCTCGAGCTTGAGCTTTTCGAACCTTTATGTACGCAAATATTTATACCATTTTATATAAACATCTTAAATGCTAATGTGATTATTGGTATAATAACTAAGTATTTGTGTTATAAGGACTATCTAAACCTAAATTCTCTCGAATATTTCGTATAACATCGTGTATTTTCTTAAATCTATTGATGAATTTAGCTATCGAATAAAATATTTTTATATAAATTCAAGCTTTTCGAGTTAAGCTCAAGCCTAGATAATTAAAGCTCGTCGAACTATCAAGCCTACCTTATAATTTTCAAGCCGAGCTCAAGCCTTGTCAAGCTCGAGCTCGGCTTGACTCGATTACAACCTTAAATTTCTTAATGTATGGCTCAGTATTACACATTTGATGCAATAAATTTTGAGGTTTATTTTGTGGAAATTTCCAATAAGAGATTTTTCATACTAGAAAACAAACCACCTAAATCTTTTGTTTGTTTTATATTGGAACCGACTAAAGACTAGTTCGAGTCAATCAATCAAAAGCGTGAGCCACACTCAAACTTGACTTCCAAAACGTTTACCAACTATGCCAAAAAGTATAAACCGACATCTTATTCGTTTTATTTCCTTTTCATAAATTTAATAACCAATTATTCAAGTTTTGCTAAAAAAAATAAATAAATAAATATTCAAGTTTGCCCAAATATATAGTCCTATTATTTTTTTTAGCGAGGAAAACTGGATCTGAGTTATCTTTAGTGACACGGCGGTTATGTTTGGTAACTAGTATTTAGAAGCGTTTTAAAATAACTAGAGTAAACTGCAAAAATCATCCCTGTGGTTTGTGTATTTTCGCAAGAATCATCCCTATCTCATACATTCAGCATTAAACATCCCCAAGTCCACAAACCTTTAGCAATAATCATCCCTGAGCACTAACGTCGTTAGTTTTACCCGTTAAGTGTTAAATAATATTTTCCCGTTAGTCCCTCCGTTAACATTTGTTGCACCGTTAGTCCTCATTTTATGTTTTCGTCACTTTTTTACGTTTTTGTCCGTTTTTACTCGTTTTCGTCCGCTTTTTATCCGTTTTTGTCCCTTTTTTTATGTATTCGTCCGGGTTTTTTACTTTTTTTACGTTCTCGTTTGTCTTTTTTACGTTTTTGTTTGTTTTTACTGGTTTTCGTCCGTTTTTATATGTTTCGTCCGCTTTTTATTCGTTTTTTTAAGTTGTCGTCCGTTTATATACGTTTTTGTCCTTTATTTTTTTTACGTATTTGTCCATTTTTTACGTTTTTGTCCATTTTTTACGTTCTCGTCTGTTTTTTTACGTCTTCGTCCTTTTTTTTACGTTTTTATCTGTTTTCGTCCGCGTTTTTACATTTTCGCCCAATTTTTACGTTTTTGTCATTTTTTATCCGTTTTCGTTCGTTGTATATTCGTTTTCGCCAGTTTTGTTACGTTTTTGTCCGTTTCTTTCCGTTTTCGCCCGTTGTTTTACGTTTTTGTCTTTTTTTTCCTTTTGCGTTTGTTTTTTATCCGTTTTTTTACGTTTTTTTTTCTGTTTTTATCCGTTTTTGTTCGTTGTTTATTCGTTTTCGCCATTTTTTTTACGTTTTTGTTCTTTTTTTTACGTTTTTGTCCCTTTTTTTTTTCGTTTTCGTTGGAAAAAAAATATTTTCGAAAAAAAAATAAAAAATTTTGAATAAAAAACTTTAAAAAAATTTTGAATAAAAAAAATCTTATAAAAAAAAAATTGAAATTTTATTTTTTCAAAATTTTCAATATGTCGAAATTTGAATAAAAAAAATATTTGAAATAAAAATCTTATAAAAAAAAATTTTCAATATTTTTCGAAATTTGGACATATTGTAAAAAAAATTTCCGAAAAATATTGACAAAAAACGGACATTTTTTGAATTCTTTTTTTTAAAATTTTTTTTTCGGAAATATTTTTTTTCCAATTTTTTTTTTTGGAAATTTTTTTTCCAAATTTTTTTTCTTTTTGGAATAAATTTTCAATATGTTGAAATAGTACAAAAAATAAAGAAAAACGCACAAAAACGTAAAAAAAAATTGGCGAAAAAGATTAAAAAACAGGCGAAAACGGAAAAAAAATGACAAAAACGTAAGAAAATGGCGAAAACGGATAAAAAACGAACGAAAACGGATAAAAACAGACAAAAACGTAAAAAATCGGGCGAAAACGTAAAAAAAAGGGACAAAAACGGATAAAAACGTAAAAAAACGGTCGAAAACGGATAAAAAACTGACAAAAACGGACAAAAACGTAAAAATGTGACGAAAACGTAAAATGACGACTAACGGTGCAAAAAATGTTAACGGAGGGACTAACGGGAAAATATTATTTAACACTTAACGGGTAAAACTAACGACGTTAGTGCTCAGGGATGATTATTGCTAAAGGTTTGTGGACTTGGGGATGTTTAATGCTGAAGGTTTGAGATAGGGATGACTCTTGCGAAAATACACAAACCACAGGGATGATTTTTGCAGTTTACTCAAATAACTAGTAACTATTGATTAGCATTTTGTACAAAATGTTTGTTTGAAAACAAGCAACTAGAGTTGCTACTTTTTTTAAACGCTTCAAATCAAAATGCTACTTCTAGCAGTGGCGGAGACGGGAAGGGCTTGGGTGGGTACGTGCCTCCTAACGAAAAAAATTGCAGTGTAAATTTTCTAAAATGTCTGGCTATTTTTGTAGTTTGTCCCCATAACGAACTAATTTGTAGTGTAGTTTCGAGAAATTATCAAAGTTTGCCTCCTCGGCCATAACTTTCTAGCTTCACCTCTGGCTTCTAGTAGCATGTATGAGCAATTAGCGCTTCCACTTAAAAAATAATGATATACAACTATGTTGTTACCAAACGTTTTATCAAAACTAACACCTACCGCTACTTTTTCCTGCTACTGCTATCTTCGCCAAACATACCCGACAAGTAAATTATAAACTTCACATATCACCCCGTAAGACTCGTGGTCCCTAATCCAAGATCGACACTTTTTCTTATAATTTCTAAGTTTACATATCTTATCATAAAAGTTAAACAAAGGATCAATCCAAGCATGCAAAAAGGACATTAGCAGCTACTTTTTGTCTCAAATATGTTTTATGAAGAAAGTTCGTGTAAATTTAGTAACTAATGATAGATTATAAAATTATTATGATAAGAATGACAGGCTTCTCACATATAGAAGATGAATAATATATCATGTATCTATGTCCACTCAAGAAGTTTAAAGGAAGTTATGTGGAAAATGTATAATGATGAAAAGAATTATTACAAAAATGGTATAAAATAGTGATAATGATATATGCAAAACATATAAACTTATAGCGTCAACTTTTCTAGCTTTCGCAATATTATTGGATTGAGTAAAGTTCAAAATATATTCATGTGATTTACCTCATTTCATACTCTATATCATATTTCCAAAATTGTGACAAATATATCCCTCCATTAGTCAAAGTTAACTAATATTCATGGTATAAACAGTTTCTATACACATTTCATTTCAATAAAATTATATATGAAACACATATATACAATCCAACTCTAAATCATAAATAAGGACTATCAATATGTGGTGAAGATGGATTGTGGATCTCTTGGTATATAGTATTTGGTCTTCACTTTTTTAGCTTATAGGTTGTCTTTGTAACAACATATAGCCAGAGAGCCTTTTGGTCAGAATAATTTGTGGTTTTTTCTGTTTTTGGAATCTGTCATAGAAAACACAACCAAATGAGATACTGTTGTAGTTTGGTTAGAGTAACTAGATGACCTGTTTATGATGCATATATAAGGTGGTTTTAAAAAATGACTTCCATGTTAATCATGGATGTTATGATGTTGTGTATCTTGATTAACAGTATGCTGTTAATCTTTGTAACTTATGTAATGTAGGAATAAAAGTTACGATTGTCTACATTTTAATACTCTTGGAATTTGTCTCAAAATTGCAAGTAGAATGGTGGTCCTAATAAGGTAGTAAACTGAATGACAGTTAGTCAAAAATGGTTTAAAAACTATTGAGACCTAATCAAAAGAAGCTGTGAGAAAAAGATAAAAATTATGACAATAACAAAACTAATGAGAAATCTGTAAAACTAAATGAAATTATAAGAAAATACCTTAAAAGTATTTTAACAAGAAAAACCTTGTTTTGCCAAACAAAAATTTTAAACTACCAAAACTTACCACAAAGACTACTAAATACATAATAAATGAATAAAGCTCTATTAGTACAAGTAGTCTAAACTGATAAAGTTGGTCAACCTGAAATATGCTTGTTTCTTTGTTTTCTACCCTGGTTAATTTCCAGCCTTTCATTAAGGGATTGCATGTGATTATTTTTTGGATCTTTTTTCATGGATTATGCTATTTAAGCATGGGTATACAGCTATTCATACTTCAAGTTTTGGTTAATATTTGGAACAAAGTAACAAAATTTATGGCAGGACAATTTAGGTTGAATGAGTTACGTAAGGCAACAGAATATCAATGGGAGGATATGTTCATCTTGTATTGTCGGAGGGCATCGGTCAAGTATTGGCAGCTGGCAGCGGATATTAATAGGGTTTGCATGAAGGTGGATCTGATGAATCGTGAGAGGGGTTTTTTTTGTGGACGAGTTACAGGCTGCAGCTGCACAGTTTCTACCTAAGAAAATGGCAGAGTTTTCAAATGAACTTCAAAGGAAAGATTACATCAAACTGATGGAGCTGAGGAATTTGGCTAGCGAGTTCGAACTAAGGGGTCGGGAGATTGACCTTTTCACAGATAAGATTAAGGGTTTGTTGCCATGGTAGGGTCGATGATGCAATGGTGTATGTCTGTGTTGGCTAGTGTGTTTTCTAATAAAAGTGATGTGGGCTGAGGATGCCTAACACGAGTGTTTGTGTCTTAGTTTGTAACTTAAGTTGTTGTCCTGTAATCGTATGTTTCATGAAATTTTATGTTTATGAATTAATCTTAGTGGTCTGTGTCATGGCTATCTTAATCAAACTTGTGGTAAGGCAACTAACGCTATGACTGGCAAAACTAGTAATAGCAAATAGAATCAGGGTGGTTTACTAACCTGTAAAGAAACATGCAGACAAAGACTCCGCAATCACCAAATACACCTCCCTGCTTTGGAACATTCTGTGCAAGATGAAACTTGATCTGGTAGGTTTTCGGGTCGATTTCTTTCTTGTCAAACACACCTGTCTCCCGTAGAATCAAGGGAAGATTGACCTCCAAACAATTCCTCATATTGAGATACCAATCACGACCTTCATCTTCACAACGATAAGCAATGTCATAAAATATAACATTTCCGGATTGTATGTGAAACTGGGCTAGCGACCAATGCTTCTTAGGTTCATTTATCGGAATGAACACCTGCAAGCAATATAAATAAAAATAACATCAATTCCAAATGACAAAATTAAAGTGATATAAGATGTGTTGGAAATAAATACCCGATCAACATCAGCCCATGCCAACTGGTAAACTTCTTTATTAGCATAAAACAGTCCTGTAAGACTCTATCACCTTAATTCTTTTGTTGAGGTTCTGGCACTTCTTCCTCCGGCCCTCTATTTACATAGCGAAGAAAGGCAAAGGCTCTTGCTCGAATGCGTGACTTATGTCTCTTTTTCTATTTATAAAAAGTCAGATGAATCTACGCTCCTCGGCCTTAAGTGAATGAGAGGGTATGGGGTTCCGGGTCTTTTTCCAGTCACAATTGACTAATAGGCAATCCCATTTTTCCGTGCTAATGTGAAAGGACTCAATTCCTCTGAATCTTGAAGTAGAAGTGTCAAAAAATAACTCCTAACGATGCACCAATCTGCAAAAGATGGTCTGAAGTGCCAGAAATACATCACCCAAAGCTCAATGTGCTGTAGACATTTAAGAAAAACATATGTAAGGCTGATTGACGTAACAAATTTTGGGTAAGCATTATGCAGTTGCTAATCCAAAAATACTATTATAAATGCAATAAGATATTCTAATAAGCTAGGGAACTTAAAATAAGCTAATATCTAAATAAGTTAAGGTGGACCTAAAAAGCAGCCTAAATAAGCAAATAAGCTACACCAAGCAAATCATTAATAAGCTAAGGTGGGTGCTACTGTGGTGCGGCTACCACAGTAGCCTGAGGGACAACTTTTGAGGCAAATTATTAATAAGCTAAGGTGTGAATACGAAACTGAGCTTATGAAATCGTATAGTTAACCTAACCATGTTCGTTTTGCCCCTAATTCCAGCTACTAAGGAGCTTATGGCAGCTACTGGTGAGCTTAAGAAAACGTCTAATTACCACTGGTGCAACCTGTACCTCAACCCAGTAATCTTTGTACCACTAGCAGCCATACCAAATGATTTTTTGGATTTTTTTCCTTTTGAGAAAAGTAGGGCTGAGCATCAAAGTTCCAAAACCGAACCGGACCGACAAAACCGACCGAACCGACAAAAACCGAGCCGACCCGACAGCCCGTCGGTTCGGTTTCGGTTTCATGTTTTACATGTTTTCGGTTTGGGTCGGGTCGGTTCAGTCTGGTCCTGCCCAAAACCGACAAAAACATACCAAAATACACCTAAACCTAACCGAACCGACGGCCCGACGTAAAACCGAACCGACCCGACGGCCCGTTGGTTCGGTTTCGGTTTAGGTTTTTCATGCATTTCGGTTTTCGGTTTTGTCGGTTCGGGTCGGTTTTAGACCGACGCTCAGCCCTAGAGAAAAGTTATATAAGCTGGTTAAATCTCTATTTTTATTTTTTATTTTTTTTTATGACAAATTAAAATGACTCAAATAGCTGTACTAAAACTGACAGAATGACTAAATTGAAAACTAAAAATGACACTAGATAACTTTATTAATAGACTCAGACTTAAATCCTAAAGGCAAAATCAGATTACAAACAGATTAAAACACTAATTTTAACAACTAGAATGCAATAAAGATTGCCCTACATTAAGCTTAGACTGAGATTACTTAGATAATCCTACATTAAATGCAATAAAGATATTCAATCCTTATGGGCAATCCCAAACTTCCTTTTACTCCTAAACCAAAACAATCGCATAAAAGAAAAGCATATACTAAAAAAAAACTTATTTTAATTACCTCGTCACGGAACCAACCTTCACGATTAGCGTCAAGCCCAACAAAACAATCCCAGAAAAGACGATCAACAACAATATCATTGGACCAAGGAAACTTGCAACGAGGACACCAAGAATTTTGTATAAAATCCTCCAACTCACGATGGACAAAAACTTTATCAATCCTTTTGGATGGCCTTTTTAAATCCTACATGGTATACAAAATATAAGTAAATAAAGATGAATAAACAACATCGTGATGGATGATCATTTGATTTATCAATACTTAATACGTAGAACTAAAAGTGCAGAACACAAATGTTTGCGGATGCTGATACATAAACTAAATGACCTTGAGTACAACATCTACAGATGCTATTGTATGACATACCTCTTGCCAAGGTTTGAGATCACTACACAGCTTAATCATAAAAGGACTGCGGATATGATTTTTCTTTTGGAGTTGATCCAGAGGAGGGACTTTCACAGGAGTATCTACTTTCGTAAATTCCGGCCTAGGTACTAGTTGATGATGCTTCTTCTTTGATACACAATTTTGCAAAGCAAGCTTCATGTGAGGGGCTTTCCTTTAAGAATCGTTTAAGCTCATCTAGGGATAACAATAACAATAATAAATAAATGCACATCGGATAAACTAAACATTATTGTTATTGCTAAAGGTTTCTTCGTCATCATCATGTGTTCTACAAAACACATCTACAGCCCCAATCCTAGACGATCAACTCTAAGACGGTTACAATCTAACAGGGATCCATGATCCTTGAGGCTGACCAACTATAAGTCGACTACACTAAAACTCTAGGCATCCCACGCCTAGGTTTTCCCACACACACACCCCTTTGTCTGATGTTTACATTGTTTGACACTTTTATAAACCTAATTCCCTGTATCTCTTTATATAATAGAGACACTAGGGTTACAAATGACTACAAGGGACTAGATAATAAATACTTCTTTGCCAAGTAGGTCCCTTGTCTTTCTTTGTCTTCAATAGTCCTTCATCTTTCATGTACTTTGTCTTATCAACTTTAAATATAGTTCCCAACAATCTTCCCCTAGTTGATAATGACAAAACCAAATAAGCACGAACAAATATGTCATGAAAGATAAACAAACTTCCCCTTAAACATACAATATCACCAAGGATCTTCAAGTTGCAATCTTCTATGTAAATATTCTTCCCGTTTTTGTCATCTTCAATTAGGGGTCATAAGTGAGCAACCTTGATCTTCACAACTACGAATCAATATCATACGTCCAACCCATCCTTCCAATGTTTCAAATTACCCACCATTAAGTTTTCCGCATCTAAAAATGAACTTGAAACAGTAGAAATCAAAATCAGCAGTAGTAATAACAACTAGCAGTTGTAAAAACCTTCACCTCGAATGATGCATGCAAATGGTTAAATATTTTAACATTAAGCTTCCCCTGAAACCCATATATTAACCATTTTCTTGATTCTTCAAATCTGTAGGCTCCATGTAATGATTACTTGTGAAGAAAACCAAGTATAACCAACTTGATGCTGAAGTAGAACAACCCAAACCTGTGTCTTATATCTTGCACTAGAGACGACATCGAACATATACCCAATCATGGTGTATAGGGAGACCGCAATCTCTTGACAATAATCACTGAGCACAATAACGTAACTCCTTCAAGTGTTTTGCCAATTCATTGTCACATGAACGAACAAACAAGTTATCTTAAAAGTGAGAACAGCCACTTTAAGATATAATAAAACACAAACCCAAATAATTCCACTTCATCTTCAAATAAATGATAAACGCCTTTCTTCGTAATCAACTATGACAATAAGAATGAGCCATGAACCTGTTAAGAACAAAAACCAAAATCCTCTTGTGTGTGTGAACCATTCTTGCTTCCACTTAAGTCCAAAACTATTCGAGAACCAAAAATCATATGTTGACCGATATCGAATGATATAAGCAGCGGAAACAATGTATATCGAACAACATTAGCTTTAGAAAAATAATTCTCGAACAAGCTTCACCACATCAGTAGCTTTCTTTATCAACATAATCATGCTCCTACCGTCCAAGTAAACAAAATATATACATATATCTTATTATATCCATGTACCATTATCTCCTTGTATATATAAAACATTTACCTCCACTGTCCCATACTCTCATGTATCCAAATCTCATGCACATGTTAGTAATATTAATTCAAGGATATGAATGGAACAGTAATCATTATTCTATACGTAGACATATAGTGAGCAACAAACTATCAGTAGCACATGCACCTACCAACTTGTACCTCAAAGCATTATATCCAACCGACCCATGCGCATATAAACACCTTTAACCTGATCCCACGTGAGAAAATATATAATATTAACAATCAAGAACCAAGCAATTCACCATTACCATCAATACAAGTCGATAGTAACTTTGCCTACATACTCTTCTCCTAAAAGAATATCAGATCACGAGTAGCTAGCAAAGCAATCCAAAACAACAAATAAATCTTGAGCTGTAGTAACCCATGTTAGCAGTGGAAACATCAAGCTAGAAGTGGTAACCATCGAACACTAGCAGTGGTAAAGAGTATTGTAGCAGTGGTAACAAACTAACTAGCAGTGGTTCGAGAAGCTAGCAGTGGAATCAATACCTGAGCAGTGGTAACTACCTGATAGATGTGGTTACTTAGAACAACGATCAGTGGTAACACTCAAAGCTAGCAGTTGAAATGTTAGTTCGAGCAGTGGTAACAAGAAAGTGATAGCAGTGGTAACCAAAATAGACTTGCAGTTGTAACTGCTCTTTGTAGTAGAGTTTAGAAACCTGCTTCTGTACCAGTGATAACCAAGTTCCACTAGGTGCTTCAATACTTCAGATTATAACAAAATATATAAGGCCAACGAAACCCTAAAATTCGTATACCTTTTGATCCAAATCTGCTTCTTCAATGTTTAATAACCACTAATCATTATATATTCAACTTCCACAAAGAATTAACTCAAGTAAAACACGAATTAAGCAAGTTGAATAGCATAAAAACCCTAAAAATTCGAATATTATACCTCCTTCAGCAGCCATATTCGACATAGTATAACTTTTTATTGAGAGCTCAGATCGACGATCCCTCCGGTGGAAAGTTAGATTGGTATATGAAGAACATCCACCTAAAATTTCAGCCCGATCCAACGGTTAACGAAAAAGTTATACCTGTTTGAAAACTGACCTGCAGAAGCATTACGGGAATTTTTTCAGAATCGAATTTTTCTTCTTTTCGCCATCTTCTTCGAGAAACCTTATAGATCCTAGATATCGAGAGCCACCCGCTCTGAAACCACATGTTAAGAATCGTTTAAAGCTCATCTAGGGATAACAATAACAATAATAAATAAATGCACAGCGGATAAACTAAACATTATTGTTATTGCTAAAGGTTTCTTCGTCATCATCATGTGTTCTACAAAACACATCTACAGCCCCAATCATAGACGATCAACTCTAAGACGGTTACAATCTAACAGGGATCCATGATCCTTGAGGCTGACCAACTATAAGTCGACTACACTAAAACTCTAGGCATCCCACGCCTAGGTTTTCCCACACACACACACCTTTGTCTGATGTTTACATTGTTTGACACTTTTATAAACCTAATTCCCTGCCAAGTAGGTCCCTTGTCTTTCTTTGTCTTCAATAGTCCTTCATCTTTCATGTACTTTGTCTTATCAACTTTAAATATAGTTTCCAACAGCTTTCAACATCTGGTTTCTACTCTTGACAATTTTTTCTTCTTCCATCAAGACCCGTAGCCTCTCTTCCTTGACTCTTTGCAACCATCGAATCTCAGCCTTTTGCTTTTCAGCTGCTACACGATCTTGGGTAGCCAAAAACACACAATCATTCTGTGTGCATGGAAATACAATCAAACTTAGTATTTACTTTAAAAAACAATTTAAATGTAATGTAGCTCAAGCTGTACAAACCTCTTCGACATATTTCTCAGATACTTTCTCATCTTCGACACACTCATTCTGCAAGAAGTAAAGTGCATAGTCATAAATGAAATTAAAAAAAAAAAAAAAAAAGTAATATGTATTAAAACTAAAAGTTGAAAAAACCTCTTGGAAATCATCAACATTTTTCTCCCGTGATGATTCGATTGCCGAATCAAACAAATTTAGGAAATTATCATTTAAATTTGAGCAAAACTCATCACCAAGATCAGTAACCTTATCATCACTATGCTGTAAAATATATTAAATAAAATGTAAGCAATTCAGATAACTATCTCAGCCTCTTGTTACATACATGTAAAGAAAAAAAATAATACTAACCAGTGATTTGTACTGCTGGGTATGTCCATCATATTTTTTTCTTATAAAACACTGCCGTATATACAGAAGATCAAGAACATGAATCAGTTAGTAAACTCTTAAATATGTACGTGGTATTTTTGGATTACCAATTAAGCTAATCCAAGCACCTACTCAAAACATAAAGTTATGGTTATCGTTATAAAAATACCTGAATAATGGTTTCAAGTTTCCAAACCCGTACTCTCAAACTCTTGACCTCTGCAGGTAAAATCAACAAACCATTGCAAATATCCTGCAATGTCTTAACACGATCCTGAAGAGTAACACGAGGCTTCTGCTCTGATTCTGACATACTATGCATTTTCGAGCGAGCTTCTGCTCGTTTACGCAAATAATCCTCAAAAAGATCTCCATGGACAACAGGCGGGGGTCTCGGTGCATACCAGTTAAAAAACCTAATGCCTCATGTGTACCACTCTGAATCTGCCTCAGCTCTCGTCGGATATAGATCATTGTTTGTTTCTTTGTCCTAACAAAAATACAATACAAACAGGAAGTGAGATAAGCATTAACCATAATCATAGTCAACTAGTACATTTACAAAGATAGTATAATCTTTAAACACTAGCCTCAGGAAAAAGCTTCTCGAAATTCTCCAATTTTTGAAATGAAACATTCTTAGACCATGAAAGTGCTCTTGGGATAACATCTATTTCCTTACTCCACCAAAGCCAGCTATGTGTAGAAGACTCTAAGATCCATATCTGAAAAGGAAAAAAAATAAAAATAAAATAACAATAAATAATTCTAGTTAAAAACAGATTTTAGCAACACTTAAAACAAATAATTATAGTTAAAAACAAATTTGTGAAACAATTTTAACATTGAAACGACATAAAACAAATCCAGCCAACGAATATTCCAGCTTCTGAGTTGACTTGATATTTCGAATGGCATCGTACAACTGTCTCCAAATGAGTTCCCCCAAGGAAATTTATTCCAGTCTTCAAACTTCTCAACCATCCTAAGATATGTATCATCCACCACATATAACAGGTCACGCCCCATAAATATGACCTCAAGAGATAACAAAAGGCAAACTCGGAATGCGTCTTCATCAGATACTTTGGTAAAAAGCACTTCATCCTCAATCAAACATAGAAGATCTATGCTTTTTAAGTTCTCACCTACCTTATGCGGAAATACACGGTCACGAAATATGATATCACCAATCCTAAACTTACAGAAACTAGGCATTTCAAATTTCAAAGCAGTTATGAGGTGAAATTGACGACGTCCAAAATGAAGATGATGTCCATTAACATTATAAACTAGTGGCAAATCAAAGTGGTCATCATCAGACTTAATTTGCTTTTGAAGCATATAATGTATAAGACTCTCATCATTCTCAAAAAATTCAAATCCAACCATGGACCAAAGCATGTTGACCGAAACAGTCTACGACGGTTTTCATTTAATCTGTCTTTAATCAATTGAAAGTAACGCAGTTTGCTTCGAACGTGAAGCTTTGCATCAGATTCCCATACATAGAAAGCAATTTATAAATCTTATGAACATGAAGTGATATGGAGGCTGACAGTAATGAGAGTAACAAAGCAAATAAGTACTATGGGTGCTACTGTGGTGCTGCTACCGTAGTAGCCTGAGGGACAACTTTTGAGGCAAATTATTAATAAGCTAAGGTGTGAATACGAAACTGAGCTTATGAAATCTTATATTTAACCGAACCATGTTCCTTTTGCCCCTAATTCCAGCTACTAAAGAGCTTATGGCAGCTACTGGTGAGCTTAAGAAAACGTCTAATTACCACAACTTGTGCCTCAACCCAGTAATCTTTGTACCACTAGAAGCCATACCAAATGATTTTTTGGATTTTTTTCCTTTTGAGAAAAGTTAAATAAGCTGGTTAAATTGCTATTTTTATTTTTATTTTAAATTTGGTGACAAATTAAAATGACTAAAATAATTGTGCTAAAACTGAGAAAATGACTAAATAGAAAACTGAAAATGACCCTAGTTGACTTTTTTAAAAGACTCAGACTCAACACATCTTATGACAATAAGCTACCTACACTGACTCAATTAAACAGATGACTTTTAAAACAAAACTCAACTACAAGATGAGGCATCTACTTTACAAAATCGCTAAAGAAAACTCAATTAAGTTGTACACATTTCAAGCCGGGACATTAAACCAGTTAATGGGTGTTTTAAGTTTGAGCTTATTTGAAAAGCTAAAGAAGGGGTGTTCTAAGTTTGAGCTTATTAAACCAGTTAAAGAAGGGACATTACTTACAACTCACGACCCCTTAGTTCCAACTCGCTAGCCAAATTCCTCAACTCTTTTATTCATCTAAAGACTTTTGTAGCAGTTTGCGCAAAATGTCTAACCAACAATAATAACTTAACCAATCTAAGACAATAAAACCATGTGGTAATGATGACATCAATTATTGTAACCTATGTTGATAATGTGCGTTATTAGCTAATAAGATGCAATATGACACTGACTCATAACCTTAATAAAGTTAATCCAAAAACCCACAAAAACGATACAGGGGTTATCAAAAGCTTTTACAAATTCAAATAAGCCCAATTAAGGGGTTATCACATCCAAAAAAAATAAGCTAATCCAAAAACCCACAAAAACGATACAGGGGTTATCAAAAAAAAAATCTCCAAAACAGGGGTTATCAAAAAAATATTGTAATTCAAACAAAAAACTGAGATTAAACATAAATGAGAACTAATTAAGGGAGAAACTTACCATTCGTATAATAAAAATTGAAATAATTACGGTTTTGATAATGTGTGTGTGGATTTGTGTGTGTAAAAGGATTTGATTTACTGAATAAAGATTTGATTTACTAAATTAAAACTAAATTAAAAAACCAAAAAAACTAAAAGGATTTGATTTTACTGAATAAAGATTTTGATAGTTCCAAATGATACCTTTTTACAGATCTACTTTTTCAATCGCACATTAGCCGAAAATCGCACACTGTCATTCGCACATCTGTTTGGTCGGATATTGTATGTATGGTCGGGGTTGTGGGCCAACTAATAATTGAAAGTGTACTTATTGTCCGGACACGTGTCAATATTTTAGTGAAATCGCACATTCGCACATGACCAATTTTGAAAGAGAGGTTTATTTTGTACCAAATGGTGACCTTTAGGGAACTTTTTGTCCCCTTTTGAGAATTACCCCTTATTTTAATCCTTAATTTTAAAAACTTAAAAAAATTATTTCAATTTCTAAAATACTTTTGATTAAAAATGGTAACAACATCCACTATTAAATTAATATTTTAAATATAGTTTAATCCTCAAACTTTTATCATCTTTCGTTTATAACACATAAATTCTCGCAATGACTACATATTGAATTTGTAAGTTGCATCAAATGTCACCGCAAAACATAAGTTCGCAAGTATAATTATTTCCCGTATACATCGTCACTTTGCGCGATATTCGTTTAGTTTTAACTTAAAATCCCATAAATGAAAAAATAAACTAGTTTATTATGCTATGTTTTCCATTTTGTATAATGCCCTAAAAGTCCAAAACATGCTACTGTAACTTTGTACGTTTTAATAAAACCGATTAGCTTTTGGCAATTTGCTTTTATTAATTCTTGTATTAAGTTTCTTTTTTAAGAGGTAAGAAAATACCATATCAAACACTCTAGCCGTACGTGCATTAGCTTAAACTTAAAGTCAACCTAAACTACTTGACTTTTCAAAAACAAAAAAACTTATACAAAATGGTCAATAAAAGTAATATTAATGCAACTCTATCGAAACTCCTATGAACCCTCATAGAAACTTAACTTTTAGCCTTTCACAAACCCTATATATACAACATAAAATTCACAAATTCACAAATTCACCTAACCATGCAAAACTAGCTAACCCTAGTAGTTATATTACTATATATACATACAAACCCTAAAATGAACAACAACAATAGAAGAAGAGCACCATCATCTTCCTCAAAAAAATGCAAGAAACACCCGAAACACGAGCAATCTCCCGGAGTTTGCTCGTTGTGTTTACGAGATAGGTTAGCGAAGATAGCGAAATCTTCATCAAGAGTCGTTGCGTACAACGACTCCTCTTCTTGTTCTTCATCTTCTGTGTCTTCGGTATCTTCTGTTTCTTCGTCTTCTTCGTACGTTGCATCTCCCATGCATGATTATAGAAAGGGCAAGCTGAAGAAGAGCAAATCCATGGCATTTGTTAGTGAAAGAAATTTGGAAAATGATGTAAAGAAGAAAAGTGGATTTTGGTCAAAGTTGATGCATTCAAGAACTATGAGAGAAGTATTGACCACAAGAGTTTGACTTGATTTTCATAATTTTTTAAAAGAAAAGAAAAACTCTTTGTACTATAAATATACTTTTCTTTTTCTTTGGCTTAGTTTAGAAACTAAATATGGAAGTGTGTTATAGAATAGAAAAGTAGTAGATTATTTATTAGTGATTTGTTGAGTAAAATTCATTTGGTCAATGCGTTATACAAATTTTCTATATATGATTAATGATTATTATAATATAATAGGATTGTATAACAAGTGATCTCAAGACATCGTTTAAGATGCGTTTTGAACTTTACTTTTAAATTGAAAAATATGTTTAATATAAATTAATTAATTTTATAATTTATCTTATTTGGTTCTGTTTTTGTAACTAATAAGTTTATAAAAAGTTATTTAATTATTTACACTAATGACTTAAAGGGCATCGGTTAGACAAACCCGTTAATATATTGCTTGATGTGCCAACCATGTCCCAAAGTCCTTGGAAAGAATAATATAGTTTACTCATTTTAGGTGTGATATAGTTACTTAGGTATATAGTATTAATGGAAATACGAATTTATCCAATTAAGTTTGTAAGAGATAATTATAGTTGTGAAAACAAAAATATATACAAATTCGTATTTGATCTAGTGAATCCTACTCAGCTAATATACCAAAGAATTTTTATTTAAATTTTAATTTGTACTTCCATAACTAGTTTATCTTAGACAACATTTTGCATATTGCTCCTAAATTATTAATCATATTTATTCAGCTTGAGAGAAAATATTAAACATAAATATAACAAGTTTTGGTGATTTTAGTGTCATCAACTATTTTAGTTAATTGCGGTTTACTAGAGACCCTTCGGTTTTAACCGAAAATAACTGCTTTTAACTGTCATCTAAACTGTCACATATGTCTGTTATTTAACATATATATCTGGTTTCATAAGGACATACGAATTCACACAATTCTCTCTGTCTTGCTTCGTTCTCTTGTGCCAAGAAACAAAGTGTTCTTCTCGAATTATCCCGATAAAGATTTTGTGATACCCAGGCACCAATAGAGTCGAAATACTTTATACATAAAGTGAACTTACACAATTCGTAAAAATATTTAAGAATATCATCAACCTAAACCCAATTTCTAACAACAGGTTTATATGTCGATGTTAGAGATAATATTGCTCTAACATTTATAGTCATACCTTGTTTTTCATTCAGATTCACGTCAATATATATAAATATGCAAAACAGAACTTTTTGGCATATTATATTTTCAACTTGATATTATCTTAAATACGACTAAACCAACACACCTATATCCAGTGACGGACCCAGAAAAATCGAATGTGGGGGGCAAAATTTTTTTTTTACGATAGCAACAAAATGCGAAAGAAAAAACTAGAATCGTAATGATAAATCGAGTATTTTTACTTAGACATGAAGGATTTATAAGGCTTTAATGAGTTAAATGTTGGATTTTAGTATATGGGTGGGGGCAATTTGAGTTTTTAGTGGGGGTCACTTTCGAAAAAAGGTCAAAATAAAAAAAAAAAATTACACTAAAATATCAACTTTTTCGGCTAGCTATGGAGGGCGCCTGCCCCCCATATTTACTAGCTAGGTCCGTCCCTGCCTATATCGATGGCTTCGAATAGATCGATCCACGTACTCCATGTTGATCCGAATATTAATTTTATAATACCTTTTTGTGTCTAAGTCATTCCAACATCAAGTAAACAATAGCACCTAATTGTTTGGTATTTTTGCTTGATATATATAAGCGCCTATTAAAAAAGCCTTTACAACTAAACAAACATAACAATGAGTTTGAGACTTACTACTTAACTAGTAGGGTATTCGCGGTTGTAATTAAAAAAAATTATGAGAAATGTTTTTTAGTTTATATTTCTCGATACAATAACTTTATGGATGATGACAATTTCAGGTTTGAATAAAAATAAGCGCTATTAAACTAACTCATATAAAAACTGTAGATTACTCTCGTGATGTTGCGGCAATACATATGCGGTAGCTGGTAATATTATGAAGGTATAAGGTCAAATTAGTTGACAGTGACTTATAGTTATAAATGAGTATAAGACAATGTCAATTCATTACATTTATTCGGTATAAGAAAAATGTACCTGCTAATCAATAAACATCATATTTTATTTTAGATTTTTTGCATCATATCGTTTTAAAAAGTAGAGGTGTATCATGTTAAGAAAGATTAGTTCTACATATATACACCTTTTAAAGTTTATTTTTTGTTAAACTTGTTGGTATAGTAAGTAAACGAGTGCTTATAAATGCAAATAAAACTCATATATTATAAAAATCATTTTGAGTTAACTAAGAAAAGAGATATTTAATTAATCAACCTTGTATATATGAGTAGCATAACATATATTAAATCATAGACTTAACAATTAGCACTTTGCATTATTTTTTCAAGTTTTGTAGAAAACATTTGTTTTAGTTGATTTTTTCGAAAATTTCAAAAGGTGTCTTAAATGGTTCTTGATGATGCTCTTATGATTAAATCATATTTTTTCGAACTTTGTAACTCGTTAATTCTAACATTTCTAATTGGGGCTTTTGCATATATATCCTCTCGAAAATGCAAAATTGCATATATATCCAAAGCATGCATAAAAACTATTGTAAAATATACATAAAAAACTTGTACAAAAGATATATATGCAATTATTCACTTTAGGAGGGATATATATGCATTTTTGCCTTTCTAATTCTATCGATTTGTTTATGTATTTTTTTACCAAAAAAATACAAATTCAAAATAAATAATGAAAGATGATTTGATACAAGCATTAGTAGTGTGTATATGATGTATTAACATTTATATTGCTTAAAAATGCATTAATAAAAGTTTTACATAATTTATTAGAAAAAAGATTATTCATGCATTATATGTAATATAAATATAGATTATAGTTGCTGAAAAAAAACAAAAAGTTTAACATCTGTTAACAAGTTGGGTACTAAAAATTGACTTGGGAGTAGAAAGAACACCTAGTTTGGCCCATGATCGACAATATATTTTTGAACTTCTCCACAATGTTTTGTCTACCCTAATGGAAAGAGAAAAAAAAGTGTCTACTTTTTATTTTTTTTATTTTAAACTTTATCCATTAAAATGCACATGCTAATCTAATATAATTAAGGATCAGCAAAAAAATACCGAAAATCGAATCGAATCAAAAAACTGAGTTGAACCAGACCGACCGAAATCGAATTGATCATATTCGGTTCAGTTCTAGCCAAAACCGAGAAAAACACACCTAAATCATGTAAACCGAACCGAACTAAATGGACAGACACAAAACCGAACTAAACCGAGTCACTTCCGTTCGGTTCGGTTCTCGGTTCATATCTTCCACAAAATAAGTTTTTCGATTCGGTTCGGTTTTGACCCGATGCTCAATCCTACTAATCTGTACGTTCGTCGATTTCGGGTTTTTTGTAAACTTTATTAAGAAGCATGCTTATTGACTTAATAAAAGGTAAGCTAATATTTTCTACATAAGAATATTCTTAGTTGTTAAAGCATAACACTCTCATGTTCAAAAGCTATTCAAAAACACGTTTTGTGATAATTTTGTTCACTACTTGTGTACTTATTAATTTCCCCACACCAAACCTTTTTTGAACGCTTTTTGAGAGAAATGCATATTGTTCCAAGAATTGCTAATGATCACTCAAACAGTCAAATAAATCGCCTTCTAGTTACTAGACGAATAATCGCTCAAAATAACGGTATATAATAGTAAATAATTATACTTTCGAACTTGTGGTTCTGGTGTGACTTTTGATGTGACATTTACGAGTTCAACTTGTAGTGATTGCGAGAGAAAAATTACGAGTTATAAACGAAAAATGTTAGAAGTTTTGATGATGAAACAATATTTAGAATATTAATTTAGTGGTGAGAATTGTTACCTAACAGTATTTGTACATGCTTGAAGATATGTGTTGCGATCTTCATCTTTAATCTTTCGGTTTTCACTCATGTAACGCCTTGTCTAACATGGCATTTGACTTGTATTTGTACATGCTTGATTGCTTGAAGATATATGTCGCGATCTTCTTTAATACTTCGGTTTTCGCTCATGCAACGCCTTGTCTAACATGGCACTCAATCACGTGAATGATTATCGAAAAGGGCAAATTTTTCTCTAAAAGGTGTAAATCGATAGGAACACCTCAAACTTATGCATTTTTTTATGCCAACCAGACCCGGCCCCAAGCAATGATCACTTGTTCTCATTGACCTAATTAGCCAGAAGTTAGGATTGAACCCAGGCCATTTTCTTCAAGAAGTCCTCCTTGACCGGTCAACTGAGCATTTGCAATAAAGAACTGATACCATTTGAGCAAACCAAGGTTGGCATATTTTTATCTGTTAAAAATAGCAAAGTGGTGGCTGACGGATGTATATTGTGGAAGATGATGCATGTTAGGAACAAAGGTTGATGTTTTGGTCAAACATGATACACTCACTTCATTTTAGCTTTTAATCATCATTTTCAAATTGGTTTTTAAGACAAAAGAACACTTTTTATGATGCACACATGCATCTTGCAGAAAGGTAGATACCACCCAAAACACACTTCTGTCCCAACCTATTAAAACCCGTAACCCACTCAAGTTGACACTTACAAAATTTTATACAAGTACGTCCTACTAGAATGCAGAAAAGCATCGTGCATTATCATATGACAGATAGATAGTCTTAAAAGGTCTTGATTAAACCACGCTTACTGATTCACACATCATCCAATTAAGGAAGCAACATCAACGAAACACGCAAAAGAAAACATTACGAGAAGTACTGAAACACAAACTACAAGATACTAGTTCAGACACTTAGGACACGTAATATTGGGAAGTTCATCCAAATCAAGCCCTTTCACCACGGATACGCCTAGCAAGCTGAATGTCCTTGGGCATGATGGTCACACGCTTGGCGTGAATTGCACACAGATTGGTGTCCTCAAACAGTCCCACCAGATAAGCTTCTGCTGCCTCTTGCAATGCCAGCACCGCGTGGCTTTGGAAACGCAGATCAGTCTGTAGATGTATATTGTAAGAATCAAAATCCGATGGAATCATATAAACTGTAAAGGGGTGTTTGGATGTGTGTTTTTAAATGGATTATGTGATTTTACATCACGGATTATAGTCTGTAATAAAAGTATAAAACATTAATATCTACAGCGACCAGAAAATGGAATTCTCATAAAAAATAATAATAATAATAAATAAAATAAAATAAAATTTTAAAAAAAAAAAAAAAAAAAAAAAAAGGAGGGTTGCTTTTTGTGGGATGGGCGTTGAATTCTCAAAACAAGGTTGAAATAAGGGTAATCAGGTACTTTTTTCATCGTTTAATAATCGTTATTTTGTTGCACCTGATATGTAATTGATTATTTGACACACAGATAACGAGATAATAAGATGCAGCATCAGTTTATCCAAATATTAAAAGCTAATTACCAAACTAGAACACAAATCCATACACCCTAAAAAAGATCACAGACAAGATAACAAAGAGGCAAACCTTGAAATCCTGAGCAATCTCACGAACAAGCCTCTGGAAAGGAAGCTTCCTGATCAAAAGTTCAGTACTTTTCTGGTACTTACGGATTTCACTGCATCATATGATCATACAACATCAGAACCGATCAAACATAAGCATAGTGAAAATGAAAAAAAGACACACAAAATGCAAAGTGTGAGCCACAAACCGAAGAGCAACAGTTCCAGGTCTGTATCTGTGAGGCTTCTTCACACCACCAGTAGTTGGAGCAGACTTGCGAGCAGCCTTTAACACCAGAAAATTATAGTTACAGGATTGTTTCAGAAAGCAAGCCAACAATAAAGGGAAATATAAAGAAAAGTGGTCTCCCTTTCAAGTTTCACGTTATTTCGATCTCCTAAGGGTCAAACGGGCAACCTTTTAACTATATATCTAAAAAGGAAACAGGCCAAAAGGCTAAAAGTTCCCCAAAGTGTAGTACATAAACCGCCTAAATCAATTTCATTCAAAAAATTATATGATTGTTGAGATTGTATGTTTTTACTAATCATATTTGGCAAATATATTCCAAATTCGGTACAAATAGCATTGCAGACAACCCAGCCTGGCACATATTGAACCAAGTAACCAACTGACCCGACTTACACATTCGTGACCACTAAGGTAATCCAATAACAAAGTAATGTCAATCTTACTAATTAAGCAATAGAAGACTATACCTTGGTAGCAAGTTGCTTCCTAGGGGCCTTTCCTCCAGTTGACTTACGAGCAGTTTGCTTAGTACGAGCCATCTAAAATTTTAACAATATAAGATCAAACTGTAACCCAATTTACAACTCAGAAAAAAAACAAAAATCTAGATACAGACAAGCAATGTTTAATAAAAATGCAATCTAAACATGGTAATGATGGCTGATTAGTTATCTAAACATGGTACATCAAGGTCAAATATGTTAACTGTGTGGGTGTGAAGGCCTGTCTGTATCACTGTATCTCGATGCAAGTATGCAGCTATGATAATAAAATTCGTTAATGTCCAAAAAACCAACTCTAAAACCTCCTTTGTAATACTTGTAAGACTTGCATAGATTCATGTTTTAGGCACCAGATTTATTATATATTTCATGCATCCTAGAAAGTATAATTAAGAGTGGAGTTATTTCTATCAAAATACAATAAAAATAAGGTTAATGTCATAAAAAAGCAGCGAAAAATTTTACAGAATTGTCTATTTTGGTAAATAAACCTTTATTTGGTCCACTTTAGTTATCATACTTACACGTGTTGACTCATAAAGGTCACTAATTTCCCAGTTTTTCAACCGCAAAACCGTTCACAATGTCTAACATGCCATAAGGCTATAATATAGACATGTTTTGACATTTTTAGCCGGTGTGTAACTGAAAAGGGGCAAAAATATAAAATGTACGATAACTGAAGATTTTCCCCTCTTTCTAAACGTGTCACCAAGATTACGTCAGCGTTTAAGTATAACTTACGTTATATTAGAGCTTTTAATCAGTTATGCTGATTATTCGTTGAAATACTGCGAAAATAATCACCAATATGACTTACACATGTACATATAGTAACCAAAGTGAATCAAAAAAAGGTTTAATCACCAAAACTGAATCACATGAAGTACGTTGCTATTTTATGACATTAACAAAAAACATAGAACTCCTTTCGATTTTAACTCTATTTTAGAATAAGATGATAATTTTATATTCTTGCTGATTTCGGCGCGAGGTTGTCGCACCTTGTTCATGGGACATGAGTCAATGACCATTTTCGATTTTCTCAAAAAAGTAACTTTGACCTAAACAAAATGGTAAAATAATACCGTTTTTGTAAATTTTGCTAGAAATTTAGTCAGCTAGATTTAAGCATACGTGTCATACGAAATCCTTAACAACTTTAATTCCAAAAAACCGGGTGCGTCAGATAGAGGGTAATGATCGCTGATTAGTTATCTAAGAATTGTAATATCGAGGTCAAATATGTTAAATTGTTAACTGTTTAGCTGTAAAAACGTGTCTGTATCTTAATGTGGGTATGTAGCCATGATCATAAAACTCGTTAATATTCGTATGACTTACATATATTCATATTTCACACATCCTAGAACATATAATTAGGACCCGACAATTTTAGAAACTTTATTTTAGAAATATATTAATGAACAGATATACACAATCATTTGGATTCGAAATAAAAGCAACACATCATGCCATTAACTTGAATTCGAAAAAACTAATTCCTTACAAATTGTTAAAACCGCTTTCATCATTAACAACTTTAATATCAAAATAACCGGCACGTCCAACAATATTAATACATAAGTTTCATGCAATATCTCTCCGGCATATCAGCTGCTCAATCACATTCTCTATTCGTTGGCTATAACTAGGTACCATCTTCGACTTAGGGGGTATTTGTTTAAGCTTATATGTGGTGTTATGACATTATTTGTTTTTCGGCTTATATTTCAAAAGCCCCAACTTTCCGGCTTATTTTGAGACTTGTGGGGCTTATATAAGTTTATTATGACATAATAACCTTATATAAAGTCTCGAAATAAGCCGGAAAATTGGGGCTTATGAAATATAAGGCGAAAAACAAATAAGCTGATCATAAGACCACATATAACCTTAAACAAACACCCCCTTAAACATCATTAAAACAAACTCCATACGGTTAAATAATTTACTTGTAAAAAAAAAAATTTAAAAATTATTATTTATAAATTGTTAAAACAGCGATATAAGATATATCAGCTGCTCAAGCACATTCTCTATTCATTCGCTATAACTAGGTACCATCTTCGACTTAGGGGGTGTTTGTTTAACCTTATATGTGGGCTTATGAGCTTATTTGTTTTTCGGCTTATATTTCATAAGCCCCAACTTTCCGGCTTATTTCGAGACTTGTGGGCTTATATAAGGCTATTATGACATAATAACCTTATATAAAGTCTCGAAATAAGGCGGAAAGTTGGGGCTTATGAAATATAAGGCGAAAAACAAATAAGCTGATCATAAGACCACATATAACATTAAACAAACACCCCCTTAAACATCATAAAAACAATGATTTCATTAAAAAAAAAAAAAAAAAAAAAAAAAAAAAAAAAAAAAAAAAAAAAAAAACTATTATTTACAAATTGTTAAAAAAAAAAAGAGATATAAAATGTATAATAATTTGATAAAAGTAGATATAAATCAAGTTAATTGAAAAAACAAACAGGGTCAAATAACTACATGGATTTAAATAAATGACTAGAATTAATCATAACAGAATAGAAATAGAATGATATAACTGTAATTGAAATATAATATTGATAGATTTGAAGGATAATAAATTGATACCTCGAGGAATTTGAATCTGAAAAGTTGGATATTTTTGTTTGTTTGGTGTGAAATTTGAAAGTCTAGGGCACGATTATTTATTTATAACCACTTTCATGGGTCGGGTCGGATTGGTGTATCATGTTTTTGTTGCCATTCAAAACAATAGTACAAGTAGGGCTGAGAGTCGGTCATAAACCGAACTGAACTGAACCGAGAAAATCAAGGACCGAAAACCGTGAAAAACGTGAACCAAAACCGAACCGAATATTTTCGGTTCGGTTTGGTTTTTCGTCGGTTCTGTTCGGTTTTGTCGGTATAGGTGTATTTTGACATGTTTTTGTCGGTTTTGGGCCGAACCGAACCAACCCGAAACCGAAATCATGTAAAACCTGAAACCGAAACCAAATCGACTGGCCGTCAGTCCAGTTCGGTTTTTGTCGGTTCAGTCGGTTTCGTCGGTCCGGTTCCGTTTTGAACCTTCGGTGCTCAGCCCTAAGTACAAGTATGTTTGACGAAATTGAATGTAGCGATACCTCGTAAAAGCTCAAGTTTATATTTTAAAAATTTTGTTTGAGTAATTAGTTGGAGCTAACATTTAATAAATCGTATAAAAGTATATCACGTTAAATTTATGGATATTTTTAGCTTTTTCATATTAGTCTATTATATTTTGAAGAGTGTATAAGTAATTTAACTAACTATAAGCCCCTATAAATCCGTTTCAACTGATATAGTGATTGGTCTGATAGTTCTGCCATACACAGCGTGTGTAATGTACTTGTGTATGCTGTGATAGAAATAATATTGACATGTCAATCAACTTTTGAAAATGATAAGTTCAAGAGTCCAAGGTAAGGTTGGTCGGTGACCTTATTGCCATGGCACTAGCCTAACTCATGGCGCCACTACCATATCAGATCTTGTGCCGTCGGCTTTCGTGTTGTATCTACAACCTGAAGGGTTTTTTTTTAGACCTATGACATCACTTTTAATCATGGCACTACTTTTGTAGAAGAGAGGGGTGATTTGTGTTGAGTGATAGTTTCTAGCGTTATATGAAAAATCCACGGCACCATACAATACCTTGTGCTCTAAGAGTAATATACGTTTACAATTATGGTCATTTTCGTTTATGTTTTAGCGAATGACTGATGGCCGTTTGCCAGGTTGTAACGCTTTTGGTTCATGTCGCCAACCTAGTTAACATTAACATACAGTCTCATTTTCACCGGTAGACATAGATCGTTTTAACACCGTGCCCAAACAAGTAATCTTTTTCGATCTTCTGGTGATTCTCACCAAGCGTTTCAGTATTTCACACTCGTTACGTTCATGGACATTCAACTAGCTAGACGCATTACGAGTGTGACTATGACACATCCATTTTCGACTTTTTATGCCGATAATAGACGATATTTAGAAGCCAAAAAGGCAACTACAGTATCATAAAACATAAAATGCACATCAAATTTGAGCTACCCAGATTTTGAAGCCGAAAAACACAGCCAGGTATGTAATGTGCTATGATACACCAACGCAAAGACCACTCAGAAACATTATTATAAAATTTTCAAGGATTTCATGTTCAATCATAAGATGATCCTCTTCAATCTTGTAAACAACAACTGTGGATGTCGTCAAACATATGGAATTACAAAAAAGGCGGGGGAGTCATAACCTCAAACAACTGACATGTTTCTAGACTCTCGACCCGATAATAAACAAGGAACCAAAGGTTTTATTAAGTTGGTAGTTTAAGTTCCGTTTCTCAATGTAACGATTTGTAACTTGAAATCTACAAAGGGCCGGGGAAAGTGCCGTTTTCCCTTTGCTCGTTCCATTTATCTACCTGTATACACAAAAGAATACACAGAACGTCAACTATCAATGTCATCTGCACGTGTTATAGAGGTCAAGGCACAAGTTTTGTCGGGAAAAGTGTACATACCCATTCGCCGGGGCAAAGTGATCGATAATATTTTGCAAACTTATCACATTCGGGAGCACCTTCTCCCTTAGCAGCCACACACCTGATAATAAATATAACCACGAATCAAATAGAAGCTAGAATAAGCAACAAGGAGCGATACAGATTTTATTAGGGCGATGTGATTGGTATTTGGTACAGGTAAGATGCTCACCGATGGTACTCAACGTATCTGGTAAAGCAGTGTCTGCTTTGATTTGTAGTTGGAAAACGATAATCTCCAGGTGCTGTCTCGAGCTGTAATTCAAACAAGATAACATGAACATTATGCTCAACGATTCAATGATCTATGCACTCCTGTCAAATGAACATACCTTAATCTCGGGTTTTTCCTCTTCTTCAGCAGTTTCCTCACTTTCTTCCGTAGCAGCTGGTGGCGACTCAGTGTCATCAGTTGGGGCAGCCGTTTCTTCAGCAGCAGGTGCATCAGAACCTTCGCTGCTATCTACAGGTTCAGGGACAGTTTCACTGGTAGGGGTGTCGTTAGACTCAACTGCAGGTTCAGGTTCAGGGACAGTTTCACTGGTAGGGGTATCGTTAGACTCAACTGCAGGTTCAGGTTTAGTGGGCACGGGTTCTGTAGCTACAGCCTGCTTCTCTTCTTGATCCTTTAGAAGATAATCCTGCATAATGTATAGATAACATTTTGAGCCACCAACTATTTGACTAGTATTATACGTTTAAATGTTTAATATTCAATCAGATGTATATAAAAAAGTGCATAACATAACTCCAGAGTATTCAATAACAGACTCAAGAACATATCATATAAGACCAGGATCATATATTTAGCTAGTATAAATTCTATAATACGTTTATTATTCTATGCTCCCTTGTGAAAGAATGGTAAAAAAAATTGAATGCAACAAGCCAACAAATATCTACAAAACATCAACCTACTTGGTGCATCGCTGAGAATGAAAACACGGCAATCATGAAAAATGAGTCTTTAGTGATTATTTTTATGACCTTAATCGACACTGTCTCAAACAGGAAACCACTATCCAAGTTTTAACACAGCAGCAATCAACATGTTTTATGGGTTCAAACATTTGGCTTGAGTTCACATAATTTTCTAACGGCTATCTCTCCACAAAGCCATAGGCCAGAGCAATTAAGGAGGTTTTAGTATCACTAAACCCAATTAAATCATTTATAATACTGGTTGACATATCATTTCTTAACCAATCAAGGCCGGGTCCGCTATTTAGAGTACTGCTCTAATACTTGTGCATCCAGTCAGTTTAGTACTTCAGTTTTTTGATGATTGATACTTGTGGTTTGTGTAGGTCCCGTCTCAGAGGACGCGAGTGCCATGCTTGTTTAACATACACATAGGATTTAGCTAGTCTTGTTTTGTTAATCAAGGAATTTAAAACCTCTTTCGATATTCGTATAGAAAGACGATTAACAATAGAAGAATGTCCGGAAATACATAAAGCACGGAGGATGCATGAAGTCATAACACTATCACTGTAGTTGCAATGAGATACTCCAGCGGAAGTTAAGTAAAAACATGTAAAGCAATTTTGACTGCCATAAGGCTGAGAACGTATAAAACTATGATCAATGGCTTTAAATCTCCCAATACCTTCATATTTCAACTAAATACCACTGCCCATAGCTCAAGGTATATGAGGTGATCAAACTTCTATCTATGTATGGCGGGTTGTTCAAACTCTTGACGTCTAGACAACATACCAAGAAATCATAGCCCAAGAGTAGCTAGCTCCTCACACTCCCAAAGGGATACAGCTTTGCTCTCAAGGTTGTAACATCCCATTCCCAAGAAAAAAACGAGACACCACGATCAAAAATAAACAATAAAAATTATGTAACAAAACTATTATATGAACAAGTTTTCAGAGAAACTCTTCAAAATATACATGCAGCTTTTTGCAAAACGGCTATGTAGTCAGCCTCAATCATCATCAGCCATTTGACTTGAAATCCAACTCCACGTTCCCACTATGTGTCTCCCCCTGAATACTAGCAGCTCATGCAAGTATTCAAAATAGAATTGGGGACATGAGAGATGCTTTTGCATAGAAGGTTGATGGTGATTAAGATGGACAAATATGTCGTTTAAAAACAGTTTCAGATGTACTTTGAAGAGTTTCTTTACAACAGTAGAAGTGCTCTGTTACATACTTTGTCTTTATAGTGCATCCCGAATTCACCTCAAGAATCGGGTGTTGCAATGATGGTATCGAAGCCATAGCCCCTCAGGTATAGTATGTCTGAGGCTCAAACTTGTCCTAGGTATGGATTTTGCATAAGTAGGCATGACAGGGATGTCGAGAGTTTAGCATACCCTTCCCACATGGATAAAAGTTAAGAAGAATGATCACCTTATAAACTTTAAGTTATAAGTTCACAATACCTACCTATATGGTTTTAGTTGAAGTGTCAAGGTAATGAGTGGGTTCATTCTACACTTTATGGGGTTAACACAACCAAACAAGGTATCAAAGCAATCTTTGGTCATTGTTAAAATGTGTTGCACACTCATACCACTCAACGTCAACGCCGAGGGGTAAGTGGGTGCGTCATAAAGAGAGCTCATTACCCATCCCACAATATTGCAGTAATAATAAGCCTCATTTATAAGCCTTAAGTTGTGGAGTTTTGAATGCCTTTGCCATTTTCATAGACTTTTCTAAGGGTTATCTCTCCACTACACCAAATTAGATCAAACCTTCATGTTGGAATGATACTCACATGTCATATCAAAGCTATCATCCATTTTAACCAATCAAGACCGCCTACGTAACTTAGGCAGTGCTCTACTTGTGGTGTGTGTCAGATCCCATCTCATAGGACGCAAGTGCCTTGCTTGTCAACATGCACATAGAATTAAGCTAGTCTTGTTTTTCTGATCAAGGTTTTTAAATTTCTCTCTATAAGAAAATAAAAAGAAGATTAGGAATAGATGAATGTCAAGAGATACCTAAAGCATAGAGTACGCATTGAAGTCATACAACTTTCACTGCAGTCACGGCGAGTAACTCCAATGGCAGTCGTAAGAAATATGAGAGTAAGCTTTCACATAGAAACTTGGTGACTGTAAAGATGGACTCCCGTAGTGGTTAACTAAAAAGTTATGAATGTATTTTTAAAAGTTCTTTAAAAACTGAGAATTTAGTGTGCTCTCTTGCATAGTTTGTATTAATAGTTTTTCGAACGTAGCATCTCAAATTTTGTCTCAAGAATAGGGTCTCACAGTTCAAGTACCAAAGCTGCCGGCCTTCAGGTGCAGCAAGTGCGAGACTAAAGAATCTGATGTTGTGATGACATCCGGAGATTAAACTACATGTCCCTCAAAAACAGAAGTTTAAAAGTTTAAAAAATAGTTCACCTTATAAACCTTATGGGCTCTTAATACCTTTCACTATAGTATTAGATGAAACTAGAAGTTACTAACCGACTACATTAGTGATATCGTGTAGACAATCCAACCCACATCGGTAACTCACAACAGAGATGTTATATTGCAAGGTTCATAAATTAGCTATGGCCTTAAAAGACACAGACACATTTTAGGCAAAACCTACACCAATTAAAACACTTTTTATTCATTGAAACCACTACCCACCAGCATTTAAAAAAGCTCATTGCCAACCTACAACTGAAAATTACAATAACTTCTAACTTCCGATATAGTTAACTATCATAAGGCTCAGAACATATAATTGAAGGCCTTGCAAACTAACAAACTTCAAGGCCATAACACAAAGCAGTAACTTTACAAAGTCGACTTTGATAGGAAATGAGACGTCTAAGATCCTAAACGAGTTGATGACATGCAATAAAAATTGTAACATCCAAACGCCGGAAAAATGAACCTGTTTAATACTTTCAAAATTACAGCAGCATACCATGGCGTAAGTTATTATAAGCCGACAACTAGAGGCATGTAAATATATAATTTGAACAAACTTCCATAGAAGTGAGACAGGTTGTTCAAACACCCGATGTCAAGCCAACGTACCAAAAAATCATACCCGGGAAGAATATAAACCTCACACTCGCTAGACCCCAAAGGGATACGGTTTAGATACCTAACTATCACTTCAAAAATACATTTCTAACGTTTTTCAAAATAGTTGTGGTAGTGAACCTTGATCCTCGTCAACCCTTCTAAAGAATCTAATAGTTCAACTTATGCATGGAAAAATGACAATGATTGAGGTGGACTATCACAAAATTAATAGAAAAAAGTTAAAAGTGTATTCTAAAAAGTCCTTTTCATACACGAAAGAGTGTTGTGTTTTCACTTGAAAATTTTGTATTAATAGTTTTTCGATCATGGCATCTCAAACTCGTCCTGATAATAGGGTTTCACAATTATGGTGTCAAAGTCTTAGCCGTTCAGGTGTAGTAAGTGTGAGGTTTAAGAACCTTGCAGGGTTCATTAGCATGACGATAACAACGAGAGATTAAACTAAATGTACTACATGTATGAAAGTTAAGAAGACTTTATTAGCCTGAAGTTGCAGGCTCATATACCTTCATCTATCGTTCTAGATGCTATTGAAAGTATTATGCAACTTTATTAGTGAATACAATAGGTTGCGATTGTTGATCAGGTGTGTTGCGCATTCAAAAAGATCAATAATTAGTTCATTGGCAAGTGAGTGTATCGTAAAGACAACCCCAACCGACCAACAGGTGACACACAACGAAGATTGTTAGATTATTATATTAATACGGAAGTTATCTCCAATAAAGTTTAAGTTAGTGAAAAAACCCCGACCCTGTACACCCCAGACAATCAAGTGACTTTAGCCAAGAGTTACGATTTAACCATTGAACCCAAGACCTCTTTTCTCCAAAAGGCGTCTTTGATCAATTGAACGTTTGTGGTTTAAAAGACGCAATGTGTGTTACGTAAAGCTCTGCACCATTTAAAGCACTTTCTAATATTTGAGGCCATCACCAACAACAACAACTAGATGGACCTCATTGCAATCTAATCTAAAGCTCCAAAATAAAACCAGACTTGTAATTTCCCAAGTATCTAAATAATTAACGCAAAATAACATCTCTTTTAAACTGCTAAGTGTCATAAAAACCCTTCATTTTTCTCTCGCCTAAGGGGGTGTTTTGTTTAAGCTTATATGTGGGCTTATGAGCTTATTTGTTTTTCGGCTTATATCCCATAAGCCCCAATTTTCCGGCTTATTTTGACAGATGTGAGCTTATATAAGTTTATTATGCCATAATAAACTTATAAAACCCCATAAGTCTCAAAATAAGCCAGGAAATTAAGGCTTAAAAAATATAAGGCGAAATCAAATAAGGTCATAAGCCCACATATAAGCTTAAACAAACACCAATACAAATCCTTGTGACTCGCCTAAATCCTCATAAGATTTCAACACAATTCTTTAGCTCACAAAATATTTAAAAAAATATATCAGATTTTTAAAGAAAATAAAAATACTTTGTTAGTTCCTAAACCCTATTTCAGCTCACAAAATATAATACTCCCTCCGTCCCAAAAACAAGTGTCCACCTTACTATTTATGTTTGTCCCAAAATAAGTTTCCTGTTTTTATATATGGACAGTAATTATGACTGGTTTTCCTACTTTACCCTTATAATCAAAACTTGCATTAATTACTTATTTTTTATTTCTATATTAACTATGAGGGTAAAAATGACTTTTCATCAATCAAAATTAGCATTAATTACACATATTAAAAATGACTTTTTATCAATCAAAATTAGCATTAATTACACATATCATAATTTCTTCATTTTTTGTTAGTGGACTCTCTTAGGCAGTAATAAATAAGTAAATTAAAATAGGGCTGATCATCGGGCGAAAACCGGACCGGACCAAGAAAAACCGGACCGGACCGAGACCGAATCCGGCAAAAAACCTAGACCGAGACCGAATGTGGTCGGTCCGGTCCGGTCCAACAAGGCTAAATTTTCAGTTTGTGGTCCGGACTGGACCGGACCGGACCGAGACCGAATTTGCCAAAAATGGTAGACCGAGACCGGACCGCCGGTCCTTCGGTCCGGTCGGTTTCGGTTCGGTCCGGTCGGTTTTGTCGGTCGGTCCGGTCCATCCGGTCCGTTTGCTCACCCCTAAATAAAAATATAACATTAATCTAAAGATAAAATAGATAACATCATACAATTCCTTATATCTATGTTAAGGCAGATCTGTATTAAATTCAACAAAATTAATAAAACTAAATGAAATATAAATAAGTTATGAGATGATGAAATTGAAAACAGGTGAATGGGTACCTTAGCGAGGGAATCAGCCATGGCCGACAAGATTTGAGGTGGGATTAGGTTTAACAACAAGATGCAGTCTTTTTCTGTGTTTATGTGTGTGTTTTTCTAGAGTCAATATTGTTTCATTTCATTTCGTTTTTTTTGTGTTTCTAAATGGGCCGGCCCTATCTGTCTTTTGTTTTGGGCCGTACACAAATTTTAAATGTTTTGGACTAATGATTTTATGCTCAGTTTGGATTCAGAAATAAACAAATATGAAGTAATATTTCCAAATCAATTTTGGGAAGAAAAAAAAAATTATTTTACTTCATAAATCAACTAAATCATTTTTTTTAGTTTTTTTCTTTTTGTTTTTCTTATGCTACTGGAAAACACAACTTTTTATTTCATTTTATTTATTTTTACTTTCCTTCCTTAAGTGATACTCTAAAACACAATGTAAGGATATCGGAAAAGTAAGATGTAGACATTTACCTATTTGGATTGAGATCTTTTCTTGGTCACTTTGAACATATATTTTGTTTCTAATTGCCTGATATAAAAAGATGGTCTCGATCCTATATATTTTGTAGCATGTACAAAGAAAATGCTTCAGTGACTAGAATAAACTATATTTTTCCAGTGAAAAAACATTGATTTTGTTTAGGAAATGCAAACTATCATATTTGCACTAAAACGGGTGAGTTTTTTTTTTTTTTTTTTTTTTTTTTTTTTTCTTGTATTTTGGAGAGAGATAGTTACTTTACTCAAATGCATACGGCATGATCGGGATATCTTTGTGACTAATTATAGACCCTTTCTAAGTCACTTGTATGAAGTACGTATTGTGATTTTGTACGTATTGTGGTTTTAACCTGAAGCCTCTTGTAAAAATATCATGACGCTTGACTGGCAGGCCACCTTATTTGTGACTCCAAACTCATACTTACATTATATAGAGTGTAAACAGCCATGTCTTAGAGCGCTAGGTACAGTCTCGTGCCATAGGTGGTGCCATTGAAAAAAGTGGTGCCACATCAGCACTTTTTCCTCATGGCACCAGTTTTGGCTATAGCATCAAAACACCCCTCCCTAGCATAACGTCAGTTTTCTGGTGCCATAGTGCATAATTTTTTATTTTATTTTTTTTTTATTATTTTTTTTTTGACTAAAATACACCGTTGGTCCCTAAACTTGTATCGGAGGATCGCGATGGGACGAAACTGGCCATAATCATCGCCACAGGTCCAAACAGTAGCAATTAAATGCCAGATTAGTCCTTTGACCAAGTCAACATCTGATTTTTGTTTTGTAGTCGAGGGTATTTTAGTCCATACACATTTATACTTTTATAACACATTTATATTTTACCCCTTCATCTTTCATCCTTTTCATAATCTACCCAAATCATTCATCTCCCCCAATGTACTTCATCTTCAAGATTGGACTTGGTACTAAGGTGGCAACTTCTGTAATAATTTATGTTTTATATACCATGAATGAAGTTCCGGTTAACATATTGTGGTATTGAAAATCTAACATGGTATCATGTAGATTGGAGTAGGAGTTGCTGTCGTTGTGTTTGGGTTGGTATTTGCTCTCGGAGGTTTTCTCCCTTCCGGAAGGTATGGGATATTGAGTTATTACTTATAAGTAAAATGATTCTCGGTATCTAGAAATTCGCATAATTAGTATTGATTTATGAATGCAGTGTAAATTCGAGTAATGATTCCGCTATAGTACAGAACACATTGTCACCAGAAGAGAAAGAAAAACTTCAGGTAAAGTTCATATTCATAATGACAATAAAAACAATGGTTACTGTTTGGAAAACAGTTCACTTCATCTATAATTTAAAATCAAATAATTGGTTATCGTCAGATAAAAACGTTGCTTCATATGATAAGATAACTGATGTTCTGAACATGTATCTTTTCATTTGTTGCAGAAACAACTACAGCAATATGAGACGACACTTAGTGTCTCCCCAAATGATCCTGTTGCTCGTGAAGTGAGTCAAAACTTGTGTGTTGAAATATAGTTTAAACTAAACTGAACATCTCTCAACATAGAATTAAATGTATTATCGGTGTTTGCAGGGAGCAGCTGTCACGTTAACAGAACTGGGAGAGTATATCCGGGCAGCATCTATGCTTGAAGATCTAACCAAGGTTGGTCGTGATAAGTCATGTTCAAATAGATGACAATCTGCACCAGATTTTAGTACATCTGATAATGTGTGATTATAATATTTGATTATCAGATGGAACCTAGTGACCCTGAGCCCTATCGTGTACTTGGAGCAGTAAAATATGAATTGAATGACTATGAAGGTAGTGCTGCTGCTTATAGGACTTCAGAAAAGGTCAGTATGCACATAACTATAGCTCTTTATTGACTATATAATACAAATTTCTTTCTAAGCCAATAGTGAGTTTAATTCTTACATAGTAACTTTGAAAGCATGGTTTATAATACTGTCAAAAGTTATTTTCATTTTCATAACAGATATCACATAAAATGGATTTTGAAGTTCTTCGTGGTCTCACAAATTCATTGCTTGCTGCTAAGAAACCTGACCAGGTATCCCTTGTCACGTAAATGCTCCAAGAAAATTGCTATTTATTCATGGGGCAGTTGATAGTGAAATTGTTATTAACATTGTACTTGCTACTTATTCAGGCTGTAAAGATCCTTCTGGCAACTCGTGGCAGTCTGCAAAGAGAAAAGGAAAATCAGAAAAAACAATGGAGCTGATGGTAGTAGTCCAACAGATACGGAATCTCAGTTAGATCCTATCCAAGTGAGCTGCTTCTTTGCAGAACAACCCACATATGTTTATTACACGTAAATGATAGTTTCATCATACATAACTTTCAAAATATACAATTTCATAAGCAATATGTCTATATTTTATCACTGACATAGCCAATTCTCTACGTTATTTATAAATAGATATACCTGAAACAAGATAAAGCTAAAAGTTCGATAGTGATAAACAAATGGATGGACTAATTAAGTTATAAGTAGCCCATACCTAACAATCCATTCCACCAAGGCAACAGGGAAAGGGGTAAATATTTAGTGCAGATTTAATCTTTGTATCTGATGTAACTTTCTTTAAATGATCATATATTTTCTTAGGTTGAATTACTTCTTGGAAAATCAATACCACAATATGTTAACCGGAACTTCATTCATGGTATATAAAACATAAATTATTACAGAAGTCGCCACCTTAGTACCAAGTCCAATCTTGAAGATGAAGTACATTGGGGGAGATGAATGATTTGGGTAGATGATGAAGAGGATGAAAGATGAAGAGGTAAAATATAAAT
The DNA here is from genome assembly GCA_019973895.1 of Chrysanthemum seticuspe. Taxonomy (NCBI): domain Eukaryota; kingdom Viridiplantae; phylum Streptophyta; class Magnoliopsida; order Asterales; family Asteraceae; genus Chrysanthemum; species Chrysanthemum seticuspe. Next base: position 358,268,078 of record BPTQ01000008.1, on the reverse strand, counting down.
GTGTTATAAAATTATAAATGTGTATGGACTAAAATACCCTCGACTACAAAACAAAAATCAGATGTTGACTTGGTCAAAGGACTAATCTGGCATTTAATTGCTACTGTTTGGACCTGTGGCGATGATTATGGCCAGTTTCGTCCCATCGCGATCCTCCGATACAAGTTTAGGGACCAACGGTGTATTTTAGTCTTTTTTTTTAAGATGATTTTAGCTCAAATCTTATACTGAAACTTAAAACCAATTATATTTAGATTTTAGGGTATAAATCTAGCAGCCCAAAATATTTTCTTAATGCCCAATAAAAAATACACGAGCCCAAAAAGCTAACTCAACCAACCTTAAAACCCTACACTCTACCCCACCTTTCTTCTTCCTGGCGCACACCTGCAAAACAAAATTATTTACTACCTTTTCTTCTTCCTCTAGCCACACCTGCAAAACAAACAAAATAAACAGACACATCACAAACAAAAACCCACAAAAAAAAAGTATATTCCTCGGCGTGAGTTGGTGGCCACGGCGCCAACACCTACCAGCCCAGCACCGGTGTGGGTTATCGTGCCATAGGGTGGCGCCGAAACCTATGGCTTGAGTCATGGCGCACTGTACCCGGAGCTCTTAAAAATGTTATCACTTGTTATCAGACATTTTTAGGTTTGTTGAATAAAAAAGTAGAGTAACTCCTAATCCCGTTTTTTACAAGTTATGGGTCCCAACTCCCAATACCGTCTTTCACGGTGTATGGCGGAGATTAAGACGTAGACAACCTTACCCCACTTCCGGTTCTATCAAAGGTAAAAAAGGTGTTGGGATTTTAGATCAAGTTAACCAATTAACCTCTACGAGTACGCAGCGGATAAAGATCTAATTATCGCAATTAGATTAGCACGTAATAATAAACAATAATTAATATATCAATTAATTAATAAAAGGTATATAGAAAAGCTAACCTTGCTTGGCAACTGATCTCTAGTAACGAAACAAGAAACCAAAACGCTTAAGTATCTAAAATAGATACCTCGAAGAGTATCACACACAAACCCGATAATGTATACGTTCGATATATGGCTAGTCGAGAACGTAATATTAAAACCAATCAACTACTTGACCACCTTGAATATAAAGCCACGAGCAGGAAACCTTCAAGAAACAAGTCTCCTTCATACTGTATCACACCTGTCCGAAAACAGAACCAAACAGCCATATAAGTTGTTGTCAGCTTTACCCGCTATCGGATAAGTATTGTCCGATATCCCTTTTATAGTTCTGTCCGAGAAACAAGCCACGACTAGAAATGGAAAACCTCTTCTTATTGTTGCTGTTGTTCGACCAGGAAAATAGGAACAAGAAACCTCCAATGATCAACACCTAATACACTTGAATCGTTGCAAGTTAGGTACGAGAAAAACCACCAATAATCCTAATCGACTTAGGAGTATATCGACTGGGAATTTTGGCAGGAATAGAGATTGTTTAGGATAGCTTTTAGGGTATTGATAATGCATGTCAGGAGCAGCGAAGGAATGGGGCACGTTTGGTTTATATAGCAAAAACAAACGCCCCATTAGCTTGGGCCATAACTTGGACGACAAGCAAAAACCCACACCCGTTGTCCCTTTTCCAGGTTTGCCCGATCAGTGAACACACATGGCCCAAGGCTTGTTCACATACGACCCAACTGCAATCCAACGAATAGCCCATGGGTCATATAATGAGATCGGGTCAAATCATGCATATCGGGTATATTTTATTCAAGTTATATGTAACGTTCAACACGTTTACTCGTGTTTATCGTGTGTGCCCCCATCGGCTCACACACTTCTAGTCGTTTACGTGTGTTTATAACACTTCTAGTCGTTTACTTGTGACAAGGATCCAAAAGTAAATGTTTGAAAGTTGGGGAATCCAATATGCATCTCTAGTGAATACATATGAGTTTGGCGGGAACAATCTGAATTCTCGTTAGAATATAACCAACACTCACATTTGCCTTACATAACAATATTCCCATATTGTTAACCGACAATGGACATGTTTAGAATAATAAAATTATTCAATGATTAAACATGCAAATATAGGATAACAATTATTATATGAATGAATAACAAATACCAAGTATCTTTATTCATCATAAAGTAAAAATTGTCGATCAATCCCAATTATCTAAATACTAAAACAGATATGCATGAAACTCATTTAGTAAGTTGAACCCTAATGTTTCCAACATTCTCGACCTTTCTTTAAAAGAAAAACTAAATAGTCATCTGAGTAAACTTTCCGAATACTGGTTTCAAATTTCACATATAGTGAGTGATTTGAAATATAAGATGAGTGTCTTATCTCATATGCTCATACTATTGCAAGAGTTATAGTATGAAGATGTCGTCTTACCTTGCATGAGGTATTAGAAGTCAACGACATACTGACAGTCATCTTTACAGTTTCTAAAAGTGTAAAGTATTCTCATTCATTAATGTGTAATGCAACAATGCTTTATGTTGAGAATAACTAGTTAGTAGATTTATCATAAAAGATGAAATCCTACTACAACTAGTATAAATAATCCTCTAGCATCATTTGTATTTATACAACACTATGCTTTATAATTCGTAAACATCTATATTAACAATAATCTAACAACCTCTCAAGTAGATATTGTTGTTGTCAGCTCATTTGTTCTTGTACAAAAGCAATAGCTAGTCTTATACACAATATAATATATACATGATGAATCCTTTGTTAAAACAACATAAGGTTTCTATCCATATAATAAATTACTCCAAGTGAGATATATCATTTAAGACTTGCTTGAATAATATATTGCATTTGTGTTAGACTTAATTTTTCGCATTTGTTTATTCCAGATAAACATTTATTCCAAGGTTGTTTGTTTTATTCCCTAACTTCCTAGTGAAATTTCATTCCAAGCTTAAGGATCAATATCTAGCTTAAATAGAATGATATCTTCAACATGTCAATTTTAAGGAAAAACACATTGCTTCCACTCAATGTCAGATGTACTCAAGAGATATCTTAATTCAATCAGAATCATATTGTAATTAAATCCAAGATCTCAGCTCTTAGATGCATGATCCAATCCAAAAATGGATTGCTCAAATTTTGTATGCTACATAAAGATTATATAGATTCATAACCCTTTTGATTACACACCGTCCTCACAAAAGGTAATCATAAATAAATAGTTATAAAATCTAATTGTCATATTTAACCTACAAATCACATGTATGACAATTAAATATCTTTATATAATTAATGCGTGTATATACAAGAGAATTTAATCACAGTCAATTGCTTAAATATGATTAAAAACTTCTTACAAAATGTCAAACATTAATATGTATACAATTTTGTCCTTGTGAGTCTTTCTTCAAAAGAAACTCATTCCAACCGCATAGGTTAACTGTTAGGCGAAATAACAATCAATCACAAAACTTGATTTGCCTTTTAAGGACTGCATCTTGTCATTCATAGTTCTAAAACTTTATCAGATTCAAGATGTGATAATATATTTCATTAGTTAGTTGATTTACAATAATCTTCTAACTTATATCCCTCAGCATTGATATTAAAAATATCACTTCAAGTGATGAGGCATCCTTGCGGATTTATGAATGAGAGTAATCATTATACTTTAGTTAACATTTTCATGTTTAACCTTAGTATGACATTAATAAGTGAATTTTAGAAGGTTAAGTATTTTGTTCTCAAAAACTTTGAAATATGTGTATACTCCCACTTACTTTTGTAAGTAGAGACAATTCTCTAAATACTAAGTATTTAAGCAACAATAAATTGTTCTTTACGGAGAACCACAAAATACATTTTAAGTTCTCATCTCAAGATTTGTTAATAAAACGCTTCATAAGTTTTAACAAATTCAGAACTTAAATCAAGACATAATGGAATTCCTTCAAATAAATCAAATTAGGGTTTATAGAAACACTCTAATTTAGTATCACTTTTTAACCAAAAGTTCTAGCAATAGTTTTGTGTTTCGTCAAGCTAGGAAGAACACCAAAACTATAATCTTCAAGCTAGGAAGTGTAGATAAGTCAAAAATCCAAAAGGATTTAGGATTCAATTGATTTGAGTGGAAAACCTAAAATCCCTAATGAATTAGGGTTTTCAGTTATAGATTGTCTTGACTACCTTATAGGTTTGAACTATATTGAGTGTATCCATGACACACGCAATTTCTAACCTTGATATGTTTTGGAGGTAGAGGAGTTAAAGCTATCAGGAACCAAACAATATGAATAAGGTTTGATCAAACTCATTAGACATACCATAATGAAGTGGTATCCTATGGGTTATTAGAATTGTGAAACTATATCATAATTCTATAGATAACTTAATTCTCTTTGTACTAAATACTTGTCAATTGGGTCAAGCCAAATTGCATATAAAGTATTTATGAGTCAAGTGCATGCTATAATGTATATTCATTGAATAATACAAGAACCTTATGCTCACGTGTTCACAAGAAGACAGAACTGTTCAAGTATTATATGTTCATGTGTTTACAAGAAAACAGAACATGTCAATAATACATTATAAGTCTTTGAATAATTCAAAGGCCTTATGTTTATGTGTTAACTAGAGTACATAACACTTTTACTATATATACTTTATGTTATAAGTCATTGATTAATTCAAGAACTTTATAATTATGTCTTAACATATAAGCATAATTATCAATGTTGCAAAAATCGGTCAACTCGGCCGATTAATCGCCGATTAATCGTTAATCGGCCGAGTACCTTGTTGATTTTTGAAAATCGGTTGAAAAATCGGCCTAGGAAAAAATCGTCACAAAACAGTCAAAAAATCGGCCGAATCGGTCAAAATCAGCCGAGTCGGTAAAAAATCGGCCGAATCGGGCAAATCGGTCATTTTAAAAATAATAATAATTTTTGGCATTATACTTAATTTGGGGATCGTATATTTCACTTATAACACACAATGGACATAATAATCAGAATTGGAGCCTTTTATTGAGGTTTGGAAACATAGCAGGCTTGGAATCGGTTAAGATTTTTAGTTTGGTCTCCAGAAATGCCAAAAAATTGCAGGAAATGCCAATCCGATTAATCACCGATTAATCCCGACTTGACCGATTACTCGCTACAGGGTGGTCGACCGCCCGACTACCGATTCACGATTTTTGCAACATTGATAATTATACTAACAAAAGTAATCATGAACGCAAACTGTTGAGTTCTATAGTAATTTCAAGTTAATTTTATACTTCAGAATTATGATCATTGTTATATAACCATAATTATGTTGACTAAAACCTGTAGTCTAATGTTGAAGTACCTATACACAATACCATGACATTTGAATGTAGTAGGGCAACAAACATCTAGCGTGTTCAAGTCCTAGTAGAATCATTATTAGAATGTAGTAGGGAAATAAACATCTCATGTGTTTAAGTCCTAGTAGAATTCTTATTTACATGTAGTAGGGCATTAAACATCTAACGTGTTTAAGTCCTAGTAGAATTATTAGTTTCATTTACCTTGCGGTCAAGAGATACCAATAATATTGTTGTTCCTTGCACACACTTTGAGATTTCTCCCACTTGTGAAAGGTACAACATCATATTATAAAAACAAACAACACGTGATTGATTGTTCAAACGGTATGATAATGTCATAGATATCATAAGTAGTTTTCGAACCATAACCTTTAATACGGAATTGTGGATTATTATTCTATAGATAACGCTTCAGGAAGCAACAGCAGGAAGGCAACGAGTTATCTGATAAAATAAAATGCAGTTTTCCTTTAAGCAATGGTTGTTCATATTCGGAAAGTAATGAATTATTTCAAAGCTAGTTTGAAATGATATGGGTACTAACAGGAAATAAATCCCGTAGCTCCCACTGAAATTGACAACATTACATGAATGATATTTCAGTAATGAAATGCAACTGCTCCCACTGGATTTGTCAACATTGTAAGTGTTACATTTCCAGTAGAAAGGATATAGCAGTTTTATATACTTTCCTATTCTCTTCAAATGCTTACGAGTAGCATGTACTTAGGTATTGAACAGAAGATATGAAGTTCTACTTATGCAGATAATGGACTAGCAATTCTTTCATTCAATTAACTTGAATCTTTAGCATGCAATTCCTCCTTTATCGTCTACAAAGCCCCAAGGGTATTTAGCACTTTAGGAATAAACAAGAGTCCAAGAAGATTACCTAGCAAATATGCTAGTAATTCCTTTACTCTTTGCGATTTAAACTCATACATCGTGACAAGTGCAGGATGTTATTTATTTTGGTAGCTCTAAACACAATGTTTCCAGTTACACAAAATATTCTATCTTTCAATTAACTCTAGTCCACAAAAAGGGTTATGAAATATCATAAATGAGTTTATCTTTGTAATCCTATCTTAGTTTGTAAACCAAGGAGAAAAGATAGGTATAAGTCTCACTCTTCTTACTAGGAAAAGAGACTAAGTTTGTCTTTCAAAGAAAAACAAATTTTTTTACGAATTATGTTGCAATAACACAATTAATCAGAACATAAAAAGTTCAATTCTAGTATTTTCGATAATTACATTCTTAAAAGAATCAACTACCCAATTAATTACTAATTAAGACTAAGATCCATATTGCAACCCCATTTAATTACCATAGATCTGACCAGTATATAAAAAAATAGGACAAGAGGTAAGCGACGAGCGTTAATTGCATAATGCAACTCTTAGATTTATGAGACTGTTTAAGGCATTAGTATCAAGTAATAATGTCAAAAGCATGTTTAGTTCTCATCTTATGCCTCGGGTTCGAGGTCTGACCAAGTTAACTCGAGATAAGTTGACCAAGTATGAACGTGTAAAAATAACCAGATGTCTGACCAGTGAGAAATAATTACCATGGGTTGGAAAGGCCCTTAGGTCTGACCAGAGAAGTCAATCCAAGTGCACGTGTTCATAGTTGGATGGCATAGACTTAAACTTAACAAATAGGTATGCACACATAAATATGGTAAAAGTCGTGTAAAAGAAGCATGCAAAACAACTTTGTAACACTGATTTTAAAAACTTTTGGTAATGACACTGTAGTGATCATCATTGTTCACGGTAGCTCCAATCGAACGCACAGGGAGGCAGAGGACCAGGTAAGCGTTGAAGCATAACCTAGACATCCTTTCGGTGCGACTGTGCGCACCTCTTTGAACCCCCTTTTGAGTTTGTTCTAATGGGTGAGTCATACATCCCAAGTGTCCATAGCATCTAGTTTTTAAATTCTTGAAAACGTGTTTCATATATTAGGTCACTTTATTTAACAAAAACGATTTTCCACGAATCGAATAGCAGGTCACAATGAGCATGTTATTAAGGTGTGTAAATAAAGACCAATATGAATGTTATAGTTACGATATGTATTATTCCATATTGCATACAATTAGGTGTCAAAGCAAGTAATAATGCATATATAGGAATCATAAACATATTAAACATAAACATCAATATATAACCACATATTGTTCCGAGTACTCTTGTGAGTCTTCCCCAAACGGAGAACCATAAGACCGTCACTAGGATGTAATACCTAGATCACCCCATACATCACTTAAAAAAGCAATTGAGTGGGTCTTGTGGCCGGAAAAACACATAAAACATGGCAATCTCAATTCGCAAGTAATTGCGCAATTTTATGTATTTATAAACCAATATGTAATTCTAATTATCACAATAATTCTAATTAACAATTAATAAATAAAAATTAACTTTTAATTCTAATTAGAAAGTAATTTTAATTTAACATGTAATTCTTAATTAACAATTTAATTTTAATTAACAACGTAATTATAATTAACATGTAAATTAAATTCTAATTAACAAGTAATTCCAATTAACAAATTAATTCTAATTATCAATATAATTTTAATTTGTGTGTGACTAGTTATTATTTATTAAAAATTGACAAGTATTGCATGTAATTGTCAAAAATTAAAATAAAACAAAATAACTAAACTAGGTTTCATGCAGCCTTTTAAAACATGTTTATTAATTCAGAAACGTGTAACCCATAATCGCAAAAACGAGTTGACTCGTGATGCCATTGTTGGGATTTTAGATCAAGTTAACCAATTAACCTCTACGAGTACGCAGCGGATAAAGATCTAGTTATCGCAATTAGATTAACACGTAATAATAAATAATAATTAATATATCAATTAATTAATAAAAGGTATATAGAAAAGCTAACCTTGCTTGGCAATTGATCTCTAGTAACGGAACAAGAAACCAAAACGAAACCTTAAGTATCTAAAATAGATACCTCGAAGAGTATCACACACAAACCCGATAATGTATACGTTCGATATATGGCTAGTCGAGAACGTAATATTAAAACCAATCAACTACTTGACCACCTTGAATATAAAGCCACGAGCAGGAAACCTTCAAGAAACAAGTCTCTTTCCTGCCGTATCACAACTGTCCGAAAACAGAACCAAACAGCCATATAAGTTGTTGTCAGCTTTACCCGATATCGGATAAGTATTGTCCGATATCCCCTTTATAGTTCTGTCCGAGAAACAAGCCACGACTAGAACTGGAAAACCTCTTCTTGTTGTTGTTGCTGTTCAACCAGGAAAACAGGAACAAGAAAGCTCCAATGATCAACACCTAATACACTTGAATCGTTGCAAGTTTAGGTACGAGAAAAACCACCAAGAATCCTAATCGACTTAGGAGTATATCGACTGGGAATTTTGGCAGGAATATAGATTGTTTAGGATAGGTTTTAGGGTATTGATAATGCATGTCAGGAGCAGTGAAGGAATGGGGCACGTTTGGTTTATATAGCAAAAACAAACGCCCCATTAGCTTAGGCCATAACTTGGACGACAAGCAAAAATCCACACCCGTTGTCCCTTTTCCAGGTTTGCCCGATCAGTGAACACACATGGCCCAAGGCTTGTTCACATACGACCCAACTGCAATCCACCGAATAGCCCATGGGTCATATAATGAGATCGGGTCAAATCATGCATATCGGGTATATTTTATTCAAGTTATATGTAACGTTCAACACGTATACTCGTGTTTATCGTCTGTGCCCCCATCGGCTCACACACTTCTAGTCGTTTACGTGTGTTTATAACTCCCACAAACCAACAAAAGGACCTCCGGTCTTGCAAGAGGTGATGATCGAACCCTTGACCTCTGTCTCCAGAACTCATCACGTGTGTATGTCTCCGATCAAAAACAAAATGATGTTGTATTGTGCTTTGGCGATGATATCAGGTACGCAAGTGACACTGAACGAAAACAGCATGTTAGATAATAATTTATAGTTTTACACTAGTATCAAGTACTTAATACAACAACGTGATTGAGGCATGCGAGTGTAGTGTCCTTAAACAGAATTTCGTACAAATTGGTACGACTTTTTAGAGGATACTACAATCAATTTAAGCATAAAACTTAAATCTAGCGAATCTGATATGGTTTCTTGATGGAAATTGAACGGTTTTTCTGTATTTTTTTTTTATGTATTCTCCAAAGATGAAGAGTGTCATTTATATACTTATGAAAAGTCATCAACGAACCATTGCAACTCTTCAATTATCATTGTATTCTGTAACTGTTAAAAGAGGAACGTTGCAACTTTTTAATATACCTCACAATGAAAACCTAACTAAGCCCAATTAAGCCAAAACAAGAATAAAACCAACTACTAAACCCACTATTAAGGACTTAGGGGACGTTTGGTGTAAGGGGTTAAGGAGGTTTAGATTCAAAGATATCTCAATTCATTTGTTTGGTACTAAACCTTTGAAGTGGATCCCATCTTTAAAACCTTTAATGGAAGGTTTATACAAATGACGACCCATTAGGTGGGATTACAAGAAAATCTTTCTTTTCTTGAAATTCGACTCACATATCATTCATTTTCAAGTTTTAATTTTTTGATAAGGGTTTTTTTTTTTGTTTTTTTTTCTTTTACTTTATTATTTAAATAATACTTACATTTCAATTCTAATCCTAATACAATTTATATATAACAAATAATTTTTACATTTCTCACTCTTATATCAAATCTAAATCCAAATACTAATTCAAATTTTAATCCAAATCCCAATCTTAATCCTAAACTTATCTACAAACCAAACGGGCCCATAATTCATTTGTTAGTAATTGATGGAAAGATATTTATGAGGTGATGATAGTTTTATTGTGGTAGCAATGTTGAATAAAGCTTTGCATGTTCGAACACAACCATGCATAGTGGCTTAACAAACATGATGGATTCATAGATCTATCTTGTGGTTGAGGTGAAAATTGAACACACTCTCTTGACGCGAACCTAAGTACTTAACCAATCTACTACATATTCACCTTGCGGCGGAATTACATCCAGATCTAAATGTGTTTATAGGGCCGGATTTGATCATGTGCGGTGCCGATTGACGGAACAAGGCCTCCAAATTTGTTTGGGGCACCACCATTTTAGGCATAACGGCTGATTTAAATGGATTTCTAGCATAAATTTTATAAGAAACTGTATTTCTTGCTTTGAAACATTTATCCTTTCTTTAGTTTGATTTCTAAACAGGTGCAAAGAAGTTTACGAAGATACGAGTAACAATTTTGGCCCCTTTTCAGAAACATTGTGGCAAATATATGTCTAAAAACAATCAAGGTGATCCAATGCAAATAATGTCTTAGTTTTAATGGTCACATGAGAAAAGTTTAATGTATATTCAATATTCTTTAAAAGTTCAATGAACAATTTTGATCATTCATTTTTTTAATCAAGACGAAAAAAATAAACTTTAACATTTTTTTTTTAAATTAAATATCTCGTAAACCGTTAATCGTTACATAAAACGAATCGTATCATCGCGACGAGATTTAAATTATCTTTCTACAGAGAGGGCACTTCTATATACTTTCGACCATTTTTTTTCCAGTTATGTATGGAAAAATCACATGTGATTTGTGAAATCACACATGTGATTTTCATCACATGTGATTTTTCCATACGTAATTAAAAAAAGTTGTCGAAAGTATATCAACATGCCCGTCTACTGAAAGATAAAAAATACTCGTCGCGACGATGTATTTTTTTTTGCACTTGAAGATTTACAATTGACAAGATATTTTATTTTTAAAAAAGAGCTGAAAAATGGGTTTTTTTTTTTTTTTTTTTTTTTTGATGAAAAAATGAGTGGTTAAAATTTGTAACTCATGATCATATATTGTTGTTTACATGGTTTTAATGATTTTGATTTTGATATTTTGCTACATACATAACTTCTTACTATATATTATCTTTTTTTGTCTTCAAAGAGGCCTATAGTATAATTACGGCACATGGTCTCTGAAATTCACCAAACGACCTGTGTGTTCATAATTTTCTATAAGCTATTGTTTTCGAAAGTTTCTAATTTTCAAACCACAATCTTCAAGACATTGGGTGGTATTAAAGACTCGTCACTCTTTTATATACATCAACTAAGAGCATCCGGTGTGGGCTTGTTGTGGCTCGCCGTCATCCTAGGTGGAGGTGAGGTGGCACCTTGTCGTGGCTCTTCACCACACCGCCCTCCCTCTTCATAGCTTGTCATCACAACCCTCTTCGTGGGCACGACGAGGGTATATTTTACCTTTTGTCAGTTTTTTTTTTTTTTTTTTTTTTTTTTTGTAAATATGTAATGTTTTATTTATTGATGGGCCCCAAATAAATAGGTTGAAGTTTGTTATAAGTGAAGGAGTTAGTTGTGGAGGTTTGTTATGATGAGTTGACGCTGATGTGTCAGTGATGAAGAGTTAAACCCTCTTCACCACACCTAGAGCTCTAAGCTTAAGATGTTTTTCAATCATGATTTTCTTGCTTGAATTAAACAAAACATGGATTTAATGATTCACTTTTATTTGTCTATTATTACAAGTACTACGTATCTTTCAACAAGAAAAAGACACTCTTGAAACCTTATTGGTTTAGGTAACACATTTTTAATCCTTATTTTCATTTTCAAACATCCAAAAATCTATCAACCAAATCAATTTACAAGTATTAAAAGACAAATGACCAGAATACCCTTTTTGTCATTGTGTATGGGAATTAACAAAAGACACGAATAAAGAAAAAGCAATAAAATGTTTATACTCCCGAGGAGTAAAAGGCAAAGACTCTTCATTTGGCCTTTTTCAGATGCTACTTTAACTGCTAATTTTGACTGACTTCTTTCTATTTTTACCCCCAAATCCTACGCTACCACGTACAGTAATTTTTTTCTCCAACAAGTGTTTGTTTCTCTTCTATAAACATCCCAGTAATTTTTTTATTTTATTTTATGTTTTTTCAGAAAACAACATTTTTTTCTTTGCTATATCACCTATCTCACAATAATTTTAACGAGGTTTGAACCCACAACTTCGAGATTGGTTAGCAACTCACATAGCACTAGACAAAAAACTTTGAGTCCTAGTATTTTCTTTTTACTCTATTTGTATCGCAAGTAATGTTTATTTGTTTTATGTGAATCCAAGGAAGCCGAGATCAAACTCACGACGTGCTTGCATTGTTTCCCAGTATAGTGACGTTTGCACTTGTAGAATATGCACATAAAAACTGCCTTCAAATGTTAGTAAGTGTAAAGTTTGAATCTAAAACCTCCACTTTTTTAGGGGTTATTATAGATTGGTATTTGTAAATGTTAGATTAGTAAGCATCTACTTCCAATATGGACTTGATAGTCATATTTTACAAGAAAGTTGGTTTGACACATAACTTTGACTCGTGATCTATTGAAACTGACGAGACATTTTTTAAGATATCGTACTTCAAGCGATGTTTAGTTGTTTTCAACAAAACTCATAACTTATTTCACATAAGTCATCACTTTCCCAGTCTTGCAAGGACCTTTGCACTATACACGCTCAAAAACTGCTCTTAGAGCACAAGGTGCAGTAACACAAGGTAAAACGTCACTTTAGCTTTTCCCCTTTTCACTTACATCTCACTCACACACTCAAAAACACTTCTCGAGTAACTTAAGTCAAAACGAACTTTTAAGACCCATCATGCCCAAATTAAACATAAAACCCTAATTAAAAAACAAAACAAAACCAAACAAAAGATGCTTTCATTGATGTACGCGAGTGATGGCGAAGGGAGGTGGCGGTGCAATAATATGTCCTCTTAGCACAACAACTTATCACATATTGCTCATGGATACTATTATCAATACCCCGCTCACATTTTATCATCTTCACCCCCTTTTGTCTTCCTGTTAATAGTATAACACAGTTTTTTGTCAGTTTAATATTTTTGACTTGCTAAACTTTATATTTTATGTTTCGTACTTTTATTTTCGTAGTTTTAAAATACAAACATAAAAAAAAACGGTATTACATATGTTTTTGTAGGTGCTAATATCTCATCTCATTGCTTATAGGATCATCTATAAGAGGGCTAGGTGTCGTGAAGAGGATTCACTTCTTCATCACCGCCATGTCACTATAATAAATCTCCACAACTAAACACAACTAACCCCCCTTCACTCACAACAAACCTCAACTTACTCATTTGGGGCCCACCAGTTACAACTTTATTTTTTTTTCAAATTTCTAAATAAACCAAATTTATTTATTAAAATAAAAATAAAATACAATATATTTAAAAAAAGTTATAAATTAAACATTTAAATAAAAAACAAAACAAAAAAATTGAATGTAAAATTTCCAAGCCATTATTAACCCCTACTTAAAAAAAAAAAAAAATGCGTCTACTTCTTTACACACACTACACACACACAAAAACCTGTTTTTCTCATCCATTCCAGTTAGAATTAAAAGAAAAAAAAAAGGTGTTAGAGTATCACCTTCGTCGTGCAGACGAAGACCTTCCCGACGACGAGGGACGACGAGCTCTCCCGGTGTCGCAGCGAAGGGCTACGTCGGACGGCGAGGAAGCACGACGAGCCCACACCTAATGCTCTAATGTATCAAATCTTTAAAAGACTTTATGCATATAATGCATAACTTTTTTAATTTAATTGCATTTAATAACTAAAACTTTTAAAAAAGACTTAAGATTTATCAGTGTAAAAAAAACTTTTCATATAATGCAAAAAAACATTTTTAAAAAGATTTTTAAAATAATGAAAACCTTTAATCACGCGAATGCACTAAGAAAATATACTACATTATTGTACACATGAGTTAATACATAAATCAGACGGATACAACTACAAACCACTAGCTAATACATAGTATAAAATAAATAAAGCTAAAAAGGATGATCTTTGAGTATTTTTATATCCTAAAAGCAAGGCTTTAAGAGCTCATTGGTCTTTTAGATTTGCCTATCTATTGGTATTTGTCATACCTAAGCATATAACATTTATTCATTTAAGGTTGTCATGAACTGTTTTTACACGATATGCACCATTGAATGATAGTGACTTAAGTGAAGAAACATTTCCATGTCAAAAAATATTTGAAGTCTGCCGGCCAATATGTATTCTTTTGACTTGAAGTCAAGTAATACTATCTGTATATAGTATTGCTTACGTTATTGGTATAACATCCATTGTATCTAATAGTTGGATTACGAAACTTGTCGCGTTACTCATAAATTGGTCAATGCCGTTACGACTTTAGTTTCACTAAAATGGATTACATTCACGCGTTTGCATCATAAAATATGACTTTGTGTGTTAAAGTTAGGTCTTTAATCAATCAACATAGTTTGCTGTACCCGTAATACTTGTATTCCCCATTTTAGGGTTTCTTCCCCTCGTGATCATCCCGAGGTGTTTAAACGACTTTCCTATACCCATATCAGCTATGCCTGCTAATATACGCGTTTGTTTCTTTGCTGAGTGACTACCCGATGAACTAGCTTATTTAGCTTTATCATTTAATGGATATAACTCGTTACTCTCCTCTTATCCAAAAACCATTTTATTGTTGTCGCAACCATCACACAAACTTGTCCATTTTCAATAGCTAAATCAATCACATTACAACCAAAATGACTCATTACAGCCAGACTTGTCTAATACATACACATTTCAATAAATATAAACATCCGAAAAAAATGAGTAATGAACTCTGAGTTTACTTACGATTACAAACATAGTCCCTAAAAAATTGCAAACAGGTCTCTACCGACTCTTAATTATAGAAACAATCCTTCAGTTAAATCTAATGACATTTTATGTAACAAAATTTACAAAAATGTCTCTCCGGTTTACGTGTGGTGCAAAAAGTTTATAATTTTTTTAACAAACGTTTCTCCTGTTACTCGCGGTTACAGAAATAGTCCTTAGGTTAAATTTAAAGATTGTTTGTATAACGAACACTTACGATTACAGACAATCAGACAATCCTTAAGTTCAACTTGAAGACTGTTTGTGTAACAAAAACTACATAAATAAGTCATGTAATTTCCTATTGATTTTACTCCCCCCGTCTCAAATTATATGTCCACTTTCATATTTCACAAAGTTTAAGAAAGAGTAAATTACATAAATGGTCCTTGTGGTTTGGCGAAAATTTCACCTACCGTCCCTCAAACTTAAAAGTTGCATAAATCGTCCCTATCGCTGCCAAAGAATAACATGAATGGTCCTTTTGAGGGACGGTAGGTGAAATTTTCGCCAAACCACAAGGACCATTTACGCAACTTTTATGCAAGTTTTATGCCTCAAAAGGACCATTCATGTTATTCTTTGGCAGCGATAGGGATTATTTATGCAACTTTTAAGTTTAAGGGACGGTAGGTGAAATTTTCGCCAAACCACAAGGACCATTTATGTAATTTACTCTTTAAGAAATGTGGGGCCCATACAATATTAACCAACAACAATTTATTCTCACCCACTTAAAAGCATTTTGAATGGTTAAAATTGAAAGTGAACATTAATTTTGGGAAAACAAAAAGTATCAAAGTAGACTTATATTTTATGACGGAAGGAGTAAAAAAGATTCATGAGTTAAATACAGAAAATGTTTGTGTAAAAACAATTTTCATACCATACCTGCCAAATTTTTACTTGTATTAAATACAAGCAACCATTTTACCCTAGTAAAAAATATTGTGTATATAAACAAGGCACCATTTGGAAACAAAAGATTGGTCTCAAAAGTTTCTATGGTCCATGTGATGTACCTTGCTCCATCTTTCTAAGCTACCCACAAAACACTTTTATTTTCCATCTCTCACACACACAATCCATCATTCAAACATATCTACCCAACGTTAAAAGATGTCTGAAAATCTATATAATATTGTTTGATTGTCTCTGTTTTCTAGCACAAACTAGATTATATTATACTTGCTTTGTCTTTTATTTATTAAACCTTTTTTTTTTTTTTTTTTTGAGTCCCCACATATATTATCATTATCACCTTCTTTTTATATATATTTATACAAAGAAAACTTCAAGATTTTGTTTTGTGTGTGTGTTTTTGAGTGTGTTTTCAGTGTGTGTGTTTTCATGGATGACCAAGATTCTTCTCATCCTATAAACCCAAAAAACATTGATTCTAGTACTAGTACTAACACAACTAGTTCTAGTTCAAGTAAGGATCATTACTTGAAACATGTTCATAAGATGTCTCACAAAATTACCAAAATACCCTCCTTTAAATTTGACCATCTTAATCATCATCAGATTCAATCTCAGCCGTTGATCTTGGATAGTGACACGTCATCTCAGCCGTCCAGTTTCATGAACAGCCAACAGCCACCGCAGCAGCCGCCTGTTTACAACGTCAGCAAAAGTGACTTCAGAGATGTTGTTCAGAAGCTCACTGGGTCTCCGGCCCACGAGCGCGTGTCGTCTCACGCGCCGAATACGGCGGCGCGTGAGATTCACGCGCCGCCGTTGGTGAAGCCACAAAGCTCACGCCTGCAGCGGATCCGTCCGCCGCCGCTGGAACACGTCGGAAACCGACCTCCGGGAGGTGGTTCTGGTGGAGCTAACGTTGGATTCTTCGCCGGTCAACGGATGCTGTCGCCGTTGCCGCCGTTACCGGCGGTGCACGCGACGGCGGAGTCACCGATCTCGGCGTACATGAGGTGTTTTCAGACGAGTATCACTGGGTTAAGTCACGCGCCGCCGTTGCCGGTGCCGGATTTCCACGCGCCGCCGTCGCCGTTAGGGTTTGGGTGTCTGCCGTCGCCAGGGTTTCCGTTTTCTCCGACGAGGTTTCAAACGCCGTTGTCGCCGACGCCACCGGCGGCTAGCCCGAGATGGAAGTCACTTTGAAAGTTCGAACCTCGTTGGGTGAACATTTTGGGACGATAACTGAAAAGTGAAAAGTGAAAAGTTCGAAACTGACACGGGAATACTGGTTAGGCCGCGTACATCAGTTCGGAAAAAAATGTACTTTTTTTTAAGTAGATTTGGGGCAAATTTGTAAGTTTGGAAATTAGGACTTTTTAGTATTTGTTAAAATACATATCTATATAGTTATAGGGTTGGGATCATGTAAAAAGACTAAGACGATATTATTTATCAAAGTTTATGCGTTTTGTGATGTGGATTGTGTTTCGTAGCTGATTATCTGATTATTGCGTTTTTATAAACATTTTGAACCAACAAGTAGTTGTTCAAGAGGATTGCGTTTTGAAAAAGCAGTTTGAGTGGACATGCTTTCTCAAAACGCAATCCCAAACGCTCCATTTCTATACTTGTATATGTTGATCATGGCTTGATTGCTAGGATAGTATGGTAAATGTATTGAAGCTTTTAGTGAAATGGTAGACTGATTAATGATTCTATTGCATCTTCTTTAGTGTGTATTCTCATGACTAGATTGTGTAATTTGACATGCTATTTTTGATATGACATAATATGGTATTACCCTGTATTGGCCTTTTTAAGAAATGAGCATAATGACGTTGATTAGTTATGAAAAGATTGACACTTTTCCTTAAACGGACATTAGATTCCATCACTAAGGTTAAAAGTTCTAATGTTTGCTGATATGAAGATTTATTTATGAAGACGTGAGCCATACTTTCTTTGGCTAAGGACAGAAATCACAGAAAGATCATGAACGGCATATAGTAAAGTCACAACTTTTTGTGTTCTAGTTATTAAGTTTTGATTTTTAAAGATTTTATTGATCAGCGAGACTCGTAGACTTCAGCTTAAACCTTCTTGAGCTGAAAATTGTAATGAAATGGAAGAATGGGTCGTAGAAAAGGGCTAATCTTTAATTGTTTTTATGCATAAACATTTCACAGTTATGCTATGAATGTTAGATTAACTTTGGAGCACGATGCTTCTTGTTCCCTTTTTATTTTGTTGAACATATTTTTATGTATTAGATCATGCTCCCATAACGCGTGTATGTTGAATGGTATTGACCTGCCTTTGGATATTTGCAGAACCTATGGGTATGCCGAACAACCATTATCAATTTCCCATAAAGATCGGTCTTTTCTCTTCAAGTTTATTATATTATGAATCTCGTCACAAAATTAAGGTTGCCCATGTTTTCAACATCATGGGAGACCATAAAAAAGTATCTAAATCTAATTCTACCCTAAATTTCTGTCAGCAATATGCAGTTCTGTTATGACTATTCTATAATTGCCTGCCAGTCGGACCATTATTTCAAACCAGGGTCTCCTTTCTGGTATGTATTCCAGTTCTACATATTTGGCTAGTCCAACGTTGATGCTGGTTGAGTTTTGTTTTTTTTACCGCCTGCATTTAATAAGCTTCAATCCAAAGATAGCATTGTTATGTCACTGTTTATGGACCATCTTAGATATTTCTGGTGCATATTTCTGCACAAGATTCAGATACAAGATTACAATCTATAAAGGCAATGCAGGCAAATCTACCATTAAATGTTGGTCCCCTATGTCTCATACTCTCATGGGTTGTTGACTAGTGGGGTCAAATATTTGACTAGTGCATTTACACCTTCATTGTGGCATCTTTACATCTCAGTAGAAGTTTTGGTTCCATTGTATTGGTTAGCGGTGTGATTGACGATAAAACTATCCAAACACCCCCCTTGGGTATCAAAGCTTTTAAGCTTATGGACTTCAAAGTCTCAGAAGAGACCAGGATTCAACCTCGCTGAGCGAACATCTATGGATGGATATGAAAAAGTTAGGAAAAGGCCACGGGAACACCAGTTAGGCCGTGTATATCAGAGCTAGTCCAAGTCATATTGGGTTGGGTGTGGTGAGGCGAGTTTAGTATATGCAATATCCCGCAAAACCAAAACTTGTATTAAAAATCAGTAAAGACAAAACAAAATTTATGTAGTACCCCTTTGCATAATATGTTTATTGCTTCAGAAGGAATTAAGAAGTTTGGTATACAAAGTCCATCTAGTATTTACTGCAGGTAGGAAGAATGGTAGTTCATAACGATACAAAACATTAATGAGAAGTAATTCTACATGAAAGTACTTGATTGTACATCCTCTCACTTTCATGGCTTCATGTTTGGCAAAGCATTCATGACTTGCTATTCATAAATAAGGCTCACTGTTTTTTTATCCAAAGTGATAATGGAAATCACCTACATATAGAAACCTCCCACAATATCCGGGACATCTTAATAAGAGAATCTGCCGGTCTTACTTTTTTATCTTTTGGGTAACCATGGTTTCCGA
Source organism: Chrysanthemum seticuspe (assembly GCA_019973895.1). Classification (NCBI taxonomy): domain Eukaryota; kingdom Viridiplantae; phylum Streptophyta; class Magnoliopsida; order Asterales; family Asteraceae; genus Chrysanthemum; species Chrysanthemum seticuspe. The sequence goes on along the minus strand of BPTQ01000008.1, from coordinate 358,248,422 downwards.
TTTGGCGACTAATCCACAGGGTTTGAGCCTACAACCACATAGATTCAAACCGGGTAAAACCCTCCCTTTTCATAATGTTGGCGTGACTGCTTGAGGACCAGTCTTACTTTTTTTTTTTTTTTTTTTTAATCTTTTGGGAATGAGTGAAGTAAAAACTCACCCGAGCCACATTTGGCGACTAGACAGCTAAACCTCAGACTCTACAAAACACAAGATTAAATATTAAAGAGAACCGACTAAACCTTATTTCAACTACAGTTCACAAACGATATTAAAAAGTCGCACAACGTTGTGGTAAGGGCTTAGCATCCTAAACATGAGGTCAGAAGTTCGAATCTTGTTAGCTACAAACTCATTGGGCCACTCACCCCAACCATATAATCCACCCATAGTTGTGAAGGGCTGGTGATTTACCAGACTTTATGGGTCGTGCGGGGTAGTCTATGGAGTGCAGAGTTTACGTGCCAAACTTTTGATAAATTATAAGCTATACCAGCAAATATAACACCCTTTTAGGGATACAAATAAGAGCAAATTGATTGGGAGCAAAAATCAAACCATTCAGCACACTTCAAAAGTAAAAGATGACCAAAATCTCAAAGCCTCTCAAGTAAATAAAGAAGGCAAAAAACATTGAAGCTCCAAGGCAATAGAATTGCTTTCTAAAGACAATTAATGAAAAAATAGTTAAAATCGAAAGGGCTTAAATGCTATCATCATTCCTTTTGTTCCTGATCACTTGGCTTGGCTGAGTCCTTGATCTCATCCTGTTGCAATATTATTGTGTCAAAAGAAATTTACAGTTGCACCACAATATTTCGGAAATGATACTTATTTAATCATCAATATGTCGATTTAGGTTTGTATTTTTTTTAGGCTTTAGGCCAAACTTGTAGACGTTTACTATCCTCCACGTCTCACCTCATGCCTAAACTAAAAAGTGTTCTTTACAAACATGAAAAGAGCAAAGTTTACCTGGATGACACATATGGATGGCACACCATTTATTGGTTGATTTGGCAATGACTTGGCTACCGTGTACCTATCATTACAAAACCTTCTTCTTTGGCGACCTTAAATCATGCAAATAGTATTGTTTGAAAGCATAAACGAAAGTTAAAAAGTGATAAATAAATTTGTTTATATCAATAGAGTAATTAATACCTTTATTTGCTGTTGTTGTGGACCTTACCACATGTAACTCATCTCTTGTTTTCGACTGAAAAAAAAGATTTAAGCTTGTCAAAGATACTGATGTAAAGAAAGACGATGACACTCTTTAAGAGCAATCGTTGGTAGCTTGATTTGTTTAACCACTATATACATAGGCATGTCTGTGAGTATAATCAATATGTAAGTTTTTGGTCAACCCATTACCCAACCCGCACATCTTGGCATCTTGCCATCAATGCTATTACAATGCTGTTTATAGTTAGTTATACCTGCATATCGGATTTCCACATAGTAAGGTTTTCCTTTAGAAGTCGCAAGATCAAAATGATATCGTCATTGCAGGAGTCCTCGCCCAATGTTACAAATTCAGTCATCGCTTCATCTAAGGCCTGGAAAAAGAAGTTAAAGGGTATTCGCCATTAAAAAAAAAGCCTATACATAATCTAAGATGTGAATACAATTTTTATGCATGTTTTGTACCTGTTGCGCAACACTGCATGCACGGTCAGATGTGTTCAAAACGTCATAGTAAAAGACGGAGAAGTTAATTGCTAGTCCAAGACGGGTTGGGTGTAATGGGGCAAGTTCAGTGTTTGCAATATCCTACAAAACAAAGATTTATATTATAGATCAGTAACGACAAAACAAAATCAATGTAGATGCACGTTTATTGTTTCGAAAGCAATCAAGATTTTGGGTACATTTATCTACTATTTACTGCAAGCACGAGTAATTTTTATAACGACACAAACAATGGCAACGTCGTCAGTTAACAACTTCTTTTTGCAAGAAAACGATGCTAGTGATGCAGCGTAAATCAGATGTCATAGGGTTCAAATCTTGTCACGATGCTCAAAGACATGTCTAAGTACCTAAACAAAATCCTTTATTTGATTAGGAATTCAAAGCTACCAAGAGTGCCTCCTGTCGCTGTTCACATCGGTGACTCACACACACACACACACACACACACAAAAGATGTAAAGTGCACCATAATCAGCTATTTGCACACGAGGGATACAGTGTAAACACAAGGTCCTTGAGTGAATAAGTAAGGGGTCAGAAGAAAGCTAAATGATTATATTAGGGGCTAAGAGCTTTAACTTCTCCAAATCAAGATTAGTACTATGACACTTCGTTTTATTGGTTTTCAATGTTTGCTTAATTAATACCTCTAATTCCTTTGATAATATTCAAATCTCAGAGTACCACACCATCCCCTCAAATTAAGAGTTCATTATGCAAAATAGGACTACTTTTAACGATGTCACTCTCTTATATAGAAACGTTGACTAAGACGGGTAACTGTCATTCGACCAACAGATAATCCATCATCATATCTCTTCTTTAAGAGATATAGAAGGATCGGAATCTTCTACTCCACCACCCTCACATGCACAAGTGAACTTTGATATACATAGAAAAAGGTAATAGAGGGAATGGCTTAAAGCAACTCAATAGGATAACATCACGTAGTAGCAAAGTATAACCCGTGGTCTAAGATTTTCTCATTATTTTGTTATATTAGCTAATTCTTTGCAGACTATCAGACGCTCAGAGCTAGCACTCGTTGTATACCAAATCAAAACAGATTCATTCCTACCACCAATAATCATATCTTACTTAAAAATAGTGGTTGTTAGAGATCACCTAATTAGAGTTTGTTAGTTGTGAGCATAAGATTAGTTACACTAATATTGTACAGTATCTATTTAGTAGTACCAATAGGACTTCCCCACATAGGGGGTGTTGGTATTGCATTGCAAAACTGATTATGTGTTTTCATAACTATAATCACGTTTTGTTGCCAAACATTGTTTTCCGATTATCTGCGTTCTCCAAACACATCAATCAGATAGATTATACTACAAAACTCAATCCCAAAGATGCTCTCTAGATTAGTTGTTTAAAAACAATAACAGCTGCCAAACTTAGGACTTGCTAACTACATTAAGGTGGTGTTTGTAAGCATTAAGTACATTAAGGTGTTTAAAAACAATAACAGCCCCCTTTTTTTTCTTTTTTTTTTTTTATTCACACATTATTAAGAAAAAAACACAAACCTGAGCAGATTTATAAGCATTATGTGCACACTTAGCAACTTGTTTCTTCTCATCACCAACTTTAACCTCAGTCAAATACCTATAATAATCACCTTTCATCTTCAAATAAATCACTTTCAACTCACCGAAACACCTTGCCCCAACCAACAACTTGTCGTCAAGCAACTTCAACAACCCATAACATATCTCACTTATCTCATTCTCAATCCTACACCTAGACTCTTTAGCCAACTTAGCATGCTCCTTGTTACCATGCGCCTCTTCTTTCTGCTCTATATAGTAGATTCTATGCCATGAAACTCGACGTGCTTCTATCACGTTTTTGTAAGCTGTGCTCAAGAGGCCGAATTCCTCTTCAGTCACCTCCTCGGTTTGCGAAAGCTCTGAGACGAGTTTTGTCATTGAGTTCTTCATATCGTCGTAACGTCCAACTTCTTCAGCAAGTTTTGCCATGCACAAGAGCTCGCGACGTGCAGCCATAGAAGCGGAGAAAAGTTTAAGAACGTAAAGTGGTTTAGAGAATGTAAGTATGAGATTTATATAGAGAATTAATTTAAATAATGATAATTATTAAAAATTTTGGAAGTTATTAATAAAATATTATTGGTAGATATCTCTTTGACTTTGTTTTTATGCGTTGTACGGAATATTTTAACTTTCTAATGAGATTTGTTACTCCAAAAAATAGATATTTACAGCTAAGCTAGAGATTATTACTACATTTTTTTTTAGTAGTTACTATGAGAGGTTTATATTTATGTTGTAAGTGTATATCTTGAAATAAATTAAGAAAAGTCACTAATGGCAATCGATATTTATTTGTTTAGTTTAGAGATATGGATTAAGCTTATTGATAACATCAAAGATATATAAAAACATATTTTATGTATTAGGCAACTAGGCGAGTACCCGTGTTTAACGGCAAATAATTAATAATATGCGATATTATGTAAAGTATAACTTTCAAAATAGAATATGATAAGATTAAAATATAATTGCAACGGTTGTTATATGTGACTGTTAGTTTGATCACCTAACCAACGTGAATGACAGAATTACCTTTTATTTAATTATTATTATTATACTCCCTCCGTCCTATTTTTATTGTCCCGTTTGATTTTGACTAGTCTTTTTTGTTTAACTTTAACCATTAATATATTTATTTGTGTTATATAATACTTGATGAAAATTATACTAATGAAAAATACATTTAAAGCCCAATACATTCATATATTTTTCATCAAGTATTATATAACACAAATAAAAATAATTATTGTCAAGGTTGAAGAAGAAAGACTAAAAAAGTCAATAGTGGACAATAATTTTGGGACGGAGGGAGTATATACTAATAAGAGTATGGATCTAGTGAGCAGAATTATTTGAATGGGAAGAGTGAGAAAGAACTGTAGCCAATTATTTCAAATAAGAAAAAAAATAATAAGGAGATGCATCTATTTTTATGGATGCATCTAATATTTGTGGTTGTGATTTTTTCTCATTCTTCTCATCTTAATTATATTTCTGATTTGATCCTACCTCATACTAATAAATAGTGTCACAAATATAGATAATGACAAGAAATTAGTAAAGTTTAAAAATATTCAAACTATATAGCATTTTAAAAAGTTGAAAGGTTGTAACCGTTGCTTAGAGAATGGTAATATAGGCATAGCGATTGAACTTGTGGTATTAAAAGTGAGTTTCAAGTCAAGGTTTTCACAAAATGGCTATTAATATGTCAGATTTAATACTTTCTTATGTTAGTACATTTATAGTTCATTCTGTGAGATGATAAGTGGTTATACAGTGATTATTATGGTCATACTGGCATCACAAGGAGCAAAATACCTATAATAATCACTGACTTTAACCTCAGCCAAATACCTATAATAATCACCTTTCATCTTCAAATAAATCACTTTCAACTCATAGAAACACCTTGTCCCAACCAACAACTTGTCATCAAGCAACTTCAACAACCCATAACATATCTCACTTATCTCACTCTCAATCCTAGACCTAGACTCTTTAGCCAACTTAGCATGCTTATTGTTGCCATGCGCCTCTTCTTTTTGCTCTATAGAGTATATTCTACGCCATGAAACTCGACGTGCTCCTATCACGTTTTTGTAAGCCGTGCTCAAAAGGCTGAATTCCTCTTCAGTTACCTCCTCGGTTTGCGGAAGCTCTGAGACGAGTTCTGCATTGAGTTCTTCATATCATCGTAACGTTCGACTTCTTCAGCAAGTTTTGCAATGCACAAGTGCTCCTGAATTGCAGCCATGGAAGATTGGAAGCCATTGGAGAAAAGTGTAGGATCGTAAAGAGGGTTAAAGAATGTAATTATTTGTAGGATCGTAAAGAGGTTTAGAGAATGTAATTATATATGGGATTTATATAGGGAATTAATTTAAATAATGATAATTATTAAAATTTTTAGTAAATATCTCTTTTGTCTTTGTTTGTATGTATTGTACGGAATATATAACTTTCTAATGAGATTTGTTACTCCAAAATAGATATTTACAGCTAAGCTAGAGATTATTACTACATTTTTTTCGTAGTTACTATGAGAGGTTTATCTTTATGTTGTAAGTGTGTATCTTGAGATAAATTAAGAAAAGTCACTAATGGCAATCAATATTTATTTGTTTAGTTTAGAGATATGGATTAAGCTTGTTGATAACATCAAAGATATATAAGAACATATTTTATGTATTAGGCGACTAGGCGAGTATCCGTGTTTAACAAGAGATAATTAATAATATGCGATATTATGTTAAGTACTTTTAAAATAGAACATGATAAGCTTAAAATATAATTGCAACGGTTATAATATGTGACTGTTAGTTTGATCACCTAACCAATGTAAAATGACAATTTTACCCTTTATTTAATTATTATTATTATTGTTATTATTATATATACTAATAAGAGTATGAATCTAGTGAGAAGATTTATTTGAATGAGAAGAGTGAGAAAGAATTGTAGCCAATTATTTCAAATAAAAAAATAATAATAATAAGGAGATGCATCTATTTTTATAATGCATCTAATATTTGTGGTTGTGATTTTTTCTCATTCTTCTCATCTTAATTATATTTCTCATTTGATCATATCTCATACTAATAAAGAGTGTCACAAATATGGATAGTGACAAGAAATTAGTAAAGTTTAAAAATATTCAAACTATATAGCATTTTAAAAAGTTGAAAGGCTGTAACCGTTGCTTAGAGAATGGTAATGTAGGCATAGCGATTGAACTTGTGGTATTAAAAGTGAGTTTCAAGTCAAGGTTTTCACAAAATGGCTATTAATGGGTGAGATTTAATCGTTTCTTATGTTAGTACTTTTATATTGGGCGAATGACAAAAAAATACATCGAACTTGACACTATATGTGATTGTGTGTAACTAACTATTTTTTTTTATTGTATGTACTGAACTTTCAAATTTCGATCATTATGTGTATTTTGCGACTATTCTGCCATGTAAAATGACCATTTTACCCTTCGAAATTTGAAAACATTAAGAGTAAAATGGTCACAAAATACACACAATAATCGAATTTTGAAAGTTCAGTACACATAATAAGAAAAAATATATTTGGCTACACACAATTATAAAAAATGTCAAGTTCGATGAATTTTTTTGTCATTTGCCCTTTTATATTTCATTTTCAAGTCAACAACCAAATGGGCTATTGAAGTGTGAAAACATTCCTAGATTAGTACACGAATCAGTCAAAGTTTAATTAATTTTTAGCCATTTAGTTTTTATTACACTACTTAGCCTTTCACAGTATTTTTTTTTCTTTTAATAGTTTCATACAGTTGTGTAATGATTACTTTTTCAAATAAAAATGAAGAAGAATTTATATATCGAAATTGATATTTCAACAAGAATAGCCAGAAATTTATGAATCTTCTTCTTAGCTATTTAATTGATTACATTAAATAAAATTTAGTTTAAATTTTGTAAATCAAATCAATAAACATAAACCGAGATTTATGTATCTTCCAATAATAGATTTTAGGCTTCAATATTTCCAGTTAGATACATCTTAAGTTTTCAAGATTCTTGAATTTTTAAGAGGGTGAACCCTTTATATATAGTAAAGGTAAAAATTTGACGTAATTTTTGTTTAAAAAAACTCTAATATATGTTGCCATTTTGAATATTCTTTCTTAAGCTTATCTATGATGCACTATGATAAGTTTTGTCATCTAAGCTAAGTGAGTAGCTTTCATCATTAAATTTTCCATTTATGTTCGGTTTTTATCATCACATTTTTTAATTCTGCGTTTCAGAATTTTTGATTTTCAACTTTTAAGTATTTAAACATTTAGATTTCAAGATTTACAACTTCTAAAATTAAAAACAAAAATTTAATATTACCAAGAGGTTCAGTTTTTCAAAAATTCAACATTTAAAAATAAAATATTTCAAACGTCAAAAAAATAAAAAAATTGCGAAATATTCAAATTTACATATTTTCAAAAAATTTATTTTTTAATTTTTAAAAGATTTTATCATAGCCATATTCAATATATCCAAACACAATAGACCTGTACATGGTAATTTCTAAACAAACAATTAGATTCCTATCACTTGACCAAACATATTATATTTTGGCCAAACTCGCATGCTCAAACTATGGATCTTAACATATACGCAAATCATGAACCATAAGATCTAAAATCGATTCTCATAACTACAAAATATAAAGTGACCATCAAGTCTTGCAAATCACCAAACATGTCATCGTTAAAAAACCATCACCAACGCCAACTTTCAACCACCAAGCACAATACACAAGACCAATGACCGGGTTCATGTTTTGTCTAACAACATCATTGAATCAAAACCATAACAAACGAAATTAAATCTAACAATGAATATAGAAATCATTTTAAAAACCACCAACGCTAACTACAACCAGAGAAAACTCAAACAACAACCAACCAGATTCCACCTACCAAAAATCTTAAGACAAAAATCCAAAAAAAGTAGAAATAATTAAAGGCACGAGATATCATATTTTTTGTGTTCTAAACAAAAAAAATATAAGAACCATTTGAAACCCATTTTCCGGTGACCATTTAACCACCACAACAACATATCTTTAAGGATCTTAAAACAACCAAAGAAACTAAAACCACAAAATATTACGTGGATCTTAACAAATATCGAACCTACCGAACACACTTTAACCATCAACAGTAATAAATCACAAACACACTCGAAACCACCAAACACAAGAAAAACCATAAGTTGTGATCTAGATCTTAACATATATCCAAACAGCAAAGCACACCGAAACCACCAAATACACTCAAAGCTACCAAGCATACCCAAAACCACCAAACAAGCCATAGTCGTCAAACAAACCGAAACCAGAGACGACAGTGATTTTGTGTATGTTTTAGGTTGGAGAAATAAGAGTCCAATATCGGAGACGGCGGTGATTTTATGTATATAGGTTGTGTGTGTTTAGGTTAGAGGGAAGATAAATTTATGAAAGAAAAAAAGGTAGTGCATGTGTGTTTTTTATATAGGCAGGAATACAACCGTGTATGTGCTTTCAAAGTTTTAATTGATACATTAAGAACTCAACAGTGTAGCTCTTCCACCAATAAATTGTTCAAGAATTTTAACATTGGCTTTCCTGAATTACTTTGGCTCAATATACTTTCCAAATGCATGGAATTTCAACATTGACCATTTTCAATAATTCAACAATTCAACTTTGGCCTTTTTTCCTTTTTATATAGTTAAGATTATACTCTGCTGGCATAACTTGTCTATGCTGAATGGTATTTGACCTGCATTTGGATATTTGCAGAACCTATGGGTATGCCCAACACCCAATGTTAAATTTCCTATAAAGATTGGTCTTTTCTCTTCAAGTTTATTATTTTATGAATCTCGTCACAAGATTAAGGTTGCTCATGTCTTCAACATATTGGGATACCATTTTCCCGTAAATTTCATTGAACAATATGCAGTTATGTTATGATGACTATTCTATAATTGGCTGCCAGTCAGACCATTATTTCAAACCAGGGTCTCCTTTCTGGTTTGTATTCCAGTTCTACATATTTGGTTGGTTCAATGTAGCATTGTTACGTCATTTGTTATGGACCATGATAGATTTTTCTCATGGGTTGTTGACTAGCGGGGTCAAATATTTGGCTAGTGCATTTGTTGTAGAATAACCGTCATAATATCCCATCGACTAGGTAAAGAGTGTGAATATTTGATCACCACAACTATAACTCAAACTAGCTTATTAGAAATTTAGACAATATGAAAGTGAACAAGAGATGCAACACCAAATTTTCTTATATATTTCTTAAATATAGAAACATATACTACTTCTACTATAACAAAGAAAGGAAGAGAACACTACAAGATTGCTTGTATGTATGTTTTGGTGTGCTAAACTCAAAGGAAAACCATACTATTTATAGGCTCCAAACAAGCATCTTAATGTGCTATCAACTTGACCAACTTGTATCTCATCAACTAGCATATCTTTAATTTTGCAGAGATTCTTAGGATTTTGGATGAGATTTATAAGATAAAGTGGGTCCCTTATTTGAGTCAATATTCTTTAAATCCCCACCTTGGCGAAATACTAATATCTTTCAGTCTCGGTGTCAACCATCGTTGGTGGAGTCTTCAAACTAATCTTCAAGTTTTCAAAATATTGATCAAGTCTAAACAATAATTGGACTTAATCCCAACTAATACTTTAGTAAGTATATTGGTAGGATTCTTAGAAGTATGAATCTTCTGGATTCTAACTCCACCTTCTTCGAGTATCTCTCGTATGAAATTATACCGAACATGAATGTGCTCTGTCTTTGCGTGATAAACCTGATTTTTTGCTAAATGAATTGCAATCTGACTGTCCGAATGCATCGTGAAAAATTTCTGATTGATTCCAAGTTCATCGAGCAACCCTTGAAGCCAAATTTCCTCCTTTACAACCTCTATAATCGCCATATACTCTGCTTCTGTAGTTGACAAAGCAGTAGTTGACTGTAAGGTAGACTTCCAACTAATTGGAGCTTTTGCCAGAGTAAAAACATAGTCTGTACTAGATCTTCGCTTGTCTAAATCTCCAGCATAGTCAGAATCGCAATATCCTGCTACCCACTGACTACTTCCATGTTCGAATACTAACCCTACATCGACCGTGTTTTGGATATACCGTAATATCCATTTAACAGCGTGCCAATGTCTTTTTCCAGGATTATGCATATACCTGCTCACCATCCCAACATCATGACTAATATCTGGTCGAGTACATATCATAGCATACATCAAGCTACCGACAACATTTGCATAAGGAACTTTCTCCATGTATGCCCTCTCTGCATCATTTTTCAGTGACATAGCATCACTGATCTTAAATTGAGAAGCGAGTGGAGTACTAAATCGTTTTGCTTGCTTGTCGAACCTAAAACGCTTTAGAATCCTTCTCAAATATTGTTTCTGAGTCATACAGAGCTTCCTCAATTTCTCTCTAACTATCTCCATGTCGAGAATCATCTTTGCTTCACAGAGTTCCTTCATCTCAAATTCGCTTTTCAACAGAGTCTTTAACTTTTCAATCTTGTCTAGACTTTGAGAAGCTATCAACATATCATCTACATATAAAATATAATATATGAAGGACCCATCTTGTAGCTTTTTCAAATAGACACAATGGTCATATTTGCTTCTTGTGTACTTTGACTCCATCATAAACTTATCAAATTATTTGTACCACTGCCTTGGGGATTGCTTCAACGCATACAACGATTTATGAAGCTTACATACTTCATGCTCTTTTCTAGTAACTTTGAATCCTTCTAGCTATACCATATAGTATATCTAAGCAACATCAAGCCTTCTTGATATCTTTTCCAATTTAATTCTCATTTGGTTGAACTTCCTATTCTATATTTGTACATGGTCGAACTTCATCAAGTATAGTTGTTTGTAGGTGCTGATAGACGTAGCATCAAAAAAATCACAACAACAATTAACGTTTAACGTTTGAAAAATCACAACTTACATTCAAATAAGAATAACACAAGTGTTTTGATAAGGTAAACATAGTCTAAAACAATGGGCAGGTTTAAATGTAAAAGGCTTATATGAATACATGTAACAAAGTTACTGGGTAAATAATGGTTGCAACTCTTTCATCCATCCAGTAGTATCCTTCATCTTCTGTAGAACAAGCTTCATCAAACCTTCAACAACATTGGTGTCACTTTCTATTCTATGTTCCGCACACTCTATTATGTCCAACAATGACTTTATCTCTTTACGAACCCAGTCTACCCATATCCGATCCATATTAGCCGTTGTAGCTCCGACAACTTGTTCGACATCAACATGAAGATCAATTGTATGAGAGTTTGTGTTTGTTTATGGGTTTTCTTATAAACGATAACATGATTAAACAACATCAATGTTGGTATCCTTAAGTAGCATTAGATCAACAGACCAAAAACCATGTCAAGGACCAAGTAAAACTAAACTTCCATTTAGAAGATATGCTTGTTAAATCAATTTTGGTGAGCTTATGTAGCATTAGATTAAGTAAAAGTACAACTTAATGCTTATTAAATTAGATAACTTGAAACACATTTATGTCGTTAAAAAAAATCCAAAAAGACAATCAACCGTGCTCATTTGAAATAAACCACAAACCAGCACATGACATATTCTATACTTTCATTGGGGTGTTTTTCACTAAGACTTATATGTATCACATGATTAGTAAACCGTAACCTATTTACGGTAACACGAGCAATGATTCATGGCTTAATCGTAAGCAAACTTGCAACCACTCTCGTGATTTACTCGTCGTCTACAATTCTTGTGGCACAAGTTTACTTTCGGTTGCAAGAATTGTAGACGACGAGTAAATCATGCACATAATAACACTAAGACTTATATGTATCACATGATTAGTATTAATATATCAGTAAATCGTAACATATTTACCGTAACATTTGTTGCACTTTGATCAAGCATGTTGACATCTTGATTTTCTTGAACATTTCCTTCATGCGTGAATGTGCTAGTCGAATTCATCATGGAAGGTCTAATGATTAAGAGGGGGATGAAGTTGTATAAAAACAACAAATAAGTTATGTCAATGCAGATTTAAAAAAATGCTCAAACTGTAGAAGATAAATTTAAAGATAATGGAGTACATGCTTTTGAAAATTATATATATAAATAACCAAAGGAACATGTTAACTTCCAGTATATGTTTTCGTATTGCAAAATATTGGACCAAATGGTTCATCACTCTCACTGAGTGTATGTTTTCATGTTGCAAAATAAGCAACACATGCTTCATCACTCTCAGTGAGTGTATGTTTTCGTATTGCAAATCATAACAAAGAAAATTTAAGGGAAAATTCTCTAAATGACCCAGTTGCCCAAGTATATTACCCCAAATGCCCCACTTTTTTTTCACTTCCCTTAATGCCCCATGGGCAACTCTCTCATGGGCAACTCTATCATATATTTGGGCCCACTTTGTACTTACAAAGTACAAATATAAGACTTGGTCAGTTGGGCAACTTTGACATACTATATTGGGCAACTGACATTTTTTGTCTTTTAGTGAAAAAACAAAATATTTATTTTTTAATTTTTTACTAAAAGACAAAAATTGTCAGTTGCCCAACATTGGTAGTCAAAGTTGCCCAACTAAATATCTAGTACACTTGTACTGGTAAGTACAAGGTTGCCCCACAAAATGGGACACATGTCATTTATTTAGGATAGTTGACAAATATTGAGTTGGGAGAGTTGCCAATGGGGCATTATGAGAAGTGAAAAAAAAGTGGGGCATTTGGGGTAAATTAGTTGGGCAACTGGGGCATTTAAAGAATTTTCCCAAAATTTAATTTAACCTCAAGATCATCATCAACATTCTTATCATTTTTCGTTTCCATTTCCTCCTTTCTTTTCTATGCGACTGAATTATGAAATGAAGACACATTATAGTTGTTTATATAGGAAATGGCAGAAACCCTAAATTTTGAATTTTCCCGCCTTGAGAGTTAATGTCTAACCTTGCTTTTTGATTTCCAGCTTTGCATTTCCATCAATATTTTCGTTTCCTTCATTCCTTTAGTAGAGAAGTAAAGTGTAGTAGACAAGTTTGCAAAGTTTCCTTCAATAAGTTTGCAATTTCAACATTTCCTTTTATACATTCAACCTTTCCTTAAGTGCATGACATTTTCATTTTCAACTAAGCTTGATCATTTTTTCAACATCAACATTTTCCACTTTTACCATTTTCTCTTTATATGTAGCTAAGATATTGATCGTGCCACAACCTTTTACAGAATATATCAAAATAGTCATAGCATTCTACCGATTTATGCTTTAATATTAATAACCTAAACAATTACTCGTGCACAGTAACGAGACTTTATAGCGGGAAATAATTATAGTTGAGATATTTTGGTTAAGTTTAACGTTTATGCATACAACATAAAATAATTAAAATGTATATGAAAATATTTTAACACGCGATAATTCAACTGAAAATGAAACATGACAACAAATAGTTGAAATATTTATTGTCTTTTACAAAAAAATATTTTTAGCTTTTTTCACAAATGATGTGTTATATATGTCGTTAAAAAGATAAATATATATAGTATGTATCGTGATTAATAATTTTTTTTAACTATATTTATAAAGCAACATATTAAAAAACAAGTCTAATTAAATAGTAAAGCTTGACATTTAAGAATTTAAGTTTAAAAGATAGTTTTTACTTTATAGATAGAATAAATAAATATATTTGAATCAAAATAGTTGATTCATCATGTTATGTTATAGTTATCTCATGTCAAACATGTCGCAAGATACTCGTACTTACTAGTAACTAAAGTAAGTAATTATCAAGTTATTATTGGTAATTATCTTTTTGTCTTTGTTTTTATGTTTTGTACGAAGTATTTGACTTTCTACAGTTAATGAGATTTGTTACTCCTAAAACTCATTGTATTTGTATTTAATATATTTATAGGTAAGAGATTATTATTATTTTTTTCATAATTACTATGAGAAGTAAGTGTATATATCTTGAGATAAATTTTAAAAAATCAATGATTCAGCGGTGGCAATCGATATTTATTTGTTTAATGTAGAGAGATATAGATTAACTTTGGCTTGTTTATAACATCAAAGATATATAAGAAACTCACAATCACACTTGTACAAGCCAAGTAAGTCTAAACGTTATTTTGAAGCCCAAACAACATTTACCACTTTCAACTTTGGGGTGTCCATGCTAGGCCCATGTTTAAAATTGCTGGGGAAATAACTCATGCAAATGAAATGTAGGTTATGTACGTATATGATAAATTGATGAACACCAAAAACTGGATTGATTATAATATTTTAAATATTTGTTTTGCTTTGCAACAAGTAATTTAATTTATTTTTTCGTAAGTTTTTCAACGTTCCATAAAGTAATATTTAAGAGCTTGAGTATTTAAGAGTTGTTTTACACATTAAGATTATACCTACAAGCTATGTTACCAAACGTTTTTTTTTTAAAGATTGCTGCTATTGTTTACAGCTAGTGCTCACCGCTATGTTACTTTTGACAAAACACACCCCAAGATAATAGCTTATGGTTCGGGGCTTGGATTCTATTGCATATGCTACTACGTTGTGGCTAATTCACTAAATTTTGGATGAATAAATATGTGAAAATTGTTATGTTCTTTTGCTATGAACAAACACTATTCTAAACAAGTCGTTAAGTTAGCCTCAAGTACAAACTCACACTGTTTTTATTTCAGATTGTTCTCAAGGCAACGCATGTACGAAGCTATGAGGCGTGTAACTTATTGGTTCCCGATCAAAAAACTTTGCAAGGATTATCATTTTTCTTATTTCTAGTATGACGAACACCATTTTGCATGAGCAAGGTTTAAGTTAGTCCAAATTATAAACTCAAATTCTTTTGGTAAATTAGTGGCATTGGTAAGCAGTAGCAGAAAATAGTAACAACGGCGTTGATATTTCAATGTTTCTTTGAGTAAAATTTAAAGCACTACACGCTACTTGTCAAACAAGTTTTATATTTTAAACACACTGGTTGGTAGTTAGCTAGTTGCTTCAAAACGCTATAAAATACTACGCGCCAAACAAACTAGCGATGGCAAAGATATGTTCTTGGGATTGGGAGCGGTGGAAGTAATGATGCGAGTGGAAATGGGTTGGACGTATTAGGGGGTTCGACTGTGAGACATATGGCATGGACCAGTCACTACCAGTTTAGCAACTTGCAAAAGCATACAAAATAGCCAATGGCCTATTGCTTTTTTTAATTATTTCTCATTCGTCTTTTATAACCAACAAGTGTACGGCAGAAATTATATCGAAGATAACTTCTAACGAAGTCATATGCACATTTTACTCGACAGCTCAAAACTGACTAACACAAAACCATATGATTTGTCCTCGTTTACGTACCCTAATGGGACACTATTTAGCCCTGCCTACTCCTCTTTCACTGACTTTTACTTGGCTTTTTTTATGGGTCCTCCTATGCAGGCACCCCATGATAAGGGTGCTTGCATTTTTGCATGGGGTGCCTCGATTTCTGTGCCAATCATTAGTATTCAATCATTGGTACCAATGATTGGTTTCTCGATTTCCGTGCCAAGTTTTTTTACAACTTATTTTTTTACCACTTATACCACTTATTTTTTTACAAGTTTTTTTTACAGTTTTTTTTACATGTTTTTATTTGTTTTACAAGTTTTTTATAACTTTTTTGCAAGTTTTTTTTTTTTGGTTTTACAATTTTACAAGTTTTTTATAACTTTTTTAACAAGTTTTTTTTTGGTTATACAAGTTTTTTTTATGCTATAAATTCAGTTTTAAAATCTTTTAAAAAACCGTAGTCGGAAAATTTTTGAGGCTCAGTTCGAAGGTTGCAAAAGTGAGATTTTATCTCACTTTGCCGTCCATTCAATTTTCATCATCGCCTCGGAAAATTTTTAGGCTCAAAAATCATCATCGCCTCGGAAAATTTGTAGGTTCAAACCCGAAGGTTGCAAAGTGAGATTTGACATTCACTTTACCGTCCATTCGGTTTTTATCATCATCGCCTAGGAAAATTTTTAGTCACAACTGCACAAAGTCACCAGTTCACATGAACTGCACAAGTCTGCACAAGTCTCACAAAACTGCACAAGCCTCACAACTTCACAAGTCTCAAACTGCACAAGCACAAGACTCACCATTTCACAGGTTTTACAAGTTACACGTTTTGAACATGAATGTGGTAAGTAGGAACTGCAAAAGTTCACAAGATGTACTAAGATTCTCAAAGGCAAAGTGACCAAGTATGTACTAAGATTCTCAAAGGCAAAAAAGCCTACACAAGCACTCCATATAATCCCAGGTGAAAGCAACAACACCAACAACAATCAACCAACAACACCAACAACAATATAATCCTAGGCAGGCACCCCATATAATCCCAGGTGAAAGCAACAACACCAACAACAATCAACCAACAACACCAACAACAAGTGGTCCAGAACAACAACAAACAAGTGGTCCAGAACTGCAACAAGTGGTCCAGAACAACAACAAACAAGAACAAGCAACAACTGCACAAGCAACAGCATCCCAGTCCACCATGTCTAGTTCACCATTTAACACACAAGAGGTAAACTTGTCAAAGGCTCAGATTATTAACTTATTAGCTCATGTTGGCTGCAAATTCAGTTTTGCCTCGCCAAAACTCTTTTTAAGTTTTTTTTTTAAAAAAAATCATCATTGCCTTTTTTATTTCATTAAAGTTGCAAAATGACCTTGAATGGTCACTTTACCATCCAGTAATGAAATTCTTTTAGACCGAAACACTAAGTTTTTTTCATTAAAGTTGCAAAGTGAATTAAAAACTCACTTTACCATCCAGTAATGAATATGCATTACCATGGCTAGGATTTACTTGAGGTGCCTGCCAAGGATTTCATGGGGTGCCTGCGTAGGCTTTGCCCACAAAAGGGTCCTTCTATGCAAACCTGCAAAAAAACACAGTCCAGCTTAGACACGTTGTTGTGTTCGGTCGACAAGATTATAGTTGCGCAAGAAACTGCGATACGAGCCTCTTTGAATATAAGCAAAATCAAGAAACTGCATGCTTGTAAAAGCACTCTATTTAACGAATTGCGGTATAATGTTTCAATAGATGCTTTAAGGCTCATACTCGCAGAAAGTAAACGGGGATGTTGACCCACATGCATGTGGTCATCAGATGCGGTTAGTGTATGGTTTACCATGCTATCACCAACTGTATTGGCTTCAAGCAAACGGTATGTATTTTAAAATTTATGCCTATCAAGTTATTCTTCCCGTCAATACCGATAATTTTAACTAGTTCCTTTTTTCGAATACAGGATTGCCAATTTCGCTTGATTTTGTTGATAATTTTTGGAGAACACTAAGCGTTCCCTGGCCTGTTGTCCGAAATACTCAAGAGCCTGATGAGCCTGAATATCCTCAAGAGCCTCAAGGGCCTGAAGAGCTTGAATATTTTTCTTGTCAAGATGACGTACAAAAATTCCAAAGTGTTTATACCAAAGCATCGTCGTTTGTCAAAAAAAATATGTTAAACAGGCTCAGAGGTATATACGCTCCTGAATCGGTGTCAGCCCAACAACCTGCTGTTAAAGAAAGTAATCGTGGACGTCCGAGCGCAAAGGACAACAAATCCAAGTCTAAACCAAATATCCCGGATTTGAACGAAGAACCCCCCACAAGGCACCGCATAAGCTACACAAAACCTAAAAAAGTCCCAGACTTAAGTAAAGAATCTGCGAGACACAGTTCTTATGTGGGAGAGCCTTCTAACGTCCCAGACTTAAACGAAAGACCTAACGAAGGACCTAGCGAGGGCGACTTAAGATACCACTTGTACGTTCGAGATTACTTTAGCGAATATTGTATGGCTGAAATTCCAGCTCTTTTCCGACGCTGGATCCTAAGGATCTTTAACGTGGATGGTGATGGAAATTGTGGCTATCGAGCTCTTGCCGTAGGTCTTGGCCATCAGCAAGAAATGTGGCCCAGAATTCGAGCTCTTGCCAGGGAAGAGGTAGACAATAACGAGGAAGTTTACAGGGAAATGTGGGGTGATTATTTGACATATACACGTAACTCGATGAATTGGTTTAACGGTGCATCACCCCGGCGTTATTGGATGACTATGCCAGAAACGGGAGTGGTTATTGCTACAACTCTTAACCGTCCTATTGTATGTATAACCAATTCACAATCTCTTTTGTGTCTTCCGCTGAGAGGTTCTCCCGATTCAGCAGAAATATTGTCTCCCGTTGTGATTCTTCGTGTGGGGGACGACCAATGTGCTCACTTCGTTCTTGCGGTTCTTGATGAAAACTCACCACTCCCGTATAATCACCCACAATGGAGATATTTTAGAAATGTCGTGGCCACACCATAGGAACATGTGTTTACTCAACGACAGAGGATGTTTAGATATACGTAGAAAACGATTATTGATTTATATTGTAAATGACAAAACATGTATAGACGATTACTGATTTATATTGTAAATGACAAAACATGTGTAGACGATTACTGATTTATATTGTAAATGACAAAACATGTATAGACGATTACTGATTTATAGCAAACGACTCGTCATCTTTTGTTACAGATTTCTGCTCCTGCTCCGGTTCTTCCTCATCTTTTGTTACAGGAATCGGATGACATTCAGTGGAGGGACATTCATTGTGTCAACCACACACCCGCTCGTGTTGAGAGTCCAGATTATGTGCTTTCTTCACAATCTTATGTGCCTCCCTCTCCAGCTATATCTCCAGCTGCAAATGAGGACAATTTTATACACCGTCCTCCGGTTCTTCCTCATCTTTTGTTACAGTCGTCTCGCGTTGATGAGTACGAGCGAGAGATTGACGGATTGAGGAGACGCATTTCAGAGTTAGAGTCTCGTGTGGGACATATGGCAGCATCATTGGAGCGACTACGCCTCGGGCGTGATTGATCTTAGTTTCTAGTTATATTGTAATTTTGTGAACCATGTATCAACTATTAATCTATAACAAGATTAGTTATTTATGTATTCGAAGCTTCTAATTTTGTGAACCATAATATTACTAATTTATGTTGTGAATAATTATACAAATTCTTTTGGCCAGATGCAACAAGAAAATCCTTTCTTGTGTCGTTGTCAACGTGGATTAATAATTGAAAGAACATCTCACAAGCCCAAAACTTGTGGTCTGAAGTATTATGCATGTCCTTTGTCAAAGGTAAATAATTAAACGTTTGCTTATTTGCGTAAATATATCAATAACTTGTTTGTTTAGAATACATTTCTTATAATTGTTTCGTCATGTAACAGCCAGGGACTAAAGACTATGGGTGTCGATACTTCATATGGAAGGAAATATTTCAACAAAAGTACTTTGGTGAAGCCTCTTCTTCAACGCAGCGCTCAAACTGCGAAACTAAAGATACAACGATCAACATGCTATTGGCTGAAAACAATTTGTTGCAGGCAAAAATAAAGGCGTTGGAGGCATCACTGGAATTGGCAAGAAGTCCAGTTGATCACGCATGTCAGCCGAGTGGAATACTCTATGAGCTTATAGATGACATTAATAATCTTCATGTGGAGTAGATTTCGTTGTAATATTGAAAACATTTGTTGTTTTACTTGTTTAATGTTTTAATGTCTAATGTTTTATTGTTATTGTTTAATTAAATGGAAACAAATACACAATTAAAAAGCATAACGTAAAATAAATATCATATAAAAACACTATACAATTAAATACACTATACATATAAAAACACTACACAAATTAAATACACTATACAATATACCTAAATTAAACACTACACACACAATTATAAAAAAAAAAAAAAAAAAAAAAAAAAAGGACAGCCGCCTGTTTTTTTGTACGGAAGGGGGGACCCACACCTACTTGAGGTGCCTGCCAAGGATAACGTGAGGTGCCTGCGTAGGCTTTGCCTTTTTTATTGGTGAATTTGTATCCGGGTACATCATGACCTCCCCTTGGCCAATCCTCACTCAACACCTCTGTCTTTTCTTAGGTGAGCTACGTGAGATTGCAGCTAGCTCTCTTGATTAGGTTTCTCTGAAAAGACGGAGAAGCCCCTTTCCAGCTTACTTTGTTAGTCCATTAAGACCGGTATAGAATAAGTCAGTACAATACTAGCAGTAGATTTTTCAGTACAATTTTTCCGGTAAACGAACTCGACTGGTGATATATTTTGCAAGCCCAATTCATTCTTATATTTAACCTACATGAAGTATACTCGGCTTGTTAAGCACATTTGTTCACAACAAACAAGTGTGTGACCCAACCTAAATCAAAGATTGCCTATGATGAAGCCATATGATTATCTAACTAATAACCTATGTTATCAACATTGCTATCTTGATCGTATAATCGTACAATCTTATAATCCTACTAGCAAGTAACACAATGATGAAAGCATTTGGAATAAAGAAATATGATAATGAGATGAACAAGATCTTCTTTTTTATATTACAAGATTCAATGGAACATTTGGTGATTATAAATTTTTAATTATATATAGTGATTTATTTTTTAAATGGAACCTTTTCTATCTTCAAGGGGGCATACATTGTCACGAATCAATGATACTCATTATTTTAGTTGCATTATGAAAAAAGAATATTCACATGATTGCATCATGTACTCACTTTAGCTCATTTCAAAATTTTAATAAAGAAATATTCAAATATTTGAAAAAAAAGAAGTTATAAGAAACTTAAAGTAAATGAACATTTATTTGAACTTTAAAGCCTTTGTTATTATTCGTACGCGTGTAAAATGAATATTGCATGTTATTATAAAGTTAAACCTTAATAAACAAACAAATTCCTCAATAATAATGGGTTTTGTTCTCGTTCGTTCTTTCCAAATACTTGATTTGTCACGTAGGATAATACCTACTCTAGAAGAATTTCCACGTGTTTTTTCTATGCTTGTCATAACTAGCTAATTAATAATCTTGGGTGTCCTATAAAAAGATTCATAATGCAAAGCCGTTTAAAACAAAAGTAAATACTTCATCCGTCTTAAATTAATAGATTACGTTTCTATTTTAAGATTACTGAATATAGATATAAAAGTTCGATTAAGTTTACTATATTACCTTTGATTGAAATTGTTATTAAAAATAAAAATAATAATTAATTAGGATAAAACTGTCAATATACAAAAGATATGAAAAAAAATATATATATTTATACTTTTCTTCAACTATATATTTTTTGTTAAAGAATAATTATTTTGAGACTGATTGAGTAATAATAACCTTTTACATAAAAAAAAACTTTTACATATATCTTTTGACAGCAGTTCATGACTTAACATAAAACAAATGGTGTATTTTTGATAGGGGTGTTCAAAAAATCCGAGAAACCGACGAATTGAGCCGATCCGGTCAATCCGAAACCGCAAAAAACCGATAATCGAAGAAACCGAAACCGAGAAACCCCGAAATCGAAAAAACCCGCTTATCACGGTTCGGTTGCGGTTTTTACTTTTAGTTATCCGTGGTTACCCGAACCGAACCGTGAATAATATACATGAAGGTTTTAACAAACCATTCATAAAGATGTACAAGTATTAACTATATTATTGCACTACTTTTATCATATGACACATTTTTACTTATCTAATATGGTATTTACTAACGTCCATGGATCACATATGATTAATATGATCGTAATCTATAAACGTCAAATAATTAGTATTAGTTATTTTGTTACATATGGTAATTTGAATGTTTTTATTGCGACGAAACAACATTACTATTACTCAAATCTCTTCAATGTTATTTAATTTTACTAAAATGATGTTATTGTTCGCCCGATTCGATTCGATTAATTTTTTAAAATGGTTAACCGTGACCCGAATCGCGGGTAACTGTTGTTCCCTATTCACTATCGTATAAAAGCAGTTTAGTATTTAAAAACAGACTAATAGTGAAACAATGACTGAAATGATATAAGTAAAAACACACTGATAAATTTTCAACATAATATTCTTTATTAGAAATAAATAAAAAAGAATACATTACCCAAGTACTTGCGGAATAATACTTGGGATTAAAATGACAAAGTTTGGTAACTCCTCACTAAGTTCAAGCTAAGTCTGAACACAACTACAAGGAACCACTGAGCTATCTCAGGGATAAAGTTGTATTTGGAGGAGTGAAAGATGGCTTGTGTGTGTGTGTATTACAATTCACAAGCTTAAATCTTTCACTCCATCTCTTATGCTATTTATACAAGTATGAGTTTTAACTCTTTCCTAAGTAACAAACTAACAATTTACAGAAGATAAAATACTGATGTATTTTGTCTCTGTTTACAAAGACTATTCTAGGTAAGATACAAGACTGCTTTCCAAGGTTCAGTGATGACACTGAACCTGATCGTTTGCCATTCAGGGAAAGTTGACTTTGGTTGATAAGGACTTCGTCTTATCTGATTCAAACTTGTCCCGTCTAATCCCGCTCATTCTTCAGTCTTCTATTTTAGTTTGTCTTTAGTGTAAGTAACTGGAGAGGAGTTTTAGGGATTCAGTGAGTTATTGTCATCACTCACTGAATCCACCATCTTCTTCTTGACTCAGTCTTCACCCTTTAAGTTCCGCCTTACTGAGTGGAGAGACTTCTTCTTCGCCTCTTACTAAGCGTCCTGAAGATGGCTCACTGAGAGACTATGCACTCAGTGACCTGTTAGAGTTTAACGGTCTAAACACTTGGGGTTTTTTCTATTCAAATCCTAGATTAAGGGGTTTGGGTATTTACTGAACCCAACAGTCTCCCCCTATTTGGATATACAAATAGCCTAAATGTTTGATTAGTGTAAGTGAGCAAATGGCTTCTTCTTACACTGAATGTACTAATGAATACAATAAGGAACACTGAGTATTAACAAAAACATACATCTTTTATTGATCACATTACATTGTTCCTAACACTAGTACAATAAGATAAAGCAAAATGATGTCAGTCCAGATGAATTCCCAGTGCTTCTAGTTTGACTTTCTTTGTGAGGAGTGCTTCTCTGTCAGGGTGCTCTCTTAGCTTAGCATTCAGATCCGTGCAGAACCTGATGTTTTCTGGTGTATTGATTTGAGAAGCCACTGGTAGGTAGCTTGCCATTGTAGCCACCCCTGCAAGATCAATTTCACTCCATCTTTGGAATGCTGGTTTTCCATAGACATCAATGAAGAATAGCCCTCTTTCAGGCTTTTCAATCACCAGACAGTTCACGAACTTTACACCTTCAGGAAGCTCCCTGTTGCATTCGAGTCCAGGCACTTTAATCTCAGGCTGGAACTCAACCCTCTTTCTTTTGCCCTGTGATGACTGAGGTTGAGATCCTTGTGGTGCAGTTAAGGCAGGTTGAATCCCTAGTTGTGCTGGTGCATCCATAAGTCTTTCATACCTTTTATTGAGCATCTTCATCAGCTCCTTAACCACCACATTCTGCTTCTTTTCAATTAATGGACCAAGTTCATCGAGTTCAATGATCCCAAAGTCAGTGAATTTTAAGGGATCATGAACCTCGAAGTGTCTTTTATCATCCCCCCTGTAGACGTTCATTGCCAGTGGTTTAGACTTGGGGATGATTCTGACATCAGTGATCTTCTCAGGTAGCCTTCTGCTTGTCATTGTCCAGTTGTAATGGTCAATTCGTGCTTTCCTGATGGCCGCATCTTTCTTGTTCTTTTCTTTCCAACTGCTTTCTCATTTCAGCCATCTTAGCAGCCTGAGCATCCTTAAACTTTTGTCCTGCCTGACCCGTCTGAAGCTTCTTTGGATCAATTCCTAAATTCTCAGCTTCCTCAGCAATAACTTTTATCAGTGCTTATTTGCTCTTCCTTTCCTCCTCAGCAAGCTTCTTCTTCCTTTCTTCCTTTGCAAGATAGGCACTTAGTTGTTGTAGAGTGAGCAAGTATTCAGTGTTGTTGATCATGTAAGGGATATTCTCAGGCTCAGAAGTTTGCATTATGCCTTTTCCTTTGTCCTGGCCTGAGGAAGATGATGCTACCAGTGGTGGTGTTGTTGTTGTGATGGGTGTAACTGTCATAGCCATGGTTGTTGATGATGATAAGGGTGGGATTGATGAAATTGGTACGGCTGGGACTGGTGGTGTTGGCTCCCCCTCAGTGTAAGAGGAAGTCTCTTCGGTGGTCTTCTCCCCCTCAACTGTTGCGGCAACGTCAGTGAGAGCAAGAGTTGGCTCTGACACTAGGGGAGTTTGGGTGGCCTGACCTTTGAAGGCGTGGTAGATTTCAGTGACCATGGCCTTGATATCATATGTATCCTTTTGAAGACTAGTGACCTTTGTTTCCAGATTAGCTTGAGAAAGTTCCAAGGCAGTCATGCGTGGCCCAAGATTCCAAGCCATTGATGAGGAAGCCTTAGCTAAATTGGTCACCTGAGCATCCAAAGAGCCTAGTGTTTCCTGAAGAGACTGAACCGAGGACTGAAGACCCTGAACATTGGCAGACTTGAGCATGTTGATCAGTTCAGTGAGGTCTGAGGAATTCTTCAAGTAAGCCTCAGTAGCCTCCAGCACTTTTGAGTTGAGTGCTGGGTCTTCTTTGACCGAGTCTCTGATTTCATCAATATTTGTCCCACAACTCTGAAGATGTTTAAGAAACTTAGCCAGATTGTCATCCAATCTATGAAGCTGCCCGTACATGAAATCTCTGTGCTCATCAGTGTTAGCATTGAAAGTGAGCACATCGGATTTTAGATCAGCATAACTTGCAGTAGCTTCAGTACGTTGATCCCACAGTGTGTCAGTGATCCCAGAATATATCTTTCTTTAAGCTTTGGTGATCCACATAACTAGCTGCCTTTCAGTAATTTGGAAGAATATTATCAAACTGACTGAATTCATCAGAACTGGATGAAGAGGAGTCAGAGTCATTGTCTTCAGGCTGGAAAGGTGACTCTTTAGGCTCTTGTGGATCAGGCTGATGCTCTTGTTCAGGTTGAACATCAGCGTCAACTTCTTCCCCTGCTGATAGAATTTCATCTTCACTTTCCGCCTGCTCTTCATCAGAGAATAGGATCTCAGCAACATCAAACATAGTTAACAAGGTGGGGGTGATGGGTTCCGTATCAGCGGGTGGTATTTATCCCTCTGAGTCTTTGTCCCCCTTTGACCCCTCAGACATTGTTGGGCGTTTCCCAGTGTCTTCTCTGGAGTCAGGATTGGTTCTGGGTTCCATATCGGCGGGTTGTTCCTTTCCCTTCGAGTCTTTGTCCCCCTGTAACCCCTGAGACACTGGTGGGTATTTCCCAGTGCCTTTGGCGGAGTCAGTGGCAGTGATATCCCTATCAGTGGGTTGTTTGTTTCCCCTGAGTCTTTGGGATCAATCAGTTTGCCCTCATA
Organism: Chrysanthemum seticuspe; assembly: GCA_019973895.1. NCBI lineage: Eukaryota > Viridiplantae > Streptophyta > Magnoliopsida > Asterales > Asteraceae > Chrysanthemum > Chrysanthemum seticuspe. The sequence continues at coordinate 358,222,662 of BPTQ01000008.1, read as the reverse complement.
CAAAGGCTGTGATTTGCTAATGTCATCCTTGGGCGTTGTGGAAGGCGCTCCCCTACCAACGGGTTGAATGTTTCCCTCTGGATCTTGGGGAGTAGTATTTGGGACCAAGGGCATTGATTGTGATTTATCAGTGTTCTTCGTTGTCACCAGGGTGGATGTTGCTTGGTCTCCAATGGGTGTCTTTACAGTCTGGGGTTTTTTGTGCCTTTTAGGTAGTGTTCCTAAAGCCTCAGGGCCCTGAGACTTGGGTTTGGTCTTAGTCCCAGTCTGAGACTTCCCCTTTCTCTTTTTAGGAGCAGGGTTAGGAGACACTGAATCCCGCTGGTTGTTTACAGCAACCAGATGGGCCGTCAATACAATATCAATGACTTGGGATGAGTCTTTTTGAAAATTAGATTGACTCAGGGTACTAGGTAAAGCAGTATATTTGTACTCCTGAGGATAATTACAACCCAGTAACACTTGCAAAGCACATGAGACAAACCTAGGATACGAAACGTATTTCGTCCTAGTTTAGCTCAGTAGCTTGGTTACGAGATCACTGTAAATGATCTCTCCTATGTCGACAGTGACCCCATTCATCAAACAGTATGCCATCATCAACTGAATAGAATTAACTTGTTCAGTGGATGAATGGTTCCCACCGAGAACCTGAATCACAAATGTGAACAGGATCTTCCAAGCCGTGGGGAATGAGTTTTTGGTGACTAGGGTCTTGTCCAAAAATTTGGGATCCAAAACGATTTGTTTTAACCCATCCTTAACTGTGGAGGGTTTAGGATGGGCAACATAGACTCCATTATTATAATCTAACCCTGTTGAAGTGCAAAAGGTTTTATAATCCAGGGTTAGTGACTGTTCCCAATTGAAAAGACTGAACTTAATGAGATACTCCCTGAGTGGTCGTAGGTCAGTCTCATTAGTAGAGGGTGACGGGGTTATAGGCCGTGGTTGTAGCCCAAAACTCCCTGAGGAGGTTTTGGTACAGAATTGAGGGACATTTAACAAAGGACATTTTCAGTGGGCAGTTAAACAAAAATTTCATAATGTCCTTATAGGCTGGGACAGTTTGAGGGTATTCAAAATTTCCTATGACATTATTTGTTTTAAATTCAACATTGCTAAGATCCCCTACCCACTGAGGTGCAAACTGGAGAGATTGTGTTATAGCCATTTCCATTAGAAGATTTTTTAGGGTTTTGAAATAATGTTTGAACAAGAACAATCAAAGAGTTTTAAATCTCTCAAGTTTGTGATGAAAAACTTTTGTAAATGTTTACAGAGAAGGTTTTTCTGAAAAAGATTTGAAGAACACAAAGATTTATGGGTTTGAAAGAGATTTTGACAGAGTTTTGTTAGTAGAAATACTTTGTGTATGTTTTAAGGATTTTGTGAGGGGTATTTATAGAGTGATGAGAGGGGCAGTTTGTGCACAAATGTGGATTTGTAAAGTCGGTTTTTGAAAATGTTTCGAATTTCTACATTTAATGCCACCACTCCACTACCGCAGTAAATCCCGTTTTTCAAGGAAACAGTTGCAGTGTATAGTAAAAGTACACATTTGTAGTATTAAAATATCCACAGGATATTTTACGTGAGAAGAGGCATTTAATGCCAAGTGGGATGAGGTGATTATGAGGGACCCTTGATAAGGATGACAGTAAGGCAAAGAGACATTTATTCCTATATTTAATTGGTATGTTTACCAACCTAGGACATTTAAGTAACTGATACTTAATTAGTGCATTTAGTTACTCATTCAATGCTCAGAATCAACTGTCAGGGTCCCTGAATGAGTCTTACTCATTCAGTGAGTGAGTTGGTTTGGGATTTGTTCAGGATGGATGAACCATTTCAGAGAAAACTTACTGAGATTGGGAGTGGTTTCAGGCTGCTGACTTTCAATGTCTAGCATTCCCAATTCAGCTTTCAGTCTCCTGAAGGTAGGTTCGTCTAAGGGTTTGGTGAAGATATCAGCAAGTTGATATTCAGTAGGGATGAAATGAAGTTCTATGTCTACTTTCATTATGTGGTCCCTGATGAAATGATATTTGATATCAATGTGTTTGGTTCTTTGGTGAAGGACCGGGTTGTTGGAGATAACTATAGCACTGGTATTATCACAGAAGATGGGTACCATTTTTTAATGGATGTCATAGTCACTGAGTTGACTTTTCATCCATAAGACATTTGAACAGCATCCTGCAGCAGCCACATACTCAGCTTCTGCTGAAGACATATCCACTGACTATTGCTTTTTAGCACTCCAACAAACCAGTTTTCCTCCAAGAAATTGACAGGACCCTGAGGTACTTTTCCTGTCCATGTTGCAGCCAGCATAATCAGAGTCAGAATATCCTTTGAGATCAAACCCTGAGCACTTTGGATAGTAAAGTCCTAGGCTTGGAGTTCCCTTCAGGTATCTGAGTATTCTTTTGGCTGCTGTGAGATGGGATTCTTTGGGATTGGACTGATATCTTGCTATTAGATAGACTGAGAATTGTATGTCTGGTCTAGAAGCAGTTAGATACATCAGTGAGCCAACAATCCCTTTGAAATGAGTTTGATTGACTGATTTTCCAGTGAGATCAGGTCCAAGGTTGTTAGGTGGGACCATTGGTGTTTTCACTGAGGCACAGTCAGATATCTCATATTTCTTCAAGAAATTTCTGGTGTACTTCTCTTGACTGATGGAGATTCCTTTATCAGTTTGCCTGATTTGTAGTCCAAGGAAGTATGTGAGTTCACCCATCATGCTCATTTCAAACTTCTTTGTCATCAGTTTTTCAAACTATTTGCAAAGTTTGTAATTTGTTGAGCCAAAGATGATGTCATCAACATACACTTGAACTAGTATCACATCTTGTTTAGTCCTATAGACAAACAGGGTGTTGTCTATCTTTCCTCTAACAAACTTGTTTTGAATCAGGAAGGCTGAGAGAGTTTCATACCATGCTCTGGGAGCTTGTTTAAGACCATATAGGGCTTTGTCAAGCTTGCAGACATAGTCAGGGAATTCACAACTCTCAAAGCCTGGAGGTTGCTGAACATGCACATCTTCCTTAAGATCACCATTTAAGAATGCACTTTTAACATCCATTTGGTAGACCCTAAAGTTCATGTATGTTGCATATGCAAGGAAGATCCTGATGGCTTCCATTCTTGCAACAGGAGCAAATGTCTCATCATAGTCAATGCCTTATTGTTGACTGTAACCTTTGGCTACAAGTCTGACTTTGTTTTTAATGACAATGCCGTTTTCATCAGTTTTGTTCTTGAAAACCCACTTCATTCCTATGACAATGACATCCTGAGGACATTTGACCAAGGTCATGACCTTGTTTTTGTCAAACTGTTGAAGTTCTTCTTGCATAGCCTGAACCCAACTTGGATGTTTTAGAGCTTTAGTGACACTTTTGGGTTCTATTTCTGATAGAAAATCAACATATAGACATTCATTGGCGGAAGCTGCAGTTAACTTAGCAGCCATGCTTCTAGTGAGCATGCCCTCAGTGGGTTCACCAATGATGTTGACAAGCTCAATGTCCTGAGTTTTTATCCACTTACTTGGTGGTCTAGGATCTGAGCTTGAAGAGGTGATCGCGTCCAAACAGTCAAGTCTTAACAGACTTAAAACAGCTCAGACACAAATGCAAATGAAGATCAGAGAATACAGGGGATTCCCGGGTCGTTAAGTCCCACGGAGGATGAATTGGTGTTTAAACAACTTCAGATGATAGAATGATCACTAAGGATAGTGATCAGTAAGGTTTTTGATGGAAAATTACCTAAAGAAAAGATTAACAAATAACAGCGACTTAAATGCAAATTAAAAAGATTAAAAGATAAAATCTATTAAATAAACGCTATCACTATTTTTAAAGGCGATGAACGTTTAAAACCTAAAACTTAAAAATTACGTTTAAAATAAAATTACGTCTACGTACAAAATAAAAAGTGAGTTTTAAAGAAATAAAAGACCTAAAAATATGAAAATGATATTTTAACAATCCTAATAATAAAAGAAAATTATTAGAAAAAGAAAATTATTTTTATTACTATTTATTTAATTATTATTAATTAAAAACTATTTATTAACTATTAAAATTGCACTAAAATACAAGAAAATACAAAATTAACCTAGAAAAATGAAATTATAACTTGGAAAAATCTAAAATATGATAAAACTTATTTTAAAACTAAGAATATATTTTTAAGACTTATTATGTATTTATTATTAATTTAAAACTATTTAAAACTAATAAAAATGCTAAAAAATACTTTTTAAACTAAGAAAATTATGGAAAAATACTTTTTATTACTTTTATATTTATCTTAACCTAAGAAAATTGAAAAATTATTTTTTTGGACTTTTTATAATTTATTTGTATTAAAAGCTATTTAAAAATACCTAAAAACTGTTTTTAATTACTAAAAATAGCAAACAGTTATGAAAAATAATGAAAATTTCAGGAAAAGTCTATTTTAATATACTGAATCTATGAAAAATAGAAAAACATGGTCTTGTTTGGAGAATTAAGCAACTGCTATGTAAACTGCTTATTAATAAGCACTTGAAACAGCTAAATAATAACCAAAAGCTACCAACTTGATACAGAAACTATATTAAGCTATAATGACTCTATTTCAACCAAAAACAACAAGCTATAACCTCTGGATTACTAGCTAACACAGATTTGAGGTTTTGACTTTGATAAGCAAAACAGAAAATAGTAGGTTACTTTAAGCTGATGCACAGGTCACCAAATAAGCTAAAATTGAAAAGAAATGATTGGAACTTGGAAAAGACCTGTTTGACTACCTATAAACCAAAGATGATGGCCAGACAAGCTATAATGAGCTTTTGAGAAGCTTTTGAAAAACCTGAGAATTCACTGAGTAAAACTCAGTGAATGCTGAGTTTCTTGGGACAAAATGAAAAGCTCAAGCAGGCCTGGTAAATAAGCTCAAAATGGAAATTTTTAACTTGGATCTTGAAAAGGACCAGGTTAACTGTCTTAGAACCAAAAATCAGAGGATGAGGTTAACTTATGAGCTTTTTAGAAGCTTATGATTGAGCTACTAAAACTGGTGTACAGGGCATAGTATTGAAATGGTATGAAAAATAAGCTAAACAGAAAGCTATCAAATAAGCTATAATTGGAAAATAAGAACTTGGAACCTTGAGACAGCTTGGTTAGCTTCTCAAAAAGCTAAGATTCACAAGGTAATGATCACTAATAAGCTCTCTAAGAGCTTATGAACTTGACTGTAAAAACTGTGCACAGGCATTTTTTTGACTTTTTTATTGAGATGAAAGGTTGACTAAAATGAATTTGGAACTTAATCTAATGACTTAATATGTTATAATAAGTTACACTAAAGTTGGATTAAGATATTTTAACAAGTTTTAAACTGATTTGATGTGATTTGTAATCTATGAACTTAACAGTGAACTATCTAGATTGATTTAAAGATGATTTTGACTTTTCACCAAACAAGGTCTGATTTTTATTGTTTGTTTGAGTGCTTGAATACTATTGTGACAGGAAACAAGCACAAACAAAAGACTGCACAACCTATTACACAGTGAAATGAACAAATCCAAACACCCTTTATAATGACAGATTTTGAGTTTTTCAAAGAGTAACCAAGATTCAGACCATGAACATGATTTTAAACTTGATATTATCACTTATTAAGACTGAATAAGCACTAAACCATATTAATAACAACATAATATTGAGAAATTACAACTATGCAAAATTAACTGTGAAAATAAAATTTTTAATAACTTCTGATTTAGAATAACAAACTACTGGTTTTAAAGCTTAATTATACTTAACTAGAGCTAGTGAATAATAAAAAACAGATATTACAACTAATGAATGATTTAAACAGTAAAATGCAAGAAATGAGCAAAAGCTTACAAATGGCTTTGAGTTACAAACTGAGATTTAGGACCAAGTAACAACTCCTATAGCTTACCAATAAGCACTATACCCAAGACCATCCATTATACATCCTGCTCCAGTATTTTTGAACCTTGTACCATGATTTTTTATTTTTAAGTTATTTATTTGTTATTTTTGTGAATTTCTGATTTTCACTAACAAACTGCTTTTTATAGTATCTAAAAGCTTGCATAAGCTTTATAAGGAGCTTATGTGTGCTTCTCAGTCCAAAGTAACCATTTCTAACAACATTTTAACAGATTGAGATTTCTTTAATAATGAGAAAATTGCATAACTTGAAATAATACTTGAAACTGAAATTGATTGCTTACAAAAGTTTTCTTTCACCTTAAAAACATAAAATTCAAAGCTTAAAGCTTTTACAAACACTGAAATTTGAAGATTAAGCTAAAACGACATTAAAATTTAAAATTACACTAGATAGATTACAATACTGCTCCTCTTGATATTTATTGACTTGAAAATATCTTCTTGTCGACCTCTGAAGATATCCCACCTAAATCCAGCCGTTGAAATAAGCCAGATCATTGATTTGCCATTTGTCACTTTTTGGCGCCAAAATTCCAACGAGCAGGTTTTCTGAATTAATGGTTTTTGGATTGGTGTAGAGGTGGAAGGGGAGAGGTGGAAAGGTGTTTGGGGTGAGCTGGATTGGAAATCAAGTGGTAAATACCACTGGTTTTGAGCAAAACTGCTTTGGGAGAGACGGTCTACAGTGACCGCGGTTTTTTTGAATTTAAAAACTGGGCCGGGTTAGTGGATTGGGCTTGGATTTGGACTTAGTTCATATATTGGATCCGGTTTGGCTTATTTAAACAACAAGGACCATTTATGCAATTTGGCTAAAGTTGAGGGGCTGGTCTTGAATATTTTCCCAAGCTCTCATAAGGACTAAACCTGCCAAGTGATAATAGAACAAGGACCATAGTTGAAAATTTTCATTTTTACAAATCTAGGGACCAAAATTGTCAAGTTTGAAACTTGAGGGACCAATTATGTAATTTTCTCAAAAGTTTATCATAAGGACCATTTTTGCCATTTATTAATAGTACAAGGTTTAAAGTTGATAATTTTCACTTTTTAAATTAACCAAGGACTATTTTTGACAATTTTCAAAGTTCAGGGACTAAAGTTGTCATTTTGTGATTTTTTAAACTTTGAAGGGTTTATTTTGACAACTTTTGAATCTCTTGGACCTAAAATGATATTTTGCAAGTTTTTGAATTACCAGGGACTATTTTTGACATATTTTCAAACTTGGGGGACTAAAACTGCCAATTATGCAAACTTAATACGTTTTTCATCAGATTTTGATGTTTTTGCATTTAAAACATATAAAACACTTGTTTGTGATATTTTTATCATTTTGAAGCATTTCTGAGTGTTTTCAGATGTTTTTGGCATTCTAACAGTATAAAAATGATGAGTATTTAGACACTCATCAATCCCCCACACTAAGATATTGCTAGTCCCTAGCAATGATTTGAGAAAACTTAATGGATTTTAATCTCTTTACCAAAAGCCATTACTTCTGGAGTAGCCAAATGTTTCAGTTCAAGTAAGAACCATGGTACACCGATAACCATGTGATTTTAAGCAAACCACCAGCTTTCAACGGATTTGATTTGTCTTTACCAGAAGCCGTACCCTTCTGGACTAGCCAACTCTTAGATAAATTATCAATATTATCTTTGGTGAGCCGATTACCAATTATGGATTTTCCACTTGCCTTTACCACAAGCCATAAACTTGCGGGCTAGCCAACTTTTCACTAGTTTAAAGATATGGTGAGTTGAACACCATACAATTTTAGGCAAATTGCAAGCCATAAACGGATTTGAGATATCTTTACCAAGAGCCGTTTGCTCCTGGATTAGCCAATCCTTATGTGGGTTAGACATGGCGGACTGATTACCATTTGCTGAGTAAGTGAAAAACACTTACTCCAAAAAAAATTTTGGCCAAAAACGGGGGAATTGGGTGAAATAATTACATGAAATTCGTGAGAATTCCCCCCCACACTAAGAAATGAATATTGCCCTCAATATTCAAAGTACCGGCGGTTATGCCGAAACTGAGAACGTAAAAGGGAAATACTACGGCCATTATTTTGTTTTTGATATATACACAATTTTTTTTTTTTTTTTTTTTTTTTTTTTTTTTTTTTTTTATTGAGAATATACAACAGTGTGGGAAAAACTCCCCCACACTAGGGTGATAGAAAGGGGATAAGAAAACAGAAACATGGGTGAAAACCCATATTGTGTGTGCTAACATTTTTGATTCCCGAGTCATTAGCTTGACTCGATCCCCGCATTCATTGGTTCATGGGGAATGTTTGTAGATCCGGGACAACCACAGGGGGAATGTCCTCTCCAAAGTAATGCTTTAATCGATGACCATTCACTTTAAAATTAGGACCATCAGGCTGAGATAACTCAATGGTGCCATAAGGATAAACCTTAGTGATAGTAAATGGACCAGACCAGCGGGACTTAAGCTTTCCCGAGAAAATCTTCAATCTAGAGTTGAAAAGAAGGACTCGATCACCAACGTTGAAAACGCGGTTCTTGATCTTGGAGTCATGAATCTTCTTTGTCTTTTGCTTGTAGATCAAAGAGTTCTCATAAGCTTGATCACGAAGTTCATTTAGTTCATTCATTTGAACTTTTCTGTGATCACCGGCTGTCTGTATATCGAAGTTTGCATGCTTTAAGGCCCAGTAAGCCTTGTGCTCTAGTTCAATCGGAAGATGACATGCTTTTCCATACACTAGCTTATATGGAGTACACCCAATTGGTGTTTTGTAAGCTGTACGAAAAGCCCAGAGTGCGTCATCGAGTTTATCCGACCAGGATGCACGATTTTCACCTACTGTCCTTTCAAGTATTCTTTTAATACCACGATTTGAAACTTCCACCTGCCCACTTGTTTGGGGGTGGTATGCAGTAGATAGACGGTGGGTAACACCATATTTTTGCATGACTCTTTCAAATTGGTCATTACAAAAATGTGTACCACGATCACTGATTATTGCACGAGGAGTTCCAAATCTGGCAAAGAGAGCTTTCAAAAACTTCACAACTACTCGGGCATCATTTGTAGGTAAAGCTTTTGCTTCAACCCATTTTGACAGATAGTCAACAGCCACGAGTATGTACTTGTTACCACGAGAAGATGGAAATGGCCCCATAAAATCAATACCCCAGATGTCAAATATCTCACAAACTTGAATGGCATTTTGTGGCATTTCATTCCTTTGAGATATATTTCCATGACGCTGACAAGCGTCACAAGTTTTGACATAATCGTGGGCATCTTTATAGATTGTGGGCCAATAGAACCCGGAATCAAACACCTTTTTGGCGGTGTAGTTTGGACTATGATGGCCCCCGGTGGGTCCAGCATGACAAGCTTTGAGAATGTCAAGAGCTTCTTGTCCATAAACACACCGTCGGATGACTTGATCCGCACAGATTTTGAATAAGAAAGGGTCGTCCCAGAAATAGTGTTTAACATCCTTGAAGAATTTATTCTTCTGCTGGGTAGTCATCCCTTTCACAATGAAGTTACCCGCATGGTAATTTGCAAAGTCAGCAAACCATGGGGTAGAAGAGTTTCCACGAAAAGAAACCGCATTGAGTGTCTCGAGAGGAAATGTTTCATTTATATCCTTTTTCTCGAAAACATCTTGGTGAGGGTTTTCTAATCTGGACAGATGATCTGCAGCCAGGTTCTCAGCTCCTTTTTTATCACGTATGATAATATCAAATTCTTGAAGGAGGAGAACCCAACGAAGCAATCTCGGCTTTGCATCTTGCTTAGCAAAGAGGTATTTAAGAGCCGAGTGATCCGTATACACTACACATTTGGTCAAGATTAAGTATGGCCGAAACTTCTCAAATGCATACACCACGGCTAATAGCTCTTTTTCTGTGGTGGTGTAATGAGTTTGGGCTTCAGTCATAGTCTTACTTGCGTAGTGAATTGGCTGAAAATGCTTGTTTCTTCGTTGCCCTAAGACTGCGCCGATAGCAAAATCACTTGCATCGCACATTAGCTCAAAAGGTAAATCCCAGTCGGGAGCAACGAGAATGGGTGCTTCAGTAAGCTTTTTCTTCAATGTTTCAAAAGCTACGATGCACTCAGGTGAAAAGATAAAAGGAGCATCCTTTTCAAGAAGATGGGTCATTGGCCGGGCGATTTTGGAAAAATCTTGAATGAATCTACGATAGAAACCGGCATGACCTAAAAAACTCCTAATACCTTTGACGGTAGTAGGATGAGGCAGTTTAGCAATAACATCGACTTTTGCTCTATCTACCTCAATCCCGTTCTTTGAAATCTTATGGCCAAGGACTATGCCTTCTTTGACCATAAAGTGACTTTTCTCCCAGTTTAGACAAAGATTGGTGTCTTCACACCTTTGAAGCATTTTATCTAAATGGGAGAGACAAGTTTGAAATGAATCCCCAATGACCGAGAAGTCATCCATAAACACCTCCATTGTTTCCCCGATCATATCGTGGAAAATGGCCATCATACATCTTTGGAACGTGCCAGGAGCATTACATAAGCCAAAAGGCATACGTCTATAGGCAAAAGTTCCGTATGGACAGGTGAATGTGGTTTTATCTTGATCCTTTGGATCAATGGGAATCTGAAAGTAACCCGAGAAACCATCAAGGAAACAATAATACTCATTTCCTGCTAATCTCTCAAGCATTTGGTCCATAAAGGGTAGAGGAAAATGGTCTTTACGAGTGGCGTCATTCAACTTACGATAGTCAATGCACACACGCCATCCCGTTACCAATCGAGTTGGAATTAACTCGTTATCTTCATTTGTGATAACAGTTATGCCACCCTTTTTCGGAACACAATGAATTGGGCTAACCCAAGGACTATCTGAGATCGGGTAAATCAATCCTGCATCAAGAAGTTTGATAACCTCCTGTTTGATAACATCATGGATTTTTGGATTTACTCTTCTCTGATGTTGAACTGCTGGCTTAAAGTCCTCCTCCATCAAGATTTTGTGAGTACAAAACTCAGGGTTAATACCCTTTATGTCGGAGAGTTTCCAAGCAATTGCTTGCTTGTGTGACTTCAAGATTTTTATGAGAGCAGCTTTTTCATCTTTACTCAAATCTCTAGCAATAATGACCGGTAATTTATCATCACCTTCAAGAAATGCATACTCGAGATGAGGTGGTAAGTCCTTAAGCTCAACCTCAGGAAATTCTTCAGTTTTCTCAACTGATTTGACTTCCTTGTTATGAAGTTTGATGGAAGGGAGAGGAGAAGAAATGTCATGATTTAACAATTTCTCAAGAAGAAAATCTCCCTCCAGATTAATCTCATTTTGATTAATCTCATCAGGAATTGAATCACTAGAGTGAGGGGTGGATGATGGATCATCATTAAGCAACTTCTCAATGAGAAGTATGTCTCCCTCAATGTCAATTGGAGCGTGATCAATTTCCCATGGTACAGAATCACTGGATAAGTAAGCTTCAATCTCTTCTAAGATGAAGTCACTTTCCTCAAATGGGGTGATAGAAGGAGTAGAATTGGCGATGATAGGTTGAGATGAATGAGTGAGATTATCACTCGAAGAATTATGATCATAACCAAGAACTTCTTGCGAGTACTCTTCAGAAGCAACATCTATGATATCTATTCGGTTAACCGATTCAGAATCATAATTTGCAGAGTATCTCGAAGTCTGATCAAGGTTAAAAGTGACAGCTTCATTTCCAACACGTAATGTGATTTCTTGCTCAAATACATCTATGAGAGCACGGCCCGTTCTCAGGAATCCTCGACCAACAATGAGAGGAACCCGATGATCGGCATCAAAATCAACAACCACGAAGTCAGCTGGAAAATGGAACTTTCCTACTTTCACAAATACGTCCTCGGCAATGCCAAGAGGACGGGAGATTGTACGATCTGCAAGCTCGAGAGTCATGCATGTAGGAGTGAGTTCCGGAAGAGAAAGTTTCTTCCAAACTGAATAAGGCATCAGGTTTATGCTTGCACCAAGATCTGCTAGGGCAAAGCATTCAACCATTCCTGGGAATACACAAGGTAAGAGAAATTTCCCAGGATCTCCAAGCTTTTCTGGAAGCTTCTTTAGAATAACTGCAGAGCAGTTCTCGTTAAGAGGAGTCTTAGCCATTTCAAACAGCTTTTCCTTATTGCTTAACATGTGTTTGAGAGTAGATGCAAACTTGGGCATCAGCATGATAGCATCCGCAAAGCTTATGTCAAAATGTAATTCTTGGAAAATTTGGAAAAATTTGTCCATTTGATGACTAGCTTTTTCACGGAGCTTTTGCTCATTCAAACGTGATGGATATGGAATAGAAGATTTGGATTTGATATTTTCATTGGGAGCTACAGGTGGTTCAAAAACAACTCCTGGATTGGGTTTCTGGACAGCTTGAGGATGGACTACCGAAGGTGGGACTTGTGCGGTATTACTTGGACTTGAATAATGCACTTTGTCCGTTGTCTCCTTGGTAACTTGACTCATTGCCACAGGAGGAGGGGGCATTGGAGTCGTAGGTCCATTGTGTGTCAGAGGTTCACTTTCCACTACCTTTGGAAGAGAAGAAGAAGAAGAGCTAGTAGGAATAGCGGGTCCATTGTATGAAACACCACTTCTGGTCGTGATCGCCTTAGCATCGCCCCTCGGGTTAGCGATCGTGTTGCTCGGTAAAGTACCTGAGCTCGAGGGTCGATCATTTAAAGACTTCTTCAGATCAGCGATCTGACTGACCAACAATCTATTCATCTCATCTTGGGATTTCATAAACTGCTTCAGTAACTCATCAGATGATGGTCCTGGAGGAGTAATGATGGGAGGTGGATTAGGAGGGAAATTTTGAGGTCTGATGTTTTGATTATGACCTTGTTGTTGAAAATTCCCTTGATTAGGATTCACATTCCCATGAAATTGATTCCCACGATTGAAATTGTTTTGATGAAGGTTCCCTTGTTGTTGGGAACCTTGATTGGGTCCAGGATAGAAATTACCTTGGTTTTGATAACCTTGGTTCATTCTAGGTTGATTCTGATTCCGGTTAGGATTCTGGTTAAAACCGGGTGGTGCCTGATAATTGCTAGCACGGTAGTTTGGTTCATTCTGAGGACGGTATTGATTACCTCCTTGATTTGAAGTACCGGCTATAGCATTTGCTTCAAACGGACTACCATCAGTGGCAGTACAGTTGTAGTATGCATGAGGACCACCACAAGTGACACAAACTTCAACTTTCTTCACTTCACCATGTGTTGGTGTTTGAGTGAATGTGACTTTCTTTTGGTTAGCAAGAACCAAAGCCTGAACAGCATCTGTGAGTTTATCAATCTTAGCATCGGTGCTAGATGTACTCACAGGAGACGAAGTAGAAGGTCCAGCATTAGACTGATTTTGATATGTCTTAGTGCGGAAAGAACGGACCTGGGACTTGTTTTCAATGATTTGTAAGGCTTCTTTGGTGGTTTTGCTAAGGAAATTACCTCCCGCGGAGGCATTCAGAGAGTCTTGGTCAGCTGGTCTCAGACCATTATAGAAAGTATCCATTTGCATTAACTCGGTAAAACCATGATGTGGACACTTGCGGAGCAATTCTTTGTAACGATCCCATGCCTCCCCGAATGATTCATCAAATCTCTGAGAAAATTTCATTATCTCATTCTTAAGACTTGTGGTTCGGGATGGAGGATAGAACTCGTTAACAAACTTGGTAACTAGATCTTCCCATGTCTCTATAGACCGAGGGGGTTGTTTCTCAAGCCAATTCCGGGCTTGTCCCTCTAGAGAAAATGGGAACAGAAGAAGCTTGACAGCTTCTTGTGGGACATTCTTGTACTTGATGGTAGATGCTATCTTGTTAAACCATCGAATGTGTGCATGAGGATCATCCCGCTCAAGACCATAGAATTGGCTTTGGGTTACTAGATTAAGCAACCCGGTCTTGAGCTCGAAGGTATCAGCCACAATGGCTGGGACAACAATGGCATCTCCGTAACCCTCGATGGGTGCTTGGAGAAGCTCATTCATGGGTTTGTCTTCTGCCATTTCGACAGGTGGTGGTGGTGGTGGTGGTAGACGTTCCTCAGTCACGGCTGAAGGAGCTGAACGTCCTCTACGTCTGCGAGGAATGTTTCCAAGTTCGGAAAGTGGACTTGTAGAACTGGAAGAACGAGTGCGCATGCACTAAGTATAAAAATCAATTTCCAAAACAAATGAGGCAAAACACAAGTGAACTTAACCAATAATCACAAATGAAATGGCTTCTTTGAAAAAGGTACACCAAATCACAAGTGACACAAAGGCAAGTTTTAAATCTGATGTTCGGGAACTTATTATGGTCGCACCCCCAGTTAGGTAGTGCACTGCCTTGATTTGCGGTGGTTGATTTTTATGTATTCAATTAAGTACCACTGAAAAGACGTAGGTTAGATCTGTGCTGATGGGTTCAAAAACTTTTGGACAATATTTTTGTTATCGACCCGTTTAACCAAATCGTATCTCTTCAAGAATCACCTTAAAAGAGAATACAAAATAGAAAACGTTCCGATTGTTTTGTTGTTTTATATATTTTTTTGGTGTTTTAACACTTTAGGAAAAGTGTTAATGATTTTTTTGATTTTCTTATAACTTTACAAAAAACTTTTTACAAATGGTGGGTATGTGCAACAATGGATCTGAAAATGGCTAGACACACGCTAAAGCCTCCCCGGCAGCGGCGCCAAAATTTGATTCGTGCAAAACCGTCAAGTCTAAACAGACTTGAAACAGCTCAGACACAAATACAATTAAGTCCTGGAGAATAGATTGAATTCCCGGGTCGTTAAGTCCCACGGAGGATGAATTGGTGTTTAAACAACTTCAGATGATAGAATGATCACTAAGGATAGTGATCAGTAAGGTTTTTGATGGAAAATTACCTAAAGAAAAGATTAACAAATAACAGCGACTTAAATGCAAATTAAAAAGATTAAAAGATAAAATCTATTAAATAAACGCTATCACTATTTTTAAAGGCGATGAACGTTTAAAACCTAAAACTTAAAAATTACGTTTAAAATAAAATTACGTCTACGTACAAAATAAAAAGTGAGTTTTAAAGAAATAAAAGACCTAAAAATATGAAAATGATATTTTAACAATCCTAATAATAAAAGAAAATTATTAGAAAAAGAAAATTATTTTTATTACTATTTATTTAATTATTATTAATTAAAAACTATTTATTAACTATTAAAATTGCACTAAAATACAAGAAAATACAAAATTAACCTAGAAAAATGAAATTATAACTTGGAAAAATCTAAAATATGATAAAACTTATTTTAAAACTAAGAATATATTTTTAAGACTTATTATGTATTTATTATTAATTTAAAACTATTTAAAACTAATAAAAATGCTAAAAAATACTTTTTAAACTAAGAAAATTATGGAAAAATACTTTTTATTACTTTTATATTTATCTTAACCTAAGAAAATTGAAAAATTATTTTTTTGGACTTTTTATAATTTATTTGTATTAAAAGCTATTTAAAAATACCTAAAAACTGTTTTTAATTACTAAAAATAGCAAACAGTTATGAAAAATAATGAAAATTTCAGGAAAAGTCTATTTTAATATACTGAATCTATGAAAAATAGAAAAACATGGTCTTGTTTGGAGAATTAAGCAACTGCTATGTAAACTGCTTATTAATAAGCACTTGAAACAGCTAAATAATAACCAAAAGCTACCAACTTGATACAGAAACTATATTAAGCTATAATGACTCTATTTCAACCAAAAACAACAAGCTATAACCTCTGGATTACTAGCTAACACAGATTTGAGGTTTTGACTTTGATAAGCAAAACAGAAAATAGTAGGTTACTTTAAGCTGATGCACAGGTCACCAAATAAGCTAAAATTGAAAAGAAATGATTGGAACTTGGAAAAGACCTGTTTGACTACCTATAAACCAAAGATGATGGCCAGACAAGCTATAATGAGCTTTTGAGAAGCTTTTGAAAAACCTGAGAATTCACTGAGTAAAACTCAGTGAATGCTGAGTTTCTTGGGACAAAATGAAAAGCTCAAGCAGGCCTGGTAAATAAGCTCAAAATGGAAATTTTTAACTTGGATCTTGAAAAGGACCAGGTTAACTGTCTTAGAACCAAAAATCAGAGGATGAGGTTAACTTATGAGCTTTTTAGAAGCTTATGATTGAGCTACTAAAACTGGTGTACAGGGCATAGTATTGAAATGGTATGAAAAATAAGCTAAACAGAAAGCTATCAAATAAGCTATAATTGGAAAATAAGAACTTGGAACCTTGAGACAGCTTGGTTAGCTTCTCAAAAAGCTAAGATTCACAAGGTAATGATCACTAATAAGCTCTCTAAGAGCTTATGAACTTGACTGTAAAAACTGTGCACAGGCATTTTTTTGACTTTTTTATTGAGATGAAAGGTTGACTAAAATGAATTTGGAACTTAATCTAATGACTTAATATGTTATAATAAGTTACACTAAAGTTGGATTAAGATATTTTAACAAGTTTTAAACTGATTTGATGTGATTTGTAATCTATGAACTTAACAGTGAACTATCTAGATTGATTTAAAGATGATTTTGACTTTTCACCAAACAAGGTCTGATTTTTATTGTTTGTTTGAGTGCTTGAATACTATTGTGACAGGAAACAAGCACAAACAAAAGACTGCACAACCTATTACACAGTGAAATGAACAAATCCAAACACCCTTTATAATGACAGATTTTGAGTTTTTCAAAGAGTAACCAAGATTCAGACCATGAACATGATTTTAAACTTGATATTATCACTTATTAAGACTGAATAAGCACTAAACCATATTAATAACAACATAATATTGAGAAATTACAACTATGCAAAATTAACTGTGAAAATAAAATTTTTAATAACTTCTGATTTAGAATAACAAACTACTGGTTTTAAAGCTTAATTATACTTAACTAGAGCTAGTGAATAATAAAAAACAGATATTACAACTAATGAATGATTTAAACAGTAAAATGCAAGAAATGAGCAAAAGCTTACAAATGGCTTTGAGTTACAAACTGAGATTTAGGACCAAGTAACAACTCCTATAGCTTACCAATAAGCACTATACCCAAGACCATCCATTATACATCCTGCTCCAGTATTTTTGAACCTTGTACCATGATTTTTTATTTTTAAGTTATTTATTTGTTATTTTTGTGAATTTCTGATTTTCACTAACAAACTGCTTTTTATAGTATCTAAAAGCTTGCATAAGCTTTATAAGGAGCTTATGTGTGCTTCTCAGTCCAAAGTAACCATTTCTAACAACATTTTAACAGATTGAGATTTCTTTAATAATGAGAAAATTGCATAACTTGAAATAATACTTGAAACTGAAATTGATTGCTTACAAAAGTTTTCTTTCACCTTAAAAACATAAAATTCAAAGCTTAAAGCTTTTACAAACACTGAAATTTGAAGATTAAGCTAAAACGACATTAAAATTTAAAATTACACTAGATAGATTACAATACTGCTCCTCTTGATATTTATTGACTTGAAAATATCTTCTTGTCGACCTCTGAAGATATCCCACCTAAATCCAGCCGTTGAAATAAGCCAGATCATTGATTTGCCATTTGTCACTTTTTGGCGCCAAAATTCCAACGAGCAGGTTTTCTGAATTAATGGTTTTTGGATTGGTGTAGAGGT
This sequence comes from Chrysanthemum seticuspe, assembly GCA_019973895.1. Lineage (NCBI taxonomy): Eukaryota > Viridiplantae > Streptophyta > Magnoliopsida > Asterales > Asteraceae > Chrysanthemum > Chrysanthemum seticuspe. The sequence goes on along the minus strand of BPTQ01000008.1, from coordinate 358,204,924 downwards.
GGAAGGGGAGAGGTGGAAAGGTGTTTGGGGTGAGCTGGATTGGAAATCAAGTGGTAAATACCACTGGTTTTGAGCAAAACTGCTTTGGGAGAGACGGTCTACAGTGACCGCGGTTTTTTTGAATTTAAAAACTGGGCCGGGTTAGTGGATTGGGCTTGGATTTGGACTTAGTTCATATATTGGATCCGGTTTGGCTTATTTAAACAACAAGGACCATTTATGCAATTTGGCTAAAGTTGAGGGGCTGGTCTTGAATATTTTCCCAAGCTCTCATAAGGACTAAACCTGCCAAGTGATAATAGAACAAGGACCATAGTTGAAAATTTTCATTTTTACAAATCTAGGGACCAAAATTGTCAAGTTTGAAACTTGAGGGACCAATTATGTAATTTTCTCAAAAGTTTATCATAAGGACCATTTTTGCCATTTATTAATAGTACAAGGTTTAAAGTTGATAATTTTCACTTTTTAAATTAACCAAGGACTATTTTTGACAATTTTCAAAGTTCAGGGACTAAAGTTGTCATTTTGTGATTTTTTAAACTTTGAAGGGTTTATTTTGATAACTTTTGAATCTCTTGGACCTAAAATGATATTTTGCAAGTTTTTGAATTACCAGGGACTATTTTTGACATATTTTCAAACTTGGGGGACTAAAACTGCCAATTATGCAAACTTAATACGTTTTTCATCAGATTTTGATGTTTTTGCATTTAAAACATATAAAACACTTGTTTGTGATATTTTTATCATTTTGAAGCATTTCTGAGTGTTTTCAGATGTTTTTGGCATTCTAACAGTATAAAAATGATGAGTATTTAGACACTCATCAATAGGTCACTGGAAACTCAGGAGTGAGTTCAGGTGCAGGAGCCACATAATCATTTAGATCATCTGTTGAGATGTCTTGTTCAGGTTGAGGTTCTTGAGTCACAGGTTCCTGAACATTTGGTTCAGTGTTACCTATCCCAGCAGGGACTGATTGATTATCAATGAATTCACTGATGGTTGGTTGGGGAAGGTTGTGAGGTAAGACATAATATGAGATGTCAGCATCAGCTTGGTATGAGGAATTGATTTCAGTGTTATACTCATCAGGAGGATATCTTGATGAGTTACCAATTCCTATTTCCTCCACTAAGGTGTTGGTGAACCTGATGCTTTCTGAACTTTCATCAAAGGTGACATGAAAGGTTTCCTCAACTTGTTGTCTCCTTGTGTTAAATACCCCAAAGGCATTGGAGATCAGTGAGTAACCTAGAAAGTATCCATCATCAGCTTTAGCATCAAATTTGCCTAGATGATCCTTGTGGTTATGAATAAACACTGGACACCCAAACACATGAAAGTAGCTGATATCAGGAAGTCTACCTTTGAATATCTCATATGGGGTTTTGTTATGTCTCTTGACAATGATTGACCTGTTTTGTGTGTAACAGGCAGTTTTGACTGCTTCAGTCCAGAAATGCTTTGAGAGTGCTGAACCATTTAACATAGTTCTGGCAGCCTCAATGAGAGTTCTGCTTTTCCTTTCAGCTACCCTATTTTGTTCAGGGGTGTAAGGAGATGAAAAGTTCTGGGTAATTCCCTTTTCATCACAGAAGCTCTCAAGCTCTTGATTTCTGAACTCAGTGCCATTGTCAGTTCTGATTTGTTTAACAGTAATGTCATTCTGATTTTCAATTTTCCTGATCAATGACATTATTGTATCAGCTGCCTGACTCTTTTTAGAAAGAAAGTATACCCAAGTGTATCTTGAATACTCATCAACAATGACAAGTGTATACTTCTCATGCTGGATTGATCTGCAGGAGGTGAAGGCAGCTTTTGATGGAGAAATTTTGTTTGGTTTTGAAAGATGCTCTGTGATGTTTACCTTTTTCACAGGCAGAGCATGGTTTGTCTTTTGCAAAAACAAGTGATGGTAGACCAAGGACTTTGTTTTGTTTTGCCAAGTTGTTGATGTTTTTGAAGTTTAAGTGAGAGAGTCTCTTGTGCCATAGCTAGTTGATAGTTTCAGTGGCTTTGGCAAAGAGACAGGTTCCATCTTGAGAGAGTGTTGACATGTCTAAGACATAAACATCATCTCTCCTAGGAGCAATCAAAACAACTTCTTTGTTGGCATTGAAAATGGTGCCTTGTTTGTCATTGAATTGCACAATGTACTTGGCATCACATAATTGACTAACACTGATGAGATTGTATTTTAGACCATTGACATAAGCTATTATAGAGAAAACTATTCCATTGCGGTATACTGAACCATAACCTTCAGTGGGACATGATGAGTTATTACCAAATACTACCTTGGATCCTGGTTCCTTTACATATTTGTGCAGATACTCCTTTACACCAGTCATGCTTCTTGAACATCCACTGTCTAGATGCCAAATAGGCTCCCTGGCATGTCTCTGCACAAATAGTAAACTGAATTAGTTTCTCTTGCTAACCCACATGCTAGTGGGCTTGGGTCTAAAGGTCTGCTTGAATTTAGCAATTGACTCATGGTCAGTGGTTGAGTGCATTGTGCTACCACAGGTTTTGCATTTGGAGACTGAGGATGTCTCAGTGATTCGGGGTTGTTTGGAACTTCTCCTTGCTTGGATGACACTGTCATGTTGAGATGTTTCATGAGCTGGATTTCTGCAAATGTCACAACATGTGTTCATGAGACAATCATCCTGATGATGATCATTGAAGCCACAGTGTGGGCAAGGAGGAAAGGGTTTTGCTCTATACTTGTGAGCAGGTTTGGAGGTTGAAGCATACTGATGACCTACATTGGTATAGTTTGCTTTACTGAGAGGACTTACATACTGTAAGTGATCAGAAGTTCTGTGATCATCCTTTTTGCAGATCATACAAAAAAGGATTCTATAGCAGTTATCAGTTGTATGACTGGTATAGTGGCATAGATCACACTTCTGTTTAGGCTTGTTTGTGGATTTTGACCTTGATGAACTAGAGGAGGCTGACTTAGTTTCCTTGATTGTTTAATCATGAGCCTTTTCGATGGATTCCATCTTGTCAGTCAACTTCCTCACAAGTTCAGTCAGTTGCTGAATTTGGTCTGCTTCAGTAGGAACTGAAGATGTGGAAGTCTCAGTGGGTGTAGACTCTTGTTGAATTGATTTTGTTGGTCTTTTCAGGATGGTTCTACCAAGTCCAGACCTTTCTTTTGGTGAGTGAGGATTGAATTGTAGTGGAGTAAGCTAAAAGCTAGGAGCAGCACCCTGAAGAGGTTTCAGGGGTGGAACCGGTGCTTGAGATTCTGCTTCAGACTCATAGATGTGTTCAGTACTACTGGGCACATTAGGGAGTCCTAGCATGCTCTTTAGAGCTTGGCTTTCAGGCTCTAGTATTCTTCCAGAATCGAAATTTAGAAGCTTACTCTCAGGATTAACCCGTTCAATCCAATCACTGGGCTTGGGAGGTAACAAAAAATATTTGTAATCATGCCACCAGACACAAATGGCTTTGGACTCTGGTCTTTGTTGTGAGAGTTAGGAAGTTGATCTTCACCTAAGACTCTCTTTTTGCTACTAGGGGCACCCACAGCATCAAAGACCTTGGGATTCTTAGCCGTCCAACTCTCAATGATATCTTTTTCCTTTTTAAGTTCATCTTGAAGAGCCTGATTTCTTTTAACTAGTTCAGTGTTTTGAATTTGCAGTGTGACAGCCTCAAGCTTGGCTTGTTTTAAAAGTAGTAGTTCATCTCTACACTTGTTTAATTCAAAACTTAGTTTGTTGTATTTTGAAAAAAGATTTAAACGTTGCTCTTCTACAAACTTAAGGAAACATTGAGATAGTTCATATAGGACTGCCAATCGGAATCATCATCCATAGAAAGCAAAATATTTACCTTCTTCATTGTGATGTTGACCTACTCTCCATTCCTGGCATGATTTTTCCCAACAGCTAGCTTGTCCTCTTCTGAGAGAGCCATCAGTGCACTGACTTGCACCATTTCATCATCTGAGGAGACTGGCTCTTCATCCCAGTCGAAGGTTTCAGCGACGAGGCCCTTGTTTTTACCCTGCACAGATTTAACATTGTTTGTTGTTTCTGAGGGGCTAGCCTCAAGCAGTTCAAGCTTAGCTTTAGCTTTCTTATACTTAGCTTCAAAATCTACCACTTTATTTTGATCAGTTTTGTTTTGAAAATTTTGATGAGACTGATATATTTTTGGTTGAAATTTGCTAAGCCTGAGGACTGATTTGACCCTGATAGTTTGTAAGAGGGTTCAGAAATATTTTTTGAAAAACAGTCTTTGGCAAAATGACCTCTTTTATGACATTTAAAGCATTCAGTGTCCTCGTTAGCCTTAGCATTTGAAATTTTTTTATTTATACGTATGAACCTTTTAGAGTTAGCGAGGAGTGCTCTTTCCTGAAACTCAATATTTAAATCGTTCAGGTACTCCTCACTTTTCCTCTCATCAGCCTCATCATCTGAATTTTACTGAAAGTCTTAAACATTACTGTTAGAATAAAAGGCAGTAGAAACTGGTGATGAGGTGGTGGTCAGGGCCTTCTTGACTTCTTGAGACTTTTTCAAGTCAGGGTAGCGTATGTTAATGAGGTTTTGCTCATAGATAAATTTCCCATATATTTCAGGAAGTTCAAGATTCTGGATATGATTAGCATTCCTTAGTCCCTGAGAGAAATTCAACCACTTCTCAGGAAGACTATTGACAAAACCAACATTGATTTCATGTTTGGACAACTTAACACCATCATTTGACAGTTCATTTAGGAGGGTTTTGTAACGGGTGTAAGTTTGAGACAGAGTTTCTGAGTCCTTAGCCCTGAAGGTATTATACTCAAGTTTCAGGTCGATAATATTGTTTTCCTTGGTATCAGATGGACCTTCATGACTATGAACCAAGTCATCCCAGGTTTGTTTAGCCGTACTACAGCTTATAACAGACTCCATAATATCATCAGGAAGACAAGATATTATGATACTTTTGAGCCTTTGGTCCTGGTTGACCACTCTCCTCTCGTCTTGAGTCCACTGAGCTTTAGGTTTAGGCAAACCTTCAGAAGTCTTTGGGACAAATGGACCTTCATTAATACACTTGATATAATAAGGTTCCATCCAAGTCAAATAGCAAAGCATACGCTTTTTCCATTTGTTAAATTTACCAACTTCAAGTCTAGGGGCAACAGCTGAATAAGCTCCACCCTTTTTATCGACTAGTTGGGGTACATCAATTTCAGCCATTAGGATCCTGATTTAAAAACGTTTTAGAGCGGCTTAAAAGGTTTTATAATCAGCCTTGCTCTTATACCACTTGTTGTTCCCTATTCACTATCGTATAAAAGCAGTTTAGTATTTAAAAACAGACTAATAGTGAAACAATGACTGAAATGATATAAGTAAAAACACACTGATAAATTTTCAACATAATATTCTTTATTAGAAATGAATAAAAAAGAATACATTACCCAAGTACTTGCGACATAGTACTTAGGATTGAAATGACAAAGTTTGGTAACTCCTCACTAAGTTCAGGCTAAGTCTGAACACAACTACAAGGAACCACCGAGCTATCTCAGGGACAAAGTTGTATTTGGAGGAGTGAAAGATGGATTGTGTGTGTGTGTATTTTACAATTCACAAGCTTAAATCTTTCACTCCATCTCTTATGTTATTTATACAAGTATGAGTTTTAACTCTTTCTTAAGTGACAAACTGACAATTTACAGAAGACAAAATACTGATGTATTTTGTCTCTGTTTACAAAGACTATTCTAGGTAAGAGACAAGACTGCTTTTCAAGGTTCAGTGATGACACTGAACCTGATCGTTTGTTATTCAGGGAAAGTTGACTTTGGTTGATAAGGACTTCGTCTTATCTGATTCAAACTTATCCCGCCTTATCCCGCTCATTCTTTAGTCTTCTATTTTAGTTTGTCTTCAGTGTAAGTAACTGGAGAGGAGTTTTAGGGATTCAGTGAGTTATTGTCAGCACTCACTGAATCCACCATCTTCTTCTTGACTCAGTCTTCACCTTTTAAGTTCCGCCTTACTGAGTGGAGAGACTTCTTTTTCGCCTCTTACTGAGCGTCCTGAAGATGGCTCACTGAGAGACTATGCACTCAGTGATCTGTTAGAGTTTAACGGTCTAAACACTTGGGGTATTTTCTATTCAAATCCTAGATTAAGGGGTTTGGGTATTTACTGAACCAAACAGTAACCGCTCATTTCGGGTACCCGCATGTCCGGTTACCCGCCTAGTACGGTTTGGTTTTAGATAGTAAAATGAACTACCCACGATTGATAGTTAAAATCTCTAACTGAACCGAGCCGAATCACCCCTTGAACACCCCTACTAACAGGAGCGCTAGAATTTTCATGAGGGCGTTGCACAAAATAATTGATGAGCTAACTTAAGTTACGTCGTAAAAAACGAAAGTAGCAAAAAAAGTTATTGGGTGTTGCACATACCAAAAAAGACGGTTTTGAAACTTTTTTGCACTTCGTGATTTAAAATCGGGTGTAGCCCGTGCCATACCTGGCACCCATGTAGGTCCATCCATGACTGCTAATGGTCACTTCACTTTCCATTTTAGGACCATATCAACTTTCTCTCTCCCATCACTCCGTCTTATTTTTCACCCCCAATGGTCAACACTCCATTACCTTTCATTAAAGTACTTACTTTTATACAAATATACTCCACAAAATACCCAAAACACACTCACAAACCAACTATGTATTTGGTATGTACCTTTTGCTTTAAAGGAATGTAATGAAAGTGTATAATAAGGACCCGTTTGGTTCGTAGACAGGTTTAGGATTAGGATTTGGATTTGGATTTGAATTTGAATTTGAATTAAGATTTGAATTTGAATTTGAATTTGATGTAAAAGAGAGAAAAATATTTAAAGTTATTTTATATTTTAAAACATGTTTTATAAATTATTTATATAAAAAGTGAGTTGAGAGATATAGAGAGAAAATGAGAGTGGGGTCCATTTTGTCATAAAAGTCACCATACTCCTCATCTTTAGCCTACTCCCTAATATTGAGATAAAGTCCAAACCCAATATCTACCAAACAACTTATTAATGTCTTTTTAAATCCAAACCCACTTAAAAATAGGATACCAAACGCACTCTAAATGTTTGGTACATGGCATTCGGTTTCAAATCTAGCTTGACACTCATGACAGTCGGTTTTGATCAATCCACACAAAATTGGTAGGTTTTCAGTGAAAACTAGTACTTTGTGGGCCATGACCATTTTATATGAGATATGATTTGCACACATTAGCTTTTAATTGGGACATCATATGTACAACCGGTTAAAGCAGAATATATATATACAGTACAACAAGTTAATGCACATTATGAAATGTGCCAATCAAAATGTTGAATGTGCGAATTATTTCCCATTTTATATCCAACCTTTTCTTTTGTTATACTTTACAAGGTGGGTCAATTTTTATTATTATTAAACATTCATTAATATTACAATATTAATAACTTTTATATTTATTATCAGTACCATTTTATTAAACAAACAACACATTATAATATCGTATATTTTATCTTTTTTTCTTTCTTTCAAACTAATCCAAATTCAAATCCAATTATAAACCCAAGTTAAAGCCAAGTTATTCCCAAGTTAACCATACCGTCGTGGGTGTTATTTGCAAGTTAAAGGTTAGGCGTTACATGGGTAACGCACGTTATTTCCTTATTTTATTTTATTTTATTTATTTATTTATTTTTTTTCATCTCTGCCCCTAAATGAGAGGTTGTTTTTGTAAATTGTTGGTGAGTTAAGGTTTAATCTTAGGAATGTTATGATTGCGGGTGTTTTTTTTGGTGAGTTAAGGTGAAATGTTAAAGCTGATGTGACGCAGACATGGCAGTAGGTTAAACTTTACACATGTTATGGTTGCAAGTGCTCTTACAAACCAAACGAACCCCATATAATTAATAATAAAAACACTAAGGGGCTCACATTTGCACGTTTTCATATAAGATGAGGAACTCACCTTTCACGGCTTGGTGTGAGCACCTCATCTTTCGTCCCCAACAAGCCTCACACGTGATGCAAAAAAAGAGCCTTGCGCTCCTAATGGCAATAACCTAAGGATAAAACTATCATTCTATCAAAAATAAGAAAAATAAAATAGTAATGATTATGTTTTTCTAAATTGTGTATTTTTTTTATCGCGTGACAATTATTTTAAGATAGAGGAACTGTATCTTTTGACAAGTGTTCATGACTTAACATACAACAAATGATGTTTTCTAAGTGCTATAGAATTACGATGCATCAAGAAAACATGTTATGAAAAAAATAATAATCAATTAACTTATTATATGAGAATGACAAGTTTGTAGCCTTTTGCAACAATTTTGGAGCTAGCATTCGGCCCTTATTCTCTATTTTAACGTTATTATGAGGCCAATTACAACAGGGCTTTATGTGAAACATGTATTTAGTTTGACGAGTATCCGTACATAGCAACGGAATTTTATAGTTGCAGATAGTTTTAGTGATAAAAAAAAGTATATGGGTTATAAACGAAAAATAATAAAAGTTTGCGGATTTGGGGATTAAGCATAATATTTTGAAACCCGGTTTGACCCGTGTGGTTCAACTGGTTGACCTGTTATGGTCAAAAAACGAGTCAATATGAACCGGGCCAACTTAACGGGTTGGGTCAAATTAAACGGGGTCAACTCGCCTGTTAATACAAATAAGCCGTAAAAACGTTTATTTATATTTTACGATCTTCTAATATTTTGTCGATAACAAACGTAAAATCATTTTAACGAAACAAATAAAATATGTAAATAGTTTGAGTCAATAGTTTTATAAAACACTTACGTTTTCACATAAAACACTAAAATAAATATAAGTGATTTTATGACTTAGTAATACATATGTACAACAACTAGTGTTTACATATTGGGCTAAATATACATAACTAGTATGTAATATAAAATGGGTAAAAACTACAACCCATGGAATGTATTCACAACCCATGGTTTTGACCCATACCCACTTGACTAGGTGCATTGCACTCATTAGATACATTGTATCTAATAAAAGATCCATGGATCAACCCATGACCCATGACCCATAACCAAAATACCCATGGGCAAAGAGGAGCGTCGCACGGATCCCTAGCATTACGCTAGACGGATCCCTTGTGGAAGAGATCCGTGGGATCCGGGAAACAGTAAGCATTTCTTATCTATAAATAGTGAGCCATTTCTTCCTTTTGGTTTGCAACTTTCACACATACTTTCCCCAAGTATTGTAACTCTCTAACCACTGATCCTAAGGGATCTTTCTATGTAGTTTGTCTTTTGTTTTTGTGTGATTCTCTAGGTTCCTCTTAAAGGCGAGATCACCACTTCTTGAAGTCGAGCAAAGCTAAAGTCCATGAGTTGCCATGCTTCGTCATCATCAAGACTACTAGGGTTCTCTTGTTGATAGTTCTTTCTTCCTCCATAGAAGTGTTGTGTTGAAGGCATTAGTGAAGGGTGCCGAAAGATTCAAGACGAAAGCATTAGTGAAAGGTGCTTAACGTCCGTTCTGAAGCATTAGTGAAAAATGCTAAAGAAGTCAAGTCACAAGGCATTAGTGAAGGATGCCTAGAAGTCAAGCCAAGGGCATTAGTGAAAGGTGCCTAAGGTGTACATTCGATATGGTGTGTTTCAATGTACAAGATAAATTAGTATTGGATCCAAGGATATTGATATCCTTTATGATGTTGTAATAAGGAGTTGGTCTCCTTTGGGGATTAGGTATTGTGTAGTGTTGGGTAGTAGTTCCTCCATTGTAATGGAACTCGGTACTTAGCCTAGTACCGAAAAAAGGGTAGGCGACGTTGTGATAGGATTAGTTCTCCTTGGAGTGAAAGAACTCGGTGGTTAGCCTAACACCGGAAAAAGGGTAGGCGACGTTGTGTTAGGTGTGGTTCACCTTGGTGTGAAAGAAACCGGTGGTTAGCCTAGTACCGGAAAAATAGTAGGCAACGTTGTGAAGGCTTCTCCGCAATAAGGAGTTGGTGTAGTGATTACGAACTCTCGAGTAGGTGACTCAGGGAGTGGAGTAGGGCAAAGAAGGTGTCCTTGTAGCTGAACCACTATAAATATTCGTGTCGTGGTTATGTGCTTCTTACTCTTTATATTTCATTGCACGTTTATATATCTATCTATCAACGTCCAACATACACATTTAAATAGATTGACATAAGTTAATCTAAATGTTTTAAAATGAAGTTTTAATTGGTAAAACTATTCAACCCCCCCTTCTAGTTTTCAACAATTGGTGTCAGAGCTTCGTTATCAAGTTTCTTAGAGTATGTTGTACTTTAAAAACTTAATACGATCCGTGTATGTTTGAAAACTACAAAGAAGGATTTTTCAAATCATGTTTTAAAAATCATTTCAATGTTTATTGTTGGACAATAATAGAATGTTCTAACAATTTCCTTGTTAAGTACTCTCCATACTTGGATTTGGGCATACCAAGAATATCATGAAGAAACTATCTAAATATATCTTTTCGTGAAAAGAATGTTTAGCATTGTTTTTCTCACACATGGATCTGGAGATTCCAAGAAGATCACGAAGCATTTCCTCTAAATATTTCTTTTCTTATAGAAGAATATTTAGCAAAGGTATGATCGTTAATAACCTATATTTGTTTTATTGTTGTTAAAATATTAGTTGCATAATGAATCTCTATTAGTAATTACTTAAGTAGCAATCTATATTAAAGCCATCATCAAGAATGGTATCTTTCGATTGATTTATATAGACTACACTACTAACTTGTAAAAATGATATCTTGGTTATTCGATAACCTCAATCAATATTTATCACAAAAGAATTATTGACACTTCATCTATGTCAATGAATATCCATGTGAAACTTCTTATATTATGATAAAATGTGATTTTATCATGATCTTTGATAAACCTCCCAAGAATTGTGATTAATTCTTAAGAAGGGAACCACGTCAAATAGGACTAGTATTAAACCGTCAAAATCTCTAATCACAATGTTATAGAGCTTAAACATCAAACTCTAGGCGCTTTAAAACTTCCAAACCAAAGTTATCAAGGAATGCTTAAACTGATTTTTGCTGTCAAGCCGGATCCCTGAGTTTGAACTAGCCGGATCCCAAATGAGAGGGATCTGTGGGATCCGTGCAACAGAAGACAGCATAAGTTAGTAATGATCACTGTGGATGTTCCACAATCACTTTCCCTTCAAAGACTCACGAACAAAAATACAATTACTGTTCAAAGGAGCAATTTGATCATTTCTCAGAAGCATAACAATCACTTGTGTAAGTATAATCTTCACTACATTGTTAATTTGATTCCTTGATTTCTAGGATTACAATTTCTTCATTTTTAGAAGTTGGGTTCAAATGGGTTTATCATAATTTGTCATCACATTGTTTTCTAAGATAATCCAAATCAAAGAATGAACATTGTTAATACAAATTAAACCCATTTCTTGAATTCAATAAAAATGATTTGAGCAAAATTGTGATCAAACCCTTTAGGTTACTATTCACAATTAACACCACATTGTGGTTGTGTTGTTTAGGAACAATCATGCCAAGTAACCTACAACAAGACTATCAAGGTATTGCTAATTACATACCAATGTATCATAGAAAAGATGGACTTAGTCCCGAAGATTGGAAAGCCTTCAAAATGCTTGAAAGGAGACTCTTTCACGAAGGTCGAGTAGTAGAACCATCATTTATTGCTAACACCGACATAAGACAAGTTTTTGGGACCATTGGCTTTGATTGTTTATTGGACATAAACGAACAAATTTGTCCGGTTTTTGTGCTCGAGTTTTACAAGACAATGAGGATAGTTAGAAATGATGATGGGTCCATCTCGATTGTCTTCATCATAAATGAGCATGAGTTCACTCTTTCACTTGTGGAGTTTGGAAGAATAGTAGGGGTTCCATATCAAGGAATTTGCATGTTTTCTAATGAGTGGTCTTTAGCGGAGTTACAAACTATGGTTGATCATCATGAAATCTACCACATGTTAATCCCGGAAGCAACCACGGTGAGGGACACCGTGTTCATGCCAAGAGCATCCCCATCAAGGGTTACTAGGACTTCGAAAGTGATCTATAGGGATCCTTTCCAAATGGAGCTTTCCGAGATGTACCCATTGTACAAGAAATGGGAAAAGGTAGTAAGGGAAAATGTGCTATACTTAGGAGGAAACAAAGATCACCCCAATGCATGCCTAAGTTTCATGATCTATTGCCTAGTGACCGAGACTCGCTTCAACCTTGCTTACTACATGATTAAGAGAATGGCAAGTGTAAGAAGCATGGACAAAATGGTGCTCCCATACGCAATGCTCCTAACCCGTCTTGCTAAATTCATCTTTGCATTAGATCCTTCTCCACAATCCTATGATCATAGCTTTTGCAATAAAGTTATGGTATCATTGACTGAGGGTAGAACTACAAGGTTTATGGTGGAAGGCAAAAGGCCTCACCCACCCACGGATTCATCGGATGAAAGGGAGAGGCAAAGAGAAGGTGAAGGTAGTAGCAACCCACTCGGAAATACCGATCTCGACCCCTTGGACTACATCAATCAATTGCCGGACATTCCAAGCTCATCACCCGAATGGCAAAAAACCAAGGGAATCTTCAAATGCTTCGCCAACTTCTTGAAGAAAAAGAAGTAGAGACGGTGTGATAAAGAGTGGAGGAGGAGTGAAGATGGGAAGTGGTGAAGAAGGAAGGTAAGGTCGTAGGACCTAAATTTGTGAAAAATAATTTCAAACAATGGGTTGTAACACTTAAACAATACTTATGTAGAATAGGAATAGGATGTAGTATGTAGGTCTTGCCATAAATTAGCATTAAACAATATTAACTTAGGAACGTGCAGGATGAGATTTTACGACTACTTGTTCAAGGAGTCGTCGTCACTCATTTTTAGGAACTTTTAGTTCTCCCACATTTGCTATGCGTTATGCTTAATGTGTTGTTGCATTTAGTCTTTATAGAAACAACTAGGAGAAGCATTTTCTAGAAAGTGCAAAATTGCACATTTGCTGAAAACCTTCTGAGCTGCAGTAGGCGGATCCCAGCATTACAACTAGCCGGATCCCTCCCAGAAGGGAACCGTAGGGTCCGTGACTAAAGATGAGCAATACAGACTTGCTTACATCAAAATAGCTCACTAGATCACCTCACACTAGTCAAACATAAGACATTAGAACCAACTAAGTCTTCCTCAAACATTCGAAAGCCTCACACTCACCCATAGCTTACCTAGGATCTATTTCAAAGTTCTTTTGATTTATCAACTCATCAAAACTCACCATATTTCCGCTCCAACACTTACACTTTATTTCTCACATCTCATAACACTTAGTTTGACATATTCATCAATTTTAGCAAATTGATTTTAGTCATCATTAACTCTAAAATAAGCTTGAAACTAGTTTGTTATTTTTCCTTATTTTTTTGAGATTTTATTAAATCTTTCTTGAGGCTTCATCCAAATTCTAAGACTAGTCACCCTCACTATTTCATCTCAAATCAAATAGTACTCCTCTCAAAACACTAGGTTAGACTATCTAAAACCCACTTTTCCACCCAAAAACCATCATTAAGCACCCTCACCTAGTATGGTTGTGCATTTAAGACATCCACATCTCATGACATCAAAATAAAGTCAAAACCTCGAGATACATAAGTGCTAGACATTGCAAAAAGCATAATCATTTTATCAAGAATTTGTCTGACAGACGGATCCCTGGTTTATAACCAGACGAATCCCTGGTGAGAGGGATCCGTGTCTGCAGAGAGCTTTAATCAGCTTCTCTCCTCAATGTTAAGTCATCTTTTTGGCTTTCTAACCACTTTTAGTTACCATTAATATCTTCCTAGAACTGATCAACATCCTAAGTGCATGCTCAATCTCCTTAGTGGCCAAGAATTTAATTCTCTAATTCAAAGTTATCCCTTATAAACCAAACACTTCTAAGGATAAGCCATCACTCTCACTTAGTCCTCAAAAATCATTAATTAGAAGCTCCTATTGATTATTATCATCACCATGACCAAATCACTTAGCAACAACTCTTCAACCAAAGGGTCATCCAAAGGAAAGGGCCATATGATTTATGAGATTTCATCCACCGAATCATCTCCCATAAGGGATAACAATGCTAGAATCCCACCTCAACAAACCCAATCAACAATTGCTAAGAGAACCGCAAGAATTAGCATTAGACCTTTTAGGGGGAAGCTCTAAACCAAACGTACCTAGCTCTAGCAAACCGTCTAAACCTTCATTCTTAGAGCCTAGACTACACCCTTTCAACGAGCCTATCTCTCACCCAAATCTCTATTCACTAGAACATTCACCACAAAGAACCTCCCACTCACCAACTTTCTCGCTAAATAGGGAACCACCCACAACACCAACTAGTCCATCATGGGAAACAAGGAACAACCATGGACTTGATCATATGGAGGAATTTCCATTACCACCACCCTCACCTTTAGTAGAACCTCATCCCACATCTCAAAATGAAATCCCACAATCATTCGTAGAGCCTCCTCAAAACATCCATTCTCTTCCGGTTCCTCAAAACATACATTTCATGTTTAATCATCTTCTTGAAAGATTGGACCAAATCAACAAGTCAACTCATCCCTAAACTCAAGCACATTGTTACATTTCAAGTTTTAGTGTCTAATTAGTATTAGTAAAATATGTATGGCTAGATCATTCTCTTAGTTTTAGAGATTTGTTGATTATCTCGTTGTTTTAGTGAATGATAACTTATTTGCCATATTTCTCTGAGTACATGTTTGTTGTTTGTATACATATCTCGCTCTTATATTTAGCATTGTTTGGTATATCACCTTTGCTGAATAACCTGTTACCAAACATACGGATCCATGGAAATTGCCTAGACGGATCCCACAAAGGAGGGAACCGTGGGATCCGTGGAACATAAGAACAATTTTACACTAACTTGAGTCTTGTTTGCAGGAAATTATGCACTATACTCTTGTTTTCTAACATTTGTTTTGTAGATTTTCAAAATACACATGAAGACCTTGACACCCTAAAGCTAGGGGGAGCTTTGTGTCAAAACATACATTGCAAAATCATTTGCAACTTAATCCTTATTTGCATTATACTTCATAACACCCCATTGCAATATTGCAATCTTCTAGGGGGATAATTTTCGTCACAAGGACGAAACAATTTGCAAACAAAATTGCAATTCTTTAGTTTATGAGTCTATGTTTACTTGACGCCCACACAAAGGGATGGACTCGTCAAGGGGGAGTTAAGACGAGAACCATTCCCATCACTTACTCTTATTAAATATTTTCTTTTCACATGTTTTTCTTAAATTAAATGTGTTAGTTTCTTTTATAGCTCTTTTTGTTTCGACAAAAAGGGGGAGAAGAAAGTAAAAACTACAAACTCAAATTTTTACGAATTTTAGTTTTTCCTTAAAATAATTTTATGTTTTGTTATCAACAAAAAGGGGGAGACTGTTAATACAAATAAGCCGTAAAAACGTTTATTTATATTTTACGATCTTCTAATATTTTGTCGATAACAAACGTAAAATCATTTTAACGAAAAAAATAAAATACGTAAATAGTTTGAGACAATAGTTTTATAAAACACTTACGTTTTCACATAAAACACTAAAACAAGTATAAGTGATTTTATGATTTAGTAATACATATGTACAACAACTAGTGTTTACATATTGGGCTAAATATACATAACTAGTATGCAATATAAAATGGGTAAAAACTACAACCCATGGAATGTATTCACAACCCATGGTTTTGACCCATACCCACTTGACTAGGTGCATTGCACTCATTAGATACATTGCATCTAATAAAAGATCCATGGATCAACCCATAACCCATGACCCATGACCCATAACCAAAATACTCATGGGCAAAGAGGAGCGTCCCACGGATCCCTAGCATTACGCTAGGCGGATCCCTTGTAGAAGGGATCCGTGGGATCCGGGGAACAGTAAGCATTTCTTATCTATAAATAGTGAGCCATTTCTTTCTTTTGGTTTGCAACTTTCACACATACTTTCCCCAAGTATTGTAACTCTCTAACCACTGATCCTAAGGGATCTTTTTATATAGTTTGTCTTTTGTTTTTGTGTGATTCTCTAGGTTCCTCTTAAAGGCGAGATCACCACCTCTTGAAGTCGAGCAAAGCTCAAGTCCATGAGTTGCCATGCTTCGACATCATCAAG
Organism: Chrysanthemum seticuspe; assembly: GCA_019973895.1. Taxonomy (NCBI): domain Eukaryota; kingdom Viridiplantae; phylum Streptophyta; class Magnoliopsida; order Asterales; family Asteraceae; genus Chrysanthemum; species Chrysanthemum seticuspe. Next base: position 358,188,622 of record BPTQ01000008.1, on the reverse strand, counting down.
ACTACTGAGGTTCTCTTGTTGATAGTTCTTTCTTCCTCCATAGAAGTGTTGTGCTGAAGGCATTAGTGAAGGATGCCGAAAGAGTCAAGACGAAAGCATTAGTGAAAGGTGCTTAACGTCCGTGTCTGAAGTATTAGTGAAGAATGCTAAAGAAGTCAAGTCACAAGGCATTAGTGAAGGATGCCTAGAAGTCAAGCCAAGGGCATTAGTGAAAGGTGCCTAAGGTGTACATTCGATATGGTGTGTTTCAATGTACAAGATAGATTAGTATTGGATCCAAGGATATTGATATCCTTGATGATGTTGTAATAAGGAGTTGGTCTCCTTTGGGGATTAGGTGTTGTGTAGTGTTGGGTAGTAGTTCCTCCATTGTAATGGAACTCGGTACTTAGCCTAGTACCCAAAAAAGGGTAGGCGACGTTGTGATAGGATTAGTTCTCCTTGGAGTGAAAGAACTCGGTGGTTAGCCTAGCACCGGAAAAAGGGTAGGCGACGTTGTGTTAGGTGTGGTTCACCTTGGTGTGAAAGAACCCGGTGGTTAGCCTAGTACCGGAAAAAGAGTAGGCAACGTTGTGAAGGCTTCTCCACCATAAGGAGTTGGTGTAGTGATTACGAACTCTCGAGTAGGTGACTCGGGGAGTGGAGTAGGGCAAGGAAGGTGTCCTTGTAGCCGAACCACTATAAATATTCGTGTCGTGGTTATGTGCTTCTTACTCTTTATATTTCATTACACGTTTATATATATATCTATCAACGTCCAACATACACATCTAAATAGATTGACATAAGTTAATCTAAATGTTTTAAAACGAAGTTTTAATTGGTAAAATTATTCAACCCCCCCTTCTAGTTTTCCACATCGCCCGATTTGAAGCGTCCCAGATCAACCCGGTTTTCGATATACTACCTCCGTCCCAAAATAATTGTCCTCATTTGGCTTTTGAAAGTCTTAATTTATCAACTTTGATCTTTAATATTTTTGTATGTGTTATATAATAATTGATGAAAATTATACCAATGAAAAAATATTTAAAACTCAATCCATTCATATATTTTGCCTCAATTATTATATAATACAAACAAAAATATTTAAGATCAAAGTTGAATAAAAAAGACTTTAAAAAGTCAAAAGAGGACAATTATTTTGGGACGGAGGGAGTATGTTAATAGTTTTCTTTTGAAACATATGTGTATTAATAGTTGAAATTACTCATATTAATTATTTCAACATTTCTTTTTTAATTTTTTTTTCATATTTCATTTTTTTGACTTTTCACTTTTCACTTTGACCATTTTTGTTTTATAGATAGTATAGATTATAAAACTTTTTCACACCCAACACCACCCATATAACTTTTTCACACCTTGATCCGTCATCAAACAGTCGTAATAAAGACCATCAAATCAACCGCACAAACATACCCCAATATAAATACAAATATTCTCACAAATACCACACACACAACCCCAAACTTTTCGTTCGGTCATGCAAACAACTAAACCACCTCCACTTTTACCCTAAACACGTGCGCTATGCTAGCTTGTTGTAAGCTTGACGTGTCGAAAAAGGGAGTATTGTTACAGATAGTCTAACTATTTCTATAAAACAACAAAGTATTGATAAGATCCGATTTTTAAGAAGGATCGTATCGGGTCTAAAACGGATCTCTAGTTATATATATATACTAAAACCCGTTCCTGGGCACTGTAGCTACAGTGTATGCGCAGTTTTCAGTTTTGCCACTTTTAGCCCCTGAGGTTACTGCTCAATTGCAAAGTTAGTCCTTAACGTCCGTTAACTAACAGTCGCGGATTAAATTTGAAACGGAACAATAACTTGAGGGGCTATTTCTGTGCAAATATTAAGCAAAAACAGCCCCTGAGGTTACCCTTTTTTTCACTGTAAGTCCCTAAGGACTAACTTTGCAATAGGCCGCCAATTTCAGGGACTGAAAACGAAAATGTTGCTGCTACAGTGCAGAACAGTACCTGCTACAGTGAACATCCAGTTTTAAATAGTGCGTGCACTGTTCATTCGCATTTTACACTTTTAGTCCCTCAAATTAGCTTCAAATCGTACCGTTAGTCCCCCGTTATCGACCTTTTGCAAATTTCGTCCTTAATAACAAAAAAAATATATATACAGTCTTGGAAAAAAAAAAAAAAAAAAACTTTAGCAACTTCATTCCCGTAAATAAAATAATCGAGGGCAACGCACTCCCTTTGCAACGCGCGGGTTAACCCGCTAGTTAAAGCTATTTGTGAATATAGTTTTCTTTAGGCTATCCAATGATTTCTTTTTTAGAAAAATTCTACAAATAAAAATAAAAATATTACTTACACTTGTCGAAGGCATTTTTGAAGCAGTTTCTTTACTTTCGGGTTTATCTTGAGATAAGAGTAAGATCTGTCTATATTTTATCTTCCTCGTACCTTGTTGTTTACTTACATGTTTACCTTGAAGTAAAAATAGCATTTGTTTATATTTTACTTTTTTCATGCCACATTCAGACAGGATTAGGCATACTATTGTTGTAGTACAATAAAAATGTAACATTATCTAAAAAACATCAATTACTAGTGTAGTGGATTACAACAACTAAAAACACAAAATTCACCTTGTTAAGACACCTCTCATCCAATAATAGCAAGGCATGCACAATATTATACCACTAACAATATTTTATACTATCAAAGACTTCTATTAATAGCAAGCATGATCATTCAAGTCTACTACTCTTCTAACTACTAAACCCATACAACAACACTTCATCACCATCATCATCACCTACCAAACTTTAAAAAATCTACAAACAAAAACCAAGCCTTTAAGTTTTGTGGGTGTTGATGATATAAGGTTCTTGCTAAATATGGAAAGATATGAACTTGTTAAGGAAATTGGGTCTGGTAATTTTGGTGTAGCTAAGCTTGTTAGAGATAAAGGGACTAAAGAATTCTTTGCTGTTAAGTTTATTGAAAGGGGTCAAAAGGTTTGTAAAGTTTTGATTTTTATAAATTTATAATGTTTTTATGCATTTGATGATACATATTTTGTGGGCTTGATCAAGATTTTTTAAATTTCTATAAAGTTTTGATTTTTATGATTTTTGATGGTGTTATGCATTTGATGTGTTGATTAGTATATAAAATATTTTGTGGGTTTGATCAAGATTGCTTTGTTTTATATAAAGTTTTGATTTTTATGATTTTTTTGTATAACTTTTCAAATTTGGTGTGTTGAATAATTTGAAATTTTGCAGATTGATGAACATGTGCAAAGGGAAATTATGAATCATAGGTCTTTAAGGCATCCAAATATCATCAGATTCAAAGAGGTTAGTTTTTAATTTTACTGCTAATGAGTTTATCTTATGAATATTGTTATATAATTGTATTGATATTGCTACTTCCTTAATCCCAAAAAGTCAAAGTTTGACTTATAAGATTGAGACTTGTAAATTATCAAGTGGAAATTTCACATGAATTTTGAAAACTGTGTGGTATAGTGCTCTACATTAGTGGTTTATTGATTTTTGCTAATTGCTTCTACTAATTACATTGCTATTGCTTGCTTAATCCCAAAAAGTCAACATTTGACTTTAATGATTCAAACCTAGAAATTCCCAAAGTCAATTTTAACATGGAGTCCATAAAATGCTTCTGCTACAGAATTAAGATAGTAATCGTTGTAGCAGACTAGCCGTTGACATTTGACCCAACCGGTCGTAACAGACTTTCTTGAACCAATGCTATACTTTAGAGTGTCTTAGAGAGATTGTCGATGTTATAGAACTATGCTAAAATGCATCTACTAGTTATATTGTCACTACATTGGTCCTGAATCTCGTCTTTTAATTTGAACTTTAAAGTTTAAACTAAGCCTATTCAAGTTCAAGTGGTTGTGACTTGTTTGACACAAACTAGAAATTGAGCTCACACTCACGCATTTGTATTGCCCAATGCATAACCAAATATCACTGTAAAGAAAATAGAGTTTTAGTGTTGAATATTGAATAAGATGTGCCGCTTTATAAATTTGGGCCTAAAAATTTCAGGTGTTACTAACACCGACTCATTTAGCAATTGTCATGGAGTATGCAGCTGGAGGAGAACTTTTCGAGAGGATATGCAAGGCGGGTAAATTCAGTGAGAACGAGGCAAGTTTAATTAATCCTTGATTTCAAAAAAGTTGTTATTTTAATAAGTTTATGATAACTTTAAAGCCGTGAAACGTATTATCAGTAGTTCTGATTTATGTTTTCTTATGCATTAGGCAAGATTTTTCTTTCAACAACTTATATCAGGAGTTAGCTACTGTCATTCAATGGTATAAACTCTATCCATTCAACCTTGCTTCTTTCGTTTTCCCTATATATTTTTTAGTTCTTGATGTATTGTTGCGTTGCAGGAAATTTGTCACAGAGATCTTAAGCTCGAAAACACACTGCTAGATGGAAGCACAGCTCCCCGTGTTAAAATATGTGACTTTGGTTACTCAAAGGTAATCTTTTTGCCACGTTTTCATATACACGTACTTGTAGATTTTATAATCAATTTTGTTGCTGTTTATGCAATTCAGTCAGCTGTTCTGCATTCTCAACCAAAGTCAGCAGTCGGGACACCAGCTTACATTGCACCCGAAGTTCTCTCAAGAAAAGAATACGATGGAAAGGTGCCGCCTTTTAGCTTTTAGTTGCTTAATAAATAGACCATTGACTATTTAAAAGTCAAACTTTGCGTTACTAACACCTTTTCCTTAAAAGCACTATCAGTATCAAATCTTAAATATTTTTACACTACACAAGAAGTTCAAGATAATTTTTTCGGGGTTTTTTTTTGGCAACAAATTGGTCAAGTATGATTATGTAAATAGTCGGTAACTTTAGAAAAATTACTGGCATCTATTTTAACCCCTAGAAATTGTAGCTTGCAGATGTTTGGTCATGTGGGGTTACTTTGTATGTAATGCTAGTTGGGGCATATCCGTTTGGAGATCCAGATGATCCAAAGAACTTCCGAACAACTGTTTGCGTGAGTAATATACATCTTAAACTTTATGAAGTTTAAAAGTCTCATTTTATATGGAGTTTGATCAAATTTTGTTCGATTATGACAGCGAATACTTAATGTCGAATATGCAATTCCGGATACTGTAGAAATTTCGTTGGAATGCAAACATCTTCTCTACCGAATATTCGTTGCCAATCCTGAAAAGGTAGAACTTCATACTATCATACATATAGGAGTGGCTGGTTGGATAACGGGTCAAAACACTTATGGGTCAAAATGGGCCAAAATGAGTCGGGTTGGCTGCAATGGATTGTTAGTTTCTTGTCCATTTCATTTTTAAGTTCATAAGCTTTTAATTTAGTAGACGAGATTATATGAAATATACTTTCAAATTAGATATACAGTTTTTTCTAATAAAAACTTTAAGGTATTTTTTTTAGCCTACCTAAAAAAAACCTGGTTTGACCCGGCGTTGTTATTATGACAATGGCTATCAATATAAGGAAATGTTGCAACCTATCTATAATGGTCAATTTTTCGGGTTTTGTGCAGAGAATAACGATGCAAGAAATCCAAATGCACCCATGGTTCTTACAGAACTTACCAACGGATTTAACGGCCAGTGGAAGCTCTCTCAACACACATGCATTCGACACGAGTCAAAACATTGATGAAATAGTCTCAATAATACAAGAAGCTAGAACTCACCCCGGGAATCTAAATGACGGATTACCAGAGCTTCTTGGTGATAGTATGGACTTTGATGATTTGGACGATTCAGATATTGAAGACATAGACATAAGTGGGGATTACGTTTGTGCATTGTGAGAAATTTACCAACAAAAGACGCTTTTTTGTGGTCAACAACTTCTTCGATCATCAATAGAGGATCACTTGTGAGTTCTTATATGATTTGACGATTTGTTATCGATTTTATATAATGCACATAGTATCTTTCAGACACATGGCGCACTAGTATATGATATATGTACATCATATTCTTCTATAATGATTTGGAACATCATATGTACAAGTATTACATCGACTCAAATAACAAAAGATCTTTTTTAAGCGGTTATTTGTGTCTATGGATCTCAGCGTTATAAAACAAGTTGTAAATATCGTTAACTGCAAAGCTAGGTGACACGACACAAACATCGTCGAAGTATAAAGAGTATTGCACTATGGTTGACTTTACCAGTCAAACAATATAAGCTGGTCGGTGTCGAAGTTCTTAACTTTATCGGGTACGATAGAACTCTTAACGTAAGAATGACATAGTTGGTCAAGTTCCTCTTTCACTTCTCTCATATTAGGCCTTTTCTTGCCCTCTAACTCCACACAATCTTTCGCAAGCTTAGCAAGTTTCTTGACATGTTCATCAAGTCCATCTTTTTTAACTTTATCATCAAGAACTTGAATCAAGCAGCCCCTTTCTAGTGAAGAAACAAAAAACATCGCCAAACCCAGGTCACTTTCAGTTCCATCGTGTGAATAGACCTTTCTACCCGTAAGAAGCTCCACAAGAACCATTCCGAAACTATAAACATCACTCTTCTCGGTCAAGATTCCTGAACGGAAATATTCAGGATCAATGTACCCAAGTGTCCCATGAACCAATGTTTGCAAGTGTGTCTCGTCAACAGGAATAAACCTTGAGATACCGAAATCAGACACTTTAGCAGTGTAGTCATCGGTCAAAAGTATGTTTGATGTTTTAATATCTCTATGCACGATTTGTGTCGTCGAGTGTATAAAAGAAAGGGCTTCTGCAGTTTGTGTGGCTATGTTTAGACGTTTTTCAAACGTCAATGACGAGATGAAGTTTTGTTCGTGTAAGTGTTGGAAGACGGTTTTGTTGGTTATGAACTCGTAAACTAAGAGGGGTGTTTGTGTCTCTAGACAACATCCCAAGAGTTTGACGACATTTGGGTGGCTAATTTCCGATAAAATGATCACCTCATTTATAAACTGCTCGATTTGGTTTGCATCAATCGACTTGGATTTTTTTATGGCAACCATTGTTTCATCTGGTAGTGTACCTTTATATACTGTACCGTAGCCTCCTTGACCGATGATGTTTGATTTGTGGAAGTTTTTGGTTGCTTTTTCAAGAACTCGTGCTGAGAAGATCTTGGCTATATGAGAAGATTGTTTTGATTCGAAGAGTAGTTTCTGAAGAATCAAACCGCCGTTTTTCTTGAAGAACATCTCCCTGCTCTTCATGATTTGTCGTTGTCTGAGTCCCCAGTATAGTATAAGTGTCAGCATACCGGATGTTCCAACGCCGATGCTGACTCCTGTAAATCGATAGATATCAGTTACTAGACAATGCACGACTTGATCACCCCAATGAAGCAACCACTAAATTAGGCTGTATTTTATGACAGATTTTAAAAGTAGTGTACTGTGAAAACGAGTTTGATATACTTACCAGCAACGATTGTCCTTCCAGAATATTTGCAACCCGTCCCACTCTTTCTACCGTCACCTCGCTGCCCCCAAAGGCAAGAACACTCGTAGCTTCCTTCCGTGTTAGCACAATCATACACACAATCGTTTTGATCAGGCTTCTCACACTCGTTAATATCTGCAAACAACAACAAACACTTCTGAACTATACATATAAAATCTGTTAACGGCACTATTAAACAAACACATGCAACGTTATGTTTACCTTGACAACCATTTCTGATATACGGGTTTCCATGATACCCTTTAATACATCGACAACGATAGCCTTGGTAACTTTGATTGTATTCAGTCAGAGTATCGATACACATACTATTTTTTCCACAAACATAATTCTTGCCATCTTTTCTAGCTTCTTCACAGCTCGTGTTTCCAACTGACCATTCAAAAACAACAGGAAAACTCCGGTTCTGTAAATTATCAAAATCCGATGCTTGAAACGTGTAATGACCTTTCTTGACAAGAAACCCATACGTGCACATATTGAAACTCAATATCTCAACAGTCCCAATCGTGTTTATTTGTGTATGGATCCGAAAACTTGTAATATTGTAAGGAACTGGAGCTTGACTACAACCCATGCCTAAACATAAACCATCTCTTAACATATTACAGTCCGTCATTGATAAGCACCCCGTTATGTAGTCTTCACTATACAGAGCCTTCATGTTGGCTCGAGCGTCACACCCAACAGTGGTCAAGAAGTTCTCTGAGCTCGAGATAGGAAACCTTGACAACCATATTTTCGGATCTCTAGCTTTTGCAACGTTTTTGTGGTAACAACGTGAAGCCATTGGTAACGAGCCATGCATATTACCATCAAGTGATATGTCTAACAATTTGAAACTCGTGTTGTGCACTTGTAGTTTTGAACAATTTACATGATACAATTCACTCAAGTAACAACCTTTTTCCGTCCCGAAAGGATAAGGAATCGTCACATTCCCACATTTATCCTGGCAGCCAGGCAGGGACTGAGATGATATCGTTCGTGATAGTAACACGAACGATATCATCAAATTTAGAAAGAGTGTAAGCAAAATCTTCATTGCTTAAGAAACTCAATCTCAATGGTGTTTTTTTTTTTTTTTTTTTAATAAAAATGTGGCAAAAACAATGGTAATAAATTTGTGTTATATGTGACTAGACATGTGTTGTGTAGTTGTGTTCGCATTTTTATAGACATAACTTTGGTCGTATCGAACCTTGTAGGGTCTTGTTTTGTGATAACAACATAAGTTTAATTTTCTCACTGTTTTTATGCTCTTAGCTGAGATTCCTTCACTCTGCAGTTAAGCTACATAATTTAGGTACTTTGTTAACTAAAAATGTACTAACTTATGTAGCGGAATTGTCTAACAAAAGTTTTTCAACTACAAATTAAAGACATTTTCTACTCCAACCTTTTTAACAAATCTACCTTTCGCATGAACATGAAACTTACATTGTGTTCTCGAGTTTTTGAATAAAGAAAAGAAAGTGAAATGAGAGAAAAGAAAAGTAAAGAAAAAGAAAAGTAAATAGTTTCGTTCTTGAGTTGAAAAATAAGAGGAGAAAAATCTACTACCTATATAAAGCAAGAGTATTATCAGTAGTTCTGATTTATGTTTTCTAATGCATTAGGCAATATTTTTCTTTCAACAACTTATATTAGGAGTTAGCTACTGTCATTCAATGGTATAAACTCTATCCATCCAATCTTGCTTTATTTTTCATATATATATTTTTTAGCTCTTGACGGATTGTTTGCGTTGCAGGAAATTTGTCACAGAGATCTTAAGCTCGAAAACACACTGCTAGATGGAAGCACAGCTCCTCGTGTTAAAATATGTGACTTTGGTTACTCAAAGGTAAACTTTTTGCCATGTTATCATATACACGAACTTGAAGATTTAATAACCAAATTGTTGCTGTTTATGCAATTCAGTCAGCAGTTCTGCATTCTCAACCAAAGTCGGCAGTCGGAACACCAGCTTACATTGCACCCGAAGTTCTCTCGAGAAAAGAATACGATGGAAAGGTGCTGCCTTTGAGCTTTTAGTTGCTTGATAAATAGACCATTGACTATTTAAAAGTCAAACTTTGCGTTACTAACACCATTTCCTTAAAAGCACTAGCATTATCAAATCTTAAATATTTTTACACTACACAAAGAATTTCAAGAATTTTTTTTTTTTTTTTTTTTTTTTTTTTTTTTGGCAACAAATTGGTCAAGTATGATTATGTAAATAGTCGGTAACTTTAGAAAAATTACTGGCTTCTATTTTAACCCCTAGAAATTGTAGCTTGCAGATGTTTGGTCGTGTGGGGTTACTTTGTATGTAATGCTAGTTGGGGCATATCCCTTTGGAGATCCAGATGATCCAAAGAACTTCCGAACAACTGTTTGCGTGAGTTCTTTATATCTTAAGCTTTAAGAATTCCAAAAATATCTCATTTTATATGGAGTTTGATCAAATTTGGTTTGATTATGACAGCGAATACTTAATGTCGAATACGCAATTCCAGATACTGTAGAAATTTCGTTGGAATGCAAACATCTTCTCTACCGAATATTCATTGCCAATCCTGAAAAGGTAGAACTTCATACTGTCATACATATAGGAGTGGCTGACTGGATAACGGGTCAAAATGGGCCAAAATGATTCGGGTCGGCTGCAATCCATTAATAGTTTGTTGTCCATTTTTTTTTTCATAAGTGTTTAATTTAGTAGTTGAGATTATAAGAAATATACTTTCAAATTAGTTATACCTAAAAAAACCGGTTTGACCCGTTGTTATTATGACACTGGCAAATAAGTAATTTTATCAATATAAGAAAATGAAACCTATTGATATTTGATAATGGTCTCTTTTTTGGGTTTGTGCAGAGAATAACAATACAAGAAATCCAAATGCACCCATGGTTCTTACAGAACTTACCAACGGATTTAACGGCCAGTGGAAGCTCTCCCAACACTCATGCATTGGAAACGAGTCAAAACATTGATGAAATAGTCTCAATAATACAAGAAGCTAGAACTCATCCCGGAAATCTAAATGACGGATTACCAGAACTTCTTGGTGACAGTATGGACTTTGACGATTTGGACGATTCAGATATTGAAGACATAGACATAAGTGGTGATTACGTTTGCGCATTGTGAGAAAGTTACCAACAAAAGAAGCTTTTTTGTGGTCAACAACTTCTTCGATCATCAATAGAGGATCACTTGTGAGTTCTTATATGATTTGTTATCGATTTTATATAATGCACATACTATCTTTAAGAAACATGGCGCAATAGTATATGATATATGTACATCAAATTCTTCTATAATGATTTGGAACATCACATGTACAAGTATTTTGACTCAAATAACAAAAGATTTTTTTTATGCGGTTATTTGTGTCTATAGATCTCAGCGTTATAAAACAAGTTGTAAATATCGTTAACAGCAAAGCTAGGTGACACGACACAAACATCGTTGAAGTATAAAGGCTATGTATAAAGACTATTGCACTATGGTTGACTTTACCAGTCAAACACTATAAGCTGGTCGGAGTTGAAGTTCTTAACTTTATCGGATACAATAGAACTCTTAACGTAAGAATGACATAGTTCGACGAGTTCCTCTTTCACTTCTTTCATATTAGGCCTTTTCTTGCCCTCTAACTCCACACAATCTTTCGCAAGCTTAGCAAGTTTCTTGACATGTTCATCAAGTCCATCTTTTTTAACTTTATCATCAAGAACTTGAATCAAGCAGCCCCTTTCTAACGACGAAACAAAAAACATCGCCAAACCCAGGTCACTTTCAGTCCCATCCTGTGAATAGACCTTTCTACCCGTAAGAAGCTCCACAAGAACCATTCCGAAACTATAAACATCACTCTTCTCGGTCAAGATTCCTGAACGGAAATATTCAGGATCTATGTACCCAAGTGTCCCATGAACCAATGTTTGCAAGTGTGTTTCGTCAACAGGAATAAACCTTGAGATACCGAAATCAGACACTTTAGCAGTGTAGTCATCAGTCAAAAGTATGTTTGATGTTTTAATATCTCTATGAACGATTTGTGTCGTCGAGTGTATAAAAGAAAGGGCTTTTGCAGTTTGTGTGGCTATGCTTAGACGTTTTTCAAACGTCAATGACGAGATGAAGTTTTGTTCGTGTAAGTGTTGGAAGACGGTTTTGTTGGTTATGAACTCGTAAACTAAGAGGGGTGTTTGTGTCTCTAGACAACATCCCAAGAGTTTGACGACATTTGGGTGGCTAATTTCCGATAAAATGATCACCTCATTTATAAACTGCTCGATTTGGTTTGCATCAATCGACTTGGATTTTTTTATGGCAACCATTGTTTCATCTGGTAGTGTACCTTTATATACTGTACCGTAGCCTCCTTGACCGACGATGTTTGATTTGTGGAAGTTTTTGGTTGCTTTTTCAAGAACTCGTGCTGAGAAGATCTTGGCTATATGAGAAGATTGTTTTGATTCGAAGAGTAGTTTCTGAAGAATCAAACCGCCGTTTTTCTTGAAGAACATCTCCCTGCTCTTCATGATTTGTCGTTGTCTGAGTCCCCAGTATAGTATAAGTGTCAGCATACCGCATGTTCCAATGCCCATGCTGACGCCTGTTAATCGGTAGAAATCAGTAACTAGACAATGCACATGACTTGATCACCACAATGAAACAACCACTTAATTAGGCCATAGTTTATGACAGATTGGTTTATGACAGATTTTATAAGTAGTGTACTGCGAAAACGAGTTTCATATCCTTACCAGCAAAGATTGTCCCTCCTGAATATTTGCAGCCCTTGCCACTCTTTCTACCATCACCTCGCTGCCCCCAAAGGCAAGAACACTCGTAGCTTCCTTTCGTGTTAGTACAACCATACACACAATCGCTAAGATCAGGCGTCTCACACTCGTTAATATCTGCAAAACATAACAAACACTTCTCAACTATATATAAAGATTCCGTTAATGGTATTCAACAAACATATGTACAATGTTATGATTACCTTGGCAACCATTTCTGATATACGGGTTTCCATGATACCCTTTAGCACATTGACAATGATAGCCGTAGTAAGTATGATAGAATCCAATCAAAGGATCAATACAGACAGTATTCTCTCCACAAACATAATTCTCACCATCTTTTCTAGCTTCTTCACAGCTTGTGTTCCCGACTGACCATTCAAAAACTACAGGAAAAGTCCGGTTTTGCAAATTATCAAAATCCGTTATGTGAAACGTGTAATGACCTTTCTTAACAAGAAACCCGTACGTGCAGTTATTGAAACTCCATTTCCCAACAGTCCCATTTGTGTTTCTTTGTGTATGGATCCGAAAACTTGTTACTTCGTAAGGAACGGGAACTTGACTACAACCCATGCCTGAACATAAACCATGCCTTACCATATTACAACCCGTCATTGATAAGCAACCCGTTATGTAACCCTCACCATACCCACTCTTCATGTTGGCTCGAGCGTCACACCCAACAGTGGTCAAGAAGTTCTCTGAGCTCGAGACAGGGAACCTTGACAACCATATTTTTGGTTCACTATATTTTTTAGCTTTTTTGGGGTAACAGTGTTGAGCCACTGGTAACGAGCCATGCATATGACCATCAAGTGATATGTCTAACAATTTGAAACTTGTGTTGAACACTTGTAGTTTTGAACACTTCACATGATACAATTCACTCAAGTAACAACCTTTTTTCGTCCCAAAAGGATAAGGAATCGTCACATTCCTACATTGATGCGGGCAGCCAGGCAGGGACTGAGATGATATCTTTCGTGACAGAATCACGAACGATACCATCAAATTTAGAAAGAGTGTAAGCAAAATCTTCATTGCTTAAGAAACTCAATCAATGTCTTTTTTTTTTTTTTTTTTTTTTTTTTTTTTTTTTTTTTTTCAAAACGTGGTAAAAACAATGGTAATAAATTTGTGTTATATGTGACTAGACATGTGTTGTGTAGTTGTGTTCGCATTTTTATAGACATAACTTTGGTCGTATCGAACCTTGTAGGGTCTTGTTTTGTGATAACAACATAAGTTTAGTTTTCTCACTGTTTTTATGCTCTTACCTGAGATTCCCTCACTATGCAGTTAAGCTACATAATTTAGGTACTTTGTTAACTAAAAATGTACCAACTTACGTAGCGGAATTGTCTAACAAAAGTTTTTCAACTACAAATTAAAGACATATTTGTTAGTTTATGGACATAAATTAGTAGTCGTGTGTTAAGATCAAAGTCGAGATCACGGGATTGCACACTTTACATATAAAGAGTAAATGATTAATAATTAATTATAAAATGTTATCTAATTGTAAAATACAAAAAACGACTAACGAACGTTAAGTAATTAAATGTAATGAACTAACGGTTTTTAAATGAAATAAGGAAAGTGACTAGAATGGATTATGGTAAGTCGAGAAGGATCTAGAAACACCCGTATAGGGTGGGTCGGCCAATCCAAGGGTTTAGGATTGGGTTTCCTAATCCTAATCTAACTTGACCACAAAGTTTTCATTAGTATATAAGCAAGCCTTGGGGTTATTTGTTTTCTTATCTCTTGTACACACACGACCCTAAACTTGTGTTTTCTCTCCTTGTTTCTTGGTATATCCGATCGAACTAACATCCTTCCAAGGGATCGATCGGTTTTGTTTTCAAAACCAAAGTTTTGTTTTGCGTTTTCAATTACTAGCATAATCTTTTACTTGGTATTAGTACGTGTGTACAAGAATGTGATACAATCACATTATTGATTGTATGTTGGATTGAATTGCAAAAATGGTAAGGGGCAATTCCAATAATCTTTATAAACCCTAATTAGGGTTCATCTTAATTGAAGAGTTGCTTGAATTTGGTTCTTGTTTAGCTAGAATCAAAAGATACGCATACTATTTATGTTTTAGTTAATTAATTATTCATTATATGTTCCTTACGCTTCCGCATGTGTACTTGATGTTTATTGTTTATATTTATGAGTTGTCATGTTATATAATTCTAACAGTGGCATCACGAGATTGGTTTAATGAGTAATTAATTACTAAACACGTAAAAAACGGATATTGTATTGTGTGTAATATGTTTAATTATAGGGTTTGGTTATTGTTTCAAAACCCTAATTTTAGTGATAGGACCGATTTGCCCGAATTGTTTTATAATTTTTTTTATTCGACCCTAATTTGTTTTAATTAGTCGATTTGTATAAATTATTTTTAGGCTTTATAAAATTGTTTTGTTATAAGATAATTAAAACCTAGAATTAATATATATGTTACGTGAATTAATTCGTGAATAATTGTTATGTGACTTGATATTGTATGCGATCTTGTGACTAATTGAATAAGTGTTATATTATATCCATGATGAGACATGCATGTTCGTCATGGATTGTTGCTTGAATTATTAATTGTTAAGTTATTTAACACATGTATTGTTTTGATAATTCTTGAATTGGGGAATACATGTATTGTTAAGTTATTTAACACATGTATTGTTATATCCATGATGAGACATGCATGTTCGTCATGGATTGTTTCTTGAATTATTAATTGTTAAGTTATTTAACGAAAATACATTTTTTATGCACAAAACAATGTTATATCAAACCCTAAATAGTTTGTGTCTTACACCTGTGATGAAGGTTCTTTTTCAGTAGAGGAATCTTTGACTGGTTCTTTTTCAGTAGATGCATCTTTTTCAGTTGATTCCAGCTCCTTCCCCCTTTTTACATGTTGCTCCTAATACAATAACTCAATCCGACAACATTTTTAAGCAGAAAAATCCTTGTATACTAGATAACATTATTGTAGCACAAAAACTAAAATGATCAATGGTAAATAACTATGAGAAAACATAACTATCATCCAGATTTTTACTAATTAAAGTACAATTCCTTTATAAAACTCTACCACAAAAAACTACAATGCAGTAAGGAGCAAAGAGTATTGATCAGTGCAAAAAGGATCACATAAACTTCACATTATGTGAATATAGCTATACAATCGCAAAACTGTCCACTACAAGCGCAACTCTACGTTCCTTATATTTCCTAATTCACAACCGCAATTTTAAAACCCAAACACTAGAGTAGCATTAACTTTAGAACTGCAGCCATGTTTACAAATATAATAATGGCAACACAACCAAATCCATCAAGCACAAAGTAAACAATGCTCAAGCATTAACTGCATCATTCATGAAAAGAAATATTACCCTATCACATTTGCTAACTTCATTGAAAACTAATTCACATTTTAATCAGTGTCTAATGCAAAATCAAGTGTTGATTTCCTGCACTAGATAACTTCCCTTAACTTACTACGAAAAAACTAATAATGATTAATGCACTATACAATTAAAAGCCATTCTAAACATTATTTTAATTCACAAAAACAATCAAAACCACTTATAAACCTAATTTTAATGCATAAAACAAGCAAAAAGACTTACGAAAAAACTACTAATGATTAATGCACAGAACAATTAAAAGCCATTCTAAACATTATGTTAATTCACAAAAACAATCAAAACCACTTATAGACCTAATTTTAATGCACAAAACAATCAAAAAGACTTACGAAAAAACTACTAATGATTAATGCACAGAACAATTAAAAGCCATTCTAAACATTATTTTAATTCACAAAAACAATCAAAATCACTTATAAACCTAATTTTAATGCACAAAACAAGCAAAAACACTTCAAAACCTTATTTTATTGACAGAACAATCAGAACGCCTTTTAAACCTTATATCAGTACACAAAACATTCAAAAACCCTTCTAAGCCGTATTTTCATGCAGAAAACACTTAAAACCCCTTCTAAACCTAATTTTATTGCACAAAACAATCAAACCCACATCTAAACCTTATTTTCATGCAAAAAACACTCCAAGCGCCTTCTAAACATAATTTTAGTGCACAAAACACTCAAAGCGCCTTCTAAAACTTATTTTAGTTCACAGAACATTCAAAGTGCCTTCTAAACATAATTTTTGTGCACAAAACAAACAAAGTACCTTCTAAAACTTATTTTAATGCCTTCTAAACATAATTTAGTGCACAAAACACACAAAACCCTTCTAAAACTAATTTTAATGCACAGAACAATCAAAGCGCCTTCTAAACTTAATTTTAATGCACAAAACACACAAAGCCCCTTCTAAAACTAATTTTAATGCACAAAACACTCAAAGCGCCTTCTAAACATAATTTTAGTGCACAAAACACACAAAGCCCCTTCTAAAACTTATTTTAATGCACAAAACAATCAAAGCGCCTTCTAAACATAACTTTAGTGCACAAAACACTCAAAGCGCCTTCTAAAACTAATTTTAATGCACAAAACAATCAAAGCGCCTTCTAAACATAACTTTAGTGCACTAAACACACAAAGCCCCTTCTAAAACTAATTCTAATGCACAGAACAATCAAAGTGCCTTCTAAACCTAATCTTAGTGCACAAAGTACCAAATCTGGTTTTAATCATTTATTTTAATGAACAAAATAATCAAATAATTTATATAAAAATACACTTAAATACATCAATACCTGTAGATTTTGATGTTTTTGATGGATGATCGTGAATCTTCTTCCTCCGTTTATTAGCATTTGATTCTTCATTATCAGACAGAAATATATGTATTGATACTCTTCTACCACTACTTAAACTCCGTTTTTTGGCTAGAAATTTTTACACAAATAAGTCATTAAAATCGAGCTACGGTAGCATAAAATAAACAAAATTAGATTTATTTTACTTACCTTTGCGTTTCAACACCATTTTCTATATGATCGGATTTTAAGAAGATGATCAAAAGATGATCGGAATGTAATTTGATCGGAGTTTTTTTGAGAGAGAATAGAATTAGAAGAGAGAGAAACAAGTTAGACGATTGTTTTTTTTGGAGAAAAACAAGTTAGAATGTCTTTAGTATTTTTTTTAAATGACAGTTTTGCCCTTCCAGCTTTAATTAAGTATATAGATTAATCTCATCTATTGATTCTTAATCTAAGGGTCTAAAATCCTTCTTATTCTTTTTACCAAAATCTTTCTTTTTATTTTAACTCCCCCCTATATATATATATATATATATATATATATATATATATATATATATATATATATAGATGGGATTTAATGAGAAGGGTCCTTATAATGAAAAATCTAGGAAGGATTGCGGTGGTGACATGTGTCACCTCCTGCCAAGTCACCATGCCACATCACCACCCCTACCCCCACACCCCCGTGAAATTTTTTTTTCCCGCTAAATTTTTTTCCCACCAAAAATTATTACTGCATTACAGTTATAAAGTTACTGCATCACAATAATAATTATGATGCAGTAACTTATAACCTTAATGCACTGATATCATGATTGTGATGCAGTAACATTAAAACTGTGATGCAGTAAGTTTATAACCTTAATGCACTATTAAGTTTTGGTGCATCTTTATTATAAGTTACTGCATCATAGTTAATAGTTAAGTGCATCAACTATAATGCATGATGCAGTAACTTATAACCATGATGCATTAAAATCATAATTGTGATGCAATAACTTATAACCTTAATGCACTAATAAGTTTTGGTGCATCTTTATTATAAGTTACTGCATCATAGTTAATAGTTAAGTGCATCAACTATGATGCATTAAAATCAAGGTTATAACCTTAATGCACTAAAATTATGATTGTGATACAGTAATTTATAACTTTAATGCACTAAAATCATGATTGTGATGCAATAAATTTTATAACAGTGATCCAGTAAAACAAATTTATCGAAAAAAAATAATATTTTTGCCCAAAAAAAATTTTTTTGGCGGAAAATTTTTTTTTCCGGCGGCGCGGTGGGTGGGGGGTTGGGTGGGTGGGTGGTGACACGTGTCATATGACGTGGCATATATATATATATATATATATATATATATATATATATATATATATATATATATATATATATATATATATATATATATATATATATATATATATATATATATATATATATATATATAGGGGTGCGTTATATGCAGTACTCATATTAGATACAGTACTTTACAGTACTCATTTAGACCAATAAGAATTTAGTATTATTAAAAAAATTTATTTAATTCAAAAGGGTATAATAGTAAAACACATTTTTACTTTTCTTTTTGAATTTTCCTAATTAAAAAACATTTTATAATCCCCTTAATTTTCAAAATTCATTTTTTTTTTAATTTAATTTTTCTTCAACATACATAGTTTTCAAAATAAGTAGGGGCATGTATGGGCTTTTTTTGTTCTTTGTAATTTTACGTATGTGTCATGCGTACAATAACATCAAACTTTTTTTACTTAAAATTGCACATATGTTTTTCATGTACATTCTTTAATCAGTGAAACTTATAACCAAAAACATAAACAAGTATGCTCTAAATTTATAACAAACTAAAATATAAGTAGTATACACAAAATTTAATATAAAATAAAATACAATTTAAATACAAATAAATCTTGTTAAATATAGATGTGCACATCAATCCAAAGCATTTGTGCACTCTTTCAAAACATACGTGCACGCTTCACTTTCTCATCAAATTCGTTATAATATATGCGCACGCCTTCCGAAAACATGTATGTTTGCGTTGTCCATGTTGCGCTTTCTCGTCAAATTTATTAGAACATATATGCACGCCTTCCGAAAACATGTATGTTTGCGTTGTCCATGTTGCGCTTTCTCGTCAAATTTATTAGAACATATGTGCATGCTTTCCAAAAACATATATGCACGCTGCAACCTGATCTTACTTTAACTGCACATTAAAAGAAACATACATGATTATTATAGTTATGTCAACTAATTTTTTAAACATAACAACTAAATAACAAATATGATTCAATAACACAACTAAAACTAAAACACTTAACCACTTTGCTTCTTGTTATCTGCATACTTGACGTCAAGTTTTGGTTAATAAAGTTCATATGCGCTGCAATAATATTTAACTAAAGGTAAGATAAGCTTTTTTATATTAATTTATCTATTGATTTTCTATATGATAAAAGGTGCTATACACTAAAATATTTTACTATCAGAAACAATTTAAAACTAACGAATCCATACACCCCTAACAAATTGTTAAGCTAATTCACATAAAAATAAACAAACTTTACAGTTACCTTGGGATTAGTATATACAAATAACAATTTCAATAATCTTATCAAATCTTTGTTCATCATCATTATAAATGAAATACAAACATCACGAGCATCACAGGTAATTAAAAACAAATGGGTCATTACCGGAGACAAAAAATCACAAATATCACAAGTTTTTTTTTTTTTTTTTTATATATAAATTCGATTTCATTATCAAAGCAATACAAACCTTAAATCGGTTGGAGGTTGAGCAACGATTCTTCTTTCTTGTAAACAAACGATCTGCCATCTCCGCCGGCCAACACAAGCGCCTCGTCAATAGTTCTTCTTGTTTAGTTATGTGAATTCGATTCATTCATTTTTTTCAAAAAAAACGTTGATGCTTGCTCGATTAAAAAAGATCTGTGATGTTTAATTTTTTTTTAGGCCGTATAATAGATCTACCAAAAGAGGCGGCGGTTTTTATGTGGTGGTTTTTAGGTTTACAGAAAAAGATGTAGAAGATAAAATGAATGCCAGTTTATGAGGATAAAGATGTAATGTGTAGTACCAATATTACCCTTTCAGCTTTTAGTTTAATTAAAAAAGAAACCTTCATTTTATGTTTAATTACAATTTTTGCACTCTTAATCCTAACTTTGATCATACTCATCCAATGGTCTAGATTCATTTTAAGAGTACTGTAAAGTACTGTATCTAATATGAGTACTGCATAGAATATAACTCTATATATATATATATATATATATATATATATATATATATATATATATATATATATATATATATATATATATATATATATATATATATATATATATATATATATATATATATATATATATATATACTAGTTTTCGAAGCCCGCCCAATGGGCGGGCATGACTTATAATTATTTGTTTGTTGTTTTTGTCAACTGAAATACATTTTTTATTATTGTCAAATAATATTATAAAACAATTGTTTCTTTGGTTTTTAGTGTTTTTTATATTTTTTTAATTATAAATAATTGTATGGTTTGTGTGGATGGTTAATAACACAACAAATATAATTTTTACGACATTATGAAATTTATGTATGTTTATAAAGTTGTAGATAATGAAAATGTATTAAAATACAACACGTTAGAACAATAGAGGAAAATAACTTCCACGTATGTTTTCCATACATATTTGATGATATTGTTCATACATATAATATTCACGGAAAAGCATGAGTCTTTAACATTCAAGAAGATAGTTTTTCTGCAAATTGAGATCGTCTGATGAGGTTGAAAAGACGCTCTTCATAGGGTTTCCCTCGATCTACTTCCATCATTTGGCATTCAAGTAACATGAAAGGTAATATGTGAAATTAAATTTACCGTTTCAAAAGTTCATTAGCATGTTATGGAAGTAACCACATGACTTAGAAAGAGCATTATGTGAGATGATTACCACTATCGCTGTCTGATGATCCACATGGTAGCAAATCTGCACTTCATTTCACTTATGTTGATACAGAAATTTAGTGCAGCAAAATAAATAAATAAATAAAAATAAAAGATACATAAATTAATTTTAAGTACAAAAAATAGGTCCATCTTACCATGGCATCAATCTCCATTGCAACCCTCCTATACCGCTGCTGTCTGATGATCCACATGGTAGCAAATCTGCAATTGGTTTCACTTATCTTGATACAATAATTAAGTGCATCTAAAAAATAAAAATAAAAATAAATATATATACATAAATTAATTTTAAGTACTCTACATGAAATCTTCAAATTGAAAACTTATCTGTTAGTCTGTTGATGATTTTGACTCGGTATCATCTGATATAAAGTTTGAGCTCGTCTCGAGCTGATTACCACTACCGCTGTCTGATGATCCACATGGTAGCAAATCTGCACTTTGTTTCACTTATCTTGATACAAAATTTTAGTGCAACAATAAATAAATATGACAAACTTTCTTTCCGCGAAGATGGTTTAAAGGAAACTAATGTTTATTTTCAGAACACCAACAACATTATGAAATTGTTAGATAGTTTAAAGGTAATACATATCAACAATTATGTATAGCGTATGTGCAAATACCATAACATAAACATGGTGACGCTTGATTATACCTTCGGTAACTGACCGTAAATTTTGGCCCATAAAGTGTAAGCGCTTGGTACGCGTGTGCGACCTTCACATTTATTTTGTGTGGGCTCAGGAATGCCTATGCAAATAAGAAACAATTAACAACTAAGATAGCCAATAGTGTTATTTCTATACCGCACTCACTATATCCATACACATAGAAGCTTCAAATGCAAAGTACCTTGACAAGTTGAGTGTGGTTGCCAATTGCTTCTATTTGACCTGGAATTTCCAGTTTCTAAGACATTAGCTACATGCCATTCCTTGTTGTGCTGCTTGGACATTGAATTCAGCAACCTTGAAAGCAAATGAAAACCTTACCTTATAAGCCCATGAAGCTATCAAGACACACATAAGTAATAAACAATAAATGAGCTAAAATTGAAGATGAACAATTAAAATAAAACCTTACCATATAATACCCGTACATGCACGGAGCTTCGACATAAAATTTTAACAATGTATTTGCTATTTTTGTTTAAAAGTTGGGTTTTCACTTACTTTGATTGATTTGTGTTTTGAGTATTGATTTGTTGTTACTTTGATTGATTTTTGACCCCTTAAACCCAACTTGGATAGCGCCCGTAAGCTTATGTTCCAATGTACGTAAACACTATGTTTTGCATTGTGTTTTAATACGGCGTTACTTAATACAGTCTCTTAGTTCTTGTAAGTTTGCCAAAGTTGCTTAAAAAAGGATCCGGTCCGTAAAAGAGATAATCCCATCTTTTGTGGCATGACTTACCATCATAACACATAATGAAACACGGGAAGTAGGTCTCTCATGTAAATATAGCATTAAGAGTAGCGGGAACAAAGTCAACACACTATACTCAATTACAAAATATGTTGGTATATATTAATGTAATGTTAATTTTTTATAATGTTTTTCACTTCCCGATTTCAGCATAGTAAATTCTAAGAGTAGCTACTTCTGGAATCATTTCCAGCAACTCATGATTGAAAGCCAAAAAGAGTGTCTGGAAATAGAAAAACATGAGGTTGGCCGGTTCACATTTTTATCAAATTGTTCCTTAGCACAACCCATATGTTCTTCCCAAGTATCATGAACCTCGAGCTGATACACACTTGAAGCAGTTTGACATAGTTTTCATTCTCGATTGCAGTTTGCAGGTCTGCTATGCAGAAGAAGTGATATTAGAAATAAAAAGAATAACACAACATATCCCACAAGCCACACCTGTAATGCTGAATCAGAAAGCATTGCTTTTTGATTCAAGTTGTTTGATGTTGCGATTAATCAGTATAATCAGATGTTTAAGTGTCTGTAAATTTGATTTATAAAGAAGTTAAAAGATAAAATGACCAAAAAGGGCATCAAGTATAACATTGCAACGTTAAGTTGAAATAATCACAAACTCAGTTTTCAAATAGACATCCAAACGCCTATGTGATTGAGCTTAAGTTTCAAGCGTATCGTCATTGGCCATCCCTTCAAAGGCATACTATTTGAGACTCCAACTCTTGCTACTGAAATATACAAAAAAAGTTAATTAAAAAAGGCTTGTCACACACACACATATACATACTATTTGACAGCCCACTTGACATTGTTAAGGGGGTTTGGGATTAGCTTAGTTCAGTGTGCTTTTCAGCTATGGAAAGCATACCTACATGTTTATATCAAGACATGAAGAGCAAAAGAGACTGTAAACAACTGAATCAAAATAAAATATATATAGGGATATGTAAGTTTGAAAACTGCACAATACATTGCAAATAAATAGATAAACTGCACAATACATTACAAATATTTTTGGATACGATTAGTGGTTACTTATAGTATCATATTCAGCCGAGGTGCAGGTGTGGGTAACCTGTAAGAAAATTGTTCTATTCACTGATTATGCAATACAGTAGCCGTTGCAGCGGCATCATCCTTCTTGCTTCGCCTTTTTTGTGCTTTCAGCTGTTTGGTTTTGTATGTCATCCATTAGCAGTTGCCGGCGGGCAAAGGGTCTGGTCCCTTCGGTCTTCGTTGCAGCCTCGTGCACGGGCTCGATGTATTATGTGGCGACAGAGATGGGTGTTTAATACAGACAAAAGAATTATATTTACAAAACTTTTTCCCTTTTTGCTCCTTAAATATGATTTTATAGTTAGTTTATCTAGGGGTTATAGATTAGTTAGATTGCTTTAGTTTCCATTTTTTTGTCCATTAACCCAAATCGAGTGATTGTATATGTGCCATTTATCTAAAGAGTGTTGTCAAAACGGATCCTTTCACGTGCTTCCAAATTTTCCTGAATTGCCCCTCCCTATAAGATAGCGAATGAATGTAAAGAATAACTGTGGTTGGCCTACTACGCATTTAGATACATTGTGCAGTATAACCTAACCTGCTGGTCAAGTAATATGAAACTGAGAGCTGGATGCCTCGCCCCTCTCGTGGATGTAACTGTCCACTTACGATACACTTTAACAGGTACAATTTGCCAATGTCTGATGGTCTGAGATCTGCTAGCTCAACGCTTTTGAGTTCTGCAATTGGTCTTTTTCTTGCAGACTTTGCCATGGCAACTAATGTGACATTATCTGACATTTTCCAGTATAGTATTATTAATATTTATATGAAAGTACAATTAACTTTAACACAAAAATAAGGTAACCCAAACAGTCCTTTAATTAAAAGCCATATATGCAGAAACAATTCAGTATGCTTCTAAAACTATATAGCATTCGAAGAAAACAAAATTTAAAATAAGCATGAAGATTAGGCTTAATTTTCTTGCGTAACAAATATTTTCATAAATTTAAGGTCTTATAATACTAATGTTTGGTTCAACTGAGTTTCAAGTCTGTACCTTCAAAAATTTTACCTAATTTTGAATGTGTCAGCCTTTGGGTGTCCTGAACTATAGTTGAAGTTTGCTTAACCACATGAGGAGACTCGTCTAATTGTAACTGATACAAAAAATAAGAAGAGAATGAAAGTTGCCTCTATTTGGTTATCTATAAGTAGCTTCTCAACCATGCTCTAAATTATATGTGTCTCATCGTTTGAGAGGATGAAAGTATACCTGCCAAATCAGCAGTACTAAATATTTTTTCACATGATTACAAAATTGTAACTTAAACGTACAAATACATATACCTGTACATAAAGCTGCGAAGAAAAGTGAAAGTTGCAGATCATGCTCGCTAGGCTGCAATAATAATACCAGCAAATGCATGAATATCAATTATGTTAGCACCTAACCAAAAAGTATAAGTTGTATAATAATAAACAAAATGGATATGTTAAGTCTGTTTCAGAAACATGTTCATTTTAGAAATGACCTCCGACTATTTACGTGACTCCATGTACTATAGACTGTTGAGCAGTTGAATTGCCACAAGTGTGTATATCAATACCTATACAGTTAACAGAGTATGCTATATTCCATTATCAAATACAGAGGTGTTTTCAGGACATACCGAGCTCCTCATTAGTTATCATTCTCCTCATTTTTTGCACTGACGTTTCAAACTTTCCATTAAACCGAACAACTGCTACAACTAACACATATTTAACTGCAATTTGTTATCTCTTATTGTAACGATTTAATCAATCGCTAAACCCATCACCGGAGATATTTTTGGCCCATGACACCATCTTTTAAGCTGAAAAAACTATCAATAGCAAAATAAAAAATGTTGCATCAAACTTGAGTACATGAGCCAATACTAATGACAGAAAACTTGCATTACTTTCAGAAAACATGGAACACAAAAGTGCTATCAACACTATTTGCAAGATCCTTTAAGAATACTGTGGGTTCGACGACTGCTTGTTCATGCCAAACTCATTTAAGGTTGGATTGCCACGATCTCACCCTCCCGTCGGTCCCAGTGGTTGCTAAAGTCATTCCACTCATATCCCACTCCATCTGCCACACCTATTCAACACAGCAAAGTAAGTTGGTTATAAATTTAACAATAAAAAAACTACATAAACCTGAACTCTATTCAAAGTTTAACAATAAAAAAAAATTAAGTTGGTTATCTAGTTTATCTTCCAGAAGGTCCATTATAGGATAGATAATGACCAAGTTTTTATCAGCTATAGTCCCTCATTTCATGCTATCGAGTCAATTGTTAGTTTGGGTTTGGTGCTAGGCAACCAGCATGAAAAGTTTTATCATATTATATTATGTAAATTAATAATGTTTAAAAAGATGCGATCACATAGATGGTCATGTGGTTTGTGCTGAATTATGGGTTTGGTCTCTCGCCAACACTAATTAGTGATTACAGATGTGTTCATTTGAAGATACTGTTAGCCTTCATTCTGAGTCCATTTCCCTCTAAGTTGGACCAAAGTGACATTGGTTACACACCAGAGGAACTAAAAGTCAAAAAATCAGATAATCGAGGAACCAAAAGTGATAGCAAACAATGTTCTAAAGACCATATCAGTAACTAATTTTGGCAAGGGACCACCTTTGTACATTTGAGTTTAACCACAGAACCATTTATGTAATCTACTCTTAGTTAATGCTTAAACGGGAAAAAAAGTCATAGTGCATATTAGTGCATATAATCATTTTATTCAAAATGTAGAAGGTCATAATAATAAAAAGATTTCAAGATCCTATTTAATAAACCAGTTGATTAAAAAAATAAAAAATAAAATAAAATAGCTTAATATTTTTTGGTAAAAAGTGTTTCAAGTCCACCTAACCAGTCCACATGTACTTGTAGTCTTAAGAGAACATAGTCACATACCATGGATGACACAGTGATCACAACTCAATCTGACAGACATGTATGATATAAATTTGAATTCTTTAACACCTGAACCAGGAACGACCCTCTTCTCAGCTGCACAAATTTTATAAAAATCATGGGTTAGGAATTAGTGAGAATTATATCAAAAACGTGATTTTAGAATGCATTGTTTATCTGAAAGCCTCACGTTCTCCGTTCTAATTTGCCAAGTAGCAACCTATCACTTCATAACAAAAGAAAGCGCCAATGAAAGAGCCAATATAAATCCGTTCTTTGACACCATTTGGAGACCCAAAGCAGTGATACAGATTCAATTTTTGGGAAAGCATCTTTGTGTCAATTTGTAGAAAAGTTGTAGAAAAAATATTGGAATGTTAATGCTATTAAGAAACATTAACACTGCATTCAAGTTTTAAGGGAAAGGAATAGGTCAAATATTACCTTTACATTAATCTTTCTCAGATCCAGAAAAGAGAATACACGAGTATACCACGGCTCCAAATATACATCAAAGGCACCTAATTTAATTAAATGATTTAATACAGTGTAGCGGCTTTATAAATTAAAAAGCAAAGCAAAACTAATCACATACCCTTCTCTCGCCACCTTCTTGGTCCACATAGCGGGCAATATCATTGAACACATTACACATGCAACATCAGAAGAATACCAATAGATGTTCCATTTGTTCCACGTATGTGGATTCTAATTATGAGCTGAGACACCAATTCTGCCTGATGATTTACTAATAACACGCTCTTTTAATGTGTCATATATGCCTTCTATGTTACTATCTTCGAGCAGACCACCAAACACATCATTATGAGTATGGCTCCTGCAATAAAATGAAAAAACAAATACAATTGTTTTTATAGTCACTTAGTTATTTCTTTAAAAAAAATAGAAAACTTGTATCTGATTGGGCGATATGAATGCTCGGGAGTACAGCTTCTGCAAGAAAATGAAAAAAAAAAATATTTGTATTGTCTTAATCCGACGGCTTAGTTATGGTAGCAGATCTATGCATCTATAATGAGAATGATAAAATGTACTTTATGCATCAGTAGTGGGACAACTAACCTTGAAGCGACTTGAGTCCACACGCACTACGTAATTACCCGTTTGACCAAACACCCAAGCTACCCATCTTTTTCATGTCCAGCGGCTATGAACCTATAAGTTGATGACGGATCTTTAAGGCCATTGGCCATCTCAGTTAGTACTGATAATGCACCAGCTTAGTTAGCCTTTCCGTTTTGCTAATCAAAATTTTTCGTTGCTTGAGAAGTTGCCTACCAAAGCAGCTGGACTGGCATTTACATTAACGATTTTTGTTTCGTCTTTCTCTGCCGGACACACCAAATAACAACCTGTTACTCACCACCGTTTACTGCATTCCCAAATAAAGACCTACAAAACGCCAAACGTACTGTATTCAACTAAGATTGCAGCAGCTACTGTCACAGAATTCAGTGTATATAAACATGCAGACGACACTCAGTTTGCAGACTTACCACACACGCGTAGGCATTCATCACACATCACAACCACCCTATTGTTGCAGTTGGTTAGTGAAACTAATACATTAGCTCAGTCTGAATCACAAAAAAATTTCAATGCTCTATGGCTATAATCTTTTGTCTATGTTCATAGTTTTCACAAATAGTAAATTCCCATTTAACACAACTTTCAAGAACTATCGGAAATATAAATTATGAAACAATGAATCTCAAAGTTAGAAACCATAAAACTGATACTATAGATCATTAAACTCGCCTTAGAAGAAAGTAGTAACAAATTATTAGCAGACAAAATCACAAAATTATTAGAAAATGTCAATGAAAAACACCAGTGTAATATACCATACACAACTTATATGAGATCGGTATCATGCGAATCACAGCTTAATCTTATTTTTAACCCAAAAATCAACAAAAAATATTTCGCAGTTTGCAATAAATAAATCAGTATGCATAACAGAAAACAGTCTATTAGATACGTAGAAAGGTATCTTTAACCAATCACAGGTTACCACCCGATGAGTACCATGAACACTGAAACCATGTCTGAAAGAGCTATCCTACATCCAAACTTATGCCTTACTATCTTATTATGTAAATCAATGACCGTTGTGGTGTATTAGAGTCTCAAAATAACATTATTAATATTTATATGAAAGTACCTCTTCCTCGCTGGTCTGGACATCCATGATCGACTCAATCTTCGAAGTAGTAAAAGAGTTATGCTCATTCCCCATCACAATCTCAAGCTCTTGCCACCCCACAGGATCTGGCTCTGGCCAATTGTTATCATCTTCCTTCATAATATAAGATTATAGAAATCATACAACACCGTTAATCTCATGTCGGTCTTCAGAAAGTAAACATATCATAGCAGAGGAAACTTCAGAATATTAACAGAGTTATATGGAATTGTTAGAGAAGTCCAAAGACCAAGCTGTATGATACAATTATAAGAAAGCTATAAGTCCATTGGCCTTCTAACAAAAATAATTTACTATCGTCAAAATAAGAGTTTTGAGGACACCTAATTGGCACCATATAAGAAGCCTTTATTAATCTTGTCATAAGTCGCACTGTCAGCGGTGTAATTACATACCAATGTTAATTAAAGGTGATCCAATAACATATGAATTAAAGAAGAGTTAGAGGTGAGTTGTGATCACCTGAAGATCATGTGCCTGCACACAATTTAGGTAGATTCAATAGTTGGTAATGTGATCACCTGAAGATCATGTGCCTGCACACAATTTAGGTAAAAATGAATAAGAAAATTTTATTATTTGCAGGTAAACATTAAACGTGTACCAAGTACATTGCCACTTCTAGTGATGCCTAAGTGGATCAAAACAGTAAACGTGCATAGGACAGCAAGGCAACTAATAGCCATAAAAATAAAGTGAAGACTCACTAAATGATTGTTAGCATATTAGCATTTTAACCATTGTAATGAAACCTCAATTCCGTGAAAAAGTATCCACAATAAATCAGCAGATAGAAATAGATATGCAATCTGTAGACAAGTGTACCTCAAATTAAAGAGTAAGATCTTCAAGTTTGTAGCCATGCTTGGTCAAAGCATGTCCATATGCACCAATTAGTTCCAAGTTACCAATGGCGTTCAAGAGTGAGCTTCCATGCAACAAAGAATAATATAAGGGCAACAGAAAATGGCTAATGGCAAGTAACAAAACAAACAGTTGTATAGCAGTAATTAGTATAGCTTTTGATTAGTAACCAATGTGACAAACCTGTAAAACTCCATAGACAAATAGTAAGCATGCTTTGTATTATTCATCCTTTTCGTAGATGTCCTAGTTCATTCATACATAATCTACTATGATAGCCAAAAAAAAACTCTCATGCAGGCTGTTAAAGTTAGTTTGCCATTCTAAATAGAATAACCACACTGGTACATAGATTTAATAATCCTCAAATGGTGTCCAATGACATGATACAGAATCATTAGACGACATACCAGATTAGTAAGTAGTTGGATCATCATCAACCAAACACCCCTTTATAAACCTTGTGTATCTAGTTTACCATAAAACATGCCATCAAAGAATTGAAGTTCAAAGGGTTAACAAAAAATCATATGACAGTAGATATAAATGATTAATAGAAAATTTTAACAACATATTATACTAATAAAAAGTTGATCTTATGAAACCTTTATGTGAGGTAGAGGTATCATTAGTTTTATAAACATAATTCCCATGAACATCATTATCTACTTCATGAACCATCACAACTAAACTGCAAAAAAAATATAACAGAGACCATTAGGGTTTCTAGGAAAAAAGAGGCATACAAAAAAAAAATGAATGTACCGAATTTTTTTTTATATGTTTTGTTTAGGGCTACCTAAGTTGTAGGGATTCTCCTACATAATTGATTGCATAGATTTATAATTTTAGACTTGCAACAAATATTCTAAAAAATCATGTTGCCTTAGTGGTAAAACACACATGTTATTTATCCAAATGACCAAGGTTCAATCCTTGCAAGGCACCTTTTTTATAAACAATTTTCAAAAATCTTTAATAAAAATCCGAAAATTACCAAAAAAATTAATATAAATCCGAAATTTAACAATTAATGATTAGGTGGATAAAAATATTGCTTAGTTGGACAATAAATGCTTATGTGGCATGAAAAACAATTAATGGTTGCTTAGGTGGACATATAATGTTTAGGTGGCCTAAAAAATGATTATGTGGCATTGAGGTGGCATTGACATGGCATTGAGGTGACATTAATGCCAAATGCCTCCTGTTATATATAATATAGATATATATATATATATATATATATATATATATATATATATATATATATATATATATATATATGTATGTATATGGGTTAATAACCTATTAAAGCATCATACTTGTCACAAAAATCAGTTCGACGTAGCAAATAAAAAAAATATCCCTTTTGGCTATTTGACCCGACTATTTTGTCCTTTATATACATTTGACCACTTAGACAACCGGTATCCGGTTCATAACATCCGTAAAGAAGATCATATATATCAAAAGGTAGACATCTAGCTATATGCCACTTTACAGGATCATCTGGGCCCGGAGGTGCAAAAAACAAGTCATCTAACACTGGGATTATCATAGGATCAGCGGCTGCTGGTTGTGTGCTTGTGGTGATATTAGTACTTGCAGGAATGTTTGCATTACGTCAGAGAGGACGAGCTGAGAGAGCCACCCAACAAAGCCAACCTTTTGGTAAGTATGATCATAATCACTTTGAATCAAAAAATGATGTTCAAAACCTCCTTACTTATTTTTATTTGCATAGTTAGATTGTTAATTAGGAATACAATTTTATAGCTAATATAAAACCTCCTTACTTATTTTACCACTCACCAACCATAAATTCCCCATTTCCGACCAAAAACCACCACCGGCGAACCACCGTCAAAACCATCATGTTACCGCCGGATCTCCAACCCACCAACTTTCACCACCACCAACTGCTACCACCAGATCTTTCAACCCACCACTTCACTACAGCCTGCTATTGTGGTGGGCGAACCACCGTCAAAACCATGATGTGGTTAAACCATAAAAGGTAAAAGAATCTGACCTTAAAGATAGATGATCGATGTGCTTATTCCTAAACTCTCGAATCTTCCTCATTTCACATTTCGGGTCTTTACCACCTGACTGGTCCTATTGTGAAATTCCATTCTTCATGGGCTCTTTAACAGTTTCATCGATGGTGGTAGCAGATTGTGGCGGCTGTAGTGAAGTGGTGGGTTGAAAGATCCGGCGGTAACATGATGTATAGTTGTTGTGTGGTGGGATGAAAGAGAAAAAAATAAAATAAATGCTATTGTATTGTGTGTTTTGGCTATTTAACCGGTTACTTTGGACTTTACCTTCTATTGTGGGTACTAAATGTATCATAGAGACAAAATAGACGAGATAAGTGACCAAAAGGGCTATTTTTTTTGTTCGCTACGTCGAACTGCTTTTTGTGACAAGTATGATGCTTTAATAGGTTATTAACCCTATATATATATATATATATATATATATATATATATATATATATATATATATATATATATATATATATATATATATATATATATATATATATGTGACTTTGGTTACTCAAAGGTAATCTTTTTACCACATTTTCATAAACACGTACTTGTAAATTTTATAATCAATTTTGTTGCTGTTTATGCAATTCAGTCAGCTGTTCTGCATTCTCAACCAAAGTCAACAGTTGGAACACCAGCTTACATTGCACCCGAAGTTCTTTCAAGAAAAGAATACGATGGAAAGGTGCTGCCTTTTAGCTTTTAGTTGCTTAATAAACAGGCTGTTGACTATTTAAAAGTCAAACTTTGTGTTGCTAACACCATTTCTTTAAAAGCACTAGCATTATCAAATCTTAAATATTTTTAAACTACAAAAAGAATTTCAATATATATATATATATATATATATATATATATATATATATATATATATATATATATATATATATATATATATATATATATATATATATATATATATATATAGTGTAGTGTTCAATGCAGAACCAGTTTTTTGTACAGAACTTTACAGAACCACCTAAAATGATTCTGGGCCATTGGATGAGTATTTTTAAAGGTTAAGATTAAAAGTGAAAAAATTGTAAATTAACAAAAGATGAAGGTTTTTTTTTCCAATTAAACAAAATGCTGGAAGGGTAATTTTGGTACTACACTTTATAAAATATTTAACCGTATATTAATTCCATATTTTTCTCTCAGATCTAAATCATCTTCAGTTTTCCTCTCTTTCTTCTTCACCAGAAACCCTAGCCGCAACCTCCTAATCACCACCATTACCTGTCGCAAATCCTAGCAACCAACAACGAAACCACCATATCTTCACAAGATGGACGCATATCGACCATTAAGATGAAAGACGGATCAGTTTTGATGCGGTTGAAAGAGGTTGGTGGCTGATAAAGATGAAAACAAGTTAGTTTTGATTCCGGTTTGCAGTCACAAGAGGTACGCATATCTCATACTCTACTTATATGTTAAATATATGATATGCATCTTTTTTTCAGAGTTTAATAAAGAGTTTAATGATTTGGTACGCACATTAATTATTATTTTTATCTCAGAGATTTTCCCACTACACTTTGGTTTTTCATACTAGTAATTAAAAATAATATTTAATTTGTTTAAGTTATGAGTAACCAAAGCCTAAAGACTGGTTGAGTTACTTGATTTTTAGAGATAGTGTTAAAATATAAAGATAGCTTTTTATAATCGGTGTAAATGACATGCTGATAGTGAAAATGATTTCACATAAGCAAATCGAAGATAGCCCAATGGAAGATAGCCCAATGATATTTATTCATAAGCAAGTGATTTATTCATTCAAATATGCTTCTTAAGCAAATCAAAGATAACCTTGTGGATCGTAAATGCCATTGTTACAAAACGGCGTAGGGACTTTACATGCGTTAATCGGCATTTGTTTTGATAACTTATGTTATACTTTGTCAATGTGCAGTAAAGCGAGATCAGGTGCTCACTAAAAATGCAGCGTGCGCATATGTTATTTAAAGAAGTGCACATATGTTTTTCAAAGGCGCGCACCTATATTCTAATGAACTGGATGAGAAAGCGCAGAGTGCATATATGTTCTTGGAATGCGTGCACATATGTTCAAAAGAATTTGGACGAGAAAGTGAAGAGTGCACATTTATATTTAACAAGATATTTGTACATGTATTGTATTTTATTTAATATTAACTTTTGTGTGTACTATATATATTTTTGGTTTGTTATAAATTGTTCGGTTACATGTGTATTTTTATGTTTTGATCATAAATTTCGAATAATGTACAGTTAAAACATATATGTAATTATCATTTTAAGCAAATAATTTTGACGTCTAGATGCAAGAAACTATATTTAAAAAAAACACCTATGCACTTGATTTTTCTAAAAAATCTGTTTATTGAAAAAACATATATGCACTTAAGATTTTTTTGAAAACATACATGTTGTAAAAAAAATAAAAAACTAAAAAAATTAAAGGTTATAAAAACCTTTTTTATCAAAAAAAAGTAAATATAAGTTTTTACTATTTTACCCTTTTCATTTAAATAGAAATATTTAATAATACTAAATTCTTATTGGTCCAAAGTGGTTCTGTAAAGTTCTGTACAAAATAATGGTTCTGCATTGAACGTGACCCTATATATATATATATATAGGGTCACGTTCTATGCAGTACTCATATTAGATGCAGTACTTTACAGTACTCATTTAGACCAATGAAAATTTAGTATTAATAAACCTTTTTATTTAATTGAAAAGGGCATAATAGTCAAACACAATTTTAGTTACTTTTTGAATTTTTTTTAATTAAAAAACGTTTTTAAATTCACCTTAATTTTCTGATTTTTTTATTTTTTATTTATTTATTTTTTTTATTATTATTATTTTTTTTTAAATACATGTTTTAAGGAATATGAAGTGCATATGTGTTTTCTCTATTAAATTGTAAATTTACATATGTTTCTTGTGTACAATTGTTTATACATAAAATTTGTTTCGCTTAAAATGGTAATTGCATATATGTTTCTAGTGTACATTTTTTAATATTTTTTAATCTTCGAAATTTATAACAAAAAACATAAATATATACATGTAACCTCAATATTTATAATAAACAAAAACATAAATAGTATACACAAAATTTGATATAAAATGAAATACAATTTCATAAATGTATCTTGTTAAATATAGATATGCACGTCATCAAAAACAAGTGTGCACTCTTCCAAGAACATACGTGCACACTTCTTTTTCTCATCAAATTAGTTGGAACATATGAGCACCCTTCCAAAACATATGTGTACGCTTCGTTTTCTCGTCAAATTCATTAGAACATATGTGCACGCCTTCCAAAAAGATATGTGCACACTATCAAATTTGTTAGAACATATGAGTACCCTTCCAAAAACATATATGATCGTTGTGCTTTCTCGTCAACTTCATTACAACATGTGTGTACGCCTTCTAAAAACATATATGCATGATGCACATTTTTTTTGGCACCTGGTCCTCGAAAAACATAACACTAAATTAGAATAGGGTATCAAACACACTAACCATTTTACTCTTTATACATTTCTAAAAAAGAATAACTGTAACATTCTCCTATCATGTGTGCCTAATCTCATAAAATTATATTAAAACTCCAAAATATGTTAACAGCATCGTAAAAAAAAAGTTAAGATATTTGAATAAAATATTCATGTAATAATTTGTAGAACAAATGCAAACCAAGCAAATTAATGCTATCTTTGAAATAATAACGTGTCCCTCACCTTCTTTAAAATGATATTCGCATTTTTGGTATTAAATAAATAATTCATACATGCTTACCAAAAAGAGGTCTTGCACCAACATAACCGATTGCCCCATAAGACGGCCTGACGACACCATAACTATTTGGATTCCTCGATTTTTTTTTCTAATTGAATATTTCACACTTGTTACCCTGTAGATCTGTGAATAAATGAAGCACCACAAGCACATCAAACTCAAGGCTTGTAAATAAATGTAGATATGTAGATCTGTGAATAGACGGCGGGTGGTTGTTTCTAATTCGGCTGCTATTAGAGATACGGGGGAGAGAGGTAGTGGTGGTTTCATAAACTCGTTTTGCGATAAGAATTGGTGGTTCTAGTGTTGGTTGCTCAGATTCGTAGTGGTGATGATAAGGAGGGTGCAGCTAGGGTTTGGGGTGAGGAAAACTGCAAATGATTTAGATCCGTATAAAAAGTGAGAGACACTTAAAAACTCAATTAAATTGTATTACCAATAATACCCTTTTAGACTTTTTGTTTAATTTAAAAGAAAACCTTTATTTTTGTTTAATTACAATTTTGGCACTTTTAATCTTGTCCCTTGATTAAATTATTTAATGGTTGAGATTTATTATAAGAGTACTGTAAAGTACTGTATCTAATATTGGTACTGCATTAAATACAACACTATATATATATATATATATAGGGAAGGGATCCAATAAGAAGAATAATTAAAATGAGAAGGGTAAGAAGTAATTCTAGCCACACATTTTAATATGGGAGGGAAAATTTGAATGAAGATGCATCCATTTTTGTAGGTGCATCTAGAATGAGTGGTTGTGGTTACTTCCTATCCTTCTTATTTTTATTATTCTTCTTATTTGATCCTAACTCTATATATATATATATATATATATATATATATATATATATATATTTTGGCAACATATTGGTGAAGTATGATTATGTAAATAGTCGGTAACTTCAGAAAAATTACTTGCTTCTATTTTAACCCCTAGAAATTGTAGCTTGCAGATGTTTGGTCATGTGGGGTTACTTTGTATGTAATGCTAGTTGGGGCATATCCCTTTGGAGATCCAGATGATCCAAAGAACTTCCGAACAACTGTTTGCGTGAGTTCTGTACCGAATATTCGTTGCCAATCCTTAATGTCGAATATGCAATTCCGGATACTGTAAAAATTTCGTTGGAATGCAAACATCTTCTCTACCGAATATTCGTTGCCAATCCTGAAAAGGTAGAGCTTCATACTGTCATACATATAGGAGTGGCTGATTGGATAACGGGTCAAAACACTTATGGGTCAAAATGGGCCAAAATGTTTTGGCTCGGCTGCAATTGATTATTAATTTCTTGTCCATTTCTTTTTGAATTTCATAAGTGATTAATTTAGTGGATAAGATTATAAGAAATATACTTTCAATTATACCTTATATAAAAATCGGTTTGACCCGTTGTTGTTATTATGACAATGACAAATAAGTAATTTTATCAGTATAAGGAAATGCAACCTATCGATAATGGTCTTTTTTTTGGGTTTGTGCAGAGAATAACAATACAAGAAATCCAAATGCACCCATGGTTTTTACAGAACTTACCAACGGATTTAACGGCCAGTGGAAGCTCTCCCAACGCACATGCATTCGAAACGAGTCAAAACATTGATGAAATAGTCTCAATAATACAAGAAGCTAGAACTCATCCCGAGACTCTAAATGACGGATTACCACAACTTCTTGGTGACAGTATGGACTTTGATGATTTGGACGATTCAGATATTGAAGACATAGACATAAGTGGTGATTACGTTTGCGCATTGTGAGAAATTTACCAACAAAAGACGCTTTTTTGTGGTCAACAACTTCTTCGATCATCAATACAGGATTACTTGTGAGTTCTGATATGATCTGTTATCGATTTTATATAATGAACAAAGTATCTTTCAGAAACATGGCGCAATAGTATATGATATATGTACATCATATTCTTCTATAATGATTTGGAACATCACATGTACAAGTATTTCGACTCAAATAACAAAAGATTTTTTTTATGCGGTTATTTGTGTCTATAGATCTCAGCGTTATAAAACAAGTTGTAAATATCGTTAACTGCAAAGCTAGGTGACACGACACAAACATCGTTGAAGTATAAAGGCTATGTATAAAGACTATTGCACTATGGTTGACTTTACCAGTCAAACACTATAAGCTGGTCGGAGTCGAAGTTCTTAACTTTATCGGATACAATAGAACTCTTAACGTAAGAATGACATAGTTCGTCGAGTTCCTCTTTCACTTCTTTCATATTAGGCCTTTTCTTGCCCTCTAACTCCACACAATCTTTCGCCAGCTTAGCAAGTTTCTTGACATGTTCATCAAGTCCATCATTTCTAAGTTTATCATCAAGAACTTGAATCAAGCAACCCCTTTCTAGTGACGAAACAAAAAACATCGCCAAACCCAGGTCACTTTCAGTCCCATCCTGTGAATAGACCTTTCTACCCGTAAGAAGCTCCACAAGAACCATTCCAAAACTATAAACATCACTCTTCTCGGTCAAGATTCCTGAACGGAAATATTCAGGATCTATGTACCCAAGTGTCCCATGAACCAATGTTTGCAAGTGTGTCTCGTCAACAGGAATAAACCTTGAGATACCGAAATCAGACACTATAGCAGTGTAGTCATCGGTCAAAAGTATGTTTGATGTTTTAATATCTCTATGCACGATTTGTGTCGTCGAGTGTATAAAAGAAAGGGCTTTCGCAGTTTGTGTGGCTATGCTTAGACGTTTTTCAAACGTCAATGATGAGATGAAGTTTTGTTCGTGTAAGTGTTGGAAGACGGTTTTGTTGGTTATGAACTCGTAAACTAAGAGGGGTGTTTGTGTCTCTAGACAACATCCCAAGAGTTTGACGACATTTGGGTGGCTAATTTCTGATAAAATGATCACCTCATTTATAAACTGCTCGATTTGGTTTGCATTAATTGACTTGGACTTCTTTATGGCGACCATTGTTTCATCTGGTAGTGTACCTTTATATACTGTACCGTAGCCTCCTTGACCGACGATGTTTGATTTGTGGAAGTTTTTGGTTGCTTTTTCAAGAACTCGTGCTGAGAAGATCTTGGCTATACGAGAAGATTGTTTAGATTCGAAGAGTAGTTTATGAAGAATCAAACCGCCATTTTTCTTGAAGAACATCTCCCTGCTCTTCATGATTTGTCGTTGTCTGAGTCCCCAGTACAGTATAAGTGTCAGCATACCGCATGTTCCAATGCCCATGCTGACGCCTGTTAATCGGTAGAAATCAGTAACTAGACAATGCACATGACTTGATCACCACAATGAAGCAACCACTTAATTAGGCCATAGTTTATGACAGATTTTATAAGTAGTGTACTGCGAAAACGAGTTTCATATCCTTACCAGCACAAATTGTCCCTCCTGAATATTTGCAGCCCTTGCCACTCTTTCTACCATCACCTCGCTGCCCCCAAAGGCAAGAACACTCGTAGCTTCCTTTCGTGTTAGTACAACCATACACACAATCGCTTAGATCAGGCGTCTCACACTCGTTAATATCTGCAAAACATAACAAACACATCTCAACTATATATAAAGATTCCGTTAATGGTATTCAACAAACATATGTACAATGTTATGATTACCTTGGCAACCATTTCTGATATATGGGTTTCCATGATACCCTTTAGCACATTGACAATGATAGCCGTAGTAAGTTTGAAAGAATACAATAAAAAGATCAATACAGACGGTATTCTCTCCACAAACATAATTCTCACCATCTTTTCTAGCTTCTTCACAGCTTGTGTTCCCGACTGACCATTCAAAAACTACAGGAAAAGTCCGGTTTTGCAAATTATCAAAATCCGTTATTTGAAACGTGTAATGACCTTTCTTAACAAGAAACCCGTACGTGCAGTTATTGAAACTCCATGTCCCAACAGTCCCATTTGTGTTTCTTTGTGTATGGATCCGAAAACTTGTTACTTCGTAAGGAACGGGAACTTGACTACAACCCATGCCTGAACATAAACCATCTCTTAACATATTACAACCCGTCATTGATAAGCAACCAGTTATGTAGTCCTCACCATACCGACTCTTCATGTTGGCTCGAGCGTCACACCCAACAGTGGTCAAGAAGTTCTCCGAGCTCGAGACAGGGAACCTTGACAACCATACTTTTGGTTCACTAAATTTTTTAGCTTTTTTGGGGTAAC
This sequence comes from Chrysanthemum seticuspe, assembly GCA_019973895.1. Taxonomy (NCBI): domain Eukaryota; kingdom Viridiplantae; phylum Streptophyta; class Magnoliopsida; order Asterales; family Asteraceae; genus Chrysanthemum; species Chrysanthemum seticuspe. Next base: position 358,148,963 of record BPTQ01000008.1, on the reverse strand, counting down.
AGTGTTGAGCCACTGGTAACGAGCCATGCATACGACCATCAAGTGATATGTCTAACAATTTGAAACTCGTGTTGAACACTTGTAGTTTTGAACACTTAACATGATACAATTCACTCAAGTAACAACCTTTTTTCGTCCCAAAAGGATAAGGAATCGTCACATTCCTACATTGATGCGGGCAGCCAGGCAGGGACTGAGATGATATCTTTCGTGACAGAATCACGAACGATATCATCAAATTTAGAAAGAGTGTAAGCAAAATCTTCATTGCTTAAGAAACTCGATCAATCTTTTTTTTTTCTTTTTTCAAAACGTGGTAAAAACAATGGTAATAAATTTGTGTTATATGTGACTAGACATGTGTCGTGTAGTTGTGTTTGCATTTTTATAGACATAACTTTGGTCGTATCGAACCTTGTAGGGTCTTGTTTTGTGATAACAACATAAGTTTAGTTTTCTCACTGTTTTTATGCTCTTAGCTGAGATTCCTTCACTCTGCAGTTAAGCTACATAATTTAGGTACTTTGTTAACTAAAAATGTACTAACTTATGTAGCGGAATTGTCTAACAAAAGTTTTTCAACTACAAATTAAAGACATTTTCTACTCCAACCTTTTTAACAAATCTACCTTTCGCATGAACATGAAACTTACATCGTGTTCTCGAGTTTTTGAATAAAGAAAAGAAAGTGAAATGAGAGAAAAGAAAAGTAAAGAAAAAGAAAAGTAAATAGTTTCGTTCTTGAGTTGAAAAATAAGAGGAGAAAAATCTACTACCTATATAAAGCAAGAGTATTATGTGGGAAACGGTGTACACTTTTATTTATAAAAATCAGATTATAATTACAATAAATAAATTAACATAAATTAACGACAGTAAATTATAGAACAGACAGAATGAGGTAGAAGCAGAAGACAGACTCTATAGCGATATATAAAAGAAAGCAGTAAAAGGTCGTGAACGAGGCTCGTGTTTAACACGATTCCTTTAAAACAGATTCGTCGTCTGTTTCCCAGGGTACAACGTCCAAAGCTGTTGTACAGCCGGACCTGACAACTTGCCTGAAAGATTGCGGAAAACTTGTGTGTTTCTGATCGAAGAGATTGCTGGAATTCATCTGGTAAGGAGCTACGTTTTCTGTATTTTAAACCGAATGAGAGTAGGTTATATTTATAGTGAAAACCTATCTTGTTCACCAAGATTGAATCACTGTTAAATATACACGATATATGCAAATCTGTTTCATTCTAAAACCGATTTCAATATCTTCCATTTATTTAAACATATTCTATATAACTTGTTGACAAAGTTAAAATCAATTCTAAAAATTAATGGACACAAAATCTGGAAATTTCTTAAACATGGAAACGAATTCTGCAGCATTGTTGACAAAGTTAAAATCAGTTCTAAAAATAAATGGACACAAAATCTAAAAATTTCTTAAACATGGAAACGATTATGCAGCAAAAAGATACGCACGTAGGCGAAGTTTCGGAGCTGCATTCGTGTCCGCAGGTCCCGCGGGCTCGCATGAGTTCAGAAGCTTCGAACCATGTTGGCCCAGAAATCCTGAAATCTGCACCCTCTACACGCGCGCACGTAGGTGTTGGAGTAAAACCAACAAATCAATTTGAAGGTTCATATCAAGATTTCTATATAAACACACTCCCACTTCCTTTTCTAGGCGATGTGGAATGTGCTTATTTTCCCAAATTTTGTGTTTCACGTGCCCCACTTTGAGACACGATATCTCATTCATATTAACTCCATTTTGGACATACTTTAGCTCGTTGCGAAGCTCTCGTCGAGGAGAACGCAAAGCTACCAAGAAATATAAATATATATAACATATACATATATTAAATAGTGTCCAAAATTTGCAAAAACTCATTTTGCAAAACATTTTCCCAACAATCCCCTACATGAATGGAGATCGGTCGAAAACACACGAAAGTTTCGGCAAAATTTCTGCGGTTAAGTCTTGCATAGGATAGGTAGGTGTAACCCTTTGAACCTTCCCTTGCGAGATGCACTTAGTCTCCTAGATCTGAGTAGACGCGATGTCCTTGAACTCAGCCTCTGTTTACGTAGACGACATTACACTTCACACAAGACTCTCCCTGACACTGTCAAGTCCTCATAGTCGTATTCGTTATGGTCATGAATACTAGCCTGGTTCTGCAAGAGCTCTTAGGAATTGCGCCCCCACATTTCCCTTCGAAGCGACCCCACTTCTCTCTCACATAGGTGATTTCATCTTGAATCATTAAAAACATATGTTTTGTTATTTCATCTCGAATCATTATGCTTTGTGATTTCATCCTGAATCATTAAAGCCATATGTTTAACCTCTCAACAAGTCACATTTGTTATAGGAATGGACTAGGAAGTTACAATATTTAGTAACTCTCACACGTTGACGTGACTTCCCCCACATTTCTATGATTAGGTTGTCCTATTGAAAGTGATAACACGATTCCAAGTGATATCTGGTAACCTGTATTGGTATCTGTTTGCTATTGATTATCTTCATTCTGTTCTGGGCGTATTACCACCAACAATCAAAGTAAACTATTTTGTGATAATCAATGGCTGCTGCTGCTATGAAACACTTGGCTTCAAACTTTGCCAAGCTGGACAAGTTTGAAGGGGTGGACTTTAGGAGATGGCAGAAGAAGATGCACTTCTTGCTGTCAAGCATGAGTGTGGTCTATGTTCTGACCACACCTATTCCTGATGATGGAGATGATGCTACTGTGGAACAGATAAGGAGGAGGAGAAAATGGGAGAATGACAAACCAAAGAGTAGCAATGCTATTGGTGCATCTGTTGTCAATATGGTGGAGCATAACAACTCCACCAGGTACAATGACAACAAAGGAAAACGTAAACATCATGATAACACAAGGGCAGATCCTAACAAGAAGGCAAAACCCTACTTGTTGGAAATGTGGCAAAACTTGTCACATTAAAAGGGATTGCAAAGGTGTTAAGGTTGGTGGTAAAGCCAATGGATCAGGCACTAATGGTTCAGGGAGTGGTGGTTCTACCAGCTCACTGAAAGGTCAGAATATGTTTAATAAGTCTTTTCAGATTTATTATGTTACATATGTATTTGAATCTTATTATGTGCAGGATGATGATGTTGCGTGGTGGGTTGACTCTAGAGCAACTGTTAATATGTGCAAAGATAGAAGTTGGTTCAAGACTTATGAGTCACTGAATGATGGCTCTATTCTTCACATGGGAAATAAGTCAACAGCCTTGGTGCATGGCCGTGGTTGTGTAGATCTTAAGTTTAATTCTTGAAAAATTGTAACTTTGTTTAATGTTATTCATGTTCCTGATATAAGGAAGAACTTGGTTTCAAGTAGTGTTTTGAATAATCATGGATATAAACAAGTTAGTGAATCTGATAAATTTGTTCTATCTAAGCATGGTGTGTTTATTGGTTTTGGATATTTGTGTAATCAAATGTTCAGGTTGAACATTGTTAATGTTTGTGATAATTCAGCCTTTGTGGCCACCTCTGACCTGACTGACTCTACCCTCTGGCATGCTAGACTTGGCCATGTACACTACAAAAGGATGCAAGATATGTCTAAGGATGGGTTAATCCCATCATTTGACATGGACACTTAAAAGTGTAAAACTTGCATGTTGACCAAAATTACTAAGAAATCTTTTCTAGGTTTTGTTATGTCTATCTGTTACATACTAAGGATGAAGCATTAGATAAATTCAATGTGTTTAAAACTGAAGTTGAATTGCAACTTTGGTCCCCGATCAAAAGATTAAGGACTGATGGGGGAGATGAGTAAATGGATACTTTGTACTTTCAGTCTGTTTGTATAATCCATGAAACGACTGCTCCCTATACTCCTCAGCAAAATGGTATTTCTGAAAGGAAAACAGGTTACTGAAGGAGATGGTTAATTCCATGTTGTCCTATTCAGGACTGAGTCAAGGGTTCTGGGGTGAAGCTATGTTAACAGCTTGCTATCTATTAAATAGGGTTCCCAACAAAAGGAACAAGGTTACCCGTTATGAACTCTGGACTAAAAGGAAACCCAACCTAAACTATCTCAGGGTTTGAGGTTGTAGGGCTGTTGTAAGACTCCCTGATCAAAAGCTGAAAACTTTGGGTGAAAGAGGCATTGATTGCATCTTTGTTGGATATGCTGAGCATTCCAAGGATTTTAGGTTCTATGTTATTGAACCTAATGAATCTGTTTCAATTAACTCCATAATTGAATCAAGGGATGCAAACTTTGATGAGAATAGATTCTCATCAGTCCCTAGACCAAGTCAGAGGATTCTTAATGGAACTCATGACATTGGTGTATCAGAGGTCCCTAATGAATTACCATCAGAGGTCCCTGATGAGGTTGTGGTTCAACAACCTGAATATGTGCTCAGAAAGAGCAAAAGGTTCAGGAATCCAAAGTCATTTGGACCTGAGTTTCAATTATATTTAATTGAAGAAACTAGGGATGAGGTATCTGACCAATACTCCTATTGCTTCATTGTTGAGGATGATCCCAAGACATTTGAAGAAGCAATGAAGTCCCATGACATTGCTTTCTGGAAAGAAGCAATAAATGATGAGATGGATTCCATCATGGGTAACAACACTTGGGTGTTGATTGATCTACCGCCTGGTTGCAAACCTTTGGGTTGCAAATGGATTTTCAAAAGGAAAATGAAGGTAGATGGAACTATTGAAAAGTTCAAGGCTAGACTAGTCATTCAAGGCTTTAAAGAAAAGTCAGGAATTGACTACTTTGATACTTATGCCCCAGTGACTCGTATCAGTACCATTAGATTGCTGATTGCTTTGGCATCAATTCACAATCTGATTATTCATCAAATGGATGTGAAGACAGCTTTCTTGAATGGTGAATTGGATGAGGAGGTTTATATGAACCAACCTCAGGGCTTCATCATGCCTGGTAATGAAAACAAGGTGTGTAAACTGGTTAAGTCATTGTACGGACTCAAACAGGCACCTAAGCAATGGCATCAAAAATTTGATGAAGTGGTTTTATGATTATCTAATGGCTATGTTCTTAACCAATGTGACAAATGTGTGTATAGCAAATTTGATGAATCTGGTAAAGGAGTCATCATTTGTCTATATGTTGATGACATGTTGATCTTTGGCACTGACCAAAATCAGGTTGACTTGACAAAGGAATTTTTGTCATCAAGGTTCTCCATGAAGGACATGGGGGAGGCTGATGTTATCCTTGATATAAGGATTAAGCATGAGAGTAATGGAATTTCAATCACTCAGTCTCATTATATTGAGAAGGTACTGAGGAAATTCAACCACTCTGATTGTACTCCAGTGAGTACTCCTATGGATACAAGTGAGAAGCTGATGCTTAATACTGGCAAGGCTGTATCTCAACTTGAGTATTCCAAGGTGATTGGCTGCCTAATGTATGCCATGACTTGTACAAGACCTGACATTGCTTTTGTAGTAGGTAAATTGAGCAGGTATACTAGTAATCCTTGTGCTCATCACTGGCAAGCAATTCAGAGGGTACTGAAGTATCTGAAGGGAACTATGGACTATAGTCTCTCTTATATTGGTTATCCTTCAGTATTGGAAGGATACACTGATGCAAGTTGGATTAGTAACACCGATGACAATTCGTGTACTAGTAGCTGGGTATTCCTACTTGGTGGAGGTGCAATTTATTGGGCATCCAAGAAACAAACATGAATCACCAGTTCAACAATGGAATTTGAATTTGTGGCTCTAGCAACTGCTGGTAAAGAGGCTGAATGGTTGAGAAACTTTCTTCTTGAGATTCCATTGTGGCCTAAACCTATAACACTTATTTCTATCCGTTGTGATCGTGCAACTACATTGGCAAAGGCTTATAGCCAGATGTACAATGGGAAGTCTAGAAACTTAGGTGTCAGGCATAGCATGATTCGTGAGCTTATCATGAATGGGGTGATTTCTATAGAGTTTGTAAGATCTCAATACAATTTAGCTGATCACTTGACGAAGGGATTAACTAGAGACTTGGTTATAAAGTCTACTAAAGGGATGGGTTTAAGTCCAACTTAGTCACTGAATGCTAAGACACCCAACTCCCTCCTGAGGAAACTTGGGAGCTGAGTTCAATGTGGAAAGCTGAACATTCAGTGGACTGGAGCACATGTTTATTTTACATCCCAAGGTTGTGCTCAGAACTTGCTGAAAAGGAGGATGGAGTCTTTACTTCTTAATGGTTAATTTCTTTGAAAAAGTGCTTGGCAGGAGCATGAATAAAGAGGAACCACCTATGTGAATGTTGAAGTTTTGCCGCTTCAGGGAGCTTTGGACTTTTGGCTCTTTCAACATTTATGAATTTGGATATGGACACATGGCTTGTATAGTGTCAGGAGCTTTTTAGTGTTTGAAAACTTGTGTGTATTTTATCTTCAGGTATTCAAATGGGTTAAAGGGTTCAATTCTTAGAACACCCTGATTCTCGAATATTTGAACATGTAATGTACTAAGAAGGAAATTCAATCACCAGGATATTTTCGTTTATGCACATGTTTTGTTTGATGTCTGATTTTCATGCAAAGGAAGTGAACTAAATTTGGGGAGCATTGTTGGTAAATTTAGTGCACTTGTGGGATTAGTTCACACCTGGTAATGGGTCAGGAGGTACAGAGTGTACACCCATAAGGTCCCTGAACATCCTGACTCTATAGTGGTGAGATTCACAAGTTAGTACTGGTAGTGCTAAAATAGTACTGGTAGGCAAGTTTCTATTGGTAGTGCTAAGTTAGTACTGGTAGGCTTGTTTCTACTGGTAGTGCTAAGTTATTACTGGTAGGCTTGTTTTTACTGGTAGTGCTAAGTTAGTACTGGTATGCTTGTTTCTACTGGTAGTACTGGAATCAACTTGTAACAGGCATTGACCGATTCAAGTGGCAGTTTCAACTGCATAATGACCACGTTTAATTGGTCATTTGACTAGCTAAGAGTAATTTCCTATAAATAGGATATCAGATCATGCATGATAGATATACAGAAAACGAAAAACACTTGCAAGCAAAGGGTTATTGATTTTTGCCTAATTCAATAACATACGTTTGGTCTTATCTCAAGTAGATATTCGTGATACCCAGGCACTAGGGTCGAATAGTTTACTTTGGAAAGTGATAACACGATTCCAAGTGATATCCGGTAACCTGTTTTGGCATATGTTTGCTATTGATTATCTTCAACCTGTTCTGGGCGTATTACCACCAACAAGTAAATAGGCTGTTGACTATTTAAAAGTCAAACTTTGTGTTGCTAACACCATTTCCTTAAAAGCACTAGCATTATCAAATCTTAAATATTTTTACACTACAAATAGAATTTCTATTTTTTTTGGCATCAAATTGTTCGAAGTATGATTATGTAAATAGTCGGTAACTTTAGAAAAATTACTGGCTTCTATTTTAACCCCTAGAAATTGTAGCTTGCAGATGTTTGGTCATGTGGAGTTACTTTATATGTAATGCTAGTTGGGGCATATCCCTTTGGAGATCCAGATGATCCAAAGAACTTCCGAACAACTGTTTGCGTGAGTTCTGTATATCTTAAGCTTTAAGAATTCCAGAAATATCTCATTTTATATGGAGTTTGATCAAATTTGGTTTGATTATGACAGCGTATACTTAATGTAGAATATGCAATTCCGGATACTGTAGAAATTTTGTTGGAATGCAGACATCTTCTCTACCGAATATTCGTTGCCAATCCTGAAAAGGTAGAACTTCATACAGTCATACATATAGGAGTGGCTGACTGGATAACGGGTCAAAACACTTATGGGTCAAGATGATTTTGCTCGGCTGCAATCAATAATTAGTTTCTTGTTCATTTCTTTTTTAATTTTATAAGCTATTAATTTAGTGGATAAGATTATAAGAAATATACTTTCAATTATTATACCTTAAATAAAAATCGGTTTGACCCGTTGTTATTATGACAATGGCGAATAAGTAATTTTATCAATATAAGGAAATGCAACCTACCGATAATGGTCTTTTTTTGCATTTGTGCAGAGAATAACAATACAAGAAATCCAAATGCACCCATGGCTCTTACAGAACTTACCAACAGATTTAACGGCCAGTGGAAGCTCTCCCAACGCACATGCATTTGAAACGAGTCAAAACATTAGCAAGTTTCTTGACATGTTCATCAAGTCCATCATTTCTAACTTTATAAACAAGAACTTAAATCAAGCAACCCCTTTCTAGTGACGAAACAAAAAACATCGCCAAACCTAGGTCACTTTCAGTTCCATCGTGTGAATAGACCTTTCTACCCGTAAGAAGCTCCACAAGAACCATTCCAAAACTATAAACATCGCTCTTCTCGGTCAAGATTCCTGAACGGAAATATTCAGGATCTATGTACCCAAGGGTCCCATGAACCAATGTTTGCAAGTGTGTCTCGTCAACAGGAATAAACCTTGAGATACCGAAATCAGACACTTTAGCAGTGAAGTCATCAGTCAAAATTATGTTTGATGTTTTAATATCTCTATGAACGATTTGTGTCGTCGAGTGTATATAAGAAAGGGCTTCTGCAGTTTGTGTGGCTATGCTTAGACGTTTTTCAAACGTCAATGACGAGATGAAGTTTTGTTCGTGTAAGTGATGGAAGACAGCTTTGTTGGTTATGAACTCATAAACTAAGTGGGGTGTTTGTGTCTCTAGACAACATCCCAAGAGTTTGACAACATTTGGGTGGCTAATTTCATATAAAATGATCACCTAATTTATAAACTGCTCGATTTGGTTTGAATCAATTGACTTGGACTTTTTTATGGCGACCGTTGTTTCATCTGGCAGTGTACCTTTATATACTGTACCGTAGCCTCCTTGACCGACGATGTTTAATTTGTGGAAGTTTTTGGTTGCTTTTTCAAGAACTCGTGCTGAGAAGATCTTGGCTATACGAGAAGATTGTTTTGATTCGAAGAGTAGTTACTGAAGAATCAAACCGCCGTTTTTCTTGAAGAACATCTCCCTGCTCTTCATGATTTGTCGTTGTCTGAGTCCCCAGTATAGTATAAGTGTCAGCATACCGGATATTCCAATGCCGATGCTGACGCCTGGTAATCGATAAAAATCAGTTACTAGACAATGCACATGACTTGATCACTACAATGAAGCAACCACTAAATTAGGCCATATTTTATGACAGATTTTATAAGTAGTGTACTGCGAAAACGAGTTTCATATCCTTACCAGCAAAGATTGTCCCTCTTGAATATTTGCAGCCCTTGCCACTCTTTCTACCGTCATCTCACTGCCCCCAGAGGCAAGAACACTCGTAGCTTCCTTTTGTGTTAGTACAAGCATACACACAATCGCTTAGATCAGGTGTCTCACACTCGTTAATATCTGCAAAACATAACAAACACTTCTCAACTATATATAAAGATTCCGTTAATGGTATTCAACAAACATATGTAAAATGTTATGATTACCTTGGCAACCATTTCTGATATACGGGTTTCCATGATACCCTTTAGCACGTTGACAATGATAGCCGTAGTAAGTTTTATAGAATCCAATCAAAGGATCAACACAGACAGTATTCTCTCCAAAAACATAATTCTCACCATCTTTTCTAGCTTCTTTACAGCTTGTGTTCCCGACTGAGCATTCAAAAACTACAGGAAAAGTCCGGTTTTGCAAATTATCAAAATCCGTTAGGTGAAACGTGTAATGACCTTTCTTAACAAGAAACCCGTACGTGCAGTTATTGAAACTCCATGTCCCAACAGTCCCATTTGTGTTTCTTTGTGTATGGATCCGAAAACTTGTTACTTCGTAAGGAACGGGAACTTGACTACAACCCATGCCTGAACATAAACCATGGCTTAACATATTACAACCCGTCATTGATAAGCAACCCGTTATGTAGTCCTCACCATACCGACTCTTCATGTTGGCTCGAGCGTCACACCCAACAGTGGTCAAGAAGTTCTCTGAGCTCGAAACAGGGAACCTTGACAACAATATTTTTGGTTCACTAAATTTTTTAGCTTTTTTGGGGTAACAGTGTTGAGCCACTAGTAACGAGCCATGCATATGACCATCAAGTGATATGTCTAACAATTTGAAACTCGTGTTGAACACTCGTAGTTTTGAACACTTCACATGATACAATTCACTCAAGTAACAACCTTTTCTCGTCCCAAAAGGATAAGGAATCGTCACATTCCTACATTGATGCGGGCAGCCAGGCAGGGACTGAGATGATATATTTCATGGCAGAATCACGAACGATATCATCAAATTTTGAAAGAGTGTAAGCAAAATCTTCATTGCTTAAGAAACTCAATCTCAATGTTTTTTTTTTATTATTATTTTTTTTATATTTTTTTTCCTTTCAAAATGTGGTAAAAACAATGGTAATAAATTTGTGATATATGTGACTAGACATGTGTTGTGTAGTTGTGTTTGCATTTTTATAGACATAACTTTGGTCGTATCGAACCTTGTAGGGTCTTGTTTTGTGATAAAAACATAAGTTTAGTTTTCTCATTGTTTTTATGCTCTTAGCTAAGATTCCTTCACTCTGCAGTTAAGCTACATAATTTAGGTACTTTGTTAACTAAGAATGTACTAACTTATGTAGCAGAATTGTCTAACAAAATGTTGAAATATATATCTCCTAACCTGGAATGAATGTTTAGGGACTAATTGTGTCATTGTTGTATTTGTGTTTTTAGCATTGGTTCTATCTTTGGGTGCTGTTAGCTGAAGTCTGGAAGTATAAGGGCTAAAGTTGACAAGTGTTGGAAGTAGGAGTCAATGTGGAGTTAAGGCCTATATAAGCTGAAGAGATGCTAGTGTTCTCATAACTCTCTCTCTGCATATACGCAAACACATTCACACACAGTTATTCTCTTTGTATTCAACCAAAGCTTTCTTGTTTCTGTTCTTGTTATTCATTGTGAGTTTGAGTGATTTGTATGAACTATTGGCAAGTTAGTCGATAGATTTGCACCTGAGTAGCAGTGGCAAGTTTGTGGGTTCTTGGTTTGATATTTTGATACTGATTGAGATCAGGGTCTTTCTGATCGATTGTGGTTTTGGTTGATTAATAAAGAGATACTTGAATTGTGATTCAAGTTTGGTTTCCAGTCTTGTTGTTAAACTTTACATGGTATCAGAGCAAGGTCTCTTATCTTGCTCTAAAATCAGTTTTCTAAACTTTTAGGGTTTCTAAATTTTTTGGGGATTTTTTCAAATTGATTTGACTAAACGCAATTAATCTTGATTAATTGGTTTCTTTTTACTTTAATTGATCAATCTTACAAGTTCTATTAAAACGCCTAATTTTTCAGAAAATTAGGGTTTCGGATTTTTTTGGGGGTTTTGATCTCTGGCTTCGATTGGTGGTTGGTTGGTGTGTTCTTGATTGGTTTTCTGGTTTTTCCGGCGAATCTTGGTGGTTGTTGGTGTTTTTCCCTAAATCTTGAAATTTAGGGTTGGGTGGTTGTGTTTCTGGGTTGATTGAGATCGTGTGGGTTGTGATTCTTGTCTCAAGAATTGTAACCAGCTAGTTCCGCTGTTTTCTGGATTTTGCGTGCACTGTAACACCTCTCGCACTCTTTATCTTTCTTTATTCTTATTTCTTGTTTAGATTGACGGGGAGTAGGATTTGGGATTGTTGGAGGTGATTGAGATTGTTGTTGGAGTGTTGATTGTTTTTTTCTGTTTGTGTTTGCTTGATCTTGAGTGATCTGCCCTTGACCTACCACCTTGAGTGGCAAGGAATCCTGGGAACTACCTTCTTGTCCTTTCTTGTCTGTTTGCCTGTTTTTCTTTCATTATGTCTGTTCATGGTTATACTGATGATGAATATGAGGCTGATGAGCCTGTTACTTTGATTAGCAAATTGGATCTTAGTAATCATTTGCATTTGCACCCTAATGACTCTGCTACCTTAAATGTTGTGTCTATCAAATTAAAAGGTACTAAGAATTATAATGTGTGGTCTTGTGCTATGTTGTTAGCCTTAGAAGGCAAGAATAAAATTGGTTTTATAGATGGGTCTTGTGGAAGATCTCATGTTGATGAAGTCCTAGGTAGACAATGGGATAGGGTGAATGCTGTGGTATTAGGGTGGATTTTAAATTCTATATCAGAAGAATTATTCTTGGGGCAAATTTTTTCAAAAAAAGCTTTTGATGTGTGGACTGAATTAAAAGAAACATTTGATAGAGTTGATGGTTCAGTTACTTTTAATCTGCATCATAAAATTAAGTCTTTATCTCAAAATGGGAGTTCTATTGCTGAGTATTTTAATAAATTGAGCACTTTGTGGAAACAATTTGATGCTTTAATTCAGTTATCTAGATGTACTTGTCATGCTGCTGAGGATTTTAAAAAACATAACCAGTTAATGAAACTTATGCAATTCTTGATGGGGTTAGATGATTCTTACATGCAAATAAGAAGTAATATTCTATCTAGGGATCCTCTGCCTGATGTTAAAGGGGCTTTTGCTGTTATTTCTAGTGAGGAGTCTCACAGGTATGTGGTAACTGGTTTAGGTGCTGGGACTTCCCAAAGGTCTCTGTCATCTGTGTTCAAATCCAGTGTGCCCAATAGAGGGAACTCTCAGAGGTCTTCTACCTCTGGAGGTCTTCTACCTCTGGAGGTCCTTTTAAACCTACTAATGGCCCTAGGAATAGTGAGAATAGAAGGACTGCTGGTGGTCCTTTGTTAGTTTGTGAGCACTGTGGTTTTAATGGTCATACTATAGATAGATGTTTTAAGCTCATTGGTTACCCTGCTGATTTTGGTAAAAATAAAAGAACTGGTAATAGTCAAGGGGCTCAAAATTTTAATAAAAGATTTGTTAACAATAACAATTCTGTTAGCTCTAGTTCCACTTCTGCTTTTTTCTGATGAACAGATTTCAAAGATTCTTTCCTTGATTAAAGAAACTTCTGTTAATAATGTTGGAAATGGGAAAAATGTTCATGCCAATATGGCAGGTATTATTTTCAACAAAAGTAAACTCTTTAATAAAAACTTTCACAAGTTTATTTGTCATAATAGTAAAATGAGGACTGCACTTGTTGCAGCTGGTGTTATTGTTGATTCTGGAGCTAACCAACACTTGACTTACACTGACAAATTTTTAGTGAATGTTATTGATATTTCCAAACTTGGTATTAAAGTTTCACACCCCAATGGTACTGAAGCTTTAATTACCAAGGTTGGAAACATGATCCTCACTAAACATTTGAGTTTGTATGATGTGCTGGTTGTTCCTGAGTATTGTGTTAGTTTGATGTCTGTTCATAAAGTGGCTAGAGATAGCAAATTTGTTATTGCTTTTGATGAAGCTAAGTGTTATGTGTTACCTCAGGATTTGAGGGGGATGAGTGTTCTAGGGATTGGTAGACAAGTGGATGGTTTATACTACTTTGATGGAGATCAAGGTATTGACCTAGGTGCTAAGAATTTTAAGACTGTTTGTGGCTTACCTAAGAAAACATGGCACTGCAGGCTTGGTCATCCTTCTGACCAAGTGCTGGCAGTACTAAAAGGTGAAATCAGTTTTCTAGATAAAAATGACATTGAGCCTTGTGACATTTGTCAAAAGGCAAAACAAACTAGAGAGCCTTTTCCTTTAAGTGATCATAAAAAAAAACCTTGGTGATCTTGTTCACCTTGATCTTTGGGGTCCTTATAAAATCAAAAGTAAAGAAGGTTACAGATATTTTTTAACTGTCGTGGATGATTTCACCAGGGCTGTGTGGGTGTATTTACTTAAGAGTAAACATGAGGTGTTTGATTGTATTTTGGTCTTCTATAATCTTGTTAAAACACAGTTTGATAAAAGTGTTAAAATTTTTAGAAGTGATAATGGGACTGAATTTGTTAATAATCAATTTTCTAGTTTTTGTAAAGAAAAGGGTATTATACATCAAACATCTTGTGCTTACACTCCTCAACAAAATGGGATTGTTGAAAGGAAACATAGGCATCTCTTGAATGTTGCTAGATCCCTTATGTTTCAAGGGGGATTGCCTTTGTTTTTGTGGTATGAATGTATTCTAACTGCCACTTACTTGATTAACAGATTGCCTTCTTCAGTGCTGAGTGGAAACTCTCCTTACAATCTTGTTTTTGGTAGAAAACCTATTTTTAGTCATTTAAGAACTTTTGGTTGTCTTTGTTTTGCTACTATTCTTACCAGCAATGATAAGTTTAGTAGTAGAGCAGAAAAATGTGTTCTTGTTGGCTATTCTAACTTTCAAAAAGGTTACAAACTATACAGTCTTGAGAGGAAACAATTTATCTTTTCTAGGGATGTTAAATTTTTTGAAAATGTGTTTCCTTTCAAGATAAAACACTCTTCTGATGCTCCTGACCCTCTCAGTCAGGGTTTAGAGCATGTTAATTTCTTTGATGAAGTTGCATGTGATAGCCCTGACACACCCAATGATGATAATACTCAGACTGCTACACCTTTGGGTAACAATAGTTATAATGATCATTATGAGGATGATGGTAGCAACTTCTTGCATTTAGGCAGCCCAACTATTGACCAAGTGCAGAGTGATTTGGGGCACTCTGCTGGTTCCAATGGGGTTGCCAGTGCAAGTGAGATGGCTGCAACACCTCTTGGTGTGAACAGTTCTGAGGGTGTCAGTAGTCCCTTACTAGACCAGACAGAAGAGTTGGTTTTTGATAACAATGATCAGCCTTCTTTAAGAAGGTCTGATAGAACATCTGTTTTTCCAAATAAATATAAAGATTTTGTCATTGATTCCAAAGTTAAATATGGTCTTGAAAAGTTTGTGAGTTATTCAAAACTTAAGTCTGAAATTATTTGCTTTACTGTTGAGCTAAATAAAGCTGTTGAACCAAAAACCTTTAAAGAAGCTTGTAAGGAACAGCACTGGAGAGATGCAATGGATAAGGAAATGCATGCCCTTTATAGTAATGACACTTTTGAGATTTGTGAGTTACCTGTTGGTAGAAAGGACATTGGAAATAAATGGGTTTATAAAATTAAATATAAATCCTCAGGGGAAATTGAAAGGTACAAAGGTAGATTAGTTATAAAAGGTTATAGTCAAAAGGAAGGTGTTGACTTTGATGAAACCTTTTCCCCTGTGGTTAAAATGGTTACTGTTAGGTGTGTTGTTAATCTTGTTGTTCAAATGTGTTGGCCTATATATCAGCTTGATGTTAACAATGCCTTTCTTTATGGTGATCTTAATGAAACTGTTTATATGACATTACCAGAGGGTTATTTTGATGTTAATGATAAAAGAGTTTGTAGATTAAAAAAGTCTTTGTATGGGTTAAAACAAGAACCCAGACAATGGAATGCTAAATTGACTAGTGCTTTTGTTGAGCATGGTTTCAAACAGAGCAAAAGTGACTACTCTCTTTACACTAAAAGTGACTCAGGTAACTTTGTTGCTTTACTTGTGTATGTGGATGATATAGTAATCACTGGGAATAATTTGGAAGAAATTGAAAGGTTTAAAGCTTTTTTGAAATCTAAATTTCAAATTAAAGATTTAGGAAAGCTTAAATACTTTCTTGGCATTGAAGTGATTGAAACAGAACAGGGTGTTTGCTTAACTCAAAGAAAGTATTGTTTGGATTTGTTAACTGAGTTTGGCTTACTTGCTTGCAAACTGATTGGCTCCCAAACAGTCAAGTTTATCACACAAGCTAACCACTTGTGAATGGTCAACCGTAATAAACTTCAAACAGCTCAGAAAGCAATGCAATTAAGATCTGGAGAGTATAGTGTTTCCACAGGTCGTTAAGTCCCACGGAGGATTAATGGTGTTTGAACAAATTCAGATGTCGAATAATCACTAAGGATAGTGATCAGTAAGGATTTTGGAATAATTATACCTAAAGAAAAAAGTTTGTAAATTACAGCGACTTAAATGCAAATTAAAGAAAATTAAAAAAAACTAAAATATATTAAATAAACGCTATCACTATTTTTAAAATGATGTTTTTCTAGATTTATAAAACAAAATATCTTAAATAAACTATTTTAATTGAAACGTAAACTTAAATTATCTAAAAACGTGGTCTAAAATGAAAACGCGCGTTATGTATAAAAATTACGCTAGTGCGCAAGTAAAAACGTAAAATTTGTGAAATAAAAGTCCTACGAATGTAAAAACAATTTTCTTACGTACTATATGACAAAAGAAAATTTTAGAAAAAAGAATTATATTTTTTTGACTTTTATATTTTTTATTATGAATTAAATACGATTTTAGACTAATTAAATGATTAAAAATACTAAAACAATTCAGAAAAATCTGAAACTTTTTTGTAAAATACTTTATACTAATACAAAACTAAGAAAAATAAAAAGGATGTGACAACTTATTGTAATAAGCTAGAAATAAGCTAAAGAGTACGAATAAGCTAAATGGACAAGGAAGGGTTATGTATTAAATTGTGCAAACCTATACCAGTCAAAGACCCAAGGGCGAATGGTAAGGTGTGTGTGTGGTGAGCTGGGTGGCCAGGGTTCGAATCCCAGCAATGACTTTTTGCAAAATATTATTTTTTTGGACTTTTTCTTTTTAAAACTAAATAAGCACACTTAGATAAGCAAATTTTATAACTACAACTTTTTATGAAAACAACTAATAAGCTCAGTTTGAGCTTATTATACTTAACAATTGTATAAGAAATGAAATAAGCAAAATGATTTAGCCAATTGGCTAATTAAGCTAATAAATAAGTAAATGCTAATTGAAATAAGCTAAGGAACTGAGAATAAGCTAATACAACAACTGAGAAAGCAAAATGAATTGGAAATAAGCACTACAAATTCCAAATAAGCACAAGCTTATCTGTTTGCACAGGACACTTATTTAGATATCTAGGTACTTTCTAGCTTATATTTAAGCACTTATATAAATTAGGAAATGAAAATAAAGACTGGCACTAACTAGTTAACCAGTTAAGCTATCCAAAAAGCTAAAAATCTAACTATGGTGTCCACTGGCAAGCTTGTGACAAGCTTTTGAAAAAGCTAGTAAACACTGGTTACTCAGTGAACTATATGAAATGGGACAAATAAAAAGCAATGAGCAGTCCTATTAAATAAGCTAATAAGGTGAAAATAAGCTTTGGACTAGAGAGACAGCTAGGTGAGCTTCTTAAAAAACTAAAGTGCACAAGCTTGGTGTCACTAATAAGCTCTTTGAGAGCTTGTGAAATAGGCTAGCAACACTGTGCACATGGCATGATTTTGAAAAAGTACTTAAAAGAAATAAAGAGATAAGCAGTTTATAAGTTAAATATATATAAGCTAATATTTTTCTAATTAAGTTAAGCAGCAAAAGTTTAATATCCCAAAAGCTTATAGCATGAAACTCAATATTAAACCCTAAATAAAATTATCTATTTTATTCAAAAACTGTCTAAGTGATAATTTTGACTTTTTGAAATAAACTAGTAAGTTGACTTTTATGAGATTTGAATGATCCTAGGCTACTAAATATGTTATATTAAGCTATTATGAGACTAAATTAAGCTAGATAAACAACTTTCAAAACAGTATGCATGTTTATTCAATCAAAAATCCTAACAGATATGAGTCTAGGACAGAATTAAGGTGATTTTGACTTTTTATAGAACAAGGACTAGTTTTCTTTGTTGCACTGAGATATATTAAACTAATATAACATGTATCAACTAATAACAAAGGCTTTAACAAACTTAAACACAGTTTTTCTTACAAATCCAAACAATACTTTATATGACTGTTTCAAGGCTTTTAATACTAAAACAAGTTTGTAAACCAATTTATCTATTTATTATCTTAAGTTAACTATAATAAGACAAGATTGAACTGGAATTAACAATACTTAAACACTTATACTAGGAATTGTAAATTTTCAAGAAATAGCTTACAAATTGGAATTCAAGCATAAACAGAGAACCAAGGACTGTAAACACTTCCTATAGCTTCCCAAGAAGCTCTAAACCAAGGCCATCCACAATCAACCCTGCTCCAGCTTCTTGATGATCTTCTTCATTGATTTTTGATTTTTGACTAATTTTTTTGTATGTTTTTGGTATTTTTGCTTTTTGTATCTAGAACTGATTTTAAGGTTTCTAATAGCTTTTAGAAGCTATCTAGGAGCTTATGTGGGCTTATCAGTCCTTAATAACAACTAACAACAACATTTCATTCACATGAGATTTTTGACTTGAAAATGCACAAACTGAAATGGTACTTAAAACTTGAAATCACTTATTGATAAAGATTATAAATACACTGAGATAGATAAAAACAGAACTTGAAAGCTTAAGATTACACTGGAATTTGAAAAGTGATTAAAACGACATACATTAACTAATTAAAAACTAGATACTCTTCACATTGCTTCCCTTTCCCTTTATAATCATCTTTTTCAGCTTTGTCGACATCTCTGAACATATCCCACCTCATTCCAACCATTGGATTGGTCAAAGTCATCATATTCGTCCATTTGGCATTTTGGCGCCAAAATAGTCATGAGCAGGTTTTTGTGATTAATGCAATTTGGGAGGTTGTAGAGGTGGAAGGGAGTGGGTATACAAGTGGTGAGGTGAGGTGGAAAGGTGGAAACAGGCAAGGTGGAAGAAAACCACCCTGGTTTTGGGATTTCAGGCTTGGTGAAGGGGATGAACAGTAGTTCTGGTTTTGGGCGCGTTTTGACTTATTTTGACCATTTGATATTAATAAAGGGGGGGGGGTCAAAATGGGGGGTCACAGGGTTGACAGGGGGTCAAGTGTTTGGCTGGGTTTAAAATACAAAAGGTCCGTTTGGTTTGTTTAATATACAAGGACCATTGTTGTAAATTCTGCAAACTTCAAGGACTGAAACTGCCACTTTTCCAAAGTTCACACAAGGACCATTCCTGCCAAATATGAATAGTACAAGGAACATAGTTGATTATTTTTCATTTTTAAAATATCCAAGGACCATTTATGTCATTTTTCAAAGATTAGGGACTAAAGTTGTAATTTTGCAATTTTAAATTTCAAGGACCAATTTTTACAACTCATGAATCCCTAGAGACTTTAAATAACATTTTTCTTTATTTTGATTTACCAGGGACTAAATTTGACAACTTTTGAAACTTGGGGGACTAAAATTGCCAATTATGCAAACTTGATACGTTTTTCACCAGATTTTGGCATTTTTGCATTTAAAACACATAAAACACTTATTTGTGATATTTTTATCATTTTGATGCATTTCTGAGTGTTTTCAGATGTTTTTGGCATTCTAAATGGTATAAAAATGATGAGTATTTAGACACTCATCACAAACCATCTGCTTTTCCTCTTGAACAAAATTTGGTTTTAACTAGTGAACCTACTATAACAGATCCTGTGATAGATAACTTGACTGAATATCAAAAGTTGATTGGTAAACTGATTTACTTAACTCATACTAGGCCTGATATTGCCTATTATGTTCATTGTTTGAGTCAGTTTATGCCTAAGCCTCTTAAGTCTCATTTGAAAATTGCACTTAAAGTTTTGAGATACCTAAAAGGTTCTCCTGGGATAGGTATTCATATTACCAGGTGCCCAAATGTTTCTCTTGAAGCATTTGTTGATGCAGACTAGGGTTGAGCATCGGGCAGCTCCCGATCCGAATCCCGACAAGCCGGCAAACACAAACCGAGTCCCAACCCGATTAAGCTCGGTTCGGTTTCGGAACAGTCAGGACGGGACAGGATCGGTCGGTTTGATCGGTTTTGTTTGTTGTTTTTTGGTTTTCGGCCCGTCCCGACCCGATCCCGACAAGCCCGAATCCCGACTAAACGGAAAACACAAACCGAGTCCCGACCCGTTTGAGATCGGTTCGGTTTCAGGACAGGATTCGGGAATCGGGATCGGGATTCGGGAGTCGGTCGGTTTTGCTCACCCCTAATGCAGACTGGGCAAAGTGTGTTGTTACTAGGAAATCTGTCACTGGATTTTGTTTATTTTTAAATGGTTATCTAGTTTCCTGGAAAAACAAAAAACAAAACACCATTTCTAAGTCATCTGCAAAAGCAGAGTACAGGGCTATGGCTTCTGCTACTTCCGAAGTTGTTTGGGTTCTTAAAATTCTGGATAATTTAAAATGGGAACATTTTCTGCTTGTTAAAATTTTCTATGATAGTCAAGCTGCTATCAAAATAGCAGCTAATCCTGTGTTCCATGAAAGAACAAAGCATTTGGAAATTGACTTACATTTTGTAAGGGAAAAGATTTTAGCTGGTGAAATTAAAACTGAAAAGATTCATACTGCAGATCAAACTGCTGATGTTTTTACTAAAGGGTTAGGCAAGCTTCAACGTAACAAGCTTGTGGGTAAATTGGGCATGGTTGATATGTTCCAGGTTGGAGTTAAGGGGGGATGTTGAAATATATACCTCCTAACCTGGAATGAATGTTTAGGGACTAATTGTGTCATTGTTGTATTTGTGTTTTTAGCATTGGTTCTATCTTTAGGTTCTATTAGCTGAAGTCTGGAAGTATAAGGGCTAAAGTTGACAAGTGTTGGAAGTAGGAGTCAATGTGGAGTCAAGGCCTATATAAGCTGAAGAGATGCTAGGGTTCTCATAACTCTCTCTCTGCATATACGCAAACAAATTCACACATAGTTATTCTCTTTGTATTCAACCAAAGCTTTCTTGTTTCTGTTCTTGAATTGAGATTCAAGTTTGGTTTCCAGTCTTCTTGTTAAATTATACACAAAAGTTTTTCAACTACAAATTAAAGACATTTTCTACTCCAACCTTTTTAACAAATCTACCTTTCGCATTAACATGAAACTTACATCGTGTTCTCGAGTTTTTGAATAAAGAAAAGAAAGTGAAACGAGAGAAAAGAAAAGTAAAGACAAATAAAAGTAAATAGTTTCGTTCTTGAGTTGAAAAATAAGAGGAGAAAAATCTACTACCTATATAAAGCAAGAGTATTATCAGTAGTTCTAATTTATGTTTTCTAATGCATTAGGCAATATTTTTCTTTCAACTTAAATTAGGAGTTAGCTACTGTCATTCAATGGTATAAACTCTATCCATCCAATCTTGCTTTATTTTTCATATATATATTTTTTAGCTCTTGACGGATTGTTTGCGTTGCAGGAAATTTGTCACAGAGATCTTAAGCTCGAAAACACACTGCTAGACGGAAGCACAACTCCTCGTGTTAAAATATGTGACTTTGGTTACTCAAAGGTAAAATTTTTACCAGGTTATCATATACATGAACTTGAATATTTAATAACCAAATTGTTGCTTTTTATGCAATTTAGTCAGCTGTTCTGCATTCTCAACCAAAGTAAGCAGTCTTAACACCAGCTTACATTGCACCCAAAGTTCTCTCAAGAAAAGAATACGATGGAAAGGTGCTGCCTATTAGCTTTTAGTTTCTTAGTAATGTCGGAAAATTTAGTGCACTTGTGGGATTAGTTCACACCTGGTAATGGGTCAGGAGGTACGGAGTGTACACCCATAAGTTCCCTGAACAACCTGAATCTATAGTGGTGAGATTCAGAAGTAAGTACTGGTAGTGCTAAGTTAGTACTGGTAGGCTTGTTTCTACTGGTAGTGCTAAGTTAGTACTGGTAGGCTTGTTTTTACTGGTAGTGCTAAGTTAGTACTGGTAGGCTTGTTTCTACTGGTAGTGCTAAGTTAGTACTGGTAGGCTTGTTTTTACTGGTAGTGCTAAGTTAGTACTGGTAGGCTTGTTTCTACTGGTAGTATTGGAATCAACTTGTAACATGCATTAACCTATTCAAGTGGCAGTTTCAACTGCATAATGACCATGTTTAATTGGTCATATAACCACTATCAGCTATAATGGGGATACTTATGAGGCGATTAATAGGCCTATTAATCCTCATAATTCCATTTGACTAGCTAAGAGTAATTTCCTATAAATAGGATATCTGATCATGCATGATAGATATACAGAAATAAAAAACACTTGCAAGCAAAGGGTTATTGATGTGTGCCTAATTCAATAACATACATTTGGTCTTATCTCAAGTAGATATTCGTGATACCCAGGCATTAGGGTCGAATAGTTTACTTTGGAAAGGGATAACACGATTCCAAGTGATATCCGGTAACCTGTATTCATATATGTTTGCTATTGATTATCTTCACCATGTTCTGGGCGTATTCCAAGCTGGACAAGTTTGAAGGGGTGGAATTTAGGAGATGGCAGAAGAAGATGCACTTCTTGCTGTCAAGCATGAGTATGGTCTATGTTCTGACCACACCTATTCCTGATGATGTGGATGATGCTACTGTGGAACAGATAAGGAGGAGGAGCAAATGGGAGAATGACAAACCAAAGAGTAGCAATGCTACTGGTGCATCTGTTGTCAATATGGTGGAGCATAACAACTCTACCAGGTACAATGACAACAAAAGAAAACGTAAAAATCATGATAACACAAGGGCAGATCCTAATAAGAAGGCAACACCTACTTGTTGGAAATGTGGCAAAACTGGTCATATTAAAAGGGATTGCAAAGGTGTTAAGGTTGGTGGTAAAGCCAATGGATCAGGCACTAATGGTTCAGGGAGTGGTGGTTCTACCAACTCACTGAAAGGTCAGAATATGTTTAATAAGTCTTTTCAAATTTATTATGTTACATATGTATCTGAATCTTATTATGTGCAGGATGATGATGTTGCATGGTGGATTGACTCTAGAGAAACTGTTCATGTGTGCAAAGATAGAAGCCGGTTCAAGACTTATGAGTCACTGAATGATGGCTCTATTCTTCACATAGGAAATGAGTCAACAGCCTTGGTGCATGGTCGTGGTTGTGTAGATCTTAAGTTTAGTTCTGGAAAGATTGTAACTTTGTTTAATGTTATTCATGTTCCTGATATAAGGAAGAACTTGGTTTCAAGTAGTGTTTTGAATAATAATGGATATAAACAAGTTAGTGAATCTGATAAATTTGTTCTATCTAAGCATGGTGTGTTTATTGGTTTTGGATATTTGTGTAATCAAATGTTCAGGTTCAACATTGTTAATGTTTGTGATAATTCAGCCTTTGTGGCCACCTCTGACATGACTGACTCTACCCTCTGGCATGCTAGACTTGGCCATGTACACTACAAAAGGATGCAAGATATGTCTAAGGATGGGTTAATCCCACCATTTGACATGGACACTGAAAAGTGTAAAACTTGCAAGTTGACCAAAATTACTAAGAAACCTTTTCAGGGTGTTAATCGTGAAACTAAGCTCTTGGAGCTAATACACAGTGACCTGTGTGATTTGCATGCCACTCCCTCTTTGGGGAATTAGAAGTACTTTGTGACAGTTATTGATGATGCTTCTAGGTTTTGTTATGTCTATATGTTACATACTAAGGATGAAGCATTAGATAAATTCAAAGTGTTTAAAACTGAAGTTGAATTGCAACTTTGGTCCCTGATCAAAAGATTAAGGACTGATAGGGGAGGTGAGTACATGGATACTTTTTACTTTCAGTCTGTTTGTATAATCCATGAAACGACGACTCCCTATACTCCTCAGCAAAATGGTATTTCTGAAAGGAAAAACAGGGTACTGAAGGAGATGGTTAATTCCATGTTGTCCTATTCAGGACTGAGTCAAGGGTTCTGGGTTGAAGCTATGTTAACAGCTTGCTATCTATTAAATAGGGTTCCTAACAAAAGGAAAAAGGTTACCCCTAATGAACTCTGGACTAAAAGGAAACCTAACCTGAACTATCTCAGGGTTTGAGGTTGTAGGGCTGTTGTCAGACTCCTTGATCCAAAGCTGAAAACTTTGGGTGAAAGAGGCATTGATTGCATCTTTGTTGGATATGTTGAGCATTCCAAGGCTTTTAGGTTCTATGTTATTGAACCTAATGAATCTGTTTCAATTAACTCCATAATTGAATCAAGGAATGCAAACTTTGATGAGAATAGATTCTCATCAGTCCCTAGACCAAGTCAGAGGATTCTTAATGGAACTCATGACATTGGTGTATCAGAGGTCCCTGATGAATTACCATCAGAGGTCCCTGATGAGGTTGTGGTTCAACAACCTGAACCTGTGCTCAGAAAGAGCAAAAGGGTCAGGAATCCAAAGTCATTTGGACCTGAGTTTCAATTATATTTAATTGAAGAAACTAGGGATGAGGTATCTGACTAATACTCCTATTGCTTCATTGTTGAGGATGATCCCAAGACATTTGAAGAAGCAATGAAGTCCCATGACATTGCTTTCTGGAAAGAAGCAATAAATGATGAGATGGATTCCATCATGGGTAACAACACTTGGGTGTTGATTGATCTACCGCCTGGTTGCAAACCTTTGGGTTGCAAATGGATTTTCAAAAGGAAAATGAAGGTAGATGGAACTATTGAAAAGTTCATGGCTAGACTAGTCATTCAAGGCTTTAAACAAAAGTCAGGAATTGACTACTTTGATACTTATGCCCCAGTGGCTCGTATCAGTACCATTATATTGCTGATTGCTTTGGCATCAATTCACAATCTGATTATTCATCAGATGGATGTGAAGACAGATTTCTTGAATGGTGAATTGGATGAGGAGGTTTATATGAACAAACATCAGGGCTTCATCATGCCTGGTAATGAAAACAAGGTGTGTAAACTGGTTAAGTCATTGTATGGACTCAAACAAGCACCTAAGCAATGGCATAAAAAATTTGATGAAGTGGTTTTATGTAGTGGCTATGTTCTTAACCAATGTGACAAATGTGTGTATAGCAAATTTGATGAATCTGGTAAAGGAGTCACCATTTGTCTATATGTTGATGACATGCTGATCTTTGGCACTGACCATAATCAGGTTGACTTGACAAAGAAATTTTTGTCATCAAGGTTCTCCATGAAGGACATGGGGGAGGCTGATGTTATCCTTGGTATAAAGATTAAGCATGAGAGTAATGGAATTTCAATCACTCAGTCTCATTATATTGAGAAGGTACTGAGGAAATTCAACCACTCTGATTGTACTCCAGCGAGTACTCTTATGGATACACGTGAGAAGCTGATGCTTAATACTGGCAAGGTTGTATCTCAACTTGAGTATTCCAAGGTGATTGGCTGCCTAATGTATGCCATGACTTGTACAAGACCTGACATTGCTTTTGAAGTGGGTAAATTGAGCAGGTATACTAGTAATCCTAGTGCTCATCACTGGCAAGAAATTCAGAGGGTACTGAAGTATCTGAAGAGAACTATGAACTATAGTCTCTCTTATATTGGTTATCCTTCAGTATTGGAAGGATACACTGATGCAAGTTGGATCAGTAACACTGAAGACAATTCGTCTACTAATAGCTGGGTATTCCTACTTGGTGGAGGTGCAATTTATTGGGCATCCAAGAAACAAACATGCATCACCAGTTCAACAATGGAATATGAATTTGTGGCTCTAGCAACTGCTGGTAAAGAGGCTTGATGGTTGAGAAACTTGCTTCTTGAGATTCCATTGTGGCCTAAACCTATAACACCTATTTCTATCCGTTGTGATAGTTCAACTACATTGGCAAAGGCTTATATCCAGATGTACAATGGGAAGTCTAGACACTTAGGTATCAGGCATAGCATGATTCGTGAGCTTATCATGAATGGGGTGATTTCTATAGAGTTTGTAAGATCTCAACACAATTTAGCTGATCACTTGACGAAGGGATTAGCTAGATACTTGGTTATAAAGTCTGCTAAAGGGATGGGTTTAAGTCCAACTTAGTCACTGAATGCTAAGACACCCAACTCCCTCCTGAGGAAACTTGGGAGCTGAGTTCAATGTGGAAAGATGAACATTCTGTGGACTGGAGCACATGTTTATTTTACATCCCAAGGTTGTGCTAAGAACCTGCTGAAAAGGAGGATGGAGTCTTTACTTCTTATTGGTTAATTTCTTTGAAAAAGTGCTTGGCAGGAGCATGAATAAAGAGGAACCACCTATGTGAATGTTGAAGTTTTGCCGCTTAAGGGAGCTTTGGACTTTTGGCTCTTGCAACATTTATGAATTTGGATATGGACACATGGCTTGTATAGTGCAGGAGCTTTTTAGTGTTTGAAAACTTGTGTGTATTTTATCTTTAGGTATTCAAATGGGTTGAAGGGTTCAATTCTTAGAACACCCTGATTCTCGAATATTTGAACATGTAATGTACTAAGATGGAAATTCAATCCTTAGGATATTTTCGTTTATGCACATGTTTTGTTTGATGTTTGATTTTAATGCAAAGGAAGTGAACTAAATTTGGGGAGCATTGTTGGAAAATTTAGTGCACTTGTGGGATTAGTTCACACCTGGTAATGGGTCAGGAGGTACGGAGTGTACACCCATAAGGTCCCTGAACACCCTGACTCTATAGTGGTGAGATTCAGAAGTTAGACTGATAGTGCTAAGTTAGTACTAGTAGGCAAGTTTCTCCTGGTAGTGCTAAGTTAGTACTGGTAGGCAAGTTTCTACTGGTAGTGCTAAGTTAGTACTGGTAGGCTTGTTTCTACTGGTAGTGCTAAGTTAGTACTGGTAGGCTTGTTTCTACTGGTAGTACTGGAATCAACTTGTAACAGGCATTGACCTATTCAAGTGGCAGTTTCAACTGCATAATGACCACGTTTAATTGGTCATGTAACCACTATCAGCTATAATGGGGATAATTATGAGGCGATTAATGGGCCTACTAATCTTCATAATTCCATTTGACTAGCTAAGAGTAATTTCCTATAAATAGGATATCAGATCATGCATGATAGATATACAGAAAATGAAAAACACTTGCAAGCAAAGGGTTACTGATTTTTGCCTAATTCAATAACATATATTTGGTCTTATCTCAAGTAGATATTCGTGATACCCAGGCATTAGGGTCGAATAGTTTATTTTGGAAAGTGATACCACGATTTCAAGTGATATCCGGTAACCTGTCTTGGTATCTATTTGCTATTGATTATCTTCACCTTGTTCTGGGCGTATTACCACCAACAAGTAAATAGGCTGTTGACTATTTAAAAGTCAAACTTTGTGTTGCTTACACCATTTCCTTAAAAGCACTAACATTATCTTCATTTGTGTGTGTGTGTGTGTGTGTGTGGGGCAACAAATTGGTCAAGTATGATTATGTAAATAGTCGGTAACTTTAGAAAAATTACTGGCTTCTATTTTAACCCCTAGAAATTGTAGCTTGCAGATGTTTGGTCATGTGGGGTTACTTTGTATGTAATGCTAGTTGGGGCATATCCCTTTGGAGATCCAGATGATCCAAAGAACTTCCGAACAACTGTTTGCGTGAGTTCTGTATATCTTAAGCTTTAAGAATTCCGAAAATATCTCATTTTATATGGAGTTTGATCAAATTCTGTTCGATTATGACAGCGAATACTTAATGTCGAATATGCAATTCCAGATACTGTAGAAATTTCATTGGAATGCAGACATCTTCTCTACCGAATATTCATTGCCAATCCTGAAAAGGTAGAACTTCATTCTGTCATACATATAGGAGTGGCTGACTGGATAACGGGTCAAAACACTCACTACAAGAAAAATGAGCTATAGTGACGACATGAAAATCGTCACTAAAGGTGGGAAACTCGTCACTAAACCGGTTTAGTCATGAAAATCAAGGTCGTCACTCGTCGTCACTATAGCTCCGTCACAAAATTAAAAAGTGACGAAATTAAGTTTGACACTAAATTAGTGACGAGCTAAAGTCGTGACTTAAGGGTGTGTGACAACCCATTTCGTCACTTAATTTCGTCACTAAAGTGACTAAAGTCGTCACAATTTGACGATATTAGTGACGAAATAAAAGCGTCATTTTTTTGCTAAACCTAACGGAACGTTAACGTTCAATAGTCACGAAATGCGTCGTCACTAACTATTGTTTCCGTCACTTTTAAAAGGCTCCGTCCTGTTATTCAATGATTACAGCCTACCAACCAAAAAGTAAAAGGAAATGCGAAACATTTGTTTAGTCGAAACTCAATGCTAAGCAAATACTATATCCATGCTTAGAGCGGAAACATCACAAATGTTTCAAACAATAATCCCATTTGTTTCCAACAATAAAGGTACAAAAGAAAAGAGAGTATTCTGTTGACACTAGGGTATAGAAACACACAAAAACAAGGTTCCTGTGAGAGAATCCATACATCCTATCAATTACACATGATCTCATGCGTCAACATAATCTTCATAATGGGCCAAAATGACTTGGCTGACTGGATAAGCGGTTAATTTAGTAGATAAAACTATAAGAAATATACTTTCAGTTATACCTTAAATAAAAATCGGTTTGACCCGTTGTTATTATGACAATGGCGAATAAGTTATTTTATCAATATAAGGAAATGCAACCTACCGATAATGGTCTTTTTCTTGGGTTTGTGCAGAGAATAACAATACGAGAAATCCAAATGCACCCATGGTTCTTACAGAACTTACCAACGGATTTAACGGTCAGTGGAAGCTCTCCCAACGCTCATGCATTTGAAACAAGTCAAAACATTGATGAAATAGTCTCAATTATACAAGAAGCTAGAACTCCTCCCGAGACTCTAAATGACGGATTACCACAACTTCTTGGTGACAGTATGGACTTTGATGATTTGGACGATTCAGATATTGAAGACATAGACATAAGTGGCGATTACGTTTGCGCATTGTGAGAAATTTACCAACAAAAGACGCTTTTTTGTGGTCAACAACTTCTTCGAACATCAATAGAGGATCACTTGTGAGTTCTTATATGATTTGTTATCGATTTTATATAATGCACATACTATCTTTCAGAAACATGGCACAATAGTATATAATATTATGTACATCATATTCTTCTATAATGATATAAACTTCGACCCTTTTAGTTTCTTGCTCTTGTTGTTATAAAACAAGTTGTAAATATCGTTAACTGCCAAGCTAGGTGACACGACACAAACAACGTGGTAGCGTAAATGACTATGTATAAAGACTAATGCACTACGGTTGACTTTACCAGTCAAACACTATAAGCTGGTCGGAGTCGAAGTTCTTAACTTTATCGGATACAATAGAACTCTTAACGTAAGAATGACATAGTTCATCGAGTTCCTCTTTCACTTCTTTCATATTAGGCCTTTTCTTGCCCTCTAACTCCACACAATCTTTCGCCAGCTTAGCAAATTTCTTGACATGTTCATCAAGTCCATCATTTCTAACTTTATCATCAAGAATTTGAATCAAGCAACCCCTTTCTAGTGCCGAAACAAAAAACATCGCCAAACCCAGGTCACTTTCAGTCCCATCCTGTGAATAGACCTTTCTACCCGTAAGAAGCTCCACAAGAACCATTCCAAAACTATAAACATCACTCTTCTCGGTCAAGATTCCTGAACGGAAATATTCAGGATCTATGTACCCAAGTGTCCCATGAACCAATGTTTGCAAGTGTGTCTCGTCAACAGGAATAAACCTTGAGATACCGAAATCAGACACTTTAGCAGTGTAGTCATCGGTCAAAAGTATGTTTGATGTTTTAATATCTCTATGAACAATTTGTGTCGTCGAGTGTATAAAAGAAAGGGCTTTTGCAGTTTGTGTGGCTATGCTTAGACGTTTTTCAAACGTTAATGAAGAGATGAAGTTTTGTTCGTGTAAGTGTTGGAAGACGGTTTTGTTGGTTATGAACTCGTAAACTAAAAGGGGTGTTTGTGTCTCTAGACAACATCCCAAGAGTTTGACGACATTTGGGTGGCTAATCTCTGCTAAAATGATCACCTCATTTATAAATTGCTCGATTTGGTTTGCATCAATCGACTTGGATTTTTTTATGGCAACCATTGTTTCATCTGGTAGTGTACCTTTATATACTGTACCGTAGCCTCCTTGACCGATGATGTTGGATTTGTGAAAGTTGTTGGTTGCCTTTTCAAGAACTCGTGCTGAGAAGATCTTGGCTATATGAGAAGATTGTTTTGATTCGAAGAGTAGTTTCTGAAGAATCAAACCCCCGTTTTTCTTGAAGAACATCTCCCTGCTCTTCATGATTTGTCGTTGTCTGAATCCCCAGTATAGTATAAGTGTCAGCATACCCGATGTTCCAATGCCGATGCTGACGCCTGTTAATCGATAAAAATCAGTTACTAGACAATGCACATGACTTGATCACCACAATGAAGCAACCACTTAATTAGGCCGTCGTTTATGACAGATTTTAAAAGTAGTGTACTGCGAGAACGAGTTTCATATCCTTACCGGCAAAGATTGTCCCTCCTGAATATTTGCAGCCCTTCCCCTTCTTTCTACCGTCACCTCGCTGCCCCCAAAGGCAAGAACACTCGTAGTTTCCTTTCGTGTTAGTACAACCATACACACAATCGTTTAGATCAGGTGTCTCACACTCGTTAATATCTGCAAAACATAACAAACACTTCTCAACTATATATAAAGATTCCGTTAATGGTATTCAACAAACATATGTACAATGTTATGATTACCTTGGCAACCATTTCTGATATACGGGTTTCCATGATACCCTTTAGCACATTGACAATGATAGCCGTGGTAAGTATGATAGAATCCAATCAAAGGATCAATACAGACAGTATTCTCTCCACAAACATAATTCTCACCATCTTTTCTAGCTTCTTCACAGCTTGCGTTCCCGACTGACCATTCAAAAACTACAGGAAAAGTCCGGTTTTGCAAATTATCAAAATCCGTTATGTGAAACGCGTAATGACCTTTCTTAACAAGAAACCCGTACGTGCAGTTATTGAAACTCCATTTCCCAACAGTCCCATTTGTGCTTCTTTGTGTATGGATCTGAAAACTTGTTACTTTGTAAGGAACGGGAACTTGACTACAACCCATGCCTGAACATAAACCATGCCTTAACATATTACAACCCGTCATTGATAAGCAACCCGTTATGTAGTCCTCACCATACCGACTCTTCATGTTGGCTCGAGCGTCACACCCAACAGTGGTCAAGAAGTTCTCTGAGCTCGAGACAGGGAACCTTGACAACCATACTTTTGGTTCACTAAATTTTTTAGCTTTTTTGGGGTAACAGTGTTGAGCCACTGGTAACGAGCCATGCATACGACCATCAAGTGATATGTCTAACAATTTAAAACTCGTGTTGAACACTTAACATGATACAATTCACTCAAGTAACAACCTTTTTTCGTCCCAAAAGGATAAGGAATCGTCACATTCCTACATTGATGCGGGCAGCCAGGCAGGGACTGAGATGATATCTTTCGTGACAGAATCACGAACGATATCATCAAATTTAGAAAGAGTGTAAGCAAAATCTTCATTGCTTAAGAAACTCAATCAATGTCTTTTTTTTTTTTTTTTTTCAAAACGTGGTAAAAACAATGGTAATAAATTTGTGTTATATGTGACTAGACATGTGTTGTGTAGTTGTGTTTGCATTTTTATAGACATAACTTTGGTCGTATCGAACCTTGTAGGGTCTTGTTTTGTGATAACAACATAAGTTTAGCTAGTTTTCTCACTGTTTTTATGCTCTTAGCTGAGATTCCTTCACTCTGCAGTTAAGCTACATAATTTAGGTACTTTGTTAACTAAAAATGTACTAACTTATGTAGCGGAATTGTCTAACAAAAGTTTTTCAACTACAAATTAAAGACATTTTCTACTCCAACCTTTTTAACAAATCTACCTTTCGCATGAACATGAAACTTACATTGTGTTCTCGAGTTTTTGAATAAAGAAAAGAAAGTGAAATGAGAGAAAAGAAAAGTAAAGAAAAAGAAAAGTAAATAGTTTCGTTCTTGAGTTGAAAAATAAGAGGAGAAAAATCTACTACCTATATAAAGCAAGAGTATTATCAGTAGTTCTGATTTATGTTTTCTAATGCATTAGGCAATATTTTTCTTTCAACAACTTATATTAGGAGTTAGCTACTGTCATTCAATGGTATAAACTCTAATACCCACACGGATCCTTAGCTTTACGTTAGACGGATCCCTTGTGGGAGGGATCCGTGGGATCCGGGGAACAGTAGGCATTTTCTCTCTATAAATAGTGAGCCATTTCTTCATTGTTTCTTACCCCTTTCTCACATACTTTCTCCTTGAGTTTAAAACTCTCTAACCCCATATCCAAGTGATCTATGTTTGTAGTTTTGTTTTTGTGTGATCCTCTAGGTTCCTCTTAAAGGCGAGATCATCACCTTTGAAGTCAAGCAAGCTCAAGTTCATGAGTTGCTATGCTTCCTCATCATCAAGACTACTGAAGTCCTCTTGTTGATGGTTCTTTTCTTTCTTCTAAGAAGTGTAGTGTTGAAGACATTAGTGAAAGAATCACGAACGTCACATTATCACGATACGACCAAAGTTATGTCTATAACAATTTGAAACTCGTGACAGAATCACGAACGATATCATCAAATTTAGAAAGAGTGTAAGCAAAATCTTCATTGCTTAAGAAACTCAATCAATGTCTTTTTTTTTTTTTTTTTTTTTTTTTTTTTTTTTCAAAACGTGGTAAAAACAATGGTAATAAATTTGTGTTATATGTGACTAGACATGTGTTGTGTAGTTGTGTTTGCATTTTTATAGACATAACTTTGGTCGTATCGAACCTTGTAGGGTCTTGTTTTGTGATAACGACATAAGTTTCGTTTTCTCACTGTTTTTATGCTCTTAGCTGAGATTCCTTCACTCTGCAGTTAAGCTACATAATTTAGGTACTTTTGTTAACTAAAAATATACTAACTTATGTAGCGGAATTGTCTAACAAAAGTTTTTCAACTACAAATTAAAGACATTTTCTACTCCAACCTTTTTAACAAATCTACCTTTCGCATGAACATGAAACTTACTGTTGGTGTGGTTGTTTCCTGAAAAGGGTAATATAATCAATGTCAGTAGCAATACCACTAGGTGGTTACCGGATATCACTTGAAATCGTGTGATCACATTTCAAAGTAAACTATTCGACCCTAATGCCTGTGTATCACGAATATCTACTTGGGATAAGACCAAATGTATGTTATTGAATTAGGCACAAATCAACAACCCTTTGCTTATAAGTATTTATGTTTTTCTGTGTGTTTTCATGCATGATATGATTTCCTATTTATAGGAAAATACTCGTAGCTTAGACAAACGGAATTATGAAGATTAATTGGCCCATTAATAGCCTCATAATCATCCCCATTAAAGCTAGTAGTGGTTACATGACCAATTAAACGTGGTCATTAAGCAGTTATAACTGCCACTTGAATAGGTCAAAGCTATTACAAGCTAATTATAATTTAGTGATGAGCAAGTCCCTGAGAGGGTTGCTCACTGAGTGTATTCACTCAGAAGTTCACTCACTGAAGACATGAACTTTCTGATGACACCACTCCCTGATGAGATCCATTAGCTTATTACTCAGAGTACAAAGCTAAACTCCGATGAATATCGTTCATAGTCAACTCACTGAAGAGTAAACTCCTTGAACTTCATCAAAGACTGAATCATACTTTACCACTATAAGAGTCAGGGTGTTCAGGGACCTTATGGGTGTACACTCCGTACCTCCTGACCCATTACCAGGTGTGAACTAATCCCACAAGTACACTAAATTTTCCAACACAAATGTCCTTGATGCATTCATGATTGAAAGGTGTGAAGATCTCGAACTGTGGGAAGAGGTATTACCTTTATAAATCTGCAACTACAGCATCAGATCTTGGCTCAATTAAGTCTTATAATTTGGTCTGCATAATCTTGTTATCTTATCCCAACGATGCTAATTCTTGTATCTTGTAATCTCTTTAGGAATATCATGCGAGGGTACATGTTAGAAGCAAACTCAATTACTTTCCGTTAATGAAAGACACACTAGGTTTGGACCGATGTGTACTGTTTAGGTCGACATGTTTTGGGCCGTGGCTGGATTTGGATTATGTTGACAATGAGGAGGGTCTTATACATTTTATGCTTCAGAAGCAAGTCTTCTCTGATAATAATCACTATGATTTACCCCTCATTTATAATGTTAACAATCATTTGCTACACTTTGGTCGTCGTGAATTTTGCCTCATAACTGCATTTAAGTTTGGGATGGTCAGTTTCCGTAAGTTTAGGGAGGGTGATATCAGTTTTCGTGATCGTGTATTTCCGGAGAAGATAGGTCGCTATGTTAAAAACATATATCTTCTATCTGTGATTGAGGATGAAGAGCGTTTCACGAAACTATCAGATGAAGACTCAATACGAGTTTGTCTTTTGTTATCTTTGGAAGTTATATTTATGGGTCGTGAGTTAGGATCTGTTGTTGATGATGTATATATAAGGATGGTAGATAATCTGGATGCTTAGAATGAGTTTGTGTGGGGAGAGCACATCTGGCGGGAGTTATACGCTGCCATTAGAAATGTTAACTCAAATCATAAGGATGAGCACCATAAAGCATTGGACAAAGACCCAAAGTTTGTTCCATCGTATTCATTGTCTGGATTTATCCTGTGTTTCAAGGTCTGTATTTTTAGTCTAAATTGTGGAAAACTAGAAGGGGGGGTTGAATAGTTTTGCCGATTTTAAGTTAGTTTCAAAAACTTTAGATTCGATATTATGTGAAATCGTATGGATGTAGAGAAAGTATAGATCTAATGATAAAGCAAGTAAATAAAGTAAAGCAAGGGATAGAAATGACACAACCGATTTATAGTGGTTCAGCTACAAGGACACCTTCCTTGCCCTACTCCACTCCCCGAGTCACCTACTCGAGAGTTCAAGCACTATGTCAACAAACTCCTTCAACTTGGCAAAGAAGCCTTCACAACGTTGCTTACACCTTTTTCCGGTACAAAGCTAAATACCGAGTCCGTAACACGGTGGACCAAACCAACACGACTATTACACAACAAGTATGTGAAATATCAAATACAAGATCTTTGCTACAGAAATCTTGTGGAGTAACAAATCGATCAAGGACCCCTTGCTTAGATGACTTGTAGAATGCTCGTGATATCGCCTTAGAGAAGGACCTATATGAGAATCACTAAAGAAAGAAAGAAGAAGAACTCTCTAGATCAAGTGATCTTTTGTTAGAAGAGAATGAGAGTATATGAGAGAATTAGTAAGAAGAGGGGTGAATTAGAATGAAGAAATGACTCTCTATTTATAGGCAAAACTTGCCACTGTTCCCCGGATCCCACGGATCCCTCCCACAAGGGATCCGTCTAGTGTAAACCTAGGGATCCATGGGACGCTCCTCTTTGCCCATGGGTTTTTTGGTTATGGGTCATGGGTCATGGGTTATGGGTTGGTCCATGGGTATTTCTTTAGATACAATGTATATAATGAGTACAATGTATCTAGTCAAGTGGGTATGGGTCAATACCATGGGTTATGGAAATGATCCATGGGTTGTGATTTTTACCCATCCTAATAAACTATAACAACAAATGATTTATTACAACAATTTGTATTAAATGGCTATATGTAAATGCTTTACAAAAATAACATGTATCCTTATAATTTTACTTAAGATAACATTATATTTGTTATCAACAAAACACAAAGAGATCGCAAAATATTAATAAACGTTTTTATGGTTTATTTGTATTAACAATCTCCCCCTTTTTGTTGATGACAAAACATAATGTTATGATGAGTAAAACTTAAGAATAGATGTATGTTTTGAAAGCCCCTAAGTTTTACTTCTTCTCCCCCTTTTTGTCGAAACAAAAAGTTAACCCATTGAAGAAATAAAATGTGGAAAAATAGTCCACGTATCGCTTACTCCCCCTTAACGGTAGCTCCCCCTAGTTTGGGGCGTCAAGTGAAGAAAAATAAAAAAAAAATCCTACAAAGAGAAAAGTTAGTAACATGCTTAAATAATCTTGTGATTGACGAGAATCAAGATTGGGAGCCAAGGTATGTAAACAAGGCCTTGTAATAAAACAACAAAATGTAGTGGTATTTATGCCACATACAAGCATGTAAAAGTAAGAACAAGACTTGTTCTTGAAAATGACTCAAAAGAAAAGTACTAAAAATAGAAAATAGTAATAATGATTCCTTCCATGCTTAAATAAGGTTATGGATGGAGGTTTTGATGAGTAATGGTATTGATGCGATCAAGAATGAGGTTGAGTATGAATCGCATTTCTTCCCTAACTTCTATTGCAATATCCCTAGTGGATTGGCAATGTTCACAATGTAAGTGATGTGGGTAATGAGTGCGGAAGTTTTCCGGGTTGTTTTGATTTGTGAGTTGCGGAAGATGTGGTGGAAAAATAGGAAAATACGGATCAAAGTCCGGAATGTTTGGAAGTGGTGGTGGAAAAGAACCTAGGTGTTCTTGTAGCTTAATGGGAGCTAAGGGTGGCGATGTTTCAAGGTCAATGAAAATTATGTTTGGAGAAGTGGGAGGAGTCAAAAAGGCTATTTCTTTTTGTTTTGGTTGTTGAGATCTTGTTGGAGTCTTAAGGAGTTCCAAAAGAGTGACTTTAGGTGGTGAGTTGATGGGTGATGAAATTGGTGTACTTGTTGGTGATGAAGGAGGTGCTATAATGGAAGCATCTTGTGGTGAGTTATTTGTTGGTGATGAGTCATTCGATGATGGTTTTGCTAAGCAACAAGGCCGGATGCTAATCCGTGCGGATATCCTAGATTTTGATTGTGGTATTTTGGAATGTGGGAGTACAAAAGTTTGGATTTCATGAAGAGGATTGTTTGTGCTAGGTGATTCATCTAAGTTGTAAGATCTTTTGGATGACATGGTGTTGTTTGTTTGTGAAGATGAGATGAATATGCAAGCATTTTAGGAGTCCTATATATAGAAAAACAATGCATTGTAATGAATGCTTGACCCAAAATGTGGATTAAAATCTAATGATTAGATATGAATTTAAGGCATGTGATCATGAGAACACAAGCATTAAAGAACATACTCCAAAAAATATGAAAAGATATTGGAGTTTTCATCCAAAGTGAGAAAAATAGAAGATAAAACTACCTTCTGTCTCACGGATCCTTCCCTTGATGGATCCGTCCAGCGTTAAGGCTGGGATCCGTGGGACTGGTGATTCAGGCAGCACAAAATTTTCCTTTTGGAAACATTTTTGCCTAGTGTGTGCCTATATGCAAACTATTTGGAGTTGCGGTTATCTCGACTCCTAAAAAGAAAAGAAAAATAAACTAGAAGTGAAAAAGCATACTATTATGTGAGATAACCCGAGTGCTCCTAATTCATTGTTGCTTAAATGAACGTACCCGAAAACACATATTAGTTATGTGTTCTCTTTAGCATTCAAAAGACATGAGATGCAATGAAAACGGGTTTTTACTTTGTATTAATAATGAAAAAGCGATTTGTCCTAGACGTGAGAAATTGCTTTTGTGAAATTGATACGGGAAGAGGTATCATTTTTAGAAAACGTTTCAAAAAGAGGTTTCTATATGCGAATAAAAATCGTTTTATCCTTTGAAAAGAAGATGTGTATGTAATTATATGTTTGCAACTTGTACTTATTTTGAAACAAAATAAGAAAAATTATGAGTTATAAGTGAAAAACTTATCTTGGGTTTTGAAAATTCCCGTATTGCTTGTGAGTTGTGCGTGAAATAGAGATCCTAGACTTAGAAAGAAGAAGGCTATTGTTTACATACCTTGTAGAGTTAAAAAGTAAATTACGACGATTGTTCCATGAGACCAAGACCAAGTAGGTTGAATTGTTCCCCCTTCAACGGTTTGGTGAGGACGTCGGCTATGTTGTCTTCGGATGCTACCTTATCAATAGAGATGTTCCCCTTTTGAACATTGTCTCTTAAGAAGTGATGACGAATCTCTATATGCTTTGTGCGAGAATGTAATATCGGATTCTTGCTTAAATCGATGGCACCCTTGTTGTCACATAGAATGGCTATGTCACTTAGATGAATGTCGTAGTCAACTAACGCTTGTTTCATCCATAGTGCTTGTTGGCATGCTTTGCCGGCGGAGACGTATTCGGCTTCGGTTGTTGATATTGCTAATGCCATTTGTTTCTTTGAAAACCAAGATGTTAAACAACATCCCATAAAAGTACATACCCCACTTGTACTTTTTCGGTCAACATAATCACCTGCATGGTCAGAATCTGCATATACAATTGTTTCTACTCCCGTGCCCTTAGGATACCATAATCCTAATTGTGTTGTACCCTTAATGTATCTAAATATTCTTTTTACGGCTTCTAGGTGTGATGTTTTAGGGTCTTCTTGAAACCTAGCACATAGACAAACACTAAACATGATATCTGGCCTACTAGCCGTGAGGTAGAGAAGACTACCAATCATGCCACGATATTTAGTATTATCAACGGATTCGCCGTCTTCATCTTTTGTGAGTTTGGTGTCGGATGACATTGGTGTCCTAATTGGCTTTGATTCTTCTAAACCGAATTTCTTTAACATCTCTTTTATGTATTTAGATTGATTAAAGAAGATACCATCTTCTACTTGTTTGATTTGTAGACCAAGAAAGAAACTAAGTTCTCCCATCATACTCATCTCGAACTCGTCATGCATGATTTTAGAGAAATCATCACACATGTCTTGACAAGTGGATCCGAATATAATATCATCTACATATATTTGAACTATGATTATATGTGACTCTCTTTTCTTAGTAAAAAGTGTGTTGTCAACTAACCTCATGGTATAGTTGTGTTTAATTAAGAATGACTTGAGTCTATCATACCAAGCTTTTGGAGCTTGTTTAAGACCGTAAAGGGCTTTCTTTAACTTATACACATGTTTAGGTTTTTCAAAATCGATGAAGCCCGGAGGTTGAGCCACGCATACTTCTTCATTAATAAAACCATTTAGAAAATCACTTTTGACATCCATTTGATAAAGCTTTAGATCATTAGCACAAGCATAAGCAAGAAGTATTCTTATAGACTCTAATCTAGCCACGGGGGCATAGGTCTCATCAAAGTCTATTCCTTCTTGTTGGTTATACCCTTGGGCAACGAGTCTAGCCTTGTTTCTAGACACTACTCCGTTTGCATCTAACTTGTTTTTATAAACCCATTTGGTTCCTATTGTGGTTTGATTACTAGGTGGAGGGACAAGTGTCCAAACATCATTAGAAACAAATTGATTTAACTCTTCTTGCATAGCCATTACCCAACTTTTATCTTTTATGGCTTCTTGCGTATTCTAAGGTTTTATGGTTGAAACAAAACAAAATAGGCTACTTTGGTTTTGAACTTGAGACCTTAAGGTTCTTTCGTTTAACTTTCCTATGACCTTATCTACGGGGTGATCTTTGGACTCTTTAATATTTATGAGATCATTATTTGAAGATTCTTCTTCTTCTTCATTTATCTTTTTCTTTATTACAATAGCTTCACTTTCTACAATCTCGTCATCGACAAGAGGTGGAGAGGGTTTTGGTGGACTTTCATCAAATTTTATATTTAATGACTCTTCTACCTTCATTGTTTCTTTATTTAGTATGACGTAAGCTTTGCTATTAGGGGAGTAACCTAGAAAGATACCTTCAGTTGATTTAGGATCAAATTTTGTAAGGTAATCTTTAGTGTTAAGAAGAAAACATTTGCTACCAAAGACTCTAAAGTGATCTAACGTAGGCTTTTTGCCTCGAAGTAACTCGTATGGAGTTTTACCTAAAATTGGTCTAATTAAGACTCGATTAAGTATGTACGTTGAAGTATCAACGGCATTGCACCAAAACTTTTGAGGTATGGATTGCTCATTTAGCATGGTGCAACTCATTTCTTGTAGGGTTCTATTCTTTCTTTCAACTACCCCATTCGATTGTGGAGTGCGCGGAGCCGAGAAGTTGTGAGTAATACTATTAGCCTCACAAAAGGTTCCAAATTGCACTTTATTATCGAATTCCCTACCATGATCCGTTCTAATAGATACTATAGGACTTCCTAGTTGTCTTTGGATTTTCTTGCTTAATATTTCAAAATAATTAAACGTTTCCGTTTTGTTCTTTAAGAATTTTGTCCATGTGTACCTAGAGTAATCATCCACTATGACCAAAGTGTAGTAGTTGCCTCCATAACTTTGGATAGCGGATGGACCAAATAAATCCATGTGTAGTAATTCTAGACACTTAGTTGTAGACACCATGTTTTTAGCTTTGTGACTAGAATGAACTTGTTTTCCTACATTACAAGCATCACAAAAGTGATGTTCATATTTTAACTTAGGTAGATCTCTTACTAGATCTTTGGATGATAGCGATTGAAGAAGTCGCATATTGGCATGACCCAATCTTCGATGCCATAAGGTCGAAGTATTATCCATAGAGGTAAGAAAAAGTTTGTCCTTAGGTTCATTGCCGATTTTAATAACATAGACTCCATGTTTCCTAATTCCTCTTCCTATGGTTATGCCATTTTTTAAAATCTTACTACCGGTTTCGGTAAAAAGTACATTGCACTTTTTATCACATATTTGTCCTATACTTAAGAGGTTAAAGTTTAGGTTTTCTACGTGACACACATCGTTAATGGTTAGAGATTTGTTAGAAATCGTACCTTTACCGATGATTTTACTTTTGCTATTTCCAAACACCACATTTCCTCCATTGAAGGATTCATATGTGGAGAATAGATCTTTATTTTTGGTCATGTGCCTCGTGCACCCGCTATCCTTGACCCATTCATCCGGATCTAGGTCGACCTTTAAGCACACCTAAGAAAACAATTAACTCAAAAGTTTGGTCCCCATTTGTTCATGGGTCCATTAGTGTTAAACATTTCATTCATGTTAGACATGTATGGATAAGGTGAATATGCATTCCATGGTGCAAAGTTTGAAAGGGAAAACCATTTTGCATATTTGGGTACCATCTCATTTGATGGTTACTTCTCGGGTAAACATTATTAGGTCTCCTAGATGGATTAGGTTTTGAAAAAGATGGAGCTTTATTTCTTGCAAAAATAGGATTATATTTTGGAGGTGGTTGTCTAGTGGTAAAATGAGTTGGTTTCTTCTTATTAACGATAACAAAATTAGTTCGAGATGAAGAAGCTATGTTATTACCACTGTTTGCTTCAGCAGACCCACGGATCCCTGGCTGTACACTAGCCGGTTCCCTTTTTGTGGGTTCCGTGGGATCCGCCACAACAGTGGCTTGTTTTTCTAGTGCCTTACCAAATTGTGTTTCTTTGTTTTCACTAGTTGACGCATCAAGTTGCTGAATACCTAAACCTTTTTGGTTGTTTCCGGTTTTAACACTATCTAATATCATATCTAAAGTATTCGTACTCATTCTAGCAATTTTAGAATCTAGTTGATCAACTAGTGTTTGAAGTTGAACGCAAAGTTCACATTCACCACTTGCTATTTTACCCTTTTCTAGACGTTTCAATTTTGCTTTTTAATTCTATGACTTCCTTATCTAAACGTTGGTTTTGACTTTTTAAAAGCTTGTTTTTGTTAATTAGTTTTAAGCTAATATTGCAAAGTTTGTCATATTCATTATGCAATGAGTCATCATCTAGTGATGAGCTACTATAGTATTCGTGACATACCTCGTCATTTTCCATGAGACAAATTTCTTCGTCCTCTTCGTCGCTCATTCCCCACGTGCCGCTCACGAATGCCTTTTGATCATCCCGTTTGTGACACTTACTAATAAAGTGGTTTGGGTCCCCACATTTAAAGCAAGCACGATCATCCCTTGGCTTCTCGTCCTCTTTGCTTTTCCGGAATCCTTTCTTGTCGTCATACGGTTGTTTGACGTATCTTCCCTTCCTTCTAAAGAACTTTTTAAAGTCCCTTACCGCCATAGCATACTCCTCGTCGTCACTATCCGAAGAGGAGTTCTCTTCATCGCTCGATGCCTTTTTGGCTTCAAGGGCAAGAGATTTGTGTTTCTCTTTCACCTTTGAGGCTTCAGAATCTTTAGCAAGGACAAGCTCGTAGACTTTTAAGTTGCCTATGAGTTCATCAAGGGTGAGGATTGTCAAATCTTTTGACTCTTTGATTGCCGTCACCTTGGATCTCCATTTGGATGGAAGTTCCCTTAGATATCTCCTAACATGGTTACGGCTAGAAAAAGATTCATCAAGTGCTTGTAAAGATGTAATAATAGTATTAAAATTTGCAAATGAATGATCTATAGTTTTCTCGTCCGATATTGAAAATTGTTCATACTGTTGAACAAATAAATCACTTTTATTATTTTTAACTTGTTGATTACCTTGATGAGTTACAAGTAAAGAATTCCAAATTTCTTTAGAGGTTTTAAGCATAGAAATTCTTTCGAATTCCTTTTTGGGTAAAGCATTATATAAAACCATTTTAGCTTCACTATTTTTAGAAAGCTTTTTCTTCATTTCATCGTTTAGTTTATCATGAGGTATGTTAACTAAATTTACTTTATCATCTTTTGAGGTAGCCTCAAAATCAGTTTCAACAATAATGTACCAAAGATCAATATCTTTAGACTTCACATACGTTTCGAATCTATTTTTCCAATATATAAAACCATTAGTTTTAAGTAGTGGTGGTCGTTGCATAGATTGCCCTTCCTTGTAATTTTCAGAACCCATAGTGATCGAAAAGTTTTTAAAATACGGTTTACTTTAAAACTTTTATAAACTTAACTCTTGATGCCAATTGTGGAAAACTAGAAGGGGGTGTTGAATAGTTTTGCCAATTTTAAGTTAGTTTCAAAAACTTTAGATTCGATATTATGTGAAATTGTATGGATGTAGAGAAAGTATAGATCTAATGATAAAGCAAGTAAATAAAGTAAAGCAAGGGATAGAAATGACACAACTGATTTATAGTGGTTCGGCTACAAGGACACCTTTCTTGCCTTACTCCACTCCCCGAGTCACCTACTCGAGAGTTCAAGCACTATGTCAACAAACTCCTTCAACTTGGCGGAGAAGCCTTCACAACGTTGCTTACACCTTTTTCCGGTACAAAACTAAATACCGAGTCCGTAACACGGTGGACCAAACCAACACGACTATTACACAACAAGTATGTGAAATATCAAATACAAGATCTTTTCTACAGAAATCTTGTGGAGGAACAAATCAATCAAGGACCCCTTGCTTGGATGACTTGTAGAATGCTCGTGATCTCGCCTTAGAGAAGGACCTATATAAGAATCACTAAAGAAAGAAAGAAGAAGAACTCTCTAGATCAAGTGATCTTTTGGTAGAAGAGAATGAGAGTATATGAGAGAATTAGTACGAAGAGGGGTGAGTTAGAATGAAGAAATGGCTCTATATTTATAGGCAAAACTTGCCATTGTTCCCCGGATCCCACGGATCCCTCCCACAAGGGATCCGTCTAATGTAAACCTAGGGATCCGTGGGACTCTCCTCTTTGCCCATGGGTTTTTTGGTTATGGGTCATGGGTCATGGGTTATGGGTTGGTCCATGGGTATTTCTTTAGATACAATGTATATAATGAGTACAATGTATCTAGTCAAGTGGGTATGGGTCAATACCATGGGTTATGGAAATGATCCATGGGTTGTGGTTTTTACCCATCCTAATAAACTATTACAACAAATGATTTATTACAACAATTTGTATTAAATGGCTATATGTAAATGCTTTACAAAAATAACATGTATCCTTATAATTTTACTTAAGATAACATTATATTTGTTATCAACAAAATACAAAGAGATCGCAAAATATTAATAAACGTTTTTACGGTTTATTTGTATTAACACAAATAATTGTCAAGTTATTTGATGCTAAGATTTTGTTTGTCATTTGACTTATACATTTACTGTTTGTAGATATGGATTCTAGAGTCTTCATCTGAGACACAGTGTTGGTGGAGTAAGGACCCTGATGTGATCCCGAGAGGATGTTCCTGGTCGAAGCCTTTTCCATTTCAAAATTGGGAGCTATACAGCCAACTTTTTCCCCAGGTCAGTTAATGTGTTG
The DNA here is from genome assembly GCA_019973895.1 of Chrysanthemum seticuspe. Taxonomy (NCBI): domain Eukaryota; kingdom Viridiplantae; phylum Streptophyta; class Magnoliopsida; order Asterales; family Asteraceae; genus Chrysanthemum; species Chrysanthemum seticuspe. The sequence continues at coordinate 358,105,010 of BPTQ01000008.1, read as the reverse complement.
TCACCTTTCTGAATTGCATATATGCCAACTTTTTCCTTTGATTGTAAGATTTATAAGTTCTTGTCTAGGTTAATTGCATATATGCTTAACATGTTAAATGCTTATCTAAGATGTTTTGTAATCTTAAATGCTTATCTAGTCTGTAAATTAGTTTATTTATTTGTTTCTAAAGTTTATTTGCTTTTTGAAACAATTATTTTATATTTTCCTTAGGCCAAAAATCCAAATTATGACCTATATCCCAATAGTGCTGAGGGCCAATCAGAATGGTTTAGACAAAGCCAAATTTTTTTAAAGTGGTATACACCCAGAGCACCTCCTCCTGTTGAATACGGGGGGGGGGGGGGGGGGTTTGGTGATTATCTAAAAAAATTGTCATCAGCTCGCACAACTAAGGACAAAGATAGAGAGGCACATCCACTTAGGTAGAGTTGTATGCTTCGGGTTAAGGCTTTGGAGCATTTATGTGAGAGTTTGTTGATTCTACCTAAAGAGATCAAGAGTTTGAAAGAACGTGTCTACAAACTGGAGACTATTATTCATGTTAGTCTTGACACAAACCCTTTTCTACGTATGCCCCAATTTAACTAATGTCTAATTATCATGTTTTGCAAAATACTTTGTGATGCAGTATATTACTTGAAAAACAAAAGGCGGACACGAGCACAAAGTTACCTCATCTGTTCAAAAGGTATACATATATATATATATATATATATATATATATATATATATATATATATATATATATATATATATATGGGAAGGGTTATTTTCAGAACCAAGAAAAATGCGAGAACTGCGAGAACCACCATCAACCAATCAGATTTTTTTGGATATTTAATTATAATATTTAATTCAAAAGGGTATTTTGGTAAAAATACTTTTTAATTTTATCTTTTATTTTTTTTTTACAAAAAACATTTTTTCCCGATTTTTTTTTGCATTATACCTGTTTATGAAATCAATATGTGCACATGTGTTTTGCATTACGTAAAATTGTACTTTTTTTATGCATAGGTATTTTGTATTTGCATATGTATTGTTAAAAAATATTACATAAATAAATATATACAAACAACAAAAATTTATTAATAGATTGATGCAATTTTATACAAACAACAAAACTTTATTAAATAAAATTACATAATTATGTTTTATTACAAATATATGAAGCGTACACATGTGCATACTACAATGTCTTTAACAATTGAAATCTACACCTGTGTTTTTAATCCTTGTACACATGTGTTTTTAATCCTTGTGCACATGTGTTTTTATTCTCTCGCTCATCTTAACAAAGAAGATAAACGTTATACAACAAATTATCTTCATGCATCTATACGTGCATCCACTTGTAAGTCTTCAATTCTATTATCATCTTCAATAACTTGAAACAAGCACACAAAAATAAGATAGTATTGTTGCACATGTATAATCTAATGATACAAATCTGTGCCAGCATTCCACAACGTCAAGTGACTTGACACATATCAAGTAGCATTCGACATGTTACATAAATTATGAAAATAGATTACGGTTATTTTCAGAACACATAAAAGCAAACGTTATTTTTTGAAATACGTACTAAAAATCGAAAAAAATGCTTTGTTTCATTCCATAAAAGGATTGACAGATCGAAGAAACAAAACCATAAAACACATAATTTTATGTTTACTATAGAACACATATGCATTGGTCCATTGGTTCTATATCAACCAACAAACACATACGCACAAACTTCTATTGATTATATATTAGCCATAAAACACATATGCACCAGTTTATTACTTTTATATCAATCAACCAATAAACACATATGCACACACTTTTATTGATTTTATATCAATCATAAAACACATTTTTTGCTAAACTACGGTTACATCTAAAGAAGTAAAGCACAATATAGCAAAAACTAGTCACGTAAACTAAAAAAAAAAAAAAAAAAAAAAAAAACTCAACAATTCTATTTTTTGTTTTTTTTTTAAATGAAAATAAGAAAAAGAACTTACTTCTTATAACCACTCAAGTGATTGTTTCTAAGAAAAGATATATGAAAACATGAGATTTCATATTATCATACACATTGTTACAATCATTAGCAGCGAAATAGAAAAAAGCCATTACCTCGTAACTATTAGCTTTGATCTCCAAACTTTGGTTTCTCAATCAAACCTCTTTTCAAGATCCATAACGATCACCATAGTACGAGATCCATTCCGACTAAGAGAGAACAACCACACAAAATATTATTTGAAACCCATCTATATAATTCACTAAATAAAAATTTATTAGATCTACATAATCTTAATAAAACCGTAGACAACTTTCATCATTTGGTACCAACCTCAAATATATGAATGGTGGTTACGTGGCCCATCAAAATGAGTATCCATCTTTCATTCATACAACACTACTTGTCCCACTTTCTTTAATATCCATGGTACTGGCATGAAAAAAATAATGACGGCCTTTCTTTGATTGACTTTTTGATTGGCAAATAAACAAATGAGGGGTGGGCGGCGGCTAGGTATTCGGGATGAAAAAGAAAGAGGTTTTGAAAAAGAATGGGGAAAAAAGTTAACAGATATAAAGTGGTGTCAGTTATTTGGAATGATTTTAAAAGCAAAAAATATGAAATGTCAATAATACCCCTTAACACTTAAATTAAAAAAGATTGATTTTTCACTTAATTACGAAACTGCCACATCCATTTATAGCCATTGATCAAAAAATTTAATGGCTGAGATCGGTTCTCGCAGTTCTCGCATTTTTTTTTGTTATGAAAATAACCCTACACACACACACACACACACACACACACACACATATATATATATATATATATATATATATATATATATATATATATATATATATATATATATATATGATCTGTGCAAAACTACAGTCAAGCTACCTCACACAAGCCAGCCACTTGTGAATGACTGACCGTAAGAAGCTTAAAACTGCTCAGACACAAATGCAATGAAGATCAGAGAATACAGTGAATTCCCGGGTCGTTATGTCCCACGGAGACTCAATGGTGTGCAAACACTTGATCAGACGATAGATTGATCACTAATGATAGTGATCAGAAAAGATTAGGATTGAATAATTACACTACTGAAAAAGTTTATAAAAATAAAGCGACTTAAATGCAAATTAAGAAAATTAAAAAGATAAAAGATATTAAATAAACGCTATCACTATATTTAAAGTGATGAACGTTTAAAACCTAAAACTTACGTTTAAATTAAAAACTACGTTAACGTACAAAATAAAACGTGAAAATAAAGAAGGAAAATACCTATGAATATAGAAAATACATTTTTACAATCCTAATTATATAAGAAAATTATTAGAAAAATAAAATTATTTTTATAACTATTTAATTAATTATTATTAAATAAAAACTATTTATTAAGTATTTAAAATGCACTAAAATATAAGAAAATACAAAATTAACCTAGAAAAATGAAATTATAACTTAGAAAAATCTAAAATATGATAAAACTTATTTTAAAACTGAAAATATATTTTTTAGACTTTTTATGTATTTATTATTATTTTAAAACTATTTAAAACTAATTAAAATGCTAGAAAATACTTTTTAAACCAAGAAAATTATGGAAAAATACTTTTTAGGCTTTTTACATTTATCTAAACTTAAGAAAAATGAAAAATTATTTTTTTGATACTTTTCTGAATTTTTTGTATTAAATACTATTTAAAAATGCTTAAAAACTAATTTAAATTGAGAAAAATAGCAAAACAACTTAGAAAAATCTGAAAATTTCAGGAAAACTCTAAAATTATATTAAGAAGCTATGAAAATTGGAAAAACAAGGGCTTATATGGAAGAATAAGGAACTGATGTGGAATGAGCTTAAGAATAAGCACTTCCAATAAGCAAATGGAAACGAATAAGCACCAGACCAAAACAGGAACTTAAATAAGCTAAAAGAACTAAAATGAAACAAGATTCAACAAGCCCAACCCTCTGAAACAACAAGCTCAACAGATTTGAAGATATAAGATTTAAGCTACAAAGCAGTTTAGGTAGGCAACTTGCAGCTGATGAATAAGCAACTGAATAAGCTAGAAACTTGAAAACAGAAATTGGAACTTAAAGCATACCTGGGTGAGACCTTATAAACTAAAAATCAGACCTAGTTGAGCTAAAATGAAACCTGTGCAGGCCTTACAAAACCTGCACACACCTTGTGCAGTTAACAGTACCCTGCACAGGGCATTTGACAGCATAATCACAAGCTCTTTTAGGGTTTAAGGAAAATTCACAAAATTATGCAAAATTGACAAAAAGAAACTAGACCAAGTGAGCTTTTTAAAACAACAGATTTCATTGAATTTGACTCAAAAATGAACCCTTGAAAAATCTTTCCAGTTCAGCAAAAACAGAAAATTGTGCAATTTGACTTTTTGATACAAACATGGAAAGTTGACTTAACTGAGGTTTGATCTTGATTTCAGGACTGGAAATTAAGTAATATGATGTAATAAAATTAGAACAAGCTAAATCTAGGTATTTGGAACACACAACAAGAATTTGATGTGCACAAATTCCAACAGTGAGCTGCTAAGGACAGTGGAGATGGGATTTTGACCTTGACAGTATGTAGGCTCAATTATATGACTGCAATGAGCTCAAAGGATCTCAACAAGCATGAAACAACAAGTGACAACCATTACTCTATCCTCTAGAACAGTTTTTACAGTAAATCCAAACACAACTTTAAAACTGATATACAAACTTAAAATAAGATAACAACTGAGCATACTTGCTTAAATGATCAAACTGAGTTTATATAACCTAATTGCAACTATTTAAACACTTTAAAAGCAATTATGACCACAGATACAAGTTCCAACTAAAACTGCAAAATGACTTGAAAACTGAAAATGATAAGTTCACTAACCATAGTCCAACTGCTCTGCAGGCTAAAACCAGACCCAAACCTGAGCTAACCTATTCTATATCCACCCAATTTCACCACTGGATCACCCCAAAACAGCTTCCATGACCAATTTGAGCTAAGTTTGACTTTGGTTGACCAAAACTCAAAAATGATTGAAACTTGAATGTGAGCTTGTACAAAGCTATCATAAGCTCATTTAAGCTTATTGAAACTGAGAGATGAGCATTAAGAAGCTTTTGAATGAGATTTTGAGAAGGAAAATTGCAACAGTAGCTTTAAACATAAAATCTTAACATAACTTGAATTGATAACTGGAAATAGTTTATAATGATTACAAAACACTTAGTTGGATACAAAGAAACAGAATACAACAAGTTTTATACTAATTTAAAGACTTTAAATTAAAAACGACATTTAAGATAAAACTAAAAACTACTAGACTCCCCTGCTTGCTCCATTTGCTTTCTTTTTATATCCAAAGACTCTCTCTCTCATCTCTGTTCAAATCCCACCAAATTCTTGACCATTGGATTGCTTAGAATGATCTTGACCCTTCAAACTGATTTTGGCGCCAATTTGGTGTACCAGCTGGAGAGGTTGAGTGAGGGGTGGAAAGATGCATTAAATGAAGTTTGGAGGTTAGTTGGAAGTGGGGGGACATAGAAAAGTGGAGGTGAGGAGGGGGGATGAATGGTGGCTTGAGTGAGCAGGATAACAGTTGGGATGAAGGAGGAAAAAAAGCGCCAAAGGGTGGTTTGGTTTGACTTATTGCTGACCAGATATTAATAATCAAGGGTCCAAAATAAGGGGTCCAAGGGTCAAGTGGAGGGTTCAAGGTCCAAGAGATTTGATAGGGTCCAAAGGTTTTAAGGGTTTAGTATCCAAGGACTAGTTGTGTAATTTCTGAAAACTCAAGGACCTAGGCTGCCATTTCTGAAAAGTTGCTCCAAGGACTAAAACTGACAATCTCACAAAGTACAAGGACCAATTTTGCCATTCTCCAATTTTCCAGGGGCCAATTTTGCCAATTTTGAAACTTGGAGGACCAAACTTGTAATTTTCTCAAACTTTTTATATTTTTCACCAAAGGACTAAATTTGACAAGTTATGATTTAAAAAGGACCTTTGGTGATTTTACTTTTGAAATTATGTGCTCAGGGACTGTTTTTGACAACTTTTGAAACTTGGGGGACTAAAACTGCCAATTTTGCAAATTTGATACGTTTTTCATCTGATTTTAAAATTTTTGCATTTAAAACACATAAAACACTGATTTGTGATATTTTTATCATTTTGATGCGTTTCTGAGTGTTTTCAGATGATTTTGCAGTTTATATTGTACAAAAATGATGAGTATTTAGATACTCATCAATATATATATATATATATATATATATATATATATATAAATATATATATATATATTTATCTTTGCACATTTTATTTTTTCTTGTCATTTACTTAGTTAAGTATGTGCACACATGTTACAGGATAACGTGGAGTGTGATCTGGGTGACCAGTATTGTAGTAATCTAGATGGTGATTTCTTTGAATTATTTGATTCGCCTATTTGAACATCCAACAAACACACTGCCAATGGATTTGTAGATGGTTTGGATAGTTACTCTCAGAAAGTTTATGTGGTAATTGATTTCTACAACTTTCAAATTATTCTAATTTGTCTTGTACCTTGCATTATAACTTGTTTTATAACTTTACACAGAATGGTGGGGTTGAAGTGGACAAATTGTCTGACGAAGATTTATCTGAGGTAATCACATACATGTTTTCTAGCATATATTAACTGTTTTCAAGATTTATCTGAGGTAATAACAAAGATTTTTGTGATGTAATTGCAGGATGATTGTGTGAAGGCTGAAAAGCAAGCTGCTGAGATTTTTAGGGTGGCAGAGCAGAGGAAACAGAGGACGAAATTGATTTTGGAAGAAGAAAAGAGAATGAAGAGTATAGAGCATAGTAATTCCAGTCACATGAAACTTGCTTTACAGCGATGTGGAACTTTCAAGAGGAGGTATGTCAACGTGGTCAGGCCGCAGATGGAACCATGGGAAGAGTTATTACCTTTATACGTCCCTAGCATGGATGCACTAAAAAAACGTACAAATTGTTGGTGTGGTTGTTCCCAGAACAGGGTAAGATAATCAATGTCAGTAACAATACCACTAGGTGGTTACCGGATATCACTTGGAATCGTGTGATCACTTTCCAAAGTAAACTATTCGACCCTAATGCCTGGGTATCACGAATATCTACTTGGGATAAGACCAAATGTATGTTATTGAATTAGGCACAAATCAATAACCCTTTGCTTATAAGTATTTATGTTTTTCTGTGTGTTTTCATGCATGATATGATTTCCTATTTATAGGAAAATAATCATAGCTTAGACAAACGGAATTATGAGGATTAATTGGCCCATTAATCGCCTTATAATCATCCCTATTAAAGCTAGTAGTGGTTACATGACCAATTAAATGTGGTCATTAAGCAGTTATAACTGCCACTTGAATAGGTCAAAGCTATTACAAGCTAATTATAATATAGTGATGAGCAAGTCCCTGAGAGGGTTGCTCACTGAGTGTATTCACTCAGAAGTTCACTCACTGAAGACATGAACTTTCTGATGACACCACTCCCTGATGAGATCCATTAGCTTATTACTCAGAGTACAAAGCTAAACTCATCAGCCTGATGAATATCGTTCATAGTCAACTCACTGAAGAGTAAACTCCCTAAACTTCATCAAAGACTGAATCATACTTTACCACTATAAGAGTCAGGGTGTTCAGGGACCTTATGGGTGTACACTCCGTACCTCCTGACCCATTACCAGGTGTGAACTAATCCCACAAGTACACTAAATTTTCCAACAATCCTCCCCAAATTTAGTTTACTTCCTTTGCATGAAAAATAAACATTAAACAAAACATGTGCATAAACGAAAATATCCTGAGGATTGAATTTCCATCTTAGTACATTACACGTTCAAATATTCGAGAATCAAGGTGTTCTAAGAATTGAACCCTTCAACCCATTTGAATACCTGAAGATAAAATACACACAAGTTTTCAAACACTTAAAAGCTCCTGACACTTTACAAGCCATGTGTCCATATCCAAATTCATAAATGTTGTAAGAGCGAAAAGTCCAAAGCTCCCTAAAGCGGCAAAACTTCAACATTTACATAGGTGGTTCCTATTTATTCTTGCTCCTGCTAAGCACTTTTTCAAAGAAAATTAACCATTGAGAAGTAAAGACTTCATCCTCCTTTCAGCAGGTTCTGAGCACAACCTTGGGATGTAAATAAAACATGTGCTCCAGTACACTGAATGTTCAGCTTTCCTCATTGAACTCAGCTCCTAAGTTTCATCAGGAGGGAGTTGGGTGTCCTAGCATTCAGTGAGTAAGTTGGACTTAAACTCATCCCTTTAGCAGACTTTATAACCAAGTCTCTAGCCAAACCCTTCGTCAAGTGATCAGCTAAATTTTGTTGAGATCTTAAAAAATCTATAGATACCACCCCATTCATGATAAGCTCACGAATCATGCTATGCCTGACACCTAAGTGTCTAGACTTCCCATTGTACATCTGGCTATAAGCCTTTGCCAATGTAGCTGCACTATCACAACGGATAGAAATAGGTGCTATAGGTTTAGGCTACAATGGAATCTCAAGAAACAAGTTTTTCAACCATTCAGCTTCTTTACCAGCAGCTGCTAAAGCCACAAATTCAGATTCCATTGTTGAACTGGTGATGCAAGTTTGCTTCTTGGATGCCCAATAAATTGCACCTCTACAAAGTAGGAATACCCAGCCACTGGTAGACAAATTGTCTTCAGTGTTACTGATCCAACTTGCATCAGTGTATCCTTCCAACACTTATGGGTAACCAGTATATGAGAGACTATAATCCATAGTTCTCTTCAAATACTTCAGTACCCTCTGAACTGCTTGCCAGTGATGAGCACTAGGATTACTAGTATACCTGCTCAGTTTACCCACTGCAAAAGCAATATCAGGCCTTGTACAGGTCATGGCATACATCAGGCAGCCAATTACCCTAGAATACTCAAGTTGAGATACAGCCTTGCCATTATTAGGCATCAGCTTTTCACAAGTATCCATAGGTGTACTCACTGGAATACAATCAAAGTAATTGAATTTCCTCAACACCTTCTCAATATAATGAGACTGAGAGATAGAAATTCTTTTACTTTCATGTTTAATCCTTATACCAAGGATAACATCAGCCTCCCCCATGTCCTTCATGGAGAACCTTGATGACAAAAATTCCTTTGTCAGGTCAACCTGATTTTAGTCAGTGCCAAAGATCAACATGTCATCAACATATAGACAAATGATGACTCCTTTACCAGATTCATCAAATTTGCTATACACACATTTGTCAGCTTGGTTAAGAACATAACCACTAGATAAAACCACTTCATCAAACTTTTGATGCCATTGCTTAGGTGCCTGCTTTAGTCCATAAAGAGACTTAATCAGTTTACACACCTTGTTTTCATTGCCAGGCATGATGAAGCCCTGAGGTTGGTTCATATAAACCTCCTCATCCAATTCACAATTCAAGAAAGCTGTTTTCACATCCATCTGATGAATAATCAGATTGTGAATAGATGCCAAAGAAATCAGCAGTCTTATGGTACTGATATGAGCCACAGGGGCATAAGTATCAAAATAGTCTATCCCTGACTTTTGTTTAAAGCCCTGAATGACTAGTCTAGCCTTGAACTTTTCAATAGTTCCGTCTACCTTCATTTTCCTTTTGAAAATCAATTTGCAACCCAACGGTTTGCAACCAGGTGGTAGATCAACCAACACCCAAGTGTTGTTGCCCATGATGGAATCCATCTCATCATTGATTGCTTCTTTCCAGAAAGCAATATCCTGGGACTTCATTGCTTCTTCAAATGTCTTGGGATCATCCTCAACAATGAAGCAATAGGAGTATTGGTCAGAGACCTCATCCTTTGTTCCTTCAACCAAGTATAGTTGAAATTCAGGTCCAAATGACTTTGGTGTCCTGACCCTTTTGCTCTTCATGAGCATAGGTTCAGGTTGTTGAACCACAACCTCATCAGGGACCACTGATGGTTCTTCATCAGGGACCTCTGATACACCAGTGTCATGAGTTCCATTAGGAATCCTCATACTTGGTCTAGGGACTGATGAGAATATATTATCATCAAAGTTAGCATCCCTTAATTCTATTATGGAGTTAATTGAAACAGATTCATTAGGTTCAATAACATAGAACCTAAAAGCCTTGGAATGCTCAACATATCCAACAAAGATGCAATCAATGCCACTTTCACCCAAAGCTTTCAACTTTGGATCAGGGAGTCTTACAACAGCCCTACAACCCCAAACTCTGAGATAGTTTAGGTTGGGTTTCCTTTTAGTCCAGAGTTCATAAGGGGTAACCTTGTTCCTTTTGTTGGGAACCCTATTTAATAATAGCAAGCTGTTAACATAGCTTCACCCCAGAAACCTTGACTCAGTCCTGAATAGGACAATATGGACTTAACCATCTCCTTCAGCACTCTGTTTTTCCTTTCAGAAATACCATTTTGCTGAGGAGTATAGGGAGCAGTTGTTTCATGGATTATACCAACAGACTGAAAATACTGAGTATCCATGTACTCACTTCCCCTATCAGTCCTTAATCTTTTGATCAGGGACTCTTGTTGCAATCCAACTTCAGTCTTAAACACTTTGAATTTATCTAATGCTTCATCCTTAGTATGTAACAGATAGACATAACAAAACCTAGAAGCATCATCAATAAATGTCACAAAGTACTTCTTATTCCCCAAAGAGGGAGTGGCATGCAAATCACACAGGTCACTGTGTATTAGCTCCAAGAGCTTAGTCTCACGACTAACACCCTGAAAGGGTTTATTAGTTATCTTGGTCAACATACAAGTTTTACACTTTTCAGTGTCCATGTCAAATGCTGGGATTAACTCATCCTTAGACATATCTTGCATCCTTTTATAGTGTACATGGCCAAGTCTAGCATGCCATAGGGTAGAGTCAGTCTGGTCATTGGTGGTCACAAAGGCTGAATTATCACAATCAGTGACAATATTAAGCCTGAACATTTGGTTACATAAATAGCCAAAACCAATAAACACACCATTTTTAGACAAGACAAATTTATCAGACTCAATAACTTGTTTATATCCATGATTATTCAAAATACTACTTGAAACCAAGTTCTTCCTTATATCAGGAACATGAATAACATTAAACAAAGTTACAATCTTTCCAGAACTAAATCTAAGGTCTACACAACCACGACCATGCACCAAGGCTGTTGGCTCATTTCCCATGTGAAGAATAGAACCATCATTCATTGACTCATAAGTCTTGAACCAGCTTCTATCTTTGCACACATGAACTGTTGCACCAGAGTCAACCCACCACGCAACATCATCATCCTGCACATAATAAGATTCAGATACATATGTAACATAATAAATCTAAAAAGACTTATTAAACATATTCTCACCTTTCAGTGAGTTGGTAGAACCACCACTCCCTGAAGCATTAGGGCCTGATCCATTGGCTTTACCACCAATTTTAACACCTTTGCAATCCTTTTTAATGTGACCAGTTTTGCCACATTTCCAACAAGTAGGTGTTGCCTTCTTGTTAGGATCTGCCCTTGTGTTTTCATGATATTTGCGCTTGCCTTTGTTGTCATTGTACCTGGTGGAGTTGTTATGCTCCACCATATTGACAACAGATGCACCAGTAGCATTGCTACTCTTTGGCTTGTCATTATCCTGCACCTTGAGAGATTCCTCAATGCGCAGATGACTGCCCAACTCAACAAGAGTTAACTCCTCTTTCATATGTTTCAAGGTATGCTTGAAATCTTTCCAAGAAGGAGGGAGTTTGTCAATGACACAAGAGACTTTAATAGCCTCATCCATGTTCATATTGTGTTGTGTAAACCTTCCAAGTATTCCAAGAAGTTAATTTTATTGTTCCATAACTGGTCTTGAATCAGTCATTTTGTAATTTGTGAAATTACTAACAAGGAACTTCTTACTTGATGCATCCTCAGCCATATATTTGGCATCCAAGGAATCCCACAGTTCTTTGGAAGATTTAAAGTTCTGATAAATGTCAAATAGAGAATCAGACATACCATTGAGAATTAGACCTCTGCTTATGTAGTCATCATTATCCCATTTGCTTCTCCTCCTGATCTGCTCCATAGTAGCATCATCCCCATCATCAGGAATAGGAGTGGTTAGCACATAAACCACACTCATGCTTGACAGCAAGAAGTGCATCTTCTTCTGCCACCTCCTAAAGTCCACCCCTTCAAACTTGTCCAACTTGGCAAAGTTTGAAGCCATGTGTTTCATTGCAGCAGCAGCCATTGATTATCACAAATAGTTTACTTTGATTGTTGGTGTGGTTGTTCCCAGAACAGGGTAAGATAATCAATGTCAGTAACAATACCACTAGGTGGTTACCGGATATCACTTGGAATCGTGTGATCACTTTCCAAAGTAAACTATTCGACCCTAATGCCTGGGTATCACGAATATCTACTTGGGATAAGACCAAATGTATGTTATTGAATTAGGCACAAATCAATAACCCTTTGCTTATAAGTATTTATGTTTTTCTGTGTGTTTTCATGCATGATATGATTTCCTATTTATAGGAAAATAATCATAGCTTAGACAAACGGAATTATGAGGATTAATTGGCCCATTAATCGCCTTATAATCATCCCTATTAAAGCTAGTAGTGGTTACATGACCAATTAAATGTGGTCATTAAGCAGTTATAACTGCCACTTGAATAGGTCAAAGCTATTACAAGCTAATTATAATATAGTGATGAGCAAGTCCCTGAGAGGGTTGCTCACTGAGTGTATTCACTCAGAAGTTCACTCACTGAAGACATGAACTTTCTGATGACACCACTCCCTGATGAGATCCATTAGCTTATTACTCAGAGTACAAAGCTAAACTCATCAGCCTGATGAATATCGTTCATAGTCAACTCACTGAAGAGTAAACTCCCTAAACTTCATCAAAGACTGAATCATACTTTACCACTATAAGAGTCAGGGTGTTCAGGGACCTTATGGGTGTACACTCCGTACCTCCTGACCCATTACCAGGTGTGAACTAATCCCACAAGTACACTAAATTTTCCAACAATCCTCCCCAAATTTAGTTTACTTCCTTTGCATGAAAAATAAACATTAAACAAAACATGTGCATAAACGAAAATATCCTGAGGATTGAATTTCCATCTTAGTACATTACACGTTCAAATATTCGAGAATCAAGGTGTTCTAAGAATTGAACCCTTCAACCCATTTGAATACCTGAAGATAAAATACACACAAGTTTTCAAACACTTAAAAGCTCCTGACACTTTACAAGCCATGTGTCCATATCCAAATTCATAAATGTTGTAAGAGCGAAAAGTCCAAAGCTCCCTAAAGCGGCAAAACTTCAACATTTACATAGGTGGTTCCTATTTATTCTTGCTCCTGCTAAGCACTTTTTCAAAGAAAATTAACCATTGAGAAGTAAAGACTTCATCCTCCTTTCAGCAGGTTCTGAGCACAACCTTGGGATGTAAATAAAACATGTGCTCCAGTACACTGAATGTTCAGCTTTCCTCATTGAACTCAGCTCCTAAGTTTCATCAGGAGGGAGTTGGGTGTCCTAGCATTCAGTGAGTAAGTTGGACTTAAACTCATCCCTTTAGCAGACTTTATAACCAAGTCTCTAGCCAAACCCTTCGTCAAGTGATCAGCTAAATTTTGTTGAGATCTTAAAAAATCTATAGATACCACCCCATTCATGATAAGCTCACGAATCATGCTATGCCTGACACCTAAGTGTCTAGACTTCCCATTGTACATCTGGCTATAAGCCTTTGCCAATGTAGCTGCACTATCACAACGGATAGAAATAGGTGCTATAGGTTTAGGCTACAATGGAATCTCAAGAAACAAGTTTTTCAACCATTCAGCTTCTTTACCAGCAGCTGCTAAAGCCACAAATTCAGATTCCATTGTTGAACTGGTGATGCAAGTTTGCTTCTTGGATGCCCAATAAATTGCACCTCTACAAAGTAGGAATACCCAGCCACTGGTAGACAAATTGTCTTCAGTGTTACTGATCCAACTTGCATCAGTGTATCCTTCCAACACTTATGGGTAACCAGTATATGAGAGACTATAATCCATAGTTCTCTTCAAATACTTCAGTACCCTCTGAACTGCTTGCCAGTGATGAGCACTAGGATTACTAGTATACCTGCTCAGTTTACCCACTGCAAAAGCAATATCAGGCCTTGTACAGGTCATGGCATACATCAGGCAGCCAATTACCCTAGAATACTCAAGTTGAGATACAGCCTTGCCATTATTAGGCATCAGCTTTTCACAAGTATCCATAGGTGTACTCACTGGAATACAATCAAAGTAATTGAATTTCCTCAACACCTTCTCAATATAATGAGACTGAGAGATAGAAATTCTTTTACTTTCATGTTTAATCCTTATACCAAGGATAACATCAGCCTCCCCCATGTCCTTCATGGAGAACCTTGATGACAAAAATTCCTTTGTCAGGTCAACCTGATTTTAGTCAGTGCCAAAGATCAACATGTCATCAACATATAGACAAATGATGACTCCTTTACCAGATTCATCAAATTTGCTATACACACATTTGTCAGCTTGGTTAAGAACATAACCACTAGATAAAACCACTTCATCAAACTTTTGATGCCATTGCTTAGGTGCCTGCTTTAGTCCATAAAGAGACTTAATCAGTTTACACACCTTGTTTTCATTGCCAGGCATGATGAAGCCCTGAGGTTGGTTCATATAAACCTCCTCATCCAATTCACAATTCAAGAAAGCTGTTTTCACATCCATCTGATGAATAATCAGATTGTGAATAGATGCCAAAGAAATCAGCAGTCTTATGGTACTGATATGAGCCACAGGGGCATAAGTATCAAAATAGTCTATCCCTGACTTTTGTTTAAAGCCCTGAATGACTAGTCTAGCCTTGAACTTTTCAATAGTTCCGTCTACCTTCATTTTCCTTTTGAAAATCAATTTGCAACCCAACGGTTTGCAACCAGGTGGTAGATCAACCAACACCCAAGTGTTGTTGCCCATGATGGAATCCATCTCATCATTGATTGCTTCTTTCCAGAAAGCAATATCCTGGGACTTCATTGCTTCTTCAAATGTCTTGGGATCATCCTCAACAATGAAGCAATAGGAGTATTGGTCAGAGACCTCATCCTTTGTTCCTTCAACCAAGTATAGTTGAAATTCAGGTCCAAATGACTTTGGTGTCCTGACCCTTTTGCTCTTCATGAGCATAGGTTCAGGTTGTTGAACCACAACCTCATCAGGGACCACTGATGGTTCTTCATCAGGGACCTCTGATACACCAGTGTCATGAGTTCCATTAGGAATCCTCATACTTGGTCTAGGGACTGATGAGAATATATTATCATCAAAGTTAGCATCCCTTAATTCTATTATGGAGTTAATTGAAACAGATTCATTAGGTTCAATAACATAGAACCTAAAAGCCTTGGAATGCTCAACATATCCAACAAAGATGCAATCAATGCCACTTTCACCCAAAGCTTTCAACTTTGGATCAGGGAGTCTTACAACAGCCCTACAACCCCAAACTCTGAGATAGTTTAGGTTGGGTTTCCTTTTAGTCCAGAGTTCATAAGGGGTAACCTTGTTCCTTTTGTTGGGAACCCTATTTAATAAATAGCAAGCTGTTAACATAGCTTCACCCCAGAAACCTTGACTCAGTCCTGAATAGGACAATATGGACTTAACCATCTCCTTCAGCACTCTGTTTTTCCTTTCAGAAATACCATTTTGCTGAGGAGTATAGGGAGCAGTTGTTTCATGGATTATACCAACAGACTGAAAATACTGAGTATCCATGTACTCACTTCCCCTATCAGTCCTTAATCTTTTGATCAGGGACTCTTGTTGCAATCCAACTTCAGTCTTAAACACTTTGAATTTATCTAATGCTTCATCCTTAGTATGTAACAGATAGACATAACAAAACCTAGAAGCATCATCAATAAATGTCACAAAGTACTTCTTATTCCCCAAAGAGGGAGTGGCATGCAAATCACACAGGTCACTGTGTATTAGCTCCAAGAGCTTAGTCTCACGACTAACACCCTGAAAGGGTTTATTAGTTATCTTGGTCAACATACAAGTTTTACACTTTTCAGTGTCCATGTCAAATGCTGGGATTAACTCATCCTTAGACATATCTTGCATCCTTTTATAGTGTACATGGCCAAGTCTAGCATGCCATAGGGTAGAGTCAGTCTGGTCATTGGTGGTCACAAAGGCTGAATTATCACAATCAGTGACAATATTAAGCCTGAACATTTGGTTACATAAATAGCCAAAACCAATAAACACACCATTTTTAGACAAGACAAATTTATCAGACTCAATAACTTGTTTATATCCATGATTATTCAAAATACTACTTGAAACCAAGTTCTTCCTTATATCAGGAACATGAATAACATTAAACAAAGTTACAATCTTTCCAGAACTAAATCTAAGGTCTACACAACCACGACCATGCACCAAGGCTGTTGGCTCATTTCCCATGTGAAGAATAGAACCATCATTCATTGACTCATAAGTCTTGAACCAGCTTCTATCTTTGCACACATGAACTGTTGCACCAGAGTCAACCCACCACGCAACATCATCATCCTGCACATAATAAGATTCAGATACATATGTAACATAATAAATCTAAAAAGACTTATTAAACATATTCTCACCTTTCAGTGAGTTGGTAGAACCACCACTCCCTGAAGCATTAGGGCCTGATCCATTGGCTTTACCACCAATTTTAACACCTTTGCAATCCTTTTTAATGTGACCAGTTTTGCCACATTTCCAACAAGTAGGTGTTGCCTTCTTGTTAGGATCTGCCCTTGTGTTTTCATGATATTTGCGCTTGCCTTTGTTGTCATTGTACCTGGTGGAGTTGTTATGCTCCACCATATTGACAACAGATGCACCAGTAGCATTGCTACTCTTTGGCTTGTCATTATCCTGCACCTTGAGAGATTCCTCAATGCGCAGATGACTGCCCAACTCAACAAGAGTTAACTCCTCTTTCATATGTTTCAAGGTATGCTTGAAATCTTTCCAAGAAGGAGGGAGTTTGTCAATGACACAAGAGACTTTAATAGCCTCATCCATGTTCATATTGTGTTGTGTAAACCTTCCAAGTATTCCAAGAAGTTAATTTTATTGTTCCATAACTGGTCTTGAATCAGTCATTTTGTAATTTGTGAAATTACTAACAAGGAACTTCTTACTTGATGCATCCTCAGCCATATATTTGGCATCCAAGGAATCCCACAGTTCTTTGGAAGATTTAAAGTTCTGATAAATGTCAAATAGAGAATCAGACATACCATTGAGAATTAGACCTCTGCTTATGTAGTCATCATTATCCCATTTGCTTCTCCTCCTGATCTGCTCCATAGTAGCATCATCCCCATCATCAGGAATAGGAGTGGTTAGCACATAAACCACACTCATGCTTGACAGCAAGAAGTGCATCTTCTTCTGCCACCTCCTAAAGTCCACCCCTTCAAACTTGTCCAACTTGGCAAAGTTTGAAGCCATGTGTTTCATTGCAGCAGCAGCCATTGATTATCACAAATAGTTTACTTTGATTGTTGGTGTGGTTGTTCCCAGAACAGGGTAAGATAATCATTGTCATTAGCAATACCACTAGGTGGTTACCGGATATCACTTGGAATCGTGTGATCACTTTCCAAAGTAAACTATTCGACCCTAATGCCTGGGTATCACGAATATCTACTTGGGATAAGACCAAATGTATGTTATTGAATTAGGCACAAATCAACAACCCTTTGCTTATAAGTATTTATGTTTTTCTGTGTGTTTTCATGCATGATATGATTTCCTATTTATAGGAAAATACTCATAGCTTAGACAAACGGAATTATGAGGATTAATTGGCCCATTAATCGCCTCATAATCATCCCCATTAAAGCTAGTAGTGGTTACATGACCAATTAAACGTGGTCATTAAGCAGTTATAACTGCCATTTGAATAGGTCAAAGCTATTACAAGCTAATTATAATTCAGTGATGAGCAAGTCCCTGGGTTGCTCACTGAGCGTATTCACTCAGAAGTTCACTCACTGGAGACATGAACTTTCTGATGACACCACTCCCTGATGAGATCCATTAGCTTATTACTCAGAGTACAAAGCTAAACTCATCAGCCTGATGAATATCGTTCATAGTCAACTCACTGAAGAGTAAACTCCCTAAACTTCATCAAAGACTGAATCATACTTTACCACTATAAGAGTCAGGGTGTTCAGGGACCTTATGGGTGTACACTCCGTACCTCCTGACCCATTACCAGGTGTGAACTAATCCCACAAGTACACTAAATTTTCCAACACTTACATCGTGTTCTCGAGTTTTTGAATAAAGAAAAGAAAGTGAAATGAGAGAAAAGAAAAGTAAATAGTTTCGTTCTTGAGTTGAAAAATAAGAGGAGAAAAATATACTACCTATATAAAGCAAGAGTATTATCAGTAGTTCTGATTTATCCAAGGCTTAAAATTCAGACTTTGTAACTTACTTATTATGGAAATATAATGTCTCATGCTAAATTAATACATACACATGCTAGCTTAAAACTTAAGTCAATACGTAATATTAGTAGTCATTGAATACAAAATTTAAAGTCCCTCCAATATTTTTAAAGCCCACTTTTATGACTTTAAAAGCCATGTATTGTAACAGCCCCATTCTTGCAGCCCACTTTAACAGCCCATTAAATGTATTGATTAGTACAAAACAGGTATAAAAACCCACAAATAAACACACACTTAAGACCAATCATATCTCACACTATCTCTCAAAAATGTAAATTGCCACTCTTGTGCTAAATAGCAATCGGCGCCACCAACTAAATCTGCAACCACGGCATGTGTCGGCATCACCACCCCTTGACATGGTCTAGGTGGCCTTCGCTCGCCAAAACTTTTAGTATAATCGAAAAACATTGCACGTCAAAAAATTTAGTTTCAGGGTACCCGCCGCCGCAACGCGCGGGTACCTTGCTAGTGTTTTTTAATGCATTAGGCAATATTTATCTTTCAACTTATATTAGGAGTTAGCTACTGTCATTCAATGGTATAAACTCTATCCATCCAATCTTGCTTTATTTTTCATATATATATTTTTTAGCTCTTGATAACATCAAATTATCCTGAATATTAAGTGTCAATTTCCCCCGATAATGCTTGTAGTTTATATCATTTATATGGATTTACGCTTGTTTTCCATTATATTCCACTTTCAGGTAAATTACGAGCATTGGAGCTAAAGAGACGCGAAATTGGAGAATTATCAAAGATTTATCATAGTATGCTCACTTAGAAGAAGTTACGGCGTAACTTATCTCTCACATTACGCCGTAACTATAGCGTGACTCAGAAAGCCAATTTATCAGGAGATTACGGCGTAACTCTCTTTAAAGATTACGACGTAACTATATTAGGTCAAATAAGGTTCCGCGCCACTGATAACTACGCCGTAACTCGTGCATAAACTACGGCGTAACCAAGAATTATTGAAGATACGGCGTAACCACTTCTTAGGTTACGCCATAACCAGCAGATCTAGTGCAATTTATGAAGGGACACCTGACTTCTCCAGTGGTGGCATCTTTGCTGATAGGTTAGAGCGAATTGACCAAATGATGTCCTCTCGACTTTGACCCCACCTGAAGTAATTGAAAGTAATTAAACGTAGAAATTACTAGCTAGGATGAATAACTAGGTTAGCACCACTCTCCTCTATTGATCACAACCTTTGCCTTTAATTGCTTTTCTCTGCCTCAGTAGTTTATTAGTTAAATCGATATCAAAACCATCTTAAAATCTGTGACACCTAGACTTAGTATTAATCCAACACACATAGCTCTTGGGACGATCTCGGTTTTACCGAATACTACACTACACACGACCGGGTACACTGCCCGTTAGTGCATTAGGGTAGACCATAGGTATAACGAGACATTAAAAATATTAAAACCTGGTCAGTAAAACCTGCATCAGCTCTTGACGGATTGTTTGCGTTGCAGGAAATTTGTCACAGAGATCTTAAGCTTGAAAACACACTGCTAGACGGAAGCACAACTCCTCGTGTTAAAATATGTGACTTTGGTTACTCAAAGGTAAACTTTTTACCAGGTTATCATATACATGAACTTGAAGATTTAATAACCAAATTGTTGCTTTTTATGCAATTCAGTCAGCTGTTCTGCATTCTCAACCAAAGTCAGCAGTCGGAACACCAGCTTACATTGCACCCGAAGTTCTCTCAAGAAAAGAATACGATGGAAAGGTGCTGCCTTTTAGCTTTTAGTTGCTTAGTAATGTTGGAAAATTTAGTGCACTTGTGACATTGGTTCACACCTGGTAATGGGTCAGGAGGTACGAAGTGTACACCCATAAGGTCCCTGAACATCCTGACTCTATAGTGGTGAGATTCAGAAGTTAGTACTGGTAGTGCTAAGTTAGTATTGGTAGGAAAGTTTCTACTGGTAGTGCTAAGTTAGTACTGGTAGGCTTGTTTCTACTGGTAGTGCTAAGTTAGTACTGGTAGGCTTGTTTCTACTGGTAGTATTGGCATCAACTTGTAACATGCATTGACCTATTCAAGTGGCAGTTTCAACTGCATTATGACCATGTTTAATTGGTCATGTAACCACTATCAGCTATAATGGGGATAATTATGAGGCGATTAATGGGCCTATTAATCCTCATAATTCCATTTGACTAGCTAAGAGTAATTTCCTATAAATAGGATATCAGATCATGCATGATAGATATACAGAAAACGAAAAACACTTGCAAGCAAAGGGTTATTGATTTGTGCCTAATTCAATAACATACATTTGGTCTTATCTCAAGTATATATTCGTGATACCCAGACATTAGGGTCGAATAGTTTACTTTGAAAAGTGATAACACTACACAAACAACGTGGTAGCGTAAATGACTGTATAAAGACTAATGCACTACGGTTGACTTTACCAGTCAAACACTATAAGCTGGTCGGAGTCGAAGTTCTTAACTTTATGGGATATGATAGAACTGTTAACGTAAGAATGACATAGTTCGTCGAGTTCCTCTTTCACTTCTTTCATATTAGGCCTTTTCTTGCCCTCTAACTCCACACAATCTTTCGCCAGCTTAGCAAGTTTCTTGACATGTTCATCAAGTCCATCTTTTTTAACTTTATCATCAAGAACTTGAATCAAGCAGCCCCTTTCTAGCGACGAAACAAAAAACATCGCCAAACCCAGATCACTTTCAGTCCCATCCTGTGAATAGACCTTTCTACCCGTAAGAAGCTCCACAAGAACCATTCCGAAACTATAAACATCACTCTTCTCGGTCAAGATTCCTGAACGGAAATATTCAGGATCTATGTACCCAAGTGTCCCATGAACCAATGTTTGCAAGTGTGTCTCGTCAACAGGAATAAACCTTTAGATACCGAAATCAGACACTTTAGCAGTGTAGTCATCAGTCAAAAGTATGTTTGATGTTTTAATATCTCTATGAACGATTTGTGTCGTCGAGTGTATAAAACAAAGGGCCTTTGCAGTTTGTGTGGCTATGTTTAGACGTTTTTCAAACGTTAATGAAGAGATGAAGTTTTGTTCATGTAAGTGTTGGAAGACGGTTTTGTTGGTTATGAACTCGTAAACTAAGAGGGGTGTTTGTGTCAGTAGACAACATCCCAAGAGTTTGACGACATTTGGGTGGCTAATCTCTGCTAAAATGATCACCTCATTTATAAACTGCTCGATTTGGTTTGCATCAATCGACTTGGATTTTTTTATGGCGACCATTGTTTCATCTGGTAGTGTACCTTTATATACTGTACCATAGCCTCCTTGACCGACAATGTTGGATTTGTGAAAGTTGTTGGTTGCCTTTTCAAGAACTCGTGCTGAGAAGATCTTGGCTATATGAGAAGATTGTTTAGATTCGAAGAGTAGTTTTTGAAGAATCAAACCGCCGTTTTTCTTGAAGAACATCTCCCTGCTCTTCATGATTTGTCGTTGTCTGAGTCCCCAGTATAGTATAAGTGTCAGCATACCGGATGTTCCAACGCCGATGCTGACGCCTGTAAATCGATAGACATCAGTTACTAGACAATGCACGACTTGATCACTCCATATAACAGTCCCAATCGTGTTTATCTGTGTATGGATCCGAAAACTTGTAACATTATAAGGAACTGGAGCTTGACTACAACCCATGCCTAAACATAAACCATCTCTTAACATATTACAACCCGTCATTGATAAGCACCCCGTTATGTAGTCTTCACTATACAAAGCCTTCATGTTGGCTCGAGCATCACACCCAACAGTGGTCAAGAAGTTCTCTGAGCTCGAGATAGGGAACCTTGACAACCATATTTTCGGATCTCTAGATTTTGCAGCGTTTTTGTGGTAACAATGTGAAGCCATTGGTAACGAGCCATGCATATTACCATCAAGTGTCTAACAATTTGAAACTCGTGTTGTGCACTTGTAGTTTTGAACAATTTACATGATACAATTCACTCAAGTAACAACCTTTTACCATCCCAAAAGGATAAGGAATCGTCACATTCCCACATTTATCCGGGCAGCCAGGCAGGGACTGAGATGATATCGTTCGTGACACTAACACGAACGATATCATCAAATTTAGAAAGAGTGTAAGCAAAATATTCATTGCTTAAGAAATTCAATCTCAGTGTTTTTTTTTTTTTCTTTTCTTTTCATTTTAAACCGTTTTGAGCTAGTCGGCTTTTGGTTTATATGTTGTTTATAAGCTATTACCCTTTCTGTAAATCTAAATGTGGTAAAAACAATACTTGTGTTATATGTGACTGTATGTTTATAGACATAACTTTGGTCATATCGAACCTTGTAGGGTCTTGTTTTGCTGGCTATTGATTCTGTGATAACAACATAAGTTTGGTTTTCTCACTGTTTTTATGCTCTTTGCTGAGATTCGTTCACTATGAAGTACAAGACAAACACAAAATTGTTAAAATGGTGCTTTGAGTCACTTATGCAGTTAAGCTACATAATTTACGTACTTCGTTAACTAAAAATGTATTGTACTAACTTACGCCGCGGAATTATCTAACAAATCTACCTTTTGGCATGAATCTTAATTCACGACGTTTAGGTTTATGAGTAGTTTGATTTTCACGTATTATACGCTCCTACAAACATATGTACATTGAAGAGCTTATGGCTTATTTGTTTTCGGTTTATATTTATAAGCCTATATTTCATAAGCCTATATTTTGTTAACTTGTCTTTAAATTTATAAGCTTATCAAAGATATAAGCCGGAACCACGCAAACTATTAACTGTAGAAATTAAATATTAACAAACACCTTCTAAGATCTCAAGTCGGCTTTAAATAAATATAATTTCACAAGTCGAATAAAGTGGACTTTAAGAGCTTTTCCAAATTTAAAGCTTATACATAAGCTAATACCGCCTGAAATATTTCACTAAAGTATTATTTTTTTTTCTTCTTCTAGAGCATTAATGTATATTGTTTTTGTTGAACAAAACCGAAACAAACCTGAAGTTGTCGAACATGGAACCTAGCACCTTAACGTCGATCTACTAGAAGTGATTAAGTTTGAAGGGTAAAAGGCTTCAAGGTTTAGTTGATTATCTAGGATCTTGAACCATTGAAGTTTGAAGGTATCCGTGGTTTCTTGGGAATGAAGTCTTGGTGATTCTTGGAAGACAAGTAAGATTTAGCTTTGTCGTTAGATTCAAGGGAAGTGATTGCTTGGAGTACAAGTTTTATAGATTTGAGGTGAAAAGATCGAAGCTCTAGGGTTTTATAAAAGTTAGTAGATCAGTTATTACAAGAAAGCGGGTTTAACACACGTCTTGTGAGACTTGTTGGTAAAGCTGGTTAAAAACCAACTTGACAAGGTTTGTAGCAAGGTTAAACAAGAATGGCTAGTATGAATACTAGGTTATACATCGAAAAGCTCGATGAGAATGGTATACAAAAGCATGGAGGTTTATAATAAGTTGTTTTCAAGCAACTTGGTCCTTGTGTTAAACAGGAGTACATGGAGTACATGTTCAAAGTGTTAGGTTTGAGGTGGAACTGCAGGGAGCTCGAAAAAATCGTGAAGCTGAGGTAATTCAAGATAGTAACGATGATTTTGAAGTGTCTCAAAGAAAGTTCGAGGTTAAAAAGCTTGAAGGAAAGACAAACACGGACTGCTTGATAAATAAGCAGGCGCACCTTGGTGCAATGGTGGCGGTAGACATTATTTTAATTGGAGTACATGATCAAGAGTGTATAGAGGGTAATGTTACTCAAAAGAAGAAAGTGAAGGAGTCTATGAAAGCTATTATAGGGAAATTACTAAAGTACAATGTCTGGTTGACAAGATGGTCCCCACTTCGAGGTTCCAGTACAAGGAAAATATGTTGAGTATCGGTTATGTTTAAGTATTACTCCTAAGATGGAAATTATAGTATATTAGTAGTAAACATAGATTAGGGACTTACGTGTACGTTGTAATATGAATTAGGAATAGACTAGAACTAGGTTTTGTTACTTGACTTGCAAGGCAAGAAAAGTAACTTAGGTCGGTTGTTTGATGTTTGGTTACGGGGAGGGGTTTCCCCACCGACTTAGGATATGTCTCTACCCCCTCATCTCTATAAATATAGGTGATGGGATCCTAGTTCTTTACATTCTTCTTTCTTGAATTGTAAGCTTTATTGGTTTTAATAAAGGGGTGTTCGAAGGTAATAACGTGTGCTTATTGTTTATACTTTGGTCGACATCTTTGTGGTCTTCTAGTTCTTCTTCGTTTGTCATCCAACAATGTTCGTTGGTGTTGCAAATTACGATCAACCTACGTTAAGGTGCTAGGTTTCGTGTTTGACATCTTTTGGTTTGTTGTGGTTAATTGTTATAATATAGTATCAATTCTTAGTGTGTGAGAGTGTAATTAGTCTATGTGTAGGGATTTATTTGTACTTAGTTAAATAAAGTTAGGATTAGATTTAAACTAGGATTGTTTGGTGTGCAAAACAAGTAAGGTAATTATGGAATTCAAATTCCATAAGGATTGTACCCCTTCATCTCTATAAATAGAGGTGAGAGTGATGCGAGTTGGAACATTCTTCCTTTCTCATTCGTATCTTAATAAAGATGTAACGTTTCAGGTCACATGTGTGGTTATTTTATTCAATATTCCGCACTAGCTTTCAAGATTTGTTTGTTTTTATCCTAACAGATTTAAAAAAATAAGTACTCGGTATATTCTAACACAGTGAAATATCAAATATTTCATATACCACAAACTTATTTAGCAAGAATATAATATATTTAGTTGTAACACCTCAAAATTTGCAGATTTGATTAGAAATATATTATATTGCTATTAGAATATTTAAAAGTCTTTCCGTTAGTTTTTAATAGAAACAAGGACTTGTCACTCAAAGAGTTACCGGAAAAGGATTAACGGTGCAAAATACTTAACAACATAGACTAACGGTGCAAAATATGTTTTGGGACAGAAATTACCAAATTGTCCTTATGACTTATTAGTTTATAAATACCCATAATTTTCTCATAGGTGGAGGTGTTTGATACGTGTCTTACCTACAAAAAAATGAAAGGAACTAAACTAGTTTCTTTTACGTGAAGAAATCACCATATGATGATTTTTGGAAGGATTTTAGAGTGTTTATGCTAACCTCATGATGTTTTAAGCTTTCTAAACATGATGCCCATCAAGTATGAGTTTAATAAAGTTAAGTTTCATGATAGATGATGCAAAATTTGGAAGTTTTGCTTAATTAGTATGTTTTTTTTTTGGATAAAGGGCTTTTCATGTAAATATGTTACTCGAAAAAAGTATTAAAGTACATAGGATGAGGGTGAATCCCACATCTAAGCCTATTAGAGGCAGAATAAACGCGCCTATTGTACTTCAAAACAAACATTATCATAAGAGAGAAAAGCCTATCTTACGAATCTACCAAAATAAAATGCCAATGACAAAATTAAAACTACTTCCTACCTCTACCGCGGATACGAACGTCCCACGCATCAAAGAAAAGAAATTGTTCTTCATTTAAATCATCAACATCATACTCGAAGTCATCATAACCATCATAATCTTCATACTCTCGAAGACTTGTGTCATTAGTTCCTTCACCGGCACGATTCAGGTTAGCCATATATCGAGCCATATCATTATCAATATCCTCTACTTCATCACTATTTGAATCTTCCTCTTGCATTTCTATAGTAGTACTAGGTTCACATACCGATGTCACATTAGCCATCTTTTGCATAGGAAACGACTTAATTAGTATGTTAGTTATGAGTTTAGACAAGATTATGTGGTTTTTGCACATGTTTGGTGAACATAGATTATGTTGACATGATTTTAGACTAGGATAAATCATGATACTGTAAATATGATGTTTATGGTTAACAATTCATGGTAAAATAATGTTAAATATGATATTTATGTACAAATATGGCCTTTTGGGGGAGTTTGGCACAAGGCCAAACTAGTGCAAAAGTTAGTTAAATTTGATATAGTCCATGTTTTATAGATGGTACAATATATACTTATGATATTAGAATGATAT
Organism: Chrysanthemum seticuspe; assembly: GCA_019973895.1. NCBI lineage: Eukaryota > Viridiplantae > Streptophyta > Magnoliopsida > Asterales > Asteraceae > Chrysanthemum > Chrysanthemum seticuspe. The sequence continues at coordinate 358,078,218 of BPTQ01000008.1, read as the reverse complement.
TCTGGTGTTTAGGTGGCCGTCTCAGAAAGTCTAGAAGTGCGTGAGGAGTGCCTAAGCCAATCAAGGTGAGTAACGATTTAGTATTAGCTTTTATGCGAATTTATCAAGTTTAGCGCAAAAGTTAGCATGTACTTGTGTTTTAGCAAAAGTAATAAAGCCAAATACGTGTTATGTTGCAGTAGTAAATGTTGGTACATATTTTCTATGTCATATCATGTTCATGTTGTTTAAGGATCTTTGTGGACACCTACCAATATACTAAACCTTTATCGACTACGAAACGATAAGTAACATTAAATAAAAGGTAAATCAACCTGTCATATCGAGATGAAACTGACCTCAAGTAGCAAAGTAACATCAACTCTTCATAAGTATATATTGTCTTCATTAAACAACACGATCGAAACACCTGTTAAGAGTCTAGCACGGGAAGAAGTTCCCTGTCCTTAAAAGGTGTTTACGTGCCTGATTCGCTGCAAGCCTCATACGTAACGACCCCAGGATCGATGCAGACCCACGTTGAATATTGTCAGCTAACAATTTCAACGTAATGTAAATGGCGAAGCAGAAAAACTGGATCAAGATGTTCATGCCTCTAACAGTCTAACATGTACAGCTTGAGTGGTTTTGTTTGTTGTATTCACGTCACAACATCATGAATCTATATTGGTTGTATATTGACGTCAAATATTTATAGCTAGTAAACTAACATCATGGTGATCAAGCACGATTATGTTAGTTGCCATAAAATATGGGAACATGGGATAATGGTTGCAAACTACTTTTTGCCTTCCAAATCAAACCACCATGTCCTTTTACCAAGTCAATACTACACTAACTAATTCCTTTGCTGCATCTTGTACCACACACTTCGCTACATGTATAAGTAGTTGCTCATCACCCACTTGTACCTTTTGCATCTTGAATAATAAAACTTACCAAGCTTACTAATAATTCCAACAGTAAAGTCCATGTATAATCCCAAGTATTGTAGAATAGTGCAAGTGCATAAATCTGCAGCGCTGTTATGAAAATGCAGGTGCATACGGCGTATGGACATTCAGGTCCATACGGCAATGTCCATACGATATATGCCCTTAGAATGTTGTTTAACAAGTTCACGTTGATAGCTTTAGCCACGAGCAAGCAAGTAATCTTACGATGTGTAGTAGTCCATAGTATAGAAGAAGATAGGTGATCTACAGCCCACGACATGGGTGCTTTAATTATTCCCCATTAGCCTCATTAATGCCATGACTCATTTTTATAAGGAAACGTTGCAACCCATCTATAATGGTCTCTTTTTTTTGGGTTTGTGCAGAGAATAACAATACAATAAATCCAAATGCATCCATGGTTCTTACAGAACTTACCAACGGATTTAACGGCCAGTGGAAGCTCTCCCAACGCACATTCATTCGAAACGAGTCAAAACATTGATGAAATAGTCTCAGTAATACAAGAAGCTAGAACTCATCCCGGGACTTTAAATGACGGATTACCAGAACTTCTTGGTGACAGTATGGACTTTGATGATATGGACGATTCAGATATTGAAGACATAGACATAAGTGGCGATTACGTTTGCGCATTGTGAAAAATTTACCAACAAAAGACTCTTTTTTGTGGTCAACAACTTGTTCGAACATGAATAGAGGATCACTTGTGAGTTCTTATATGATTTGTTATCGATTTTATATCATGCACAAAGTATCCTTCAGAAACATGGCGCAATAGTATATGATATATGTACATCATATTCTTAGTGATATAAACTTCGACCCTTTCACTTTCTTGCACTTGATGTTATAAAAAAAGTTGTAAATATCGTTAACTGGCAAGCTAGGTGACACGACACAAACAACGTGGTAGCGTAAATGACTATGTATAAAGACTAATGCACTACGGTTGACTTTACCAGTCAAACACTATAAGCTGGTCGGAGTCGAAGTTCTTAACTTTATCGGATACAATAGAACGAACTCTTAACGTAAGAATGACATAGTTCGTCGAGTTCCTCTTTCACTTCTTTCATATTAGGCCTTTTCTTGCCCTCTAACTCCACACAATCTTTCGCAAGCTTAGCAAGTTTCTTGACATGTTCATCAACTCCATCTTTTTTAACTTTATCATCAAGAACTTGAATCAAGCAGCCCCTTTCTAGAGACGAAACAAAAAACATCGCCAAACCCAGATCACTTTCAGTCCCATCCTGTGAATAGACCTTTCTACCCGTAAGAAGCTCCACAAGAACCATTCCGAAACTATAAACATCACTCTTCTCGGTCAAGATTCCTGAACGGAAGTACTCAGGATCTATGTATCCAAGTGTTCCATGAACCAATGTTTGTAAGTGTGTCTCGTCAACACGAATAAACCTTGAGATGCCGAAATCAGACACTTTAGCAGTGTAGTCATCGGTCAAAAGTATGTTTGATGTTTTAATATCTCTATGAACGATTTGTGCCGTGGAGTGTATAAAAGAAAGGGCTTTCGCAGTTTGTGTGGCTATGCTTAGACGTTTTTCAAACGTTAATGATGAGATGAAGTTTTGTTCGTGTAAGTGTTGGAAGACGGTTTTGTTGGTTATGAACTCGTAAACTAAGAGGGGTGTTTGTGTCTCTAGACAACATCCCAAGAGTTTGACGACATTTGGGTGGCTAATTTCTGATAAAATGATCACCTCATTTATAAACTGCTCGATTTGGTTTGCATCAATTGACTTGGACTTCTTTATGGCGACCATTGTTTCATCTGGTAGTGTACCTTTATATACTGTACCGTAGCCTCCTTGACCGACAACGTTGGATTTGTGAAAGTTGTTGGTTGCCTTTTCAAGAACTCGTGCTGAGAAGATCTTGGCTATATGAGAAGATTGTTTTGATTCAAAGAGTAGTTTCTGAAGAATCAAACCACCGTTTTTCTTGAAGAACATCTCCCTGCTCTTCATGATTTGTCGTTGTCTGAGTCCCCAGTATAGTATAAGTGTCAGCATACCGCATGTTCCAATGCCCATGCTGACGCCTGTTAATCGGTAGAAATCAGTAACTAGACAATGCACATGACTTGATCACCACAATGAAGCAACCACTTAATTTGGCCATAGTTTATGACAGATTTTATAAGTAGTGTACTGCGAAAACGAGTTTCATATCCTTACCAGCAAAAATTGTCCCTCCTGAATATTTGCAGCCCTTGCCACTCTTTCTACCATCACCTCGCTGCCCCCAAAGGCAAGAACACTCGTAGCTTCCTTTCGTGTTAGTACAACCATACACACAATCGCTTAGATCAGGCGTCTCACACTCGTTAATATCTGCAAAACATAACAAACACTTCTCAACTATATATAAAGATTCCGTTAATGGTATTCAACAAACATATGTACAATGTTATGATTACCTTGGCAACCATTTCTGATATATGGGTTTCCATGATACCCTTTAGCACATTGACAATGATAGCCGTAGTAAGTTTGAAAGAATCCAATAAAAAGATCAATACAGACGGTATTCTCTCCACAAACATAATTCTCACCATCTTTTCTAGCTTCTTCACAGCTTGTGTTCCCGACTGACCATTCAAAAACTACAGGAAAAGTCCGGTTTTGCAAATTATCAAAATCCGTTATTTGAAACGTGTAATGACCTTTCTTAACAAGAAACCCGTACGTGCAGTTATTGAAACTCCATGTCCCAACAGTCCCATTTGTGTTTCTTTGTGTATGGATCCGAAAACTTGTTACTTCGTAAGGAACGGGAACTTGACTACAACCCATGCCTGAACATAAACCATCTCTTAATATATTACAACCCGTCATTGATAAGCAACCAGTTATGTAGTCCTCACCATACCGACTCTTCATGTTGGCTCGAGCGTCACACCCAACAGTGGTCAAGAAGTTCTCTGAGCTCGAGACAGGGAACCTTGACAACCATACTTTTGGTTCACTAAATTTTTTAGCTTTTTTGGGGTACGTAACAGTGTTGAGCCACTGGTAACGAGCCATGCATACGACCATCAAGTGATATGTCTAACAATTTGAAGCTCGTGTTGAACACTTGTAGTTTTGAACACTTAACATGATACAATTCACTCAAGTAACAACCTTTTTTCGTCCCAAAAGGATAAGGAATCGTCACATTCCTACATTGATGCGGGCAGCCAGGCAGGGACTGAGATGATATCTTTCGTGACAGAATCACGAACGATATCATCAAATTTAGAAAGAGTGTAAGCAAAATCTTCATTGCTTAAGAAACTCAATCAATGTCTTTTTTTTTTTTTTTTTTTTTTTTTTTTTTTTCAAAACGTGGTAAAAACAATGGTAATAAATTTGTGTTATATGTGACTAGACATGTGTTGTGTAGTTGTGTTTGCATTTTTATAGACATAACTTTGGTCGTATCGAACCTTGTAGGGTCTTGTTTTGTGATAACAACATAAGTTTAGCTAGTTTTCTCACTGTTTTTATGCTCTTAGCTGAGATTCCTTCACTCTGCAGTTAAGCTACATAATTTAGGTACTTTGTTAACTAAAAATGTACTAACTTATGTAGCGGAATTGTCTAACAAAAGTTTTACAACTACAAATTAAAGACATTTTCTACTCCAACCTTTTTAACAAATCTACCTTTCGCATGAACATGAAACTTACATTGTGTTCTCGAGTTTTTGAATAAAGAAAAGAAAGTGAAATGAGAAAAGAAAAGTAAAGAAAAAGAAAAGTAAATAGTTTCGTTCTTGAGTTGAAAAATAAGAGGAGAAAAATCTACTACCTATATAAAGCAAGAGTATTATCAGTAGTTCTGATTTATGTTTTCTAATGCATTAGGCAATATTTTTCTTTCAACAACTTATATTAGGAGTTAGCTACTGTCATTCAATGGTATAAACTCTATCCATCCAATCTTGCTTTATTTTTCATATATGTTAATACAAATAAGCTGTAAAAACGTTTATTTATATTTTACGATCTTCTAATGTTTTGTCGATAACAAACGTAAAATCATTTTAACGAAACAAATAAAATACGTAAATAGTTTGAGCCAATAGTTTTCTAACACACTTACGTTTTCACATAAAACACTAAAACAAGTATAAGTGTTTTTATGACTTAGTAATATATGTACAACAACTAGTGTTTACATATTTGGGCAAATATATATACATAACTAGTATGTATTATAAATGGGTAAAAACTACAACCTATGGAACATATCTATAACCTATGGTATTGACCCATACTCATTTGACTAGGTGCATTGCACTCTTAAGATACGTAGTACATTGTATCTAGTAAAAGACCCATGGATCAACCCATAACCCATGACCCATGACCCATAACCAAAATACCCACACGGATCCTTAGCTTTACGTTAGACGGATCCCTTGTGGGAGGGATCCGTGGGATCCGGGGAACAGTAGGCATTTTCTCTCTATAAATAGTGAGCCATTTCTTCATTGTTTCTTACCCCTTTCTCACATACTTTCTCCTTGAGTTTAAAACTCTCTAACCCCATATCCAAGTGATCTATGTTTTTAGTTTTGTTTTTGTGTGATCCTCTAGGTTCCTCTTAAAGGCGAGATCACCACCTTTGAAGTCAAGCAAGCTCAAGTCCATGAGTTGCTATGCTTCCTCATCATCAAGACTACTGAAGTCCTCTTGTTGATGGTTCTTTTCTTTCTTCTAAGAAGTGTAGTGTTGAAGACATTAGTGAAAGATGTCTCAAGTGTCAAGACGAAGACATTAGTGAAAGGTGTCGATCGTCCGTATTGTAGGCATTAGTGAAGGGTGCCTAGAAGTCAAGTCACAAGACATTAGTGAAGGGTGTCTTGAAGATCTAGTTAAAGGCATTAGTAAAAGGTGCCTAAGATGTACATTCGATATGGTGTGTTTCGATGTACAAGATAGATTAGTATTGGGTCAAAGGATATTGTTATCCTTGTTGACATTATAAGGAGTAGATCTCCTTTGGGGTTAGTTAATTGGTGTAGTGTTGGGTAGTAGTTCCTCCATTGTAATGGAACTCGGTACTTAGCCTAGTACCGGATAAAGGGTAGGCGACGTTGTGGTAGGTGTAGTTCACCTTGGTGTGAAAGAACTCGGTGGTTAGCCTAGTACCGGAAAAAGAGTAGGCAACATTGTGAAGGTTTCTCCACCATAAGGAGTAGGTGTTGTGTAGTGATTACGAACTCTCGAGTAGGTGACTCGGGGAGTGGAGTAGGGCAATGAAAGTGTCATTGTAGCCGAACCACTATAAATACTCGCGTTTTGGTTTTGTGCTTCTTACTCTTATCTTTTCATCACATATTTATACTTCTATATGTTTGTTTATCAACATCCAACACACAACACACATCCAAATAGATTGACATAAGTCGATCTAAATAGTTTAAAGCGAGTTTTAATTGGCAAAACTATTCAACCCCCCCTTCTAGTTTTCCATAATTGGCATCAGAGCTTCGTTACCAAGTTTCTTGAAGTATATTGTACTTTAAAAACTTGATACGATCCATGGTTAATTGAAAACTACAAAGAAGGTTTTTCATAAAAACAAACACCATGTCTTTTTAAACTCTTTGTTTGGATGTTGATTAGATGACAACATTTTTCTTATTATTTATTTTTTCATTTAATTGCACTAATCCTCTTTGTCATGTTGATTAGTCAAAGCTCATACCTACCAAGCCATAGGAATCGCTTGGTAACAAGAATACCTTCCCTAAGAAGGTATCTTAAACACAAAGGAGCCGGAATTGTCTACTGACATTTGTTGTGTCATTTGTAAAGACATTCCTAAGTGCACTAGAGTTATGACTTTCTACTTATCTCTAAATGACATTAGCTTGATGATTAAGTTTGCTCACATAGGTATTTATATGATTATCTTTTGTGCATATACATGTATTTTATGTAGCTTCATTAGGAAGCCTTTTCTCACATACGTGTTACCTTTTCATCTAAAGTCGTGGTATATAAAACTTGTGTTACCTTCTCACATACGTGTTACCTTTTCATCTAAAGTCGTGCAATTCAGTCTGCTGTTCTGCATTCTCAACCAAAGTCAGTGATAACGCTACACGCGTCGTTCGGGGTCAAAGGAACTTCCTTTTCTTCGAGCAAATTTTATAACACCCTAGGCAGTGAACCTAATCGTTGTAGTGTAGTAATTAGGGTAAGCCACGGGTATTGATATCGTTCTCTAGGGGAATAGGAATGCTAGTAGGGAGTTACTACGCTAAGGTTAAGGTTGAGGAAGATTATTTTTTTTATCTTTTTATATTTTATGAAAAATGGAAAGGTACGAATCTCGGATATTGAATTTGGGGGGTTGGTATTTCTACCGATTACTCTACTATTATCTAATTATCTAAACTAAGGTTGTGGGAGTCTATGTCTAATTAATGTGTGCTCGTATGATAGTTTAAAGATGTGTTTACTTAGTTTGTATTACTCCTTAATTATCTCCTATTGATGGTTGAGTGTCACGTCTTATCCCTAGTTGCGTTGTGTGTCTAAAGTTGTAGGGTATGCGTTTCTCCCTAACTCTTCGAACTTACCAAAGGGTCTTGTCTACAAACCCACTAGAGATTATAAACTCCTACTCTAAGGCGCTCTTTGGATGGTTTAGCCTACAATTACTCAGGTAATTATACTCTAAGGTTCACAAAGATGAATCAAGCATTAAGTACACAACGAATGACCTATCGCATTACTAGATCATTAATCAACTAAGATAAGAAACAACCAATCAATATTTAATAATTAAGTTTCATACTTCCTAAGCAAACACACAAATAAATTAGCCGGACATGGAGAACATGCAAGCATACACACAAATAATCAAAGACATAATTGAATTAATGAAGTAAAGACTTATCTTGATGTAAGATAGGGTTTAAAACCCTAAAATACTGTACAAGACACCTTAGGTTCGGTTTTAGGTTTTTACTCCAAAGACTCTCCACACAAAGACTGAAAAATTCGGATTCTATATATAAGATTACAATTGCGACGGCGTCACCTTATGTTTAGTGACGCCGTCGTGTCGCCGCCATTAGGGTTTCGTCTTGGCCACGTTAACCTTGCGACGGCGTCACCTTATGTCCGTGACGCCGTCCTCTTCAGCTTCTGACGTCGTCTGGATTGCATCTAGGCCGTCTGAGCAGCGACGGCCTACTCTTTCACAACTAGACGCCGTCTCTTGAAAATACGAGTTTTGGGTTATGGCCCGTCACAATAATTTTGGGACGGCGTCGCCAATAGCACCTGACGCCGCCGCCTTCTACTTTCAGCAACTGTGAGTGTCTCGATTTCGACTTTGGCCATTTTCTTCATATATTCGCGCCTTTTCGTCCAAATAAGTGCCATTCCAGCATTTTGCCTTCACGAGACCTAAAAAGTGAAAAGGAACGATATTAAGCAATAACGGATACAAAAGTGATCAAATAAGGACTTAAACGACCCCTCAAAATGGTACCTTTTAAAACCTTATCAAATATCCCTACACTTGTTATTTGCTTGTCCTCAAGCAAATGTGCTTTTAGCCAATTAATTTATAAGTTAGGGGTCATGAAGCATTAATTCAAAACGGTCCACAACACATATAAGCCCCGCAAAAGTCATAACAAGCACGGAAATTACATACTAGAACCTCACATGGGGTGTTTGGATACTCACATCTCTCTCGGGTGTATATATGAAATATAACAATATAGGAAATGGAAGATAAACACTCATTAACCGGTCCTAGTACATAGATTACCATAGGCTTGAGAATAGATCAAACCTCCATCGCTTTGGCGTAAGCACCTAGGAAAGACTATCAAAGAGGTCTTTAAAGGGTTGTAACGTTAGGCTTACGGTAGGGAAATAAGGGTTTGGTGGGATAGGCTATTTAGTGGTGGTAAGTCAAAAATCTCTATGTTAAATGCATATGAAGAATGGCGTTGCTAAGCCAAGCCTCGACACTCTAAACTCTAGATAACTGAAATAAACAAACATAAATTTAAAGGATTGATGTAGGATGGTAGCCCGTATGTTTTTTTTTTTTTTTTTTTTTATCACTCTATTTTTTTTCTTTTTTTTTTTCTATTTTTTCGATTTTTTTTTTTTTTTTTTTTTTTCCATACACTTTTACTCTACCATCCTCTATGATAACATCAAAATACTAGGGATTTACAGGCATATCCCTACACTTGAGTTTTTATTACTCTAACACTAATTTGACCCGAATTGAAAAGATCAAAACACTTGGGGTACATTATTACGCAAACAAAGGGAATTTGAATTTAACGTTCCCTTCCCGTCATTTCATAAACTTTAACTTTTCCCATGAATTCCAATCATCCCAAAACTGTATACAAAGGATATGACTCGACTTAGCAACTTATGCAAGCAACTAGATAATTGAACTAAGGGTTTAGGGTGATAACAAACATTTGCACTAAAAGTGAGTGCATAAGGGGTAGGCTAAGGCAATTTGGGTGTATATTTGGGGGTGGGGTGTAAACAATGCTCTTCATTGATATTCCGGAAAAACCGAAACATCACGAGAACCGCGAAAAGGATAGGCTCTGAGGGGTTAACTAGGGGTATCGTGTACTAAAGATGAGTACAACGCAAAGGGTGTGGGGGAATTACTCAACCGATATGGAAGAAGTAATTATATTACAGGTATCAAACAAGGGTTATCCTAATGCCTCTTATCATTTAGTTATTCCTAACTACACAAGTGTAGCCTCACTTGCGATCTCGGAATGCATCACAAAACAAGTTCTAGAATCTAATATACTACCGGTTCACACTCTAAGCATTGAAGATGAATGCTTCTAATTCCTACTAATCTAAGGGCGATCCTCACATTTTGGTGGAATTTGGGTGGTAAAGGGTTTTGTGCTAGTCATATAACTTCCTATCCGTGAGACGCTTTTGTTAAGACTAATGGCCCACTCCTATATGTCATAAAAAAATTTAAATTTGGTGCCAAAATTACCCTAACCGACATTTTCTCATGGTTTATTACACAATCACAATTGGACAAAGCAAATAATCAAGGATAAGCATAGTTTCAAAGTTCCCGTTTTATTTTCCCTCCCTACACTTAAACTGAACATTGTCCCCAATGTTCCCCGAAAGTATCAAAGTTATGATAAAAGAAGGTAATAAAAAACGAAAGAAACTAGTACTCCCCTGATTAGCTCGGTAGGATCCGTGTAAAGTGGTGGTTAAATCCTTTTCAAGAAGAATTATTGCGTGAAAAGCTCCTTCCAATCTTATGTAACTTCTTCTTGACAAAATAAACCTGCACACTTGAAGAAAACAAACGAAACCTTCGCGTAAAATCGGCGGTAATAATATATATAAGACTCGATTTAAACTAGGATATAATGCTTGTGGAATGGATGTTTACAGAATTTCTAAGAAAATTAAGACCTGGAAAATTCCAAAAATTTATAAGTAGCTCAGAAAACGAGAAAAAAAAAAGTAATCTGATGTTTTTACTCCTTCCTGACAAAAACTGGTCTGCGATTTTCTGGAAAAAATTCTGGAAAATTTACATCTTTAGAATCTAGAAAAATTTCTGCAAAAACATCCATTATGACTCGATACAAGCATTTGACTCGAACAAACAAACATAAATATCTTTTAGTTAATTGTTATTCTCATGTTTACGTTTCTTTTGAAAACGTGTGTAATCCTCCCTACACTTATCCCTTATGTAAAATACCTTTATATGCAATTAAGACGAGGTTAAAAACAAAATAAAGCATTTTTACAAATTTAAACATGAGAATAAACAATCATTAAAAGATATACGACACACAAATGAAAATGAAAAACAAATACACATGGGTTGCCTCCCAAGAAGCGCTTGTTTTTGTTCGAGTCACGAGCCTGACTCTACCCTTATTTAACAAATAAAGGGGAAGTTTTCCCTACACTTAAGTTTAAGTGCGGGTGATAGTAGCGATACACACCCTTAGGGTGGAAATATGCCACGTGAGGAGAGGGTGATGGGTGATTTATATGCTCAAAGGAGTGTGCTCTATTCATTATAACCTTACCTAAGTCTATTGGTGTAGCGGGTGAATCAAATCTTTCTCCTAAAAATGGATCATTTTCTATCAACTTCAAAAGATTCCTAGTTAAGGATCCATCTTGACCTAATAAACCCGGTTTAAACCCATAGTGTTTCTTGTTATCAACCATGAATGGGTGATGTAAGTGTGTAAGGTCATGGGTTACTCCTATATTAGCTTCTACTCTACATGGCCTAGAATCTACCACCTTTATCAAGCAACTACTCGGACTATCTATTTTGATGGGTGGATTGGGGCCTAATTCAATTCCAAGATTCACATCTAAAGATGGAAAATTGGGTAAGGTTTTTGGTTGAGGCTCCGGTTCAACAAAATTAGGAACTTTCCTAGGACTAAGAGAGAGGTCATGACAACAAGCATCTAAACCTATATTCCCTAGTGGCGTTTGGTCCAAAGGTTCTACAATCGGGGTTCCTATAGTCTCTTCTACTTCTTCCGGGTAAGTTATAGGCGATGTGTGTTCCTCAAGTGATGGTAGGACTTGTGGGTTATCCGATGGGATTGGATTTTCTACTCTATCCTCCATCTTATCAAGATCACCTATGTATTCATTTTGTACTGTGGTAGCGCCTAACCATGACACTAGTACAAAAACGGGATTTGGTCACGCATGGTCGAAATGGAACAGCCACACATTCGCATATTTGTGTGGCTGAAGGTACGAAAATTGACAACATGTACTAATTAGTCACACATGAAAATTTTAATTGTGTGACCATTAGAACTGTATCACCACACAATTGAACGTTGTGTGGCTAAAGGTATCTGGTGATTTTGTTTCAGATCATTTAGCCACATATGAATTTGGAACGCGTGACAAATACAAGTAACCTTGATGCGTTAGTCACATGAAGTAATTTTTTGTGTGTCTAAATCATAGAGTCAAGTTTTGTCACACATTCAGATCATTTAGCCACATATGAATTTGGAACGCGTGACAAATACAAGTAACCTTGATGCGTTAGTCACATGAAGTAATTTTTTGTGTGTCTAAATCATAGAGTCAAGTTTTGTCACACATTATTTAAGGGTGACTGATATGTTTTGCCAACTCTTTAGCCACATCTGAAATTGGAACAAGTGACAAATGAAAAGTAAGGTTGAAGCATTAGTCACGATATACATATAAACAGTGACAAATATATGTCACACACTTGAACACTGTGACCAAAAGCCATATATGGTCACACTAAATGTTTTGTCACACATTCGTTAAGTGTAGCCAAAATCCAGTACATATGTTCACGTAAGTTAAAATGTGTGTTTAAAGTTTAGTTTGTGTTAGCTTGCCGAAAGCTAATCTATAAAGTCACATTTGCTACTAACACCGTGACCAAATGCCATATATGGTCACACTAAACGTTTTGTCACACATATTATTCAAGTGTAGCCAAAATCCAGTACATATGGTCACGTAACTTAATATGTGGCCATTGGATGATGAATAGTCACTCAAAATACACGTTTCCTCACTTTAAACACCATATGGTCACACTTATTAACACTTTTAGCCACTTTATGGTTAATTGTATGTGACTAAATACCCAAAACAGACATGCTTTGTGTGACTAAATGTTAGAAAAGGCCACACAAACATAAAATTCATTTGGCCATTGGATGATCAATAGTCACACAAAAAAATATTATGTTTTCATAAACAGAACTAACTAGGAATACTAAACAGACTTAACTTAGGTTTGGCAGACTTAACTTTTTATTGGCAGCCTTAACCACTAAAACTAACCTACCAGACTTAACTTTGTACTGGCAGCCTTAGCCACTAAACTTTTCTGCTTATAAGCAGACCACAACACAAAATAATTCTTTTTTGGTGCTAAGGTGAACTTTTATTAATTAAGGAAACACTATATGGTCACAATTATGTGAACTTTTAGCCACTTTATGATTAATTGTATGTGACTAAATACGCAAAACAAACATGCTTTGTGTGACTAAATGTTAGAAAAGGTCACACAAACATAAAGTTCATGTGACCATTGGATGATCAATAGTCACACAAAATACATATTTCTTCACTTTAAACATCATATGGTCACACTTATTAACACTTTTGGCCACTTCATGCTTAATTGAATGTGACTAAATACCCAAAAGAAACATGCTTTGTGTGACTAAATGTTAGAAAAGGCCACACAAACATAAAATTCATGTGGCCTATTCCGAAGCGACCAAGGTTCCTCGACGTCGTAGACCAAGTTTCCTAGGCCGACGTAAACGTGCCCCGACGGTTCCTAGGCCGATGTAGAACGACGGAGCCTATTCCGAAACGACCAAGGTTCCTCGACATCGTAGACCGAGTTTCCTAGGCCGACGTAAACGTGCCCCGACGGTTCCTAGGCCGACGTAGAACGACGGAGCCTATTCCAAAACGACTAGGTTCCTCGACGTCGTAGACCAAGTTTCCTAGGCCGACATAAACATGCCCCGACGGTTCCTAGGCCGACGTAGAATGACGGAGCCTATTTCGAAACGACTAAGGTTCCTCGACGTCGTTGACCGAGTTTGCTAGGCCGACGTAAACCTGCCCCGACGGTTTATCATTAACCTTGATATTAGTCACATTGAGTGTTTGTGTGACTAAATTCAAGATGTTATGTATGGTCACATGAAGTATTTATTTAGGTGTCTAAATCATAGAGTCATATCTTGTCACACATTATTTAAGTTAGTCACAATTCGATACATATCACAAATGTGTGACTAAATTATGTTACGAGTAATAAAAAACAGCAAGAAAATAAAAAAGGATTTTACACCCCAGCGAGAATCGAACCTGCGACCTCCCCTACGAAAGTCAAGTGATTCACCATCTTGCCAGGGTAACATATTCATTAATGTAATGCATTTTCTTTTTAATATAGAAGTTTAAGCTTCATTTTTTTTGGCTAGTAGCTTAAAGAGTGCTTATAGAAGCTGCTTATTAAACCGTGACTTTTTCTCCCTATGCTTATTTTCAATTTGTTTCACTTTTAAAATTTCGAATCTAGCAAAACTAAATAAGTTGTAGCTTACTTGGTTTAAAGGGTAAAATATCATACCGGTTTAAACCGTTTTCGTTCATTTTTCTTTCTTGATTTCGACCATTTTTATACGTCTGGGACCGTTTTTGTCTATTGTCTAACGTTTTCCTAAAAAAATGGTATGAAGGCGTACAAAATGTATGAAAGCGAACACAACGTAGCAAAACAAAGAAAAAAAAGAGAAGGACGTATGAAAACGAAAAATTCGTACAAAATATACGAAAACGTAATAAACGTTTCATAACGTTTTAATACGGAGGAAAACGTTAACATTGCAAAAAGCAGGGGAAAACTGGTAAGTTAACTAAAACTGGCTAGAGTGATCAAAAGCTGGCTAAAACTGTTAAAAGCTGCCTAAATCTGGCAAAATCTGGCTGATGCTGGAAAAGCTGGCTAAAGTAGGTAAAAACTTGCAAAACCCTTAAAAGAGAGCAAAAGTATACAAAAGTTCGGAACAAATTGCAAAAGGAGGCATAATTTTGCAATACTTTGCAAATAATGCAAAAGCATATAAAACATGCTTAAAAAGCAAAAGTATGCAGGAAGAGAAAAAAAAGAAACAAAACGATGCAACACAAGCGAAAGTATGTAAAACATGCGGAAGTATGGTAAAAAAATCCTTTTGCAATCTGTTATCTGTTTTTGCCAGGGTCTGCATATTTTCACTTTGTTTAACTTTTATTCGTATCCCTCTTTTTCAGTGCCAAATTATTCGTCGAAGATATTCGTGAGAAATTCGATGATCGGTTTTTTTTACTTCGAATTTGAAGATATAATTTTTCTTTTACGTAATGTAATTACTTATACAATGGGACCGTTCTACCACTTAGTGAACTGAAAGCATCCCCTCCAGCGTCCAA
>BPTQ01000008.1:358016804-358063202 GCA_019973895.1 Chrysanthemum seticuspe | reverse complement strand
GGTCATGCATTGGTTCCATTACACTATAAGCCACTACAACCTAATGCACATGACCCATGACCCATGTCAATTACCCATTGTCGATCACCGGTCATGTATTGGTCGATAATATGACACTATAAGCCACTACCACCCAATGCACATGACCCATTACCCATGTTAATTACTCATTGTCAACAGTCATGGATGTGTCGTAACATGACACACTAAGCAACTATAACCCGATGCATATGACCCATATGATGTCAAATACCCATTAATGAATGTGACTAGTGATAACCTAATGAACATGACCCATGTGAATTAGCCATTATCACCGGTCATGCATGGGTTGCACCAGCTTGGTAGTTGTATAGTTATAATGTGAAGGTTATATGAATTGTATTTGAAGTTATTAAAGGCGGTCATGCATGGGTTGCACCGGCTTGGCAGGTGTATACCGTTTGTCACAGACACTAAGAAGCAAGTATCCAGGGACCTCTCGATCATGTTATCTGGGATCGAGAAAGTTTGAACTCGCCTCGATCTTGACTCGAAAAGCTCGATTTATTTCTAAAGATGTGTTTTCTTACACAAATTAAAATTGAAATATAACCTAAGAATTGAATTTGGTTCGACTTCAGCTCGATAAGCTCGATACATTCATAAATAAGTATTTACACTTAGTACACTTACATACAAAATATATATAAAACATATGCTATATCACTTACAAGCTTGAAAACTCAACAATAACTCGAGTCGAACTTATATAAGGTTGAGCTCAACTCATTAAACATTTCGATTTCATTTTTCCTTTATAATTTGTATGTAAACACCAAAAGTATATAAATTTTTAAATGATATAAACCCGAACCTGAGTTGACCCGGCCCGAATTGACCCGTCTCGAGTTCTAAACAAATGTGTATCTAAATTAGGGGTGAGCAATCTCGACCGACACCCGACTCCCGTCCCGATCCCGACACCCGACTCCCTTCCCGATACCGATCCGACTGTAATCAGGTCGGTAGTCGGGACGGTCCCAAGAAAAAGCAACCAAAATCAATATTCGGGACAATTCGGGACCATTATCCAGATTCGGGACGATTCGGGGCCATTATCTGGTCGGGAGTCGATTTGGATTTTTCCCCATTGTCGGTATCGGGATTAGTCGGGACGGGTCGAGACGAGTCGGGACCCGTCCCGATGCTCACACCTAATCGTTCTAAATTATGTTTATGGCCACATTATAACAGTTATGTGACCAATACATTCAATTCCCCAAAATTTCATGAAACCCGCCTAAAATTTCCCCAAAATTTTCATAGTCCCTCCAATTCCCATTGCCCCTAAAATTCAGCCAGTTACCACTCTTATCCTTTTGACCTTTTCTATCTTTTTTCTCATTCTCTCTAATGTCTCCACTCCATTGCCAATCACAAACCATTCAACTATTTGTGATTTGTATTCTCCTCATCCTCTCAAGTCAACAACCACCACTAGCCCGAATCCCAATTTCAAGTCCATTGATCAACAAATCTGGTATTTTTATATGTTATATCTTCAATTCTGCAACCAATTTGAGGCGTTCATTGGTCAATTTCATGTTTTGGTGATTTTCAAATTTAGGGTTTTTGTGGACCCAAGTGTATATAACCTTGTAACATCAGATCTACTACAATTGATGCTTATTACATGTCGATTTTATGGATTAAACTCTCATTGCATGTTTAATTAGTAGTATTACATGTTTTTGTTACAAGATTT
Organism: Chrysanthemum seticuspe; assembly: GCA_019973895.1. Classification (NCBI taxonomy): domain Eukaryota; kingdom Viridiplantae; phylum Streptophyta; class Magnoliopsida; order Asterales; family Asteraceae; genus Chrysanthemum; species Chrysanthemum seticuspe. The sequence continues at coordinate 358,061,455 of BPTQ01000008.1, read as the reverse complement.
GTGATAACTTGTTTGGTTAAGGTTCAAAAGTTAAAAATTTGCTTGTAACCTCAAGGGAAAATGATGAAACTGAATTTGGGGATGTTCGAGTCACTTAAGGGTTGTTTCATATGTTTGTTTATGGTTGTGATTGGTCACAAGGTTGATGACTCTTGCTAGTATTATTCTCTGAATTTGGGGCTGTAGTGACATAGTGAGAATTAACAACCTTAGTACTTGTTTGTTCATGGTTGTTTTAGTCACTTAAGTTCAAGTTGCATCTCTTGAACATATAGAATAAATGATAAAGTAATAAGTAGACGAATACATATGATGCACAATCTACTCCTGGTTACTAACTATTTGTTTCATTTCTGTTGTAGCCAACATGTGCACTTTGGAGAAGAGAAGTACTATTGACTCATAAAAAGGTCCCTTCGTATGTATGGGTAGCTATAGCTATCTGTGGTAGTAGTATCTATACTAAAAGAAGAGTATTTGTATCAAATATAGCCAAACGATATTTCTACTCCTACCTCTTCATCGACATTTTATCTATTCTTACGATTCCAAAGGTATTGTAGTAAATAGAAGAGTAGACATGAGTATTTTTTTCACTAAGTTACGCAAATCCATGATTTACTATATAACTTTCTTGTGTGCCCATTCTTGTAAGATCTGATTGTTTTGGTCCTACATGTTTTCAGTATGAATTTGTTATTTTGGCCAACTGAATTCAACATTTACTTAAATTATCCAGGTGGTACTTTTGTTCATCATACCAATGAGTAAGAGACCCGCTTCGTTGATTACAAAGGAATTTCCCAAGTATGTGATGCTTGCACAATAAATCCCACGTTTGGCGCGGATTATTCCACTCCATAGAGAAGTCATGTAAGTACAACAATCGTGTTCCGAAATGATTTCTATAACTTAAACTGTCGAGTACTTATGTCCATGTGTATAAAATGTTTTGCTGGTTCCAGTTGGCTCTTTGTGTGCACATAATCAATCTTTTTTTGCAAAAAGAAAAGAATATATAGTCCAATGAGAAGTATATAGTCCAATGAGAAGTCACTGTTATAGTAGAATGATAGGTTGTGATGAAAGTTGGTGGATTTGAATACCATTGCAAGTTGAATATCATTGCATCGTGAGTACCGCTTCTGTTCTTCCTCTCAAATGCTTTTTCGTTTCTGCTACTATGGATACTGATATAGTCATTCCTGTTGTTTTTTCAGTTATGCTCAACCGGGATGCCACACATTCTTTGGTGCCACATGCCAACAACAGCCGCAGGGGCATGATTATGCAGGTTGGAAAGTTACCGTAGAAAACAATGAAAATCAAACAAATGTATAGTATGTCACTGACTCAATTCTCAGTACTGAACGTCAAATTGCTTAGCCTACTGAATGCGTAATCAAATTTGTGTCCTGCTGATTTGTATATCATTATTTCAGATTTCTCATTGCATATGTGGTCATTTTGGGTGATGAATGAGATCAAAGAGGAAGATAGTGAGTTAAATAAACACATGTATGCAATTGCTCGCACTAGCAGCTCCACCACTGTTTACACAAATTAATTTTGGTAGTGTTAGTGTTTTGTCTACTGCGTCAAATTTCCTTTGACACAAGTGCAGTGACTGCATGATTTTTTGGTTCGTGTGTTTCTCATATTTTGAGCGTCTTAGATTTTTTTGATAACTTACTATTTTTGTTTGATGTTTAACAGGGATTAAGCAATGACTCAACCAACCATCAGTTATTTTGGCAACTGCTACCTATGATCACGCCATTAGGTTCTGGAAAGCTAAATTTGGACGGTGTTATCGAACCATTCAGTACCCAGAATCTGTAAGATCCTAAGTCGTAGATACTTTTTTCCAGTTAATAGATTTGCATAAAAATAACTGATGCACATTTTGTGTGCGATTACCTATGGGTTGTACTTGCAGCCATGGTGGGCACTAGGTACTTCTTCAATACTTGTAGTTATGAACCTCATATGTCAAAGGTCTGATCTTCATTTGCAGATTTGTTACACTAAGATGAGAGACAAAAGACATGTTTTCATATACGGCCTACTGTGAAGATACAATGTGTAAGCCCACAATTTTTAGCAAATGTAGCTTTTGTTATAAAATTAGTAGCTAGAGCATCTTTCTTATGTAGTTTTGAATTGATTGTTGTTTGTTTAGGTTGTGCCCGTTTCGAATCTCATTTGTCGGTGTGACGACAGATTCCTAAAAAGTTTAAATGCAAACCTCCTAACATATCAAGACATTGTCGTTTCATTTCCTGGTCTAAAATAATTTTTAAGGATAGATGACAATGGCTCAGCTAAACCGAACAGGTTGGTGCTCCTTCATTACTCCAGATACCTGGTAGTTTGTTTCATATACGATAGTGACCATCCAAATTATATATCTTTACATGATATCATCATAAGTTATTGAAGGTGTTCGAGGTGAATTGTCAAACATGGTTGCAGTTTTTCATCCTTGATACTAGTCATTTCAGTTTCAACATCCTTGTTCTTATACTTTCTATATTTGCTTGTCAGATACTGTATCTATGGATCTTCTCTGCTTGTAGCTATGGATGAAAGTACACAAGTCTCTTCTGGTAATCTAGACAAGGAACAAGCTGATAGATCACAAGCGGCAGTAAATAGAGAATTATGGTAGTTTTGAGAATTTGATTATGTACATTGCAATAATATATTTGGTTCAGTTATATACATTCGAGTTTTATTCAATTTGAAATTTCTTTTGGTTTTTAATTTTGTTATATATATATATACTCATTCCAGCAGCACTAACATAGTACTAGCAGCACTAACTTGCTCTAGCAGTACTAACTTATTACTAGCAGTATTAACTCTGCTCCAGCAGTACTAACTTAGTACTAGCATTAGTAACCCTGTGACTAAAAGATGCACTCACATAATATGGTCACGCTTATCATCATTATTGGTCACTCTTTGTTTATTTCGATGTGTGACTAAATATTACAAAATGCCACACAAACTAAAAATTCATGTGACCATTGCATGAAAAATAGTCACACAAAATACATATTTCTTCACTTTAAACAGCATATGGGCACACTTATTAACACTTTTTGCCACTTTTTTCTTAATTGTATGTGACTAAATACCAAAAAACAAACATGCTTTGTGTGACTAAATATTACAAAAGGCCACACAAAAACAAAATTGATGTGGACATTGGATGATCAATAGTCACACAAAACACACATTTCTTCACTTTAAACACCATATGGTCACACTTATTAACACTTTTGGCCACAATATGCTTAATTGTATGCGACTAAATACCCAAAAGAAACATGCTTTGTGTGACTAAATGTTAGAAAAGACCACACAAACATAAAATTCAAGTGGCCATTGGATGATCAATAGTCACACTAAACACACATTTCTTCACTGTAAACACCATATGGTCACACTTATTAACACTTTTGGCCACTTTATGATTAATTGTATGTGACTAAATACCCAAAACAAACATGCTTTGTGTGACTAAATGTTAGAAAAGGTCATACAAACATAAAATTCATGTGGCTATTGGATGATCAATAGTCACTCAAAATACACGTTTCTTTACTTTAAACACCATATGGTCACACTTATTAACACTTTTAGCCACTTTATGATTAATTGTATGTGACAAAATACCCAAAACAAACATTCTTTGTGTGACTAAATGTTAGAAAAGGCCACACAAACATAAAATTAATGTGGCCATTGAATGATCAATAGTCACTCAAAATACACGTTTCTTCACTTGAAACACTATATGGTCACACTTATTAACACTTTTGGCCACTTCATGATTAATTGTATGTGACTAAATACACAAAACAAACATGCTTTGTGTAACTAAATGTTACAAAAGGCCACACAAACATAAAATTCAAGTGGCCATTGGATGATCAATAGTCACACAAAAGACATATTTCTTCACCTTAAACACCATATGGTCACACTTATTAACACTTTTGGCCACTTTATGCTTAATTGTATGTGACTAAATACCCAAAAGAAACATGCTTTGCGTGACTATACAGTGTTTATGGTCACGAATACGGATTAATCCTACAAAATTTGTACCTAATTAGTCACACATGTTACGGTTTTGGTTACTCTTTTGCAATAGAGACTAAAAAAAAGTCAAACACGTGACCATAGAGTACCTATGGTCGCGGCACCTTTAGTCACACACGGCCGAAAAATCATGTGTGACTATATGTATATCGTCACACATATTCGATGTGGCCAAATCCACTTTTTGTTCTAGTGTGACATGCACCTTGGTACCTCAACTCTAATCATCTCCTTCTTAAACAACCTTTCCGACCGAAGTTTCCAAATTGAAAATAGGTCTAAAGATTCGTTTTTTGGGTCCCATGTTCCACTTCTAAATTGGGCGTGAATCTCAAAGGTTTCCCATGCATTTCGAACACCACGTCCCCAAATATCCCCATCCGCTACATAGTCAAGTCTCCTTTGGGTTTCGTGGGCGATACGAGTGTAAAAGAATTGTAGTGGAAACAGTAAATCAATACCATGATAAAGGACTTTTTGTAATAAATATTTAATTCGAGTCCACGCCTCAGGAAAGGATTCATCATGATATTGCTGGAACCTCAAGATCTCATTTTGGAGTGGAAAGGGTAGATTATGTAGTGGATTTTGATTGGGTGACAGTTTTGGCAGATTCGCGTTCTCCATAACGGCTAACGGAATAGTTAATGAAAATGGTTACGAACAAAGGTCACGAAGAAGGGGGATAGACTAAGAGAAAGCTAAAAATGAGAAAAAATTTACTTGATAGGAATCAAGCAAAGAACCTAAACGAGGTGGACTACTAACTAGCTATTCTATTCCCCGGCAGCGGCGCCAAAAACTTGATAACGCTACACGCATCGTTCGGGGTCAAAGGAACTTCCTTTTCTTTGAGCAAGTTTTATAACACCCTAGGCAGTGAACCTAATCATTGTAGTGTAGTAATTAGGGTAAGCCACGGGTATTGATATCGTTTTCTAGGGGAATAGGAATGCTAGTAGGGAGTTACTACGCTAAGGTTAAGGTTGAGGAAGATTATTTTTTTATCTTTTTATATTTTATGAAAAATGGAAAGGTACGAATCTCGGGTATTGAATTTGGGGGGTTGGTATTTCTACCGATTACTCTACTATTATCTAATTATCTAAACTAAGGTTGTGGGAGTCTATGTCTAATTAATGTGTGCTCGTATGATAGTTTAAAGATGTGTTTACTTAGTTTGTATTACTCCTTAATTATCTCCTATTGATGGTTGAGTGTCACGTCTTATCCCTAGTTGCGTTGTGTGTCTAAAGTTGTAGGGTATGCGTTTCTCCCTAACTCTTCGAACTTACCAAAGGGTCTTGTCTACAAACCCACTAGAGATTATAAACTCCTACTCTAAGGCGCTCTTTGGATGGTTTAGCCTACAATTACTCAGGTAATTATACTCTAAGGTTCACAAAGATGAATCAAGCATTAAGTACACAACGAATGACCTATCGCATTACTAGATCATTAATCAACTAAGATAAGAAACAACCAATCAATATTTAATAATTAAGTTTCATACTTCCTAAGCAAACACACAAATAAATTAGCCGGACATGGAGAACATGCAAGCATACACACAAATAATCAAAGACATAATTGAATTAATGAAGTAAAGACTTATCTTGATGTAAGATAGGGTTTAAAACCCTAAAATACTGTACAAGACACCTTAGGTTCGGTTTTAGGTTTTTACTCCAAAGACTCTCCACACAAAGACTGAAAAATTCGGATTCTATATATAAGATTACAATTGCGACGGCGTCACCTTATGTTTAGTGACGCCGTCGTGTCGCCGCCATTAGGGTTTCGTCTTGGCCACGTTAACCTTGCGACGGCATCACCTTATGTCCGTGACGCCGTCCTCTTCAGCTTCTGACGTCGTTTGGATTGCATATAGGCCGTCTGAGCAGCGACGGCCTACTCTTTCACAACTAGACGCCGTATCTTGAAAATACGAGTTTTGGGTTCTGGCTCGTCACAATAATTTTGGGACGGCGTCGCCAATAGCACCTGACGCCGTCGCCTTCTACTTTCAGCAACTGTGAGTGTCTCGATTTCGACTTTGGCCATTTTCTTCATATATTCGCGCCTTTTCGTCCAAATAAGTGCCATTCCAGCATTTTGCCTTCACGAGACCTAAAAAGTGAAAAGGAACGATATTAAGCAATAACGGATACAAAAGTGATCAAATAAGGACTTAAACGACCCCTCAAAATGGTACCTTTTAAAACCTTATCAGTCAGCAGTCGGAACACCAGCTTACATTGCACCCGAAGTTCTCTCAAGAAAAGGATACGATGGAAAGGTGCTGCCTTTTAGCTTTTAGTTACTTAGTAATGTCAGAAAATTTAGTGCACTTGTGGGATTAGTTCACACCTGGTAATAGGTCAGGAGGTATGGAGTGTACACCCATAAGGTCCCTGAACATCCTGACTCTATAGTGGTGAGATTCAGAAGTTAGTACTGGTAGTGCTAAGTTAGTACTGGTAGACAAGTTTCTACTAGTAGTGCTAAGTTAGTAATGGTAGGCTTGTTTCTACTGGTAGTTCTAAGTTAGTACTGGTAGGCTTGTTTTTACTGGTAGTGCTAAGTTAGTACTAGTAGGATTGTTTCTACTGGTAGTGCTAAGTTAGTACTGGTAGGCTTGTTTTTACAGGTAGTGCTAAGTTAGTACTGGTAGGCTTGTTTCTACTGGTAGTATTGGAATCAACTTGTAACATGCATTGACCTATTCAAGTGGCAGTTTCAACTGTATAATGACCATGTTTAATTGGTCATGTAACCACTATCAGCTATAATGGGGATAATTATGAGGCGATTAATGGGCCTATTAATCCTCATAATTCCATTTGACTAGCTAAGAGTAATTTCCTATAAATAGGATATCTGATCATGCATGATAGATATACAGAAATAAAAAACACTTGCAAGTAAAGGGTTATTGATTTGTGCCTAATTCAATAACATACATTTGGTCTTATCTCAAGTATATATTCGTGATACCCAGGCATTAGGGTCGCATAGTTTACTTTGGAAAGGGATAACGCGATTCCAAGTGATATCCGGTAACCTGTATTGGTATCTGTTTGCTATTGATTATCTTCACCCTGTTCTGGGCGTATTACCACCAACAATCAAAGTAAACTATTTTGTGATAATCAATGGCTTCTGCTGCTATGAAACACATGGCTTCAAACTTTTCCAAGCTGGACAAGTTTGAAGAGGTGGACTTTAGGAGATGGCAGAAGAAGATGCACTTCTTGCTGTCAAGCATGAGTATGGTCTATGTTCTGACCACACCTATTCCTGATGATGTGGATGATGCTACTGTGGAACAGATAAGGAGGAGGAGCAAATGGGAGAATGACAAACCAAAGAGTAGCAATGCTACTGGTGCATCTGTTGTCAATATGGTGGAGCATAACAACTCCACCAGGTACAATGACAACAAAGGCAAACGTAAACATCATGATAACACAAGGGCAAATCCTAATAAGAAGGCAACACCTACTTGTTGGAAATGTGGCAAAACTGGTCACATTAAAAGGGATTGCAAAGGTGTTAAGGTTGGTGGTAAAGCCAATGGATCAGGCACTAATGGTTCAGGGAGTGGTGGTTCTACCAACTCACTGAAAGGTCAGAATATGTTTAATAAGTCTTTTCAGATTTATTATGTTACATATGTATCTGAATCTTATTATGTGCAGGATGATGATGTTGTGTGGTGGGTTGACTCTAGATCAACTGTTCATGTGTGCAAAGATAGAAGTTGGTTCAAGACTTAAGAGTCACTGAATTATGGCTCTATTCTTCACATGGGAAATGAGTCAACAGCCTTGGTGCATGGTCGTGGTTGTGTAGATCTTAAGTTTAGTTCTGGAAAGATTGTAACTTTGTTTAATGTTATTCATGTTCCTGATATAAGGAAGAACTTGGTTTCAAGTAGTGTTTTGAATAATAATTGATATAAACAAGTTAGTGAATCTGATAAATTTGTTCTATCTAAGCATGGTGTGTTTATTGGTTTTGGATATTTGTGTAATCAAATGTTCAGGTTGAACATTGTTAATGTTTGTGATAATTCAGCCTTTGTGGCCACCTCTGACCTGACTGACTCTACCCTCTGGCATGCTAGACTTGGCCATGTACACTACAAAAGGATGCAAGATATGTCTAAGGATGGGTTAATCCCACCATTTGACATGGACACTGAAAAGTGTAAAACTTGCATGTTGACCAAAATTACCAAGAAACCTTTTCAGGGTGTTAATCGTGAAACTAAGCTCTTTGAGCTAATACACAGTGACATGTGTGATTTGCATGCCACTCCCTCTTTGGGGAATAAGAAGTACTTTGTGACATTTATTGATGATGCTTCTATGTTTTGTTATGTCTATCTGTTACATACTAAGGATGAAGCATTAGATAAATTCAAAGTGTTTAAAACTGAAGTTGAATTGCAACTTTGGTCCCTGATCAAAAGATTAAGGACTGATAGGGGAGGTGAGTACATGGATACTTTGTACTTTCAGTCTGTTTGTATAATCCATGAAACGACTGCTCCCTATACTCCTCAGCAAAATGGTATTTCTGAAAGGAAAAACATGGTACTGAAGGAGATGGTTAATTTCATGTTGTCCTATTCAGGACTGAGTCAAGGGTTCTGGGGTGAAGCTATGTTAACAGCTTCCTATCAATTAAATAGGGTTCCCAACAAAAGGAACAAGGTTACCCCTTATGAACTCTGGACTAAAAGGAAACCCAACCTGAACTATCTCAGGGTTTGAGGTTGTAGGGCTGTTGTAAGACTCCTTGATCCAAAGCTGAAAACTTTGGGTGAAAGAGGCATTGATTGCATATTTGTTGGATATGTTGAGCATTCCAAGGCTTTTAGGTTATATGTTATTAAACCTAATGAATCTGTTTCAATTAACTCCATAATTGAATCAAGGGATGCAAACTTTGATGAGAATAGATTCTCATCAGTCCCTAGACCAAGTCAGAGGATTCTTAATGGAACTCATGACATTGGTGTATCAGAGGTCCCTGATGAATTACCATCAGAGGTTCCTGATGAGGTTGTGGTTCAAAAACCTGAACCTGTGTTCAGAAAGAGCAAAAGGGTCAGGAATCCAAAGTCATTTGGACCTGAGTTTCAATTATATTTAATTGAGGAAACTAGGGATGAGGTATCTGACCAATACTCCTATTGCTTCATTGTTGAGGATGATCCCAAGACATTTGAAGAAGCAATGAAGTCCCAGGATATTGCTTTTTGGAAAGAAGCCATCAATGATGAGATGGATTCCATCATGGGCAACAACACTTGGGTGTTGGTTGATCTACCACCTGGTTGCAAACCTTTGGGTTGCAAATGGATTTTCAAAAGGAAAATGAAGGTAGATGGAACTATTGAAAAGTTCAAGGCTAGACTAGTCATTCAAGGCTTTAAACAAAAGTCAGGAATTGACTACTTTGATACTTATGCCCCAGTGGCTCGTATCAGTACCATTAGATTGCTGATTACTTTGGCATCAAATCACAATCAGATTATTCATCTGATGGATGTGAAGACAGCTTTCTTGAATGGTGAATTGGATGAGGAAGTTTATATGAACCAACCTCAGGGCTTCATCATGCCTGGTAATGAAAACAAGGTGTGTAAACTGGTTAAGTCATTTTATGGACTCAAACAGGCACCTAAGCAATGGCATCAAAAATTTGATGAAGTGGTTTTATCTAGTGGCTATGTTCTTAACCAATGTGACAAATGTGTGTATAGCAAATTTGATGAATCTGGTAAAGGAGTCATCATTTTTCTATATGTTGATGACATGCTGATCTTTGGCACTGACCATAATCAGGTTGACTTGACAAAGAAATTTTTGTCATCAAGGTTCTCCATGAAGGACATGGGGGAGGCTGATGCTATCCTTGGTATAAGGATTAAGCATGAGAGTAATGGAATTTCAATCACTCAGTCTCATTATATTGAGAAGGTATTGAGGAAATTCAACCACTCTGATTGTACTACAGTGAGTACTCCTATGGATACACGTGAGAAGCTGATGCTTAATACCGGCAAGGCTGTATCTCAACTTGAGTATTCCAAGGTGATTGGCTGCCTAATGTATGCCATGACTTGTACAAGACCTGACATTGCTTTTGCAGTGGGTAAATTGAGCAGGTATACTAGTAATCCTAGTGCTCATCACTGGCAAGAAATTCAGAGGGTACTGAAGTATCTGAAGGGAACTATGAACTATAGTCTCTCTTATATTGGTTATCCTTTAGTATTGGAAGGATACACTGATGCAAGTTGGATCAGTAACACTGAAGACAATTCATCTACTAGTAGCTGGGTATTCCTACTTGGTGGAGGTGCAATTTATTGGGCATCCAAGAAACAAACATGCATCACCAGTTCAACAATGGAATCTGAATTTGTGGCTATAACAACTGCTGGTAAAGAGGCTGAATGGTTGAGAAACTTGCTTCTTGAGATTCTATTGTGGCCTAAACCTATAACACCTATTTCTATCCGTTGTGATAGTGCAGCTACATTGGCAAAGGCTTATAGCCAGATGTACAATGGGAATTCTAGACACTTAGGTATCAGGCATATCATGATTCGTGAGCTTATGATGATAGGGGTGATTTCTATAGATTTTGTAAGATCTCAACACAATTTAGTTGATCACTTGACGAAGGGATTAGCTAGAAACTTGGTTATAAAGTCTGCTAAAGGGATGGGTTTAAGTCCAACTTAGTCACTGAATGCTAAGACACCCAACTCCCTCTTGAGGAAACTTGGGAGCTGAGTTCAATGTGGAAAGCTGAACATTCAGTGGACTGGAGCACATGTTTATTTTACATCCCAAGGTTGTGCTCAGAACCTGCTGAAAAGGAGGATGGAGTCTTTACTTCTTAATGATTAATTTCTTTGAAAAAGTGCTTGGCAGGAGCATGAATTAAGAGGAACCACCTATGTGAATGTTGAAGTTTTGCCGCTTCAGGGAGCTTTGGACTTTTGGCTCTTGCAACATTTATGAATTTGGATATGGACACATGGCTTGTATAGTGTCAGGAGCTTTTTAGTGTTTGAAAACTTGTGTGTATTTTATCTTCATGTATTCAAATAGGTTGAAGGCCAGGGTTCAATTCTTAGAACACCTTGATTCTCGAATATTTGAACATGTAATGTACTAAGATGGAAATTCAATCCTCAGGATATTTTCGTTTATGCACATGTTTTGTTTGATGTTTGATTTTCATGCAAAGGAAGTGAACTAAATTTGGGGAGCATTGTTGGAAAATTTAGTGCACTTGTGGGATTAGTTCACACTTGGTAATGGGTCAGGAGGTACGGAGTGTAAACCCATAAGGTCCCTGAACATCCTGACTTTATAGTGGTGAGATTCAGAAGTTAGTACTGGTAGTGCTAAGTTAGTACTAGTAGGCAAATTTCTCCTAGTAGTGCTAAGTTAGTACTGGTAGGCAAGTTTCTACCGGTAGTGCTAAGTTAGTACTGGTAGGCTTTTTTCTACTGGTAGTGCTAAGTTAGTACTGGTAGACTTGTTTCTACTGGTAGTACTGGAATCAACTTGTAACAGGCATTGACCTATTCAAGTGGCACTTTCAACTGCATAATGACCACGTTTAATTGGTCATGTAACCGCTATCAGCTATAATGGGGATAAATATGAGGCGATTAATTGGCCTACTAATCCTCATAATTCCATTTGACTAGCTAAGAGTAATTTTCTATAAATAGGATATCAGATCATGCATGATAGATATACATAAAATGAAAAACACTTGCAAGCAAAGGGTTATTGATTTTTGCCTAATTCAATAACATACATTTGGTCTTATATCAAGTAGATATTCGTGATACCCAGACATTAGGGTCGAATAGTTTATTTTGGAAAGTGATAACACGATTTCAAGTAAATAGGCTGTTGACTATTTAAAAGTCAAACTTTGTGTTGCTAGCACCATTTCCTTAAAAACACTAGCATTATCAAATCTTAAATATTTTTACACTACACAAAGAATTTCAAGATAATTTTTTTTTTTTTTTTTTTTTTTTTTTTTTTTTTTTTTGGCAACAAATTGGCCAAGTATGATTATGTAAATAGTCGGTAACTTTAGAAAAATTACTGGCTTCTATTTTAACCCCTAGAAATTCTAGCTTGCTTTTTTGGTCATGTGGGGTTACTTTGTATGTAATGCTAGTTGGGGCATATCCCTTTGGAGATCCAGATGATCCAAAGAACTTCCGAACAACTGTTTGCGTGAGTTCTGTATATCTTAAGCTTTAAGAATTTCAAAAATATCTCATTTTATATGGAGTTTGATCAAATTTGGTTTGATTATGACAGCGAATACTTAATGTCGAATATGCAATTCCGGATACTGTAGAAATTTCGTTGGAATGCAGACATCTTCTATACCGAATGTTCGTTGCCAATCCTGAAAAGGTAGAACTTCATACTGTCATACATATAGGAGTGGCTGACTGGATAACGGGTCAAAACACTTATGGGTCAAAATGGGCCAAAATGATTCGGGTCGGTTTCAAACTATTATTAGTGTCTTGTCTTCTTTTTTAATTTCACAAGTGTTTAAATTAGTAGACAAGATTATAAGAAATATACTTTCAACTTAATTCTACCGTTTTAAGAAGGTCCCATTTTTCAGCCTACCTTTAAAAAAACCTGTTTGACCCGTTGTTGTTATTATGACAGTGGTCTAATTTTTTGGGTTTGTGCAGAGAATAACAATACAAGAAATCCAAATGCACCCATGGTTCTTACAGAACTTAACAACGGATTTAACGGCCAGTGGAAGCTCTCCCAACACACATGCATTCGAAACGAATCAAAACATTGATGAAATAGTCTCAATTATACAAGAAGCTAGAACTCATCCCGGAAATCTAAATGATGGTTTACCAGAACTTCTTGGTGATAGTATGGACTTTGATGATATGGACGATTCAGATATTGAAGACATAGACATAAGTGGCGATTACGTTTGTGCATTGTGAGAAATTTACCAATATAAGATACCTTTTTGTGGTCAACAGCTTCTTCGATCATCGGTATAGGATCACTTGTGAGTTCTTATATGATTTGTTATCGATTTTATATAATGCACAAAGTATCTTTCAGAAACATGGCGCAATAGTATATGATATTATGTACATCATATTCTTCTATAATGATATAAACTTCGACCCTTTTAGTTTCTTGCTCTTGTTGTTATAAAACAAGTTGTAAATATCGTTTACTGCCAAGCTAGGTGACACGACACAAACAACGTGGTAGCGTAAATGACTATGTATAAAGACTAATGCACTACGGTTGACTTTACCAGTCAAACACTATAAGCTGGTCGGAGTCGAAGTTCTTAACTTTATCGGATACGATAGAACTCTTAACGTAAGAATGACATAGTTGGTCAAGTTCCTCTTTCACTTCTCTCATATTAGGCCTTTTCTTGCCCTCTAACTCCACACAATCTTTCGCAAGCTTAGCAAGTTTCTTGACATGTTCATCAAGTCCATCATTTCTAACTTTATCATCAAGAACTTGAATCAAGCAACCCCTTTCTAGTGACGAAACAAAAAACATCGCCAAACCCAGGTCACTTTCAGTCCCATCCTGTGAATAGACCTTTCTACCCGTAAGAAGCTCCACAAGAACCATTCCGAAACTATAAACATCACTCTTCTCGGTCAAGATTCCTGAACGGAAATATTCAGGATCTATGTACCCAAGTGTCCCATGAACCAATGTTTGCAAGTGTGTCTCATCAACAGGAATAAACCTTGAGATACCGAAATCAGACACTTTAGCAGTGTAGTCATCGGTCAAAAGTATGTTTGATGTTTTAATATCTCTATGCACGATTTGTGTCGTCGAGTGTATAAAAGAAAGGGCTTTTGCAGTTTGTGTGGCTATGCTTAGACGTTTTTCAAACGTTAATGAATAGATGAAGTTTTGTTCGTGTAAGTGTTGGAAGACGGTTTTGTTGGTTATGAACTCGTAAACTAAAAGGGGTGTTTGTGTCTCTAGACAACATCCCAAGAGTTTGACGACATTTGGGTGGCTAATCTCTGCTAAAATGATCACCTCATTTATAAATTGCTCGATTTGGTTTGCATCAATCGACTTGGATTTTTTTATGGCAACCATTGTTTCATCTGGTAGTGTACCTTTATATACTGTACCGTAGCCTCCTTGACCGACGATGTTGGATTTGTGAAAGTTGTTGGTTGCCTTTTCAAGAACTCGTGCTGAGAAGATCTTGGCTATATGAGAAGATTGTTTAGATTCGAAGAGTAGTTTCTGAAGAATCAAACCGCCGTTTTTCTTGAAGAACATCTCCCTGCTCTTCATGATTTGTCGTTGTCTGAGTCCCCAGTATAGTATAAGTGTCAGCATACCGGATGTTCCAACGCCGATGCTGACACCTGTAAATCGATAGACATCAGTTACTAGACAATGCACGACTTGATCACCCCAATGTAGCAACCATTAAATTAGGCCGTAGTTTATACAGATTTTAAAAGTAGTGTACTGCGAAAACGAGTTTGATATACTTACCAGCAACGATTGTCCTTCCAGAATATTTGCAACCCGTCCCACTCTTTCTACCGTCACCTCGCTGCCCCCAAAGGCAAGAACACTCGTAGCTTCCTTCCGTGTTAGCACAATCATACACACAATCGTTTTGATCAGGCCTCTCACACTCGTTAAAATCTGCAAACAACAACAAACACTTCTGAGCTATACGTATAAAATCTGTTAACGGTATTAAACAAACACATGCAACGTTATGTTTACCTTGGCAACCATTTCTGATATACGGGTTTCCATGATACCCTTTAGTACATCGACAACGATAGCCTTGGTAACTTTGATTGTATTCAGTCAAAGTATCGATACACATAGTATTCTCTCCACAAACATAATTCTCACCATCTTTTCTAGCTTCTTCACAGCTCGTGTTCCCAACTGACCATTGAAAAACAACAGGAAAAGTTCGGTTTTGTAAATTATCAAAATCCGTTACTTGAAACGTGTAATGACCTTTCTTAACAAGAAACCCGTGCGTGCACTTATTGAAACTCCATTTCCCAACAGTCCCATTTGTGTTACTTTCTGTATGGATCCGAAAACTTGTTACTTTGTAAGGAACCGGAACTTGACTACAACCCATGCCTAAACATAAACCATCTCTTAACATATTACAACCCGTCATTGATAAGCACCCAGTTATGTAGTCTTCACTATACAGAGCCTTCATGTTGGCTCGAGCGTCACACCCAACAGTGGTCAAGAAGTTCTCTGAGCTCGAGATAGGGAACCTTGACAACCATATTCGCTTGTCTCTAGCTTTTGTAGCGTTTTTGTGGTAACAACGTGAAACCATTGGTAACGAGCCATGCATATTACCATCAAGTGATATGTCTAGCAATTTGAAACTCGTGTTGTGCACTTGTAGTTTTGAACAATTTACATGATACAATTCACTCAAGTAACAACCTTTTTTCGTCCCAAAGGGATAAGGAATTGTCACATTCTTACATTTATCCGGGCAGCCAGGCAGGGACTGAGATGATATCGTTCGTGACAGTATCACGAATGATATCATCAAATTTAGAAAGAGTGTAAGCAAAATCTTCATTGCTTAAGAAATTCAATGTCAATGTTTGTATTTTCTTTTCATTTTAAACTGTTTCGAGCTAGTCGGCTTTTGGTTTATATGTTGTTTATAAGCTATTACTCTTTTTGTAGTGTATGTACCTTAAAATGTGGTAAAAACAATACTTGTGTTATATGTGACTAGACTTGTGTTGTGTAGTTGTGTTTGTATGTTTATAGACATAACTTTGGTAATATCGAACCTTGTAGTGTCTTGTTTTGCTGGCTATTGATTTTGTGATAACAACAGAAGTTTAGTTTTCTCACTGTTTTTATGCTCTTAGCTGAGATTCGTTTTCTATAAAGTGCAAGACAAACACAAAATTGTTAAAAAATGGTGCTTTGAGTCACTTATGCAGCCATGCAGGTAAGCTAGATAATTTACGTACTTTGTTAACTAAAAATGTACTAACTTATCTAACAAATCTACCTTTTGGCATGAATCTTAATTCACGACGTTTTGGTTTATGAGTAGTTTGATTTTCAGGTATTATACGCTCCTACAAACATATGTACATTGAAGAGCTTATGGATTATTTGTTTTCGGTTTATATTTTATAAACCTATATTTTCTTAACTTGTCTTTAAATTTATAAGCTTATCAAAAATATAAGCCGGAACCAAGCAAACTTATAACAGTAGAAATTAAATATTAACAAACATCCTCTAAGATCTCAAGTCGGCTTTGAAAATAAATAAAAATTCACAAGTCGAATAAAGTGGACTTAAGAGCTTTTCCAAATTTAAAGCTCATACATAAGCTAATACCGCCTGAAATATTTCACTAAAGTATTTTTTTCCTTCTAGAGCATTACTGTAGATTGTTTTTGTTGAACAAAACCACAACAAACCTGAAGATGTCGAACACGGAACCTAGCACCTTAACGTCGATCTACTAGAGGTGATCAAGTTTGAAGGGTAAAAGGCTTCAAGGTTTAGTTGAGTATCTAGGATCTTGAACCGTTGAAGTTTGAAGGTATCCGCGGTTTCTTAGGATTGAAGTCTTGGTGATTCTTGGAAGACAAGTAAGGTTTAGCTTTGTCGTTGGATTCAAGGGAAGTGATTGCTTGGAGTACAAGTTTTATAGATTTGAGGTGAAAAGATCGAAGCTCTAGGGTTTTATAAAATTTAGTAGATCAGTTATTACAAGAAAGCGGGTTTAACACACGCAGGGGCGGAGCCAGAAACTTTTTCTCGAGGGGGCATACTTTGATAATTTTTAGAAACTACACTATAAATTGGTACTTGGGGGGGGGGGGGGGGGGGGGCAAAATTACAAAAAAAGTCAAATATTTTAGAAAAGTTACACTACAATTTTTTTCGCAGGAGGGTCACATGACCCTTGTGACCCTCCCTTATCTCCGCCCATGAACACACGTCTTGTGAGACTTGTTGGTAAACTTGGTTAAAAAGTAACTTGACACGGTTTGTAGCAAGGTTAAACAAGAATGGCTAGTATGAATACTAGGTTAAACATCGAACAACTAGATGGGAATAGTATACAAAAGCATGGAGGTTTAGAATAAGTTGTATTCAAGCAACTTGGTCCTTGTATTAAAAGTGTTTGGTTTGAGTACGTGGAGTACATGTTCAAAGTGTTTGGTTTGAGGTGGATCTGCATGGAGCTCGAACAAATCGTGAAGCTGAGTTAATTCAGGATAGTAACGATGATTTTGAAGTGTCTCAAAGAAAGTTTGAGGTTAAACAACTTGAAGGAAGACAAACACGCACTGCTTGATAAATGAGCAGGCGCACCTTGGTGCAAAGGTGGGGGCACACATTATGAAAATTGGAGTACCTGATCAAGAGGGTGTAGAGGGTAATGTTACTGAAAAGAAGAAAGTGAAAGAGTCTATGAAAGCTAATCTAGGGAAATTACTAAAGTACAATGTCTGATTGACAAGATGGTCCCCACTTCGAGGTTCCAGTACAAGGAAAATGTGTTGAGTGTGGAAAACTAGAAGGGGGGGGGTTGAATAGTTTTACCGATTAAAACTTCGTTTTAAACTATTTACATCGACTTATGTCAATCTATCACGACACGAGTATTTATAGTGGTTCGGCTACAAGGACACCTTCCGTGCCCTACTCCACTCTACGTGTTCCCCACTCGAGAGTTCGTAAGCACTAAACAACACAAGCTCCTTAATGTGGCGGAGAAGCCTTCACAACGTCGCCTACTCTTTATCCGGTACTAGGCTAGACACCGAGTTCTTCCACGAGGTAGAAGCACACCTATCACAACGTCGCCTACATTTTATCCGGTACAAGGCTAGATACCGAGTTCCATTACAAAGGAGGAACTAGGGGTGGAAACGAGCCGAGCCGCTCGTAAAAAGCTCGGGATCGGATCGGTAAAAAGCTCGAACGAGCCGAGCCTAAACGAGCTCGAGCCCGAGCTCGAGCCTAAGTTTGGGCTCATTTAATAATCGAGCTCGAGCCCGAGCTCTATACAAAAAGCTCGTTTAGGCTCGCGAGCCTAAACGAGCCCTAGAAATATATACGTATATATATTTTCTATACGTATAACCGTCTTAACGAGCTCGAGCCTTGTGTTAACGAGCCGAGCTTTGTGTTAACGAGCCGAGCTCGAGCTTGTGAAAATTTTCACGAGCCGAGCTCGAGCTCAAAATGTGAGGCTCGAAACGAGCTCGAGCTCGAGCTTTTTATATATAAACGAGCCGAGCTCGAGCTCTGGCAGGCTCGGGCTCGGCTCGGCTCGTTTTCACCCCTAGGAGGAACTACTACCCAACACAACACAACTAACCCAAAGGAGACACACTCCTTATTACAACATCATAAGGATATCAATATCCTTTAACCCAAACTATCTATCTTGTACATCGATGCACCATATCGAATGTACTCCCTTGGCACCTTTCACTAATGCCTTTGACACAACCCTTTGGCACCTTTCACTAATGCCTTCGACACGATCCTTCGGCACCTTTCACTAATGCCTTCAACACTACACTTCTATGGAGGTAGAAAATAACTATCAACAAGAGACACTTCAGTTGTCTTGATGATGACGAAGCTTAGCAACTCATAACCTTGAGCTTGCTCGTTTTCAAGAGGTGGTGATCTCGCCTTTAATAGGAACCTAGAGAATTACACAAACACAAAACTACATAGAAAGATCCTTTGGATATGAGGTTAGAGATGTTACAATACTAAGAGATAGTATGTGTAAAGGGGGCGAGTAGCAAGTGAGAAATGACTCACTATTTATAGGCAAAATTCTCTACTATTCCACGGTTCCCACGGATCCCTCCCCAGAGGGATCCGACTAGTGCAATCCAAGGGATCCGGCAGCTAAGTCAGCTTAAGTCCCGATTTTGGGTTGCAAACCGGGTTATAGGTTATGGGTTATGAACCATGGGTTATGGGTAATGAATTATGGATACCCAACAAGATGCAATGTATCTAGACATTGGGTCATGGATCATGGATAATACCCATCATGACTTCATGCATGATGTCATGCAATGGGTCATGGGTTATGGATCAAGCTCCATGGGTATGGGTCATGGATTTTCGGTTTTACCCAACAACATTAGTTGTACCTAGTCACTGGGTGTCAAGGACTTAGATTTTTACCCATTACATTACCCATTACAATATATATATGCACATTTCCATATTATGTAAACAATAGTTGTTATACATATGTATTTCTATAAGATGTAAACAATATTATTTGTTTATTGTTTTATATGAAATGTAAGTGTGTTAGTAAACTATTGGCTCAAACCATTTACGTATTTTATTTGTTTCGTTAAAATGATTTTATGTTTGTTATCGACAAAACATTAGAAGATCGTAAAATATAAATAAACGTTTTTATGACTTATTTGTATTAACATTGAGTATCGGTTATGTTTAAGTGTTACTCCTAAGGTGGAAATTGTAGTATATTAGTAGTAAACTTAAACATAGATTAGGGACTTATGTGTACGTTGTAATATGAATTAGGAATAGACTAGAACTAGGTTTTGTTACTTGACTTGCAAGGCAAGAAAAGTAACTTAGGTCGGTTGTTTGATGTTCGGTTATGGGAGGGGTTTCCCAACCAACTTAGGATAGGTCTCTACCCCCTCATATTTATAAATATAGGTGAGAGTATGCTAGTTCTTAACATTCTTCTTTCTTGAATTGTAAGCTTTATTGGTTTTAATAAAAGGGTGTTCGAGGGTAATATCGTGTGCTTATTGTTTATACTTTAGTCGACATCTTTGTGGTCTTCTTGTTCTTCTTCGTTTGTCATCCAACAAGGTTGGTTGGTGTTGCAACTTACGATCAACCGATGTTAAGGTGCTATGTTCCGTGTTCGACATCTTTTGGTTAGTTGCGGTTAGTTGTTATGTTTTAGTATCAATTTTTAGTGTGCTAAAGTGTAATTAGTCTATGTGTAGGGATTTATTTGTACTTAGTTAAATAATAAAGTTAGGATTAGATTTAAACTAGGATTGTTTGGTGTGCAAGACAAGCAAGGTAATTATGAAATTAAAATTCCATAAGGATTGTACACCCTCATATCTATAAATAGAGGTGAAGTGATGCTAGATGGAACATTCTTCCTTGCTCATTCGTATCTTAATAAAGATGTAACGTTTGAGGTTACGTGTGTGGTTACTTTAGTCAATATTCCGCACTAGCTTTCAAGATTTGTTGGCTTTTATCCTAACAAATTAAAAAAAATAAGTACTCTGTATATCCTAACACTATTTATTACTTTAAGAAAAGAAATAACACTTGAGTGAAATATCAAATATTTCAGATATCACTAACTTATTTAGCAAGAATATAATATATTTAGTTGTAACACCTCAAAATTTGCAGATTTGATTAGAAATATATTATATTGCTAAGAATATTTAAAAAGTCCTTCCGTTAGTTTTTAATAGAAATAAGGACTTGTCACGCAAAGAGTTAATGGAAAAAGACTAACGGTGCAAACACTTAACAACATGGACTAACAGTGCAAAATATGTTTTAGGACATAAATTACCAAATTTCCCTTATGACTTATTAGTCTCTAAATACCGATAATTTTCTCATAAGTGGAGGTGTTTGATACATGTCTTACCTAGAAAAAAGGAAGGGATAACTAGCTTCCTTTACATGAAGAAATCACCATAGGATGATGTTTGGAAGGATTTTGGAGTGTTTATGCTAACCTCATGATGTTTAAGCTTTCTAAACATGATGCCCATCAAGTATGAGTTTAATTAAGTTAAGTTTCATGATTTATGATGCAAAATTTAGATGTTTTGCTTAATTAGTATGTGTTTTTGGGGAAAGGGTTTTCCATGTAAATATATTACTCCAAAAGAAATTAAATTACATAAGATGAGGGTGAATCCCACACCTAAGCGCATTACAGGCAGAACAAATGCGCCTATTGTGCTTCAAAACAAACACTATCATAAGAGAGACAAGTCTATCTTACGAATCTACCAAAATAAAATCCCAATGACAAAACTAAAACTACTTCCTACCTCTACCGCGAATAAGGATGTCCCATGCGTCACATATGGCAAGTTGTTCTTCATTTAAATCATCAACATCATACTCGAAGTCATCATAACCATCATAATCTTCATACTCTCGAAGACTTGTGTCATTAGTTCCTCCACCG
The DNA here is from genome assembly GCA_019973895.1 of Chrysanthemum seticuspe. Taxonomy (NCBI): domain Eukaryota; kingdom Viridiplantae; phylum Streptophyta; class Magnoliopsida; order Asterales; family Asteraceae; genus Chrysanthemum; species Chrysanthemum seticuspe. The sequence continues at coordinate 358,039,993 of BPTQ01000008.1, read as the reverse complement.
ACATGATTCGGGTTAGCCATATCATTATCAATATCCTAGATCGACTTCATCACTATCCGAATCTTCCTCTTGCATTTCCATAGTAGTACTAGGTTCACATATCGATGTCACATTAGCCTCCCCTGCATAGGAAGCGGCTTAATTAGTATGTTAGTTATGAGTTTAGACAAGATTATGTGGTTTTTGCACATGTTTGGTGAACATAGATTATGTTGACATGATTTTAGACTAGGATAAATCATGTTACTGTAAATATGATGTTTATGGTTAACAATTTATGGTTAAATATGATATTTATGTAAAGATATGGCCTTTGGGGGTGTTTGGCACAAGGCCAAACTAGTGCAAAAGTTAGTTAAATTTGATATAGTCCATGTTTTATAGATGGTACAACATATACTTATGATATTAGAATGATATTCAGGTGTTTAGGTAGTCTCAGAAAGTCTAGAAGTGCCTGAGGAGTACCTAAGCCAATCAAGGTGAGTAACGATTTAATATTAGCTTTTATGCGAATTTATCAAGTTTAGCGCAAAAGTTAGCATGTACTTGTGTATAAGCAGAAGTAATAGAGCCAAATATGTGTTATATTGCAGTAGTAAAGTCCATGTATAATCCCAAGTATTGCAGAATAGTGAAAGTGCATAAATCGGTAGTGATGTTCTAAAAATGTAGGTGCATACGGCGTATGGACATTCAGGTCCATAAGTGTTTAACAGGTTCATGTTGATAGCTTTAGCCATGAGCAAGCAAGTAATCTTACGATGTGCAGTAGTCCATAGCAAGGTTGTAAAAATCGCTAGGCGCTAGTGAGGCGGTTGGGTAGGGCCTAACGATTAATCGGTTAGGCGGGGATTAATCGGGGATTAATCGGATTAGAATTTTTATACACAAGTTTGTAATATTAGATATTATATTATATTATATGTAAGAAATAAGCATAGGGCATCAAAGTTTAGATATTTCAAGTGTTCAAATATAAACATAATACATAATTCTTAAAAGTTTAAAGTCAAACATAGATATTATTCAGTTTATAGACCATTTTTAAGCGATCTTTGATCGATTTTGTCCGATTAATCAGTTTGTTGACGCATTTTAAGCGATTTTGTCTGTTTTTTAAGCAATTTTGTGGACCAATTTTAAGCGATTTTGTCCGATTAGACCGATTTTGTCCCATTAATCGGTTTGTTGACCGATTTTTAAGCGATCATTGACCAAACCGATTAAATATGCCGATTATGATAAATCAAGGCGCTTAGTGAGCGATCAGCGATTATGCGGGGATTAATCGGCCGCCTGGACCGATTTTTACAACAGAGGTCCATAGTATAAAAGAAGATAGGTGATCTATAGCCCACGACATGGGTGCTTTAATTATTTCCCATTAGCCTCATTAATGTCAGGACTCAGATATAGCTGAGCATTAGCCACATTTATGCTACAACTCGGATATAGCTGAGTATTAGCTTCATTTATGCCACAACTCGGATATAGCCGAGCATTAGCCATTTTTATGCCATAACTCGGTTATAGCCGAGAATTTGTTATGTTATTACACATGATTCGAATGTAGCTGAAATACAACCATGTTCAGGATGCTCATAAGAAGCATCATTAGCCATGCCATGGGTTCTTAAGAAACGCACTATTAGTTATGTAGAGTGCCTAAGAGATGCACGATGTGGAACTCCTATAGTAGCATCCTATGTGGATGATGCGTGCTTTATGTAGTAGCATCCTATGTGGATGATCAAAGTATCCCATGTGGATGAACCGAGCTTTAAATAGAACTTACATCCTTAGTGGATGACCCAAGTTAGAGAAGCACATATTATAAATTAGATCCATTAGAAGAGTACTCGTTGGCTAGGGAATTCTAAATTTTTGTAGAAAGTCGATATCGCATATCCAGTTTCAAATATAGTTTTAGATCCAGAACTGTGCTAATGCATTAGTCAATGTAATACCATAAGTACATACAGTTCAGTTATAGAATCAGTATCACTTCAGTTGTTGACTTAGATTCAGTTCAATATAGTTCAGTATTAGTTTAGTTCACTATAGCTTAGTAGTCAGTTCAATGTTAGTATAGCTTAATCATCAACTCAATTTTATTATAGTTCAGATATCAACTCAATTATAGTAGCACAATGATCAACTTAGATATAGCATAGCTCAGTATAGTTTTAAACTTAGCCTTAGATTAGCTAATAGCTCATGTCATAGTGTCGTGAAACAGTTCCAGCTCAGCCTTAGTATATATTTGTATAGGGGATAGCTTGACTACAATCCTTAACTCACTTTCTCAACCATTCTTTGCTATTCAACTTGTTAACGCCCCAAAACTTTATGACTATGTATGAGATTTGTATTATTCAAGTTTTGATATATTTGTATAGGGGATAGCTTGGCTACAATTTTTGTAGCCAAATGGTTACAATCCTTCATAAAAAATACACTAGCAATGAATCTGGGACCCACAGATTAGAATCAGGGCCCACAAAAAAAATCAAAGACCCACATTATATAGCACAAAATTGTAGCCAATCGGCTACAATAAATTGTAGCTAATATATTCCTATTTGTATATACTTAGATTTAGTATTTTGAAAATGAGTAAAAACTGGGGTTTTGGGTTAACAATACACCCGTATTATATACGCTTCCGCTTGCGAAACTTATGTATAGTATTTATCTATTATGATAATGAAATATGTTTACAGAGTTTGTAAGTTTTCCAGATTTGTTTTATTAAAATTCTAGTTTTTTCAGTTTTTCGAATCGCAGGTCCATACGGCATATAGGGGTTAGACCCATACAGCGTGTTCAATATAAAAAAAATAAAATTAAAATACAAATATGGCCGTTTCATTACTTTTCAAAGAAATATCACAAACAATGCAATAATTCGTATTTCTCAAAACATTTTTCAAACTGCTAATACTCTAAAGTATTATTGAAAGGTAAGAAGCTAAGCGAGTACGTGTGCATTGCAACGACATTTTTTTTTATTATCATTATTTTTTTTAGAATGGCTCCACACTTCCGACCCACGAGTTAAACCATCCAAACGGGCTGGCCCCGGGACCCGAACCACTAGGAGAAACCCGCGAAGGGAAACCCCCTAGAACTCACGGCTTTGCACTAAGAGAAAAATCCGGATTTTCATTGTCTTTTGCGAGCATTGAACCCGTGTTAAACCCCTCCCCAAGCTCCAGAAGGGACTCAGGTGGCCAACTGAGCTAAGTTAGTTGGTTAGCAACAAATAATTATGATTGCTATATTGTGGTTAAGTATTTCTTGTGACGTTTATACATACAGATTGGGATTGAAATACAAATTAAGCTTAGGAGGAAGAAAGAGATGAATTTGTAAAATACGAAAAAAGTAAATTATGAATATAGATTATTAAAATAGAAAACACAATAATAAAAGATAACAATTATACTACCCTCATTTTGGTTTGAAAGTTGTTCAACAATCACATCAACATTTTTTTATCATTCATTTTCATCTACTATTAAAACAATAATTAAAAGAAGTTGTAATATAGTATCTTATATAGTAGAGTTTATGGATGTATTTTTAGAAATTATTAATGTTGGGATTAAAAAAAAATACACATTTTTTTAGAAACTAGGTACATTCAAAAAAAGTTGGCATGCATATTTTTAATTTTTGGGTAGGAACTTTGTTAAGACAACTATTTCATTAACACAACCTTGTTTGATTTTTTATTTATTTATTTTTTTTTTTGAAAAATTAAACGAAAGATCGAAATTTAAGTTTTAGAAGAGTACTTTAGAGATTAAACATTAGTCTTTTTAAGTTTTTGTTTTAAGCAAAAATATTTTTGCTTTATATGTAATAGAGATATTACTTTGACAAGGTTTTTAAGTTATCGAATATAGATGAGGTCTAACAAAATAATAGTCCTTCCGTCTCTAAATTAGTGTCCACTTTTGACTTTTAAAATCTTTCTTTTTCAACTTTGACGCTAATATTTTTTGCGTTATATAATACTTGATGAAAATTATAGCAAATAAATACATTTAAAACCCAATACATTCATATATTTTATATCAAGTATTATATAGCACAAAAAAATTAAGGTCAAAGTTGAAAAAAATTAACTTCAAAAAGTCAAAATGGACATATATTTCATTAACGCAACCTTAGACATTTATCGGTGATATTTCAATGAAACCACGGTGACCAATTAAGTAAAAAAAAATAACTCTGTCAACACACACTAAAAAACTATCTGCAAGCTCAAATGTAACATTTGGATTTTGTCAAAATTTGAAGTGATAACATTATTAAGGCAATTATTTTTAAAAACTTGCCATGTATATCATATAGGGTTTGAAAATGATTTTAACGCAACATTTTTAGAATTTTTAAGTAGGAACAAGTTTTGAAAGGTATTTCGAGAATTAAACATGACTCATTTTTATGATTAGGTGAGTACCCACATTTAGCGGTAGCGGTGTCTAGTTTTCAATAAAATTATCACGGCTAATTATTTTTTTTACGATCAACGAAAAATATGTACTTATCCGCTTATAAGAAACTGTATTAGATTACGATTGCATTAAACTTATAAAAAGTACATATAAAGTCATCCACGTGTATTGTAAGTTTCATAAGTTATCTAGTTGTGTTGCCAATTATACTAATCAACTTGCCAAAGATAACTTTTCAACGTTTCCTTAATTTCTGCATAGCTTGACTTATAATTACTACATTCCACATTAATTGCTTGACTTTTTTTAAACATTAAACATTCAACAATTCATTTTAACATTTAACCTTGACTTTCAACTTTATAACTTTTAATTTTCACTTTCACTTTTTACCATTTTTCTATTTATGTAGTTAAGATCTTTAAGTAAAATTATTTTTGGTTTTTATATATAGTAGAGATAATACCAAAGAAATAATACTCTATAGTATTATAATATCGTAAGAAATAATACACTTAATAAAATAATACTCTAGAAAATAATTATGTAAACCGTTAAATTAAATTTATGAAATAATAACAAAATTTCAATATTGTTTTACTAAAGTTACTTAAATTTTGTTTTAGTTATAAAAACCACTCGATTCTATTATTGTCTTTTTAAAGTCATTCAAACTTTATCTACACTACCTAAATCATTCAAATTTACATGTTGTTTTATCATTGTGATAATTTGAATAACAAAAAGGACAAAAACTATCTGATTTGGTTATTATTTTGTAGTATATAAAGTTAGTTGAGAGAAATTAAATTTAATGGTGGTTATTATTCCAAGTTCACATGATTGATGTATGTCTAAACACTTTACAACTTTAAAAAATATATTTTTTTTTTATCAATTTTCTTATAAAATTCATCGAAGTTGGATGATATTAAAAATTGAGTGGTTTTGCATTTGAAATTAACTTTGAGTGATTTTTTTGAACTAGTTTTGAAACTTGATTGTTTTTTATAATTAAAATAAAATATGAGTGACTAATAAAACAATGATAACTTTGATTACTATTTTCCGGCGTCTTAAATATAAAATCAAATGTTTAAACCATTATATATTTCCGATAAAAGATCATTTGAGGACAAAAGATTATTTACATACCGAGGGATCAATCTCCACCATCCATTTTTATTTGATCTAATGGATGAGATTAATCCCAACAATTTTAAAAACTCACTTTCATCATTTTTTTTCAAATATTAATATCTTTCAAACCGTTAATCGTTAAGCGAAAAAAAATATATCATTGCGACGAGCATTTAATTATCTTTCTATAGATAGGCACTTTAATATACTTTCGACAAAAAAAAATTTCGTATTTTTCACGTTTTTTTTTTTAAGTTTTTTCGTTTTTTTACGTTACTGAAATTTGCATTGAAAAATCATATATGATAAAACACTAATTTGAATATCATATGTGATATTAGTGTAATATCATATATGATATGTAATATCACATGTGATATTAGTGTAATATCATATATGATATTACATATAATATCACATGTGATATTACATATCATATATGATTTAACACTAATATCGCATGTGATATTTAATTTAGTGTTTTATCATATATGATTTTTTTATGTAAATTTCAGTAACGTAAAAAAATGAAAAAAATAACGAAAAAACGTGAAAAAACGAGTTTTTTTTTTTTTCGAAAATATATCAAAGTGCCCGTCTATAGGAAGATAATTAAATGCTCGTCGCGATAGTGTAAATATTTTCACTTAACGATTAACGGTTTAAGAGATATTTAAATTATAAAAAATATGTGAAATAATAAAATATTTTTAATCTCAGTCATTGATTTTTTTTAAATGAATGGTGAAGATGAGTCCTTGTGAGAAAATTTTGGTATGTAAATAACTCTCTCGTATATTTCCCTCAAAAAAAAAAAAAAGGTTACCCACCCAAACACCAGCTCCCTCTCCGGCCTTAGCCGATTCCGTCAATCGCATTCTTCAGTTCAATCTGCGGCTTCTTGATTTAACCATAACATATTCATGTACGGAGGTAACGAAAAATATCTCTTTACGCTACAACTCATTTTTCAAGCTCTTTACATGCTTGCAACTTGTAATGCACAACACGTGTTTGTTAAAGTGCTTGAATATCTATACTCATTGTAGTGAAAATTGAAAAAAAGTGTGTTACTCAATGTTTTGCATTACGATAATTCGAGTCGTTGAACAGTTAATAAAGATTATGTTGTGATAGACGCTGCTAGAAAAGCTTTGATTAGCTTAGCATTGAAGGATGACCTGATAAGAAATTTATGAATGATTATAGCTCGTACATGAAATATATGTTGGAAATGTATATATTTACAAACATGTGAATGTCCGGATTCGAACTCGTGACCACGGGATTGCACACATTAGCGAATGAGAATTAAAGTTAATAATTAATGTTTATGTTTACGATTAATTATTACACATTAAGTCCGGTTAACGATCGTTAAGTATTTAACGGAAAAATGACTAACGACCGTTAAATGAAAAGAGAAAGGACTAGAAATGGAAAACTTGGAAAAGTTATGGATTTCTTTGGGCTTGTCTACATGGCCGGCCATAGGGGCCTTTCCAAAGCCCTAATTCATAAACTTGTTCCATAAGTTTACCTACTAGTATATAAAGAGGGTTAGGTTCTAGGGTTTCATACACTTATGCATTGAATTAACCCTAGATCTCTCCTTCTCCTCTCTCTTGTCCCAATCGGCCGAACACCCCATTTGTAAGGGAGTTTGGTTTCGTTTTTATTAAACGAGGACTTGTGTTAGATCTAGTAATCGTTTGATTCGTTGGTTAATTCGTGTGTACAAGAACGTGGTTGTAAGACATTATTCTTACACCAATTAGTACTTCTTTGTTTTGCTCAAGGGATTGGATATTAGCAAGAGGTACGTTACGCATACTTTCAGTTAATTATTTATTTGTTATGATCTTTAGTCTTCCGCTGTGTACTCTTGATGTCTTTATGTTTTATTGTATTTAATATATCATAAACTCAACAATATAATGTATAGAATGTAAACATCATTTACATAGGTTGTAATACCAAAGAAACAATGTATATAAGCTGCATGGGATCATCAGTTAATGTTTTCTACATAAGAGAATCTTTCACTTACAGATCCTTCATATGCCGAGGGGTCAATGTTGAGGCTACCCTGGGAAAGTCGAGCCTTTTTGGCTCTGATGTACATGGCATAACCAGTAATCCATGGCTGTTTCCGGAATTTTCCCTGGCCATCTCAAGATGTTCATCCAACAAGCTAGGTTTGAATCCGGGGTCTGTTGTGAGACTAACTTCAGGCCACTTTACCACTAGGCCACCTTGGATAAAGTCACGAGAGACACTTTCCCATGGCTTTGTAGGTAACTTGGTATTGGCGAAGTATCTAGTAATTCTTCTCGGAATTGGATATTTACCTTGTTTTGTTGGTACGTAGAACAAGTCATCACATTAATTGCGACCTGTTTTAGCGTCTTGGTTTAAAAACTTATAATAGGAATCGTGCAAAACAGTTTTTTTTTTTTAATAAATAAAACAAGAGAAGCTCGTCAGGGTGAGTGGTAGAACTCTGTAATAAGATTTTCCTAGTTCCTCAAGCTCCAAGTTCACTTATTCCATGTAAGGCCTATTCTTTCCCTCTACCTCGATGCAGTCTTTTGCAAGCTCTGCATAATTAATATGCTCATTGAGCCCATCTTCTTATACTTCATCGTCTATTATTTGGATCAATCAGTCCTTTTCTAGTGATGAAACCAAAAACAATACCAAACCCATGTCACTTTTAGTACCATCATGTGAAAAAGACTCTTCTGCACTTAAGCAGCTCTACAAGAACCATGCCAGAATTATAAACATCACTCGTTCTCCTTCAAAATTCCTGACCCGAAGTACTCAGGATCGTCCCTGCGGCTTGGGGTAAAATAAGAAAACCGTCCCTTGCCGATACTATGTGCATAAATAGTCCCTAATTGTAGCGTTTGCTTTAAGATATGGTACCTCGTGAGTTACATTTCGGGACCACATGTTTCCCTAACTGACCCCGTGCACCCACTTTGGGTGCCGACCGGCCCTTCCCCAAGGATGATAAATGTACCTATTCTTAATCAAAATATATAAGGTGGTTAGTGCCTATATTATTGATCTTATTATATATAGCAGAACCCGTGATATAAGACTCTCGTATTTCTTCGAGCTCTTTTCTGACTTTTTCCATGCTTGGCCTTTTCTTTCCCTCTAGCTCAACACATTCTTTTGCAAGCATGGAAACATGCTTTACGTGCTCATTGAGTCCATGCTCTTTTAATTGATGATCAAGTATTTGAATCAAGGAACCCCTTTCTAGTGATGAAACAAAAAACATTGCCAAACCCAAGTCACTTTCCGTTCCATCATGAGAAAATACCTTTCTGCCCGTAAGCAACTCCACAAGAAACATACCAAAACTATAAACATCACTCTTCTCGGTCAAAATTCCTGATCGAAAGTACTCGGGATCTATGTACCCAAGAGTCCCATGGACCAATGTTTGTACGTGAGTTTGATCAATAGGAATAAACTTTGAGATGCCGAAATCAGATACCTTAGCAGTGTAGTCATCCATCAAAAGTATGTTTGATGATTTAATATCTCTATGAATGATTTGTGTAGTTGAGTGTATAAAAGCAAGTGCTTCTGCAGTTTGTGTGGCTATGTTTAGACGCCTTTCAAACGTCAATGAAGAACTAGATCTGTGGTCGTGTAGATGGTTGAAGGCAGTTTTGTTGGTTACAAACTCGTAAACTAGGAGTGGAGTATGTGTCTCTAGGCAACAACCCAATAGTTTGACAACATTCGGGTGGCTAATTTCAGATAAAATGATAACCTCATTGATGAATTGCTCAATCTGGCTGTTATCAATTGATTTCGACTTTTTTATGGCCACAGATGTTTTATCTTCCAATGTACCTTTATAAACTGTACCGTAACCTCCTTGACCTATGACATTGCTTTTGTGAAAGTTGCCGGTTGCTTTTTCAAGAACTCGTGCAGAAAATATCTTGGCCATGTGGGTCGACTGTTTTGATTCAAAGAGAAGTCTCTGTAAAATCAGGCCGCCGTTTTTCTTAAAAAACATCTCCCTAGTCTTGATAATGTTACGTTGTTTGAGTCCACAATATAGAATAAGTGTAAAAACAAGTGAAGCTGCGATGCCCATGCTAATTCCTGCAGATTAATAGAATTTGATTTTAGAGAACATATACTACATTAATTGAAACACCTTATCTAACTCTTCCTATATATGAGGTTGTACAAACAACTCGAGCATATACACCTTGAGCCCTAGGCGAGTCTGACTCATCATATCGAGCTTGGTAAATCTGCCTTTAACTAAGTTGTGCCAACTGGTTCTATATGAACCAGTTGTATATAATTTTGTTTTTAACCCACGAGCTTCAATCAATTTATATTGCTACTTGCGGCTTTTACATAGGCTATCTTTACCTTTTTTTAGGAGTTTAGTCTTAGTTTGGATCAACTTATTGGAAGGTACAATAGTCAAATTAAGACTTAGGCTTACACACACACAGAGAGACACATGCACACTCTAGAACCATGCCATTACGACTTAAGCCAAGCCAACGCAATTCAGCGTGTGCATGTTCTTAGATGAAACTAAAATTAGCGAAGAAATTTCATGCTACTTAAACACTTACCAAGCTTGTATATATATGTTCTTATGTTTGTCAGTAGAAATTATTTGAAAAATGAGTTTATACCCACCATTCAAGAACCACAGGAAAAGTTCGATTTTGCATGTTACCAAAATCCATTTCATTAAATTTGTACCGACCTTTCTCAACAATAAACCCATATGTGCAATTATTATAACCCCATTTTCCAACTCTTCCCGTGTTGCTGTCTGCATGGATCCTGAAAGTTTTCATCCTGTAACGAAGCTTAGACTGGCTGCAACCCATGCCTAAACATGAACCGTTGGTTACCTGCTTGCAGCTAGTCATTGATAGACATCCCGATATATGACCTTCAGCATTAATTGTCTTTATGTCTGCTCTAGCGTCACATCCAACTGCCGTCAACATGTTTTCTGTGCATGAAAGAGGGAATCTTGAAAGAATTATTTTTGGTTCTGACTTGCTAGTAACTTTACGTTGATCATTGTAACAACGATGGGCTATTGGTAATAACCTGTGAATATACCCATCCAGTCTAATTTTTTTCAATTTGAAAGTGGTGTTCCAAATTTGTAGGTTCTTGCAATCTACTTGAAATAGTTTGCTCAAGTAGCATCCTTCTTTTGTCCCAAAAGGATATGGAATTGTTATGTTCCCACATTCATTCGGGCAGTTAGGCAAAGCTTGTGCTACTTTAACTGCTGATGTTGGTTTTCCTAGCATCATCGTTAGAACCATAAGATGTAGAATCACTTTAAGCAGCATCCACATTGCCTCTAATGGACTTTTTAATGTGTCATCCATACTTGTTTCCCTTTTTAATTAAACATTTTGAGCTCGTATGTAGACACTGATATCACCAACAACAGTGTTGTTTTAACTTTTGGTTCGGTTAACATATGTTGGTGGTTATTCGTCCCAACTCAGGGTGTAGATAATCAACTTCAGCAGAAACGATCAACTGTTTCAGCAGAAACAAACAATGGTCAGCAGTAACAGATACCACCAGGTGGTTACCGGATATCACTTGGAATCGTGTGATCACTTTCCAAAGTAAACTATTCGACCCTAATGCCTGGGTATCACGAATATCTACTTGGGATAAGACCAAATGCAGTTAGAGAATTAGGCACAATTCTTTAACCCTTGCGCTTATAAGTGTTTAGTGTTTTCTGTGTGTTTTCCATGCATGTTCAGATCTCCTATTTATAGGAGGTTACTCTTGACCGTTCCAATGGAATTATGAGTATTAATCGGCCCATTAATAGCCTCATAATTATCTCCATTATAGCCGTTAGTGGTTACATGACCAATTAAACGTGGTCATAATGATGCAGTTGTAACTGTCATTTATCAGTACTTATATCAGTACTTTCATAGTGCTTTCAGTGGTTACACTGCTTCAGTGGAAACGCCACTGCTTCAGTGTAAACACAACTTCAGTGAGATACCACTTCAGTGGAAACACCACTTCAGTGGAAGCACTGATCCTGCTGAAGTACTGCTTCAGTGGAAACACTGATAATCAGTGTTAACCACAACAGTACTTTCACCAAGCACTACCAACACATACCACTATTAGAGTCAGGGTGTTCATGGACCTTATGGGTGTACACTCCGTACCTCCTAACCCATTACAAGGTGTGAACCATCCCACAAGTGCACTAAATTTTCCAACAATCCTCCCCAAATTTAGTTCACTCCCTTTGCATGTAAAATAAACATCAAGCAAAACATGTGCATAAACGAAAATGTCCTGAGGATTGAATTTCCATCTTAGTAATTACACGTTCAAATATTCGAGAATCAGGGTGTTCTAAGAATTGAACCCTTCAACCCATTTGAATACCTGAAGATAACTACACACAAGTTTTCAAACACTTAAAAGCTCCTGACACTATACAAGCCATGTGTCCATATCCAAATTCATAAATGTTGTAAAAGCTAAAAGTCCAAAAGCTTCCTGAAGCGGCAAAACTTCAACATTTACATAGGTGGTTCCTCTTTATTCATGCTCCTGCCAAGCACTTTTCCAAAGATAAGTTAACCATTAAGAAGTAAAGACTTCATCCTCCTTTCAGCAGGTTCCGAGCACAACCTTGGGATGTAAAATAAACATGTGCTCCAGTCCACTGAATGTTCAGCTTTCCACATTGAACTCAGCTCCTAAGTTTCCTCAGGAGGGAGTTGGGTGTCCTAGCATTCAGTGACTAAGTTGGACTTAAACCCATCCCTTTAGCAGACTTTATAACCAAGTCTCTAGCCAGTCCCTTCGTCAAGTGATCAGCTAAGTTCTGTTGAGATCTAACAAACTCTATAGATACCACCCCATTCATGATAAGCTCACGAATCATGCTATGCCTGACACCTAAGTGTCTAGACTTACCATTGTACATCTGGCTATAAGCCCTAGCCAATGTAGCTGCACTATCACACCGGATAGAAATGGGCGCTATAGGTTTAGGCCACAATGGAATCTCAAGAAGCAGGTTTTTCAACCATTCAGCTTCTTTACCAGCAGCTGCTAAAGCCACAAATTCAGATTCCATTGTTGAACTGGTGATGCAAGTTTGCTTCTTGGATGCCCAAGAAATTGCACCTCCACCAAGTAGGAATACCCAGCCACTGGTAGACGAATTGTCTTCAGTAAGATCCAACTTGCATCAGTGTAACCTTCCAACACTGATGGGTAACCAGTATATGAGAGACTATAATCCATAGTTCTCTTCAAATACTTCAGTACCCTTTGAACTGCTTGCCAGTGATGAGCACTAGGATTACTAGTATACCTGCTCAATTTTCCTACTGCAAAGCCAATATCAGGCCTTGTACAAGTCATGGCATACATCAGGCAGCCAATTACCCTAGAATACTCAAGTTGAGATACAGCCTTGCCATGATTAGGCATTAGCTTCTCACAAGTATCCATAGGTGTACTCACCGGAGTACAATCAAAGTAATTGAATTTCCTCAGCACCTTCTCAATATAATGAGACTGAGAGATAGAAATTCTTTTACTTTCATGTTTAATCCTAATACCAAGGATAACATCAGCCTCCCCCATGTCCTTCATGGAGAACCTTGATGACAAAAATTCCTTTGTCAGGTCAACCTGATTTTGGTCAGTGCCAAAGATCAACATGTCATCAACATATAGACAAATGATGACTCCTTTACCAGATTCATCAAATTTGCTATATACACATTTGTCAGCTTGGTTAAGAACATAACCACTAGACAAAACCACTTCATCAAATTTTTGATGCCATTGCTTAGGTGCCTGCTTCAGTCCATAAAGAGACTTAATCAGCTTACACACCTTGTTTTCATTTCCAGGCAAGATGAAGCCCTGAGGTTGGTTCATATAAACCTCCTCTTCCAATTCACCATTCAAGAAAGCTGTCTTCACATCCATCTGATGAATAATCAGATTGTGAATAGATGCCATAGCAATCAGCAGTCTTATGGTACTGATACGAGCCACAGGGGCATAAGTATCAAAATAGTCTATCCCTGACATTTGTTTAAAGCCCTGAATAACTAATCTAGCTTTGAACTTTTCAATAGTTCCATCTACCTTCATTTTCCTTTTGAAAATCCATTTGCAACCCAGAGGTTTGCAACCTGGTGGTAGATCAACCAACACCCAAGTGTTGTTGCCCATGATGGAATCCATCTCATCATTGATTGCTTTTTTCCAGAAAGCAATGTCCTGGGACTTCATTGCTTCTTCAAATGTCTTGGGATCATCCTCAACAATGAAGCAATAGGAGTATTGGTCTGAGACCTCATCCCTAGTACCTTCAACTAAGTATAGTTGAAACTCAGGTCCAAATGACTTTGGAGTCCTGACCCTTTTGCTTTTCCTGAGCACAGGTTCAGGTTGCTGAACCACAACCTCATCAGGGACCACTGATGGTTCATCATCAGGGACCTCTGATACACCAGTGTCATGAGTTTCATTAGGAATCCTCTGACTTGGTCTAGGGACTGATGAGAATCTATTCTCATCAAAGTCTGCATCCCTTGATTCAATTATGGAGTTAACTGAAACATGTTCATTAGGTTCAATAACATAGAACCTAAAAGCCTTGGAATGCTCAGCATATCCAACAAAGATGCAGTCAATGCCTCTTTCACCCAAAGTCTTTAGCTTTGGATCAGGGAGTCTTACAACAGCCCTACAACCCCAAACCTTGAGATAATTCAGGTTGGGTTTCCTTTTAGTCCAGAGTTCATAAGGGGTAACCTTGTTCCTTTTGTTGGGAACCCTATTTAACAAATAGCAAGCTGTTAGCATAGCTTCACCCCAGAACCCTTGACTCAGTCCTGAATAGGACAACATGGAATTAACCATCTCCTTCAGCACCCTGTTTTTCCTTTCAGAAATACCATTTTGCTGAGGAGTATAAGGGGCAGTCGTTTCATGGATTATTCCAACAGACTGAAAGTACTGAGTATCCATGTACTCACCTCCCGTATCAGTCCTTAATCTTTTGATCAAAGACCCAAGTTGTAATTCAACTTTAGTTTTAAACACTTTGAATTTATCTAATGCTTCATCCTTGGTATGTAATAGATAGACATAACAAAATCTAGAAGCATCATCAATAAATGTCACAAAGTACTTCTTATTCCCCAAATAATGAGTGGCATGCAAATCACACAGGTCACTGTGAATAAGCTCCAAGATCTTAGTCTCACGACTAACACCCTGAAAGGGTTTCTTGGTTATCTTGGTCAACATGCAAGTTTTACACTTTTCAGTGTCCATGTCAAAAGCAGGGATTAAACCATCCCTAGACATATCTTGCATCCTTTTATAGTGAACATGACCAAGTCTAGCATGCCAAAGGTTAGAATCCCTCTGATCATATGTGGTCACAAAAGCTGAAATAACACTGTCAGTGGTAATATTAAGCCTGAACATTTGATTACATAAATAACCAAAACCAATAAAAACACCACATTTAGAAAGAACAAATTTATCAGATTCAATAACTTGTTTATATCCATGATTATTCAAAACACTACTTGAAACCAAGTTTTTCCTTATATCAGGAACATGAATAACATTAAACAAAGTTACAATCTTTCCAGAACTAAACCTAAGATCTACACAACCACGACCATGCACCAAGGCAGTTGACTCATTTCCCATGTGAAGAATAGAACCATCATTCAGTGACTCATAAGTCTTGAACCAGCTTCTATCTTTACACGCATGAACTGTTGCACCAGAGTCAACCCACCACGCAACATCATCATCCTGAACATAAAAAGATTCAGATACATATGTAACATAATAAATCTGAAAAGACTTATTAAACATATTCTGACCTTTCAGTGAGTTGGCTGAACCACCACTCCCTGAACTTTTAGTGCCTGATCCATTGGCTTTACCACCAACATTAACACCCTTGCAGTCCCTTTTAATGTGACCAGTCTTGCCACATTTCCAACAAGTAGGTGTTGCCTTCTTGTTAGGATCCGCCCTTGTGTTATCATGATGTTTGCGCTTGCCTTTGTTGTCATTGTACCTGGTGGAGTTGTTATGCTCCACCATATTGACAACAGATGGTCCAGTAGCAGTGCTACTCTTTGGCTTGTCATTATCCTGCAGCCTGAGAGAATCCTCAATGCGCAGATGACTGCCCAACTCAACTAGAGTTAATTCCTCTTTCTTATGTTTCAAGATATGCTTAAAATCTTTCCAAGAAGGAGGAAGTTTGTCAATAACACAAGAGACTGAAATAGCCTCATCCATGTGCATATTGTGTTGTGTAAACCTTCCAAGTATTCCAAGAAGTTCATTGTATTATTCCATAACTGGTCTTGAATCAGTCATTTTGTAATTTGTGAAATTACTAACAAGGAACTTCTTACTTGATGCATCCTCAGCCATATATTTGGCATCCAAGGAATCCCACAGTTCTTTGGAAGATTCAGAGTTCTGATAAATATCAAACAGAGAATCCGACATACCATTCAGAATAAGACCTCTGCATATGTAGTCATCATTCTCCCATTTGCTCCTCCTCCTGATCTGCTCCACAGTAGCATCATCCCCATCATCAGGAATAGGTGTAGTTAGCATATACACCACACTCATGCTTGACAGCAAGAAGTGCATCTTCTTCTGCCACCTCCTAAAGTCCACCCCTTCAAACTTGTCCAGCTTTGCAAAGTTTGAAGCCATATGTTTCATAGCAGCAGTTGCCATTGATTATCACTAAATAGTTTACTTTGATTGTTGGTGGTTATTCGTCCCAACTCAGGGTGTAGATAATCAACTTCAGCAGAAACGATCAACTGTTTCAGCAGAAACAAACAATGGTCAGCAGTAACAGATACCACCAGGTGGTTACCGGATATCACTTGGAATCGTGTGATCACTTTCCAAAGTAAACTATTCGACCCTAATGCCTGGGTATCACGAATATCTACTTGGGATAAGACCAAATGCAGTTAGAGAATTAGGCACAATTCTTTAACCCTTGCGCTTATAAGTGTTTAGTGTTTTCTGTGTGTTTTCCATGCATGTTCAGATCTCCTATTTATAGGAGGTTACTCTTGACCGTTCCAATGGAATTATGAGTATTAATCGGCCCATTAATAGCCTCATAATTATCTCCATTATAGCCGTTAGTGGTTACATGACCAATTAAACGTGGTCATAATGATGCAGTTGTAACTGTCATTTATCAGTACTTATATCAATACTTTCATAGTGCTTTCAGTGGTTACACTGCTTCAGTGGAAACGCCACTGCTTCAGTGTAAACACAACTTCAGTGAGATACCACTTCAGTGGAAACACCACTTCAGTGGAAGCACTGATCCTGCTGAAGTACTGCTTCAGTGGAAACACTGATAATCAGTGTTAACCACAACAGTACTTTCACCAAGCACTACCAACACATACCACTATTAGAGTCAGGGTGTTCATGGACCTTATGGGTGTACACTCCGTACCTCCTAACCCATTACAAGGTGTGAACCATCCCACAAGTGCACTAAATTTTCCAACAACATATTCATGGTTTGCAGGCCCCTTGGAATATATGCATAAATAAATAAGACAGATGTTGGTGTTGTCTGCATGTTTTTTGTGTATAGATTTGATTCTATATTGTTTGTATGTATGTCATACAGGCCGGATGTCCTTAAGTCTATACAGGTATACCATTGAAGTGGTCAGTATATAATAGTTAAATCTTCTTAATTATTTAATCTAATCTTTTACACTAAAAGATATATTTAGCAAAATAACTTTATTTTTAGTTTATATTAGAGCTAATTGTTGTTAAAGTCTAATATTTTATAATCTAATATATAAAGATTTCTGAGCTGAAAAGAATGCTTCATATATGATAGGTCTTTCTTGTTGCAAGTAACTAACATTATCACTTCTAATGGAACTGATACACGAGGGTGGTCTCTACGTATAAAATAAGAGGAGCTGGTCAGGGTCAGTGATAGAGCTCTGTAAGAAAGATTTTCTCAATTCCGCAAGCTTATTTTTAACTTCTTCCATGCTAGGTCTTTTTTTGCCCTCTAGCTCGATACAGTCTTTTGCAAGGTTGGCAACATATTTAATATGCTCACTGAGCCCATTTATCTTAACCTGATCATCAAGTATTTGAATCAAGGAACCCCTTTCTAGTGATGAAACAAAAAACATTGCCAAACCCAAGTCACTTTCAGTTCCATCATGCGAAAATACCTTTCTGCCCGTAAGCGACTCCACAAGAAACATACCAAAACTATAAACATCACTCTTCTCGGTCAAAATTCCTGATCGGAAGTACTCAGGATCTATGTACCCAAGAGTCCCATGGACCAATGTATGAACGTGAGTCTTATCAATAGGAATGAACTTTGAGATGCCGAAATCAGACACCTTAGCAGTGTAGTCATCCGTCAAAAGTATGTTTGATGACTTAATATCTCTATGAATTATTTGTGTAGTTGTGTGTATATGAGCAAGTGCTTCGGCAGTTTGTGTGGCTATGTTTAGACGCCTTTCAAACGTCAATGAAGAACTAGATCTGTGATCATGTAGATGGTTGAAGACAGTTTTGTTGGTTACAAATTCGTAAACTAGGAGTGGAGTATGTGTCTCTAGGCAACAACCCAGTAGCTTGACAACATTCGGGTGGCTGATTTCAGATAAAATGATAACCTCATTGATAAATTGCTCAATCTGGCTGTTATCAATTGATTTTGACTTTTTTATGGCCACGGATGTTTTATCTTCCAGTGTACCTTTATAAACCATACCGTAACCTCCTTGACCTATGACATTCCTTTTGTGAAAGTTGTCGGTTGCTTTTTCAAGAACTCGTGCTGCAAAAATCTTGGCCATGTGGTTCGACTGTTTTGATTCAAAGAGAAGTCTCTGTAAAATCAGGCCGCCGTTTTTCACAAAAAGCATCTCCCTAGTCTTGATAATCTTACGTTGTTTGAGTCCACAGTATAGAATAAGTGTAAAAACAAGTGAAGCTGCGATGCCCATGCTAATTCCTGCGGATTAATAGAATTTGAAATTAGGGAAATGTGCTACATCACTTGAAGTAACTTTAACTTATCTTACTCCGACGGTATATATATACGAGCTTGTACAAACGACTTGAGACCTAGGATAGTCTAACTCTGTATCAAGCTTGGGTGAATCCACATTTGACTAAGTCAAGCTTACTAATACTATATGAAACACTTATTATAGATATATTTTTTTAAGAATGAATATCAACAAGTAGTCTAAGTCTCGAATAACTTATTGGACCGTACACGAGTCCATTTAAGACTGAAGCTTACACACAGAGGAAGCTAAGAACCATGCCATTTCTAGACTAGCCATTTCCATGCAATCTGGTTTTTCTAAAATACTTTTATAATAGCAGTGTGTACCCTGGTATTGACTCTTGGAACTGTTCCCACCATCCGGTGACGGACTTGTTAATTTAATTTTGAAAAAAGCTATTTGTAAAAATTTTAATGAGCAACCGGTTCCGTTTCTCCTCCCATCACCTCGCTGCCATGAGAGACATGAGCAATTGTAGCCCCCCTTCGTGTTAACACAATTATATTTGCATTCATTTTGTCCTGCACACTCGTCGATATCTGAAAGACATCACAAAACTTTATTAAATCTGTTAATGGTATTCATAAGGGTCTTTTTGAGGGAAAACGTTAAAGATAGCGCTTGGGGATATGGTTAAGAGGTCAAGACTTTGCTTTAATTGTTTGTGTGTTAATTTGCTACCTTTACAACCATTTGGGAGGTACGCATTTCCCTTGTACCCTTCAGCACATAGACACCGATACCCCAAGTGCGTTTTCTTGGATCCATGGAGAATGTCCACGCATACGCTATTCTCTT
Organism: Chrysanthemum seticuspe; assembly: GCA_019973895.1. NCBI lineage: Eukaryota > Viridiplantae > Streptophyta > Magnoliopsida > Asterales > Asteraceae > Chrysanthemum > Chrysanthemum seticuspe. The sequence continues at coordinate 358,020,393 of BPTQ01000008.1, read as the reverse complement.
GACAAACATAACCATTACTCTTCTTAGCTTTTTCACAACTTATATCATCCCCGACCCACCATTCAAGAGCAACAGGATAAGTTCGTTTATGGATGTTATTAAAATCCATTTTGGAAAAGCTGTAGTTACCTTTCTCAACAACAAGTCCGTACGTGCAGTTATTAAAACCCCAACTCCCAACCCTTTTCGTGTTGCTTTTTGTATGAATCCTGAAACTATACAACCTATAAGGAATCATAGTTTGGCTGCAACCCATACCTAAACATTTACCGTTGAGTAGGTTATTACAATTAGTCGTTGATGAACATCCCGTTATGAAATCTTCACCTTTATATTTCTGTATGTCAGCTCTAGCATCACATCCAACTGCAGTTAACATGTTAACTTTGCTTGAGATAGGGAACCTTGACAGATTTATTCTGGCATCTGACTTGTTTGTAATTTCATGTCGCTCATTATAACAACGGTAGGCCACTGGTAACAACCCGCGCATATGCCCATCGTTCGATATCTCCTGTACTTTAAAAGTGGTGTTCCAGATTTGTAACTTCTTGCAATCTACATAATATTTTTTGTTCAAGTAGCAATTTATTTTCGTCCCAAAAGGATAGGGAATTGTTACGTTCCCACATTTATTTGGGCAGTGAGGCAAAGCTTGTGTTACTTCATCAACTGATGTTGTTGCTCTCGATACCATCATCATTAGTCGTAGTACCATAAGATGTAGTATCAGGTTAAGCAACAACCTCATCTCGGATGTTTTTGCTTTTGTTTCTGTTTTTAGTTTTCTCGTCTAATGGACTTCTAATCCATCTTCCTTTCTCTATTAAATGTTTGAGCCAGTACATTGATTGCGATATCACCAACGTTCTTGTTGTCTTTTTCTGTTATGTTAAACTTTGTCATCATTTGGAGGTAGGCACCTTGTGATATATGCAGAAATATAAAACACAGATGTTGGTGTGGTTGCCGGCATGTTTTTTTTTAACATGTTTACAGATATGCTTGATATTGTTTCTTTTCTTAAAGGTATAAGCTTGATTCGACAACAAACAAGACAATGTTTTGGATTTATCTTATGGTGAGCACTCTAAATTTTAGATACTTAACTCTGAATTGTTGAGAGAATTGTAATCAGAGTCACTATTAGAAACTTATTATATGTGACTTGAATTTGAGGTCTAAAAAAAATAAAAAAGGGCCCTTCATGTTAAAAGAAAAATCATCAAATAGTAACCAAGTTTAAGATCTGTTCCAATTTGGTACCTCAAACTTTATATCAACCATAAAAACCATCAAAGTTTCAAAAGTGTTCTATTCTTATGTAATTTTTATGTTAGAGTGACATAAATGGAACATTTCTCAAACTTTGTTATTATTTTGTGGTTATTGTTTATGTTTAGTCATGCATTAACGGGTTGTACATAAAGTTGGTTACAATTAGTTGAATTCAGGGGTGGGTGTTTAAAATTAATGTACAACATGTTAATGCATAATTGGTACTTTAAGCACAATAATTTTAGAAAATTACATAAGAATGAAACACTTTTGAAACTTTAATGGTTTTTGTGATTATTAGAAAATTTGATGTATTAAATTAGAACACTCATGAAACTTGATTACTATTGGGTGACATATTCCCTTAAAGGAACTACGTTTACTTTCTTACACTTGTCATAATATGATCAAACTCGCCCCTTTTACTTTCTTATTTCTTTCAGTTAACTACACCAATATAAGGACTCATTTTTAATCGGCTTATCTTCTAACAAATGACCGAGTGGGTAAAGTCTTCGGTTACCTCACAAGAAATCAAATGGTTTAAACCACCCTAAATGTGTACATTTGAGGTTGCCCAGTGAAGGGTCGGAAATGGTTCCCAAATTTACCTGGTTTACCCGCATACATCTGAGTTAAAAAGACTCGCCCTCCCTTAATAACATGAAGATGGAAAAACCTCATCCATTCACCCATTTTTCATCTTCTAATCACGTTGACAAAAGTTAAACAGTAGGACGTAACTCAGTCAAGACAATTCATGAGCTACAGACATCGGCTTGAAAAAACATCCGCGTCAACTTGGTGTTGGAATTTTAATAGCATGACAGTCATAATTAAACACAATAAACATAAAGTACACATGCGAAAGCGTAAGGTGCATATAATCTGTTAATACAAATATCGTCATTAAACGTTATTTGTATTTTTGATCTTTACCTAAGTTTTGTTTACGACAAAAGTAAATTTAATTTTTATAAAGCTTAAAGCTTGTCAAGTTTAACAGATATTAAAACAAGTTTTTTCAAACAATATCTTCATCACTCAAGCATTTACATTGTGATTAATCATATCTTGATATGTCTCTAACCATAATGTATGATAGTAGTTTTTAGAATGTTTTAGTTTCTTAAAAACTAAACATTACATATGTATTTGCATATTTCTAAAAATAGAAAAACAACGCATGACATCATGTGATGCATCATGGAAATCATTGGAAGATTTCATTAGATATTTTGTGTAGATTTGGACTCTTCATATCTTACACAATCTTGCATAGATATGGTTGACTTTGGCAAAGATTTTGATATATTGCTGTCAGACTCTCGGTGGCACCAAAAGCCAAAACGGGCGGAACCCTTTTAAGGGGTCCGCGGTCCGTGGTGGCTGCTGATGGTTTTGGCTATAAATAGCAAAGCCAAACCAAGTAGTTTTTCATCCCTCTCCATCATACTCTCATACATATCTTCTCTCTAACCTTTCTAACTCAGTTTCATATCATATTAGTGATCTCTTTTGTAGCAAAGAAGATCATGTCACATTCAAGCTTCAACGAGAAGTTGGAAGTCTTGTTTGTTTAGTGTTGTATGATCTTGTGTTGATTCATACTTCATTGTTTTATTAAACTATCATAATCTTGTGAGTGTGAGTGGTTAGTATTTTAGTCCTCAAAATACATTGTGTGTGGGAGTGGTTGTACCCTTGGAAAGAACTCGACATTTAGCTTAGTGTCGGAAATAGTGTAAAGGTTTCTCCACCGGTGAAAGGAGCTTGTTGACTAGTGAAGTTAAACTCTCGAGTGTGAGACTCGGGGAGTGGAGTAGGGCAAGGAAAAAGAGTCCTTGTAGACCGAACCACTATAAACAACTTGTTGTGGTTTGATCATTTCTTTCCTTATTTACTCTTTACATATTGCTTACATATTTCATTTACATATCTAAGATCAATATCAATTGATCTTTCAATAAGTTTCAAAACAAAGTTTTTAATTGGTAAACTATTCAACCCCCTTCTAGTTTTCTACAATTGGTACCAGAGCCTCGTTGCTCAAGAATTTCTAAAATAATTTGTATTTTATAAACTTGAAACGATCCATGGATTCTGAAAACTTTAAAGAAGGGCAATCTATGCAAAGACCACCACTCTTTGAAACCAATGGATTTATCTATTGGAAAAACCGTTTTGAAACATATGTAAAATCAAAGAATATAGATCTTTGGTTTGTTATTGTTAAAGGGGATTTTAGTTCAACGACATAGGATATTTCTGTTGATGAACAAAAGAAATTAATTGCTAAAAATAATGAAGC
>BPTQ01000008.1:357831079-358016704 GCA_019973895.1 Chrysanthemum seticuspe | reverse complement strand
TATGAATGATTTGTGTAGTAGAGTGTATATAAGCAAGGGCTTTTGCAGTTTGTGTGGCTATGTTTAGACGTCTTTCAAACGTCAATGAAGAACTAGATCTGTGGTCGTGTAGATGGTTGAAGACAGTTTCGTTGGTTACAAACTCGTAAACTAGGAGTGGAGTATGTGTGTCTAGGCAACAACCCAATAGTTTGACAACATTCGGGTGGCTGATTTCAGATAAAATGATAACCTCATTGATGAATTGCTCAATCTGGCTGTTATCAATTGATTTTGACTTTTTTATGGCCACAGATGTTTTATCTTCCAATGTACCTTTATAAACTGTACCGTAACCTCCTTGACCTATGACATTGCTTTTGTGAAAGTTGTCGGTTGCTTTTTCAAGAACTCGTGCTGAAAATATCTTGGCCATGTGGGTCGACTGTTTTGATTCAAAGAGAAGTCTCTGTAAAATCAGGCCGCCGTTTTTCTTAAAAAACATCTCCCTAGACTTGATAATCTTAAGTTGTTTAAGTCCACAATATAGAATAAGTGTAAACACGAGTGAAGCTGCGATGCCCATGCTAATTCCTGAGGATTAATAGAATTTGATATTAGGGAAAATGTGCTACATCAGTAGAAGTAACTTTTATAGCAGCAGTGTGTACCCTGGTATTGAATCTTGGAACTGTTATCACCATCCAGTGGCGAAGTTGTAACTTCGTGTGCATATGAGCAACCGGTCCCATTGCTCCTACCATCACCTTGCTGCCCCGAGGGACATGAACAATTGTAGCCTCCCTTCGTGTTAACACAATTATATTTGCATTCATTTTGTCCTGCACACTCGTCGATATCTGAAAGACATCACAAAACTTTATTAAGTCTGTTAATGGTATTAATAATGGTCTTTTTTAAGGAAAACGTAAAGATAGCGCTCGGGGTTATGGTTAAGAGGTCAAGACTTTGCTTTAATTGCTGGTGTGTTAATTTGCTACCTTTACAACCGTTTGGGAGGTACGCATTCCCCTTGTACCCTTCAGCACATTGACACCGATACCCCAAGTGCATTTTCTTGGATTCATGGAGCATGTCGATGCACACGCTATTCTCTTGACAGAAATAACTGTTACTCGTCTTAGCTTTTTCACAACTTATATTATCCCCGACCCACCATTCAAGAACAACAGGATAAGTTCGATCCATCTTCTGGCAGCTCCAGTAAGAGTCATAGGGAATACCCTTAGCATAACAGCATCATGAGACACGCCCGGAATGTTGAAAAGGCTAGCGATGTATAGGACATTTTCAACGTATTCATATGCATTTTCGTCCATGTTTCCTGAAAAATGGTTAGCACGAAGCTCCCTCATAAATTGGTCTTTGATTTCGAAACGGACATCCGCTCCAATTGCCGGTCTTACGAGACCCGGACCTTGTTCCGCTCTCGTCAACGCCAAGTATTCCTCAAGAGTGAGGTCATTGATGTCAACAACTTCCATGATACCTGAAAACTCGAATAATGATTGTGAGAATAGTAGAAAAGTTTAAAACGAAATGAAAGGCTTCATATTAATCCTAATATAACTCACCAGCAGCGGCGCCAAAAACTTGATGCAGGTTTTACTGACAAGGTTTTAATATTTATAAAGTCTCGTTATACCTATGGTCTACCCTAGTGCACTAACGGGCAGTGTACCCGGTCGTGTGTAGTGTAGTAATCGGTAAAGCCAAGGTCGTCCCAAGAGCTATGTGTGTTGGATTATTACTAAGTCTAGGTGTCACAGATTAATAATGGTTTCGATAGGGAAGTAAGTAATTAAACTACTAAAGCAGAATAAAACAAATAAAAGCAGATAAAAGGTAAAGGGTAAATCAATAGAGGAGAGTGGTGCTAACCTAGTTAATCCTCCTAGCTAGTTATGCCTACGTCTACTTACTTCCAATTACTTCAGGTGAGGTCAAAGTTGAGAGGACGGCATTTGGTCAATTCGCCCTAACCTATCAGCAAAGATGCCACCACAGGAGAAGTCAGGTGTCCCCTCATAAGTCTTTTTGTTCCTGGTCCCCTAAGCCAAGTCATTAAGTACCGTTACATGCTAGATTTATAATAGTGAGTGCCCGGGCGTTAGCAACTTAAACACTCACCCCCTAATTCTTAAGTTCATCCAAACGGTAGGTGATCAGTTGGTCAAATCGCACAAGTAGAAAGGGTCGTCAATTGGTCATATCTTACCCTTCCCGTCTCAGTCCGCTCACCTAGGGTCAGTTGGTCATATCTCCTAGGCAATTGGCCTCTACCGCCATTCAAAACTACCGAACCAAGGGTGGCTACCAATAAACCATGCATGCATACACTTAGAAATAATTGTACGGAAGTAATGTAAACGCAAACAAAACAATTAAGGAATCATAACTAGGCCAGCACCAAGAGGGGCTTAGCCGCTCATATTAATCATACAAACCAATTAAATATTCAAATGTACGAAATACATGAATTGAAAGTAAAGAAAATATAAAATGCTAATGCTTATCGTAGGGGAGTGATTTCTCCCTTGGAGACAGCTCCGTATGCTCCTCTAGAACCGCCTTGAGCTTTTTCCCACGTTCTCTGGTTGTTGTGTGTGGAATGGGATGATTAGAAATGCTGGAATTCGTAGGGTATTTATAGGCCAGATCTGGGTTACGGCTTAACTAATATAAGAGTTATGCCGTAACCTTCTATTTCATCATATTTTTCACTAGATCTGCTGGCTACGGCGTAACCTTATAAGTGGTTACGCCGTAGTCTTCAATAAACTTGGTTACGCCGTAGTTGATGGTATAGTTACGGCGTAAGTATCAGCGGCGTGGAACCTCGTTTGACCTAATATAGTTACGTCGTAGCCTTTCGGAAGAGTTACGCCATAACTTTCTGATAAGTTGGTTTTCTGAGTCACGCAATAGTTACGGCGTAATGTGAGAGATGAGTTACGCCGTAACTTCTTCAAAATTAGCATACTATGATAATTCTTTAGATAATTCTCCAATTCCATGTCTCTTTAACTCCAATGCTCGTAATTTACCTGAAAGTGGAAAACAATGGAAAACAAGCGTAAATCCATATAAATGATATAAATTACAAGCATTATCGGGAAAAATTGGCACTTAATATTCAGTACTATTTGATGTTATCAATACAAATCAACTACCCATTTTGATTCGTAACCAGCTGTTAAAAAAGCCTCAACATCAGCATCAGTCTTAATTTCTTTAATCCCTATTCTTAATGGGGTGCCTACTTTGTAGTAATAAAGCCTCTTAAGTGGAGCATGCACTAAATGGCTAACTACATCAAAAAGATCAACAAACAACATACCTTCAAACCTAATATCTGTGATTTGCTTTTCATCTCCTTCCATATAATCGAATGGTTTAACTGTGAACATACCATCGTGCTTTAAGTTAACTGTGAAAACACTATTCTTGTCAGGTTTACCTTTACCCATTTTGGTTATTACATGTGAATATTGGGAATTAGGGTTCTTGTGAAAATTGGGAATTAGGGTTGTGGAATTGGGAATTAAGGTTCTTGTGAAATTGGGGGGAAAACGTATTTGGTAAAGTTACTTGGTGGGCCAACGAGTTTTACTAATTTTTTTTAACTTTATTATATGACCGTACAATTGTAATCGGTTGCAACTGGTTACCGGTTGCAACTGGTTACCAGTTGCAAATCTACCCATATGTGTAACAATGGAACACAACACAAAGTTTTATTGGTGATACTAATATTTTTGAAAGTTTATTACCTAACATTAGAAATTTCTGAAAGTTCATGGGTGATCAGTGTATAAAGTTAGTTAGGAAATATGTGGTTATTATTCACATATTTGATTTGGTTAGTTATTTGTAGTATATAAAGTTGGAAAAATTAAATTTACGGGTGGTTAGGAACTAACTTTATATACTACAAAATTAAATTTCTAGTATATAAAGTTAGTTCCTAACTAACTTTATTTACTAGAAATTTAATTTTTGAAAGTTTGTTACCTAATATTAGAAATAACTTTATATACTACAAATTTTTGAAAGTTCATGGATAACATTATTAAGGCAATTATTTTTAAAAACTTGCCATGTATATCATATGGGGTTTGAAAATGATTTTAATGCAATATTTTTTGAATTTTTAAGTAGGAATTTTAAGTTTTGAAAGGTATTTCAAGAATTAAACATGACTCATTTTCATAATCTTTAAGTAAAATTATTTTTGGTTTATATATACAGTAGAGATAATACCAAATAAATAATACTGTATAGTATTATCGTCGTAAGAAATAATACTTACTTAATGCAATAATACTCTAGAAAATAATTATGTAAACCGTTAAATTAAATTCATGAAAATTAACCAAGTTTCAATATTCTTTAATTAAAGTTATTCAATTTTTGTTTTAGTTACACAAACTACTCAAGTTTGATTATTGTTTCTCTAAAGTCACTCAAACTTTATTTTCACTATATAAATTATTCAAGTTTATTTTTTGTTCTAACACTGTGATTATTTAAATAACAAAAAGGACACAAACTATCTCATTTGGTTATTATTTTGTAGTATATAAAGTTAGTTAGGAAAAATTAAATTTACGGGTGGTTATTATTCAAAGTACACATAATTGATGCATGTCTACACATTATAAAAGGCTAATGATTTGTACACTCCAATTCCTTATTTGTACACTCAAATCTGTGCATTAATCAGTTGTACATTTATCATATACTGCTTTACCGGTTTGTACATTTGAGTGTACAAATAACAAAGAGAGTGTGCTAATCAATTCCCATTATAAAAACAACTCTAAAAGATAATTTCTTTTAAAAAAAACTCACTAAAGTCCGACGATATTAAAAATGAGTTGAAATAAACTTTGAGTCACTTTCGTGAAATAGTTTTGAAACTCGATTGATTTTTGTTGTTGAAACAAAGTATAAGTGACTTTAACGGAACAATGATAAAACTCGATTAGTATTTGATGACATTTTCCCGCTTTTTAACTATAAAATCAAAAAAGTTACCCGCCCAAACCCCCGTTCCCTCACCGGCCTTTGCCGATTCCGTCAATCGCAATCTTCGGTTCAATCTGCGGCTTCTCGATTTAACCATAACATATTCATATATGGAGGTAATGAAAAATATCTCTTTACGCTACAACTCATTTTTCCATCTCTTTACATACTTGCAGCTTGTAATGCACAACAAGTGTTTATTAAAGTACCTGAATATCTATACTCATTGTAGTGAAAATTGAAAAAAAGTGTGTTACTCAATGTTTTGCATTACGATCATTCGAGTCGTTGAACAGTTAATAAAGATTATGTTCAGATAGACGCTGCTAGAAAAGCTTTGATTAGCTTAGAATTGAAGGATGACTGTGATAAGAAATTTATGAATGATTATAGCTCGTACATGAAATATAATGTAAAGAATGTAAACATCATTTACATAGGTTGTAATACCAAAGAAACAATGTATATAAGTTGTGTGGGATCATCAGTTAATGTTTTCTACATAAGAGAATCTTTCACTTACAGATCCTTCATATGCCGAGGGGTCAATGTTGAGGCTACCCTGGGAAAGTCAAGCCTTTTTGGCTCTGATGTACATGGCATAACCGGTAATCCTTGGCCGTTTTCCGGAATTTTCCCTGGCCATCTCAAGATGTTCATCCAACAAGCTAGGTTTGAATCCGGGGTCTGTTGTGAGACGAACTTCAAGCCACTTTACCACTAGGCCATCTTGGATAAAGTCACGAGAGACACTTTCCCATGGCTTTGTAGGTAACTTGGTATTGGCGAAGTATCTAGTAATTCTTCTAGGAATTGGATATTTACCTTGTTTTGTTGGTACGTAGAAGAAGTCATCACATTAATTGCGACCTGTTTTAGCGTCTTGGTTTAAAAACTTATAATAGGAGTTGTACAAAACAGTTTTTTTATAAATAAAACAAGAGAAGCTCGTCAGGGTGAGTGGTAGAACTCTGTAATAAGATTTTCTCAGTTCCTCAAGCTCCAAGTTCACTTCTTCCATGTAAGGCCTATTCTTTCCCTCTACCTCGATGCAGCCTTTTGCAAGCTCTGCATAATTAATCAATCCTTTTCTAGTGATGAAACCAAAAACAGTACCAAACCCATGTCACTTTTAGTACCATCATGTGAAAGGACTTTTCTGCACGTAAGCAGCTCTACAAGAACCATGCCGGAATTATAAACATCACTCATTCTCTTTCAAAATTCCTGATCCGAATTACTCAGGATTGTCCCTGCGGCTTGGTGTAAAGTAAGAAAACCGTCCCTTGCCGATACTATGTGCATAAATAGTCCCTAATTGTACCGTTTGCTTTAGGGTATGGTACCTCGTGAGTTACATTTCGGGACCGCATGCTAAACTATTTACATAATTGAGGGACCGTAAGTGAAAGAAAACAGAGCTGTTTAAGACAAATATGCGGATAGTAATTTTCATTATTTTTACCAAACTACAAGAACAATATATGTCCACAAAAGGTTTAGATCGGCAGGAAACCCTGACCCCGTGCACCCCTTTTGGGTGCCGACTGGCCCTTCCCCAAGGACGATATATGTACCTATTCTTAATCAAAAGATATAAGGTAGTTAGTGCCTATAATATTGATCTTATTATATATAGCAGAACCCGTGATATAAGACTCTCGTATTTCTTCGAGCTCTTTTCTGACTTTTTCCATGCTTGGCCTTTTCTTTCCCTCTAGCTCAACACATTCTTTTGCAAGCACGGAAACATGCTTTACGTGCTCATTAAGTCCATGCTCTTTTAATTGATGATCAAGTATTTGAATCAAGGAACCCCTTTCTAGTGATGAAACAAAAAACACTGCCAAACCCAAGTCACTTTCTGTTCCATCATGCGAAAATACCTTTCTGCCTGTAAGCAACTCCACAAGAAACATACCAAAACTATAAACATCACTCTTCTCGGTCAAAATTCCTGATCGAAAGTACTCGGGATCTATGTACCCAAGAGTCCCATGGACCAATGTTTGTACGTGAGTTTGATCAATAGGAATAAACTTTGAGATGCCGAAATCAGACACCTTAGCAGTGTAGTCATCCATCAAAAGTATGTTTGAAGATTTAATATCTCTATGAATGATTTGTGTAGTAGAGTGTATATAAGCAAGGGCTTTTGCAGTTTGCGTGGCTATGTTTAGACGTCTTTCAAACGTCAATGAAGAACTAGATCCGTGGTCGTGTAGATGGTTGAATACAGTTTTGTTGGTTACAAACTCGTAAACTAGGAGTGGAGTATGTGTCTCTAGGCAACAACCCAATAGTTTGACAACATTCGGGTGGCTGATTTCAGATAAAATGATAACCTCATTGATGAATTGCTCAATCTGGCTGTTATCAATTGATTTCGACTTTTTTATGGCCACGGATGTTTTATCTTCCAATGTACCTTTATAAACTGTACCGTAACCTCCTTGACCTATGACATTGCTTTTGTGAAAGTTGTCGGTTGATTTTTCAAGAACTCGTGCGGAAAATATCTTGGCCATGTGGGTCGACTGTTTTGATTCAAAGAGAAGTCTCTGTAAAATCAGGCCGCCGTTTTTCTTAAAAAACATCTCCCTAGTCTTGATAATCCTACGTTGTTTGAGTCCACAGTATAGAATAAGTGTAAAAACAAGTGAAGCTGCAATGCCCATGCTAATTCCTGCGGATTAATAGAATTTGATATTAGGGAAAATGTGCTACAACAGTAGAAGTAACTTTTATAATAGCAGTGTGTACCCTGGTATTGAATCTTGGAATCCGGTGGCGGACTTGTAACTTTCTTAGATTTGATAAAGTGAGCTCTAAAATCATATAAGCAACCAGTTCCATTCCTCCTACCATCACCTTGCCGCCCTAAGGGACATGAACATCTGTAACCCCCCTTCGTGTTAACACAATCATATACGCATTCATTTTGTCCTGCACACTCGTCGATATCTGAAAGACATCACAAAACTTTATTAAATCTGTTAATGGTATTAATAAGGCTCTTTTTTTTTTTTTTTTTTTTTACAGAAAACGTTAAAGATAGCGCTTGTGGTTATGGTTAAGAGGGTCAAGACTTTGATTTAATTGATTGTGTGTTAATTTGCTACCTTTACAACCATTTGGGAGGTACGCATTTCCCTTGTACCCTTCAGCACATTGACACCGATACCCTAAGTGCGTTTTCTTGGATACATGGGGCATGTCGATGCACACGCTATTCTCTTGACAAAAATAACCGTTACTCCTCTTAGCTTTTTCACAACTTATATTATCCCCGACCCACCATTCAAGAACAACAGGATAAGTTCGTTTACTCATCGTACCAAAATCCCTTTCATTAAAGATGAACCAACCTTTCTCAACAACAAATCCGTAAGTGCAGTTATTAAAACCCCATTTTCCAACCTTAACTGTGTTGCTATTTGTATGAATCCTGAAATTATACAGCCTATAAGGAATCATAGCTTGGCTGCAACCCATCCCTAAACATGCACCATTATGCAGGTTCTTGCAGTTAGTCATCGATGAACATCCTGTTATGTAATCTTGACTAATCAATGTCTTTATGTCAGCTCTAGCATCACATCCAACTGCAGTTAGCACATTACGTCTGTTTGAAATGGGGAACCTTGACAAATTTATTAGGGCATCTGACGTGTTCGTAATTTCATGTCGCTCGTTATAACAACGATAGGCCACTGGTAACAACCCGCGCATATGCCCATCGTTTGTTATCTCCTGTACTTTAAAAGTGGTGTTCCAGATTTTTAACTTCTTGCAATCTACATAAAATCTTTTGTTCAAGTAGCAATTTTTTTTCGTCCCAAAAGGATAGGGAATTGTTACGTTCCCACATTTATTTGGGCAGTGAGGCAAAGCTTGTGTAACTTCATCAACTGAATTTGTTGCTCTTGATAGCATCATCATTAGTAGTAGCACCATAAGATGTAGTATCAGGTTAAGCAGCAACCTCATCTCGGATGTTTTCGCTTTTGTTTCTGTTTTTAGTTTTTTCGTCTAATGGACTTCTAATCCATATTCCTTTCTCTATTAAACGTTTGAGCCAGTACATTGATAGCGATATCACCAGCATTTTTGTTGTCTTTTTTTCTTATGTTAAACTTTGTCATCATTTGGAGGTAGGCACCTTGTGATATATGCAGAAATATAAAACACAGATGTTTGTGTCGTTGCCGGCATGTTTTTTTACATGTTTTATGCTTGATGTTCTTGTCTTAAAGGTATAAGCTGGATTCGACAACAAACAAGATAATGTTTTGGATTTATCTTTTGGTGAGTATACAAGACATGGTAAGAAAACCGTCCCTCGTCGATACTATGCACATAAATAGTCCCTAATTGTACCATTTGCTTTAATATTTGGTACCTGGTGAGTTACCTTTGCTAACATAAATAGTCCCTAATTGTACCATTTGCTTTAAGATTTGGTACCTGGTGAGTTACCTTTGCTAAACTATTTACATAATTGAGGGACCGTAAGTGAAATCAAAGTGCTGTTTAAGACAAATATGTGGATAGCAATATTCAGTATTTTTACCAAACTACAAGAACGATATATGTCCACAAAAGGTTTAGATCGGCAGGGAAACCTGACCTCGTGAACCCCTTTTGGGTGTCGACTGGTCCTTCCCCAAGGACAATATATGTAATCCATTCTTAATCAAAAGATATAAGGTAGTTAGTGCCTATACTATTGGCCTTATTATATATAGCAGGACCCGTGATATAAGACTCTCGTATTTCTTCGAGCTGTTTTCTGACTTTTTCCATTCTTGGCCTTTTCTTGCCCTCTAGCTCAACACATTCTTTTGCAAGCTTGGCAACATGCTTTACGTGCTCATTGGGTCCATGCTCTTTTAAGTGATGATCAAGTATTTGAATCAAGGAACCCCTTTCTAGTGATGAAACAAAAAACATTGCCAAACCCAAGTCACTTTCAGTTCCATCATACGAAAATACCTTTCTGCCCGTTAGCAACTCCACAAGAAACATACAAAAACTATAAACATCACTCTTCTCGGTCAAAATTCCTGATCGAAAGTACTCGGGATCTATGTACCCAAGAGTCCCATGGACCAATGTTTGAACGTGAGTCTTATCAATAGGAATGAACTTTGAGATGCCGAAATCAGACACCTTAGCAGTGTAGTCATCCGTCAAAAGTATGTTTGAAGCTTTAATATCTCTATGAATGATTTGTGTAGTAGAGTGTATATAAGCAAGGGCTTTTGCAGTTTGTGTGGCTATGTTTAGACGTCTTTCAAACGTCAATGAAGAACTAGATCTGTGGTCGTGTAGATGGTTGAAGACAGTTTCGTTGGTTACAAACTCGTAAACTAGGAGTGGAGTATGTGTGTCTAGGCAACAACCCAATAGTTTGACAACATTCGGGTGGCTGATTTCAGATAAAATGATAACCTCATTGATGAATTGCTCAATCTGGCTGTTATCAATTGATTTTGACTTTTTTATGGCCACAGATGTTTTATCTTCCAATGTACCTTTATAAACTGTACCGTAACCTCCTTGACCTATGACATTGCTTTTGTGAAAGTTGTCGGTTGCTTTTTCAAGAACTCGTGCTGAAAATATCTTGGCCATGTGGGTCGACTGTTTTGATTCAAAGAGAAGTCTCTGTAAAATCAGGCCGCCGTTTTTCTTAAAAAACATCTCCCTAGACTTGATAATCTTACGTTGTTTCCACAGTATAGAATAAGTGTAAACACGAGTGAAGCTGCGATGCCCATGCTAATTCCTGAGGATTAATAGAATTTGATATTAGGGAAAATGTGCTACATCAGTAGAAGTAACTTTTATAGTAGCAGTGTGTACCCTGGTATTGAATCTTGGAACTGTTATCACCATCCAGTGGCGAACTTGTAACTGTTGGAATTAGATATCAAGACATTCAAATAAATAATCACCAAAACATCAAAGTAATATTGCGGAAGCGTATAGGATGTATTAACGAATAATTAATTAACATAAAGAATATGCGTACCTTTGTTGATTCTAGCCGAACAAGAATCAAATCCACAAACTAGCAACGGATGAACCCTAATTTGATTTAGTTAGGATTATGTGAATTACCCCTTACCTTTTTGTAATTCAATCCAAGACAATAACAAAAGTATGTTATTACTAAGTTCTTGTACACACGTACTAAACCGAATTAAAGTACCGCTAGTTTTTATCAAACCAAATAACTTGATGTTTGGAAAAGCTTTGGATCGACCCCTATAGGGTGTATGATCGGTTTTGAAGACAAAAACACACACAAAACAATTTTAGGGTTTAGCTTATGAGCACAAGAGATGGAAAAACAAGACCCCTAGCCTTGTATATATACCCAAGCTAACTTGGTGAACAAGTTGTAGCTTGTTTCCTTTTCTTGATGGCCGATCGGTTCTAGGAGTCCCAAAGGGATTCCGGAACCTTCCCAACTTTTGCAATTTGATCCTTTCCAAATACCTTTAACAACCGTTAGTCCATTACATTAATTACTTAACGTCCGTTAGTTATTTCGTTTAATAAATAAATAAATATAACATTTATATTTAATTATTAACTTTAAATTCTCATACGTAAAGTGTGCAATCCCATAGTCTCGAGTTCGATCCTAACTCACGTCTATTAATTTATATCCATAAAACCAACAGCTCCCACTTGGATATATCTTAATAGAGTGATCACATTCGGTTAGCGTCTAGCAACACTTCGATGCCTCTAGTACAACTCGAGCAAGGCTCCTGGAAAACCTTTTAATGATTTCTCATTATTATTATCCTTTTGTTTCTAATACCACGTTAAATAAAGATATGGAATTAAGTCATTCTTTATATAACTAATCTGTTTCTCGTTTGTAAGTGATTGACCAAGATTACCGAATCATCTAAACATATTTAGGGGAGATTTGGGTGCGGCTACACAAACATCTTGTCAACCCTACGAGGGGCCCAGCAGTATTAAACTTCAAATAAATTTGAAGGAACAAATTCTATTTTGACTACAAGAATAACCCACAAACTTTGTAACATTTCTGAAAACAACCCTTATGACTACCAGTTACGTATAGCGTTAAGTTGCTCCACAGAATATCAAGTCTGAGGATAACTATTCATAATTTACTTATAACAATATCCACAAAGTAAATTATGTAGTTGGGATAAGTCCTATATTCAATTCATTGAATATCATCTGAAATTGGTATGCATTCTCATCAATATACTTTCAAGTATATCCTACCACATCTCTCAGATTTGTCTTAGTTTAATGATACTCCCATATCATTAATCGACAACGGACATTTAGAATAATTTAGTTACTCACGGATTAAACATGCAAATATAGGACAACAATATTATAAATGAAAATAAACGTAATCCAAACTTTATTTCATCAAATAATAAATGTTTTACAATATCCTTTATCCAAATACTAATCACAGTTATGCATGAAACTTTTAGCTAAACGAAGTCCAATTCCATTGGCAAGTCCTACAAGCTTGTCTTTAGCTAAAGCCTTAGTGAACGGATCAGCTAAGTTATCATCTGTGTGAACTTTCAGTAGATTTATTTCACCTTCCTGGACTTGTTCCCGAACATAGTGATACTTCCGTAGAAAATGTCTGGTGCCCTTCATGACTCCAGGTTCATTGGCAAATATGATTGCAGCAGAATTGTCACAATACATATCAATAGGTGATTCAATTGAAGGCATAACACCAAGCCCTGAAATGAATTTCCTAATCCAAACAGCCTCCATTGCAGCTTCCGAAGCAGCTATGTATTCGGCTTCTGTCGCAGACATCGCAATTGTACTCTGCTTCTTGCTCTTCCAGTCAACTGCTCCTCCATTGATGACAAAGACATAACCCGTCTGAGACTTCGTATCATCTTTATCACATTGCCAGGACGCATCACAGTAACCTGTAACACCAAGCTCTGTGTCTGGATTTCCACCATACACTAAAAACATATCTTTAGTATTTCTGAGATACTTCAGAATATGCTTAACAGCAATCCAGTGAAGATTACCCGGATTCTGTTGATATCGACTGGTCATGTTTTGAGCGAATGCCACATCTGGCCTTGTACATCTCACAGCATACATAATAGATCCTACAGCCGAAGCATAAGGAACTTTCTGCATGCGTGCCACCTCAGCAGGTGTTGAAGCACACATATCGCTACATAAGCCATGCTTCACTTCCATCGGCAAATATCCTTTCTTGGAATTTTGCATACTGAATCTCTTCAATATTTTATCAATGTCAGCGCTTTGACTTAAACCAATTAACCGCTTTGACCTATCTCGGTAGATCTTAATTCCCAGAATGTATGTAGCTTCTCCTAAATCCTTCATGGAAAAACACTTCCCAAGATATGCCTTAACATTTTGCATGCTTGGAATGTCTTTTCCCATAATTAATATGTCATCGACATAAAGAATTAGGAAAATTACATCACTCCCACTAACTTTGTGATATACACATGGCTCATCAAGATTTTGAACAAATCCATACCTTTTGATTTCTTCATCAAATCTTTTATTCCATTGCCTTGATGCTTGCTTCAATCCATAAATGGACCTCTGAAGTTTGCATACACGGTTTGGAAATTGTGGATTCACGAACCCCTCAGGTTGCTTCATATAGATGTCTTCATCTAAGCGACCATTTAAGAAGGCGGTTTTGACATCCATTTGCCATATCTCATAGTCATAGTATGCCGCTATAGCTATGAGAATTCTAATAGCTCTAATGTCCGCTACAGGAGAAAAGGTCTCCTCGTAATCAATGCCATAAGATTGAGTAAAACCTTGCGCAACTAGACGAGCTTTATAGACGTGTACATTGCCATCCATGTCAGTCTTAATCTTATAGAGCCACTTACTCCCAACCACCGAGGCGTTCGGAGGTAAGTCAACCTCTACCCAGACTTCATTTTCTCTCATGGATTGCATTTCCCCATTCATTGCAACCTGCCATTTAGCCTTGTCAGGACTTGCCATGGCAGCTTTATAACTAGTAGGCTCTCCAAGATCTCCTAACATAGTTTCCTCAACCTCTACGTTAAGACATAGACGTTCAGGTGCACGTATATTCCTTAAGGATCTACGAACGGGAATCACTTCAACTTCTGGTGGAGGACCCAGACTATCAGGTTCTACCGGAAGTACGTTAGTGTTTTCAGAAGGTAATGCATCTTCTTGATCATCTTCCAGATCATAAACTCTCCCACTGAATTCTTGAGATACGAGATCTCTTTCAAGAAAATCTCCATACCTAGCAACAATTACTTTATTTTCAGTTGGATAGTAAAAGTAGTAACCCATAGTTTCCTTAGGGTATCCTATAAAGATACACTTTACAGATCTTTGTTGGAGTTTATCTGCTGAGTCACGTTTAACATACGCCTCGCAACCCCAGACCTTTAAATAAGACAGGTTAGGAGCTTTACCATGCCATATTTCATATGGTGTCTTATCAACCTTCTTTGTGGGAACCATATTTAGAATACGAACAGCAGATTCTAAAGCATAATCCCAAAAGGATAAAGGTAGAGTGGTAAGATTAAACATAGATCGTATCATGTCCAACAATGTACGATTTCTTCTCTCAGATACACCATTTTGTTGTGGAGTATATGGAGAAGTGAGATTCTGGACAATTCCATTCTCAGCTAAGTAATCTTTAAACTCTTGGCTTAGATACTCGCCTCCTCTATCGGATCGAAGAGCTTTAATCTTCTTTCCCAATTGCAGTTCTACTTCAGCTTTGAAAACCTTAAATGTTTCAAACACCTCATGTTTATGCTTAAGTAAATAAACATAACCATAACGGCTGAAATCATCAGTAAAGGTTAAGAAGTAGCTAACACCTCTCTTTGACACATGTCTAAGTGGTCCACACACATCAGTATGAATAAGACCAAGTAGATCAGAAGCCCTCTCCATATTGCTATGAAAAGGTTTCTTAGTCATCTTCCCAGATATGCATGACTCACATTTATCAAATGATTCATCATTGATATTTTGCAAAAGCCCTTCTTGTTGCAGCTTATGCATGCGAGCCTTGCCTATATGAGCAAGTCTACAATGCCATAGATAAGAAGAATTCACGTCTGACTTTATCTTCTTGTTAATGCTAAACATCGAATTATTATTATTGTTAGATTCATTTCCAATCATATCAATTTCAAACACACCATTCACAGTAATTGCTTTAAAATAAAATACACCATTTAAAGAAACATCAATTCCATTACTTGAAATAGTATGAGTAAAACCATCATCCAACAAACTTGAAAAGGAAACAACACCTCTAATTATAGAAGGTGCGTAATGACAATTGTTTAATAACAGTACTAAGCCCGAAGGCAATACTAAACTAAACGTTCCTATGGCTTCAACAGCTGCATGTGCGCCATTTCCCACGTGCAGATATTGCTCCCCATAGGCAAGCTTCCTCTTCACTCTAAACCCCTGCAGTGTATTACAAATGTGAATACCACAGCCCGTATCATATACCCAGGAATTATTATGATTTAGAGTAAATAATTCAATGACAAATAAATTACCTGAAGTACCGGCGCCCGCAGACCCTTCATACTTCATCTTATTTGCCCGCAATTCATCAAGATAGAGAGCACAGTTTCTCTTCCAATGCCCAACGCTCTTACAGTGATGGCATGCTTGATCCTTTTTAGGATTATCCTTCCTAGGAGTAGGGTTCTTCTTGGGTTGAGGTTGATAGGCCATCACCTGTTTGCCTTTGTCAACCTTTCCCTTACCCTTCCCCTTCTTGTTGTTCGCACGCTGCGGTTTTGGCTTATTAATTCTTCCACCCTGAATAGCAAGTACCTAGGCGGTAGGAATCTTTTGAGGCAACCCTTTCTCATAATCAATGAGCAATGCGTGTAGGTCAGTAACTGTCTTCCCCACGCAGTGCATATTGAAATTTCTGACAAAACCATTAAAATCCTTGTTAAGGGATCGATTAATCAGATTCACAGCCATGTCATCCTCATAAGTTTTGCCAAATGCTTTTAGCTGGTCCATGTAACCTTTCATTTCCAGCACATGAGCACTTACGGGTTTACCCTCTCCCTGCCTACAGCTGTGTAACGCGTCGGTCAAGTCATAAATCTCGACGGCAGCTGGTTTCTCAAACATAGTTCGAAGTTCATTGAGCATATTATATGGGAAATAATGTTCGAACTGCTTTTGAAGAGCAGATTCCATTGTTCCCAACATAAGACAAGCCACATCATTATGACGCTTATACTCAAGTTTCCACTCGTCCTTTTGAGCTTGAGTAGCTTCAGGACCAGTTGGTTCAGCAGGACAAGGTTCATAAAGATATTTCATACGATCAGCAACTCTACAGACAATTCTCAAAGAGCGGTGCCAATCATTGAAATTCTTAGAGCCAGTCAACTTTTCTCGATCAAAAAAGCTTTTGAACGCAGAATTTAGAGCAGTGTTAGTGTTATCGGTGTTTTGAGCCATTTCTACAGAAAAAAGTTCAAGTATTAGTATTTTCGATAATACACTTTTCAAGAAAATAAATATACCCAACGGTAATATAAACATATAACCATATAATTTTCTCGAAAACTAGGATCCAAATTATCATAGGTTCATTACATCAGTTGATCTGCTAGCAACAAACGCATATAATAAGGTAATCTGTCGAACATTAATTGGCAAACAATTTTCAACTCCTAGATCATTATGGGATTTATATTTTCCAACGCTATTGCAAATATAAACATGTTTTATCCCATCTTATGCCATTGAGTCCAAGATCTCACTTCCTACTCAACTTAAGTGTCTAACTTAAAGAACTGCAAATATGTCCATGCAAGATCTCACTTTACATAGAGATTTACCTCTCCATCACAATCTAGCCAAGTACTCTCATGACTAAATTGCAACTTCAAGTGTTCCTTTTAATTAGATGGCATATTCTTAATTTTAAAAGGGTACTAGTTTTGATTTTATGTGGTCAAATCAAATATGTACAAAGATGTCATGCATTCATCTTGTAGCATAATTTAATAAAAAACTTTTTATTACCAATTCATAAAGATCAAATTATCAAAGTTTTGATTGAGGTATTGGGTTCACCAATCAAGGAATTTAGTGTCAGTTATCATCCATTATACCGTACTTTTGCATAAGTGTAAACACTTAGTGTTTCGGATAATTACCACCGAAGTGGCGCATGGAATTAACACTAATTCGCCCTTAAGATGAGCTTGCACATTTATATGGCTTACTAAGTAGCTCCACTCGAACTTACAGGGGGCAGAGGACCAGGTACGCGCTAAAGCACAACCTAAGACATCCATTCATTGTGACTATGCGCACTTCTTTAAACCCCTTTTATTAGTTCATTCTTATGGGTGAGCCGTTCAGACCATTTGTACCAAAGTCACCAATCAATTAAACTATTTTGACAACTTAACTCTTCCAAAACAATAAATTTCGCCATTGTTTAGTCCGTATTATTTTTCTATTCAAAATTACCCTTTGCTTAAAACTGTCTAACATAATAAACAAACAAGTAATAAATAAAAAATAAACTACTAAAAAACAATGCGCACATAATAAACAATTTATACGTGTAAACAAGTAGCCACATGCAACTTATTCGATAAAATCCTATTAATAATCAATATCTAGGGTAAATTAATGTATATATTAATTTAGGGTTTTCACTCCAGCAATAGAAAGTGAGCCACATACATCGATGAATCGATTGCGTAAACCCTTAATTAATTATACCAAATTGCACATAATTGATTCATTAATATATTAATTGGAGTCTTCCCCAATTCAAGATTTATCATAAATAAATATGTCTCAACAATTAAACAATATATCAAAGCAACTTATCCATGACTAACATGCATGTATAATCATGGATATCATAACAATTATACAAGTAAGTCACAAGATCGCATATAAAATTCCATGACACATAACAAATTATTCATGAATTAATCACGTAATCAATATTAATTCTATGTTTTAATAAGGTTAGCAAACAATTTTTAAAACCCTAAAAATTTTATGTATATGTCGATTTAAAAAAAAAATGGTACGCCCCAATTTAAAAAAAAATTCGACCAAAACATAAAAAAAACATAAACCCTAGATTAACATAGCAAACAACATACAAGTATTTGTTTTATTACGCGTTTATGTAATTAATTACTCATTAAAAACCAATGACTCGTGATGCCACTGTTGGAATTAGATATCAAGACATTCAAATAAATAATCACCAAAACATCAAAGTAATATTGCGGAAGCGTATAAGATGTATTAACGAATAATTAATTAACATAAAGAATATGCGTACCTTTGTTGATTCTAGCCGAACAAGAATCAAATCCACAAACTAGCAACGGATGAACCCTAATTTGATTTAGTTAGGATTATGTGAATTACCCCTTACCTTTTTGTAATTCAATCCAAGACAATAACAAAAGTATGTTATTACTAAGTTCTTGTACACACGTACTAAACCGAATTAAAGTACCGCTAGTTTTTATCAAACCAAATAACTTGATGTTTGGAAAAGCTTTGGATCGACCCCTATAGGGTGTATGATCGGTTTTGAAGACAAAAACACACACAAAACAATTTTAGGGTTTAGCTTATGAGCACAAGAGATGGAAAAACAAGACCCCTAGCCTTGTATATATACCCAAGCTAACTTGGTGAACAAGTTGTAGCTTGTTTCCTTTTCTTGATGGCCGATCGGTTCTAGGAGTCCCAAAGGGATTCCGGAACCTTCCCAACTTTTGCAATTTGATCCTTTCCAAATACCTTTAACAACCGTTAGTCCATTACATTAATTACTTAACGTCCGTTAGTTATTTCGTTTAATAAATAAATAAATATAACATTTATATTTAATTATTAACTTTAAATTCTCATACGTAAAGTGTGCAATCCCATAGTCTCGAGTTCGATCCTAACTCACGTCTATTAATTTATATCCATAAAACCAACAGTAACTTCGTGTGCATATGAGCAACCGGTCCCATTCCTCCTACCATCACCTTGCTGCCCAGAGAGACATGAACAATTGTAGCCTCCCTTCGTGTTAACACAATTATATTTGCATTCATTTTGTCCTGCACACTCATCGATATCTGAAAGACATCACAAAACTTTATTAAGTCTGTTAATGGTATTAATAATGGTCTTTTTTAAGGAAAACGTAAAGATACCGCTCGGGGTTATGGTTAAGCGGTCAAGACTTTGCTTTAATTGCTGGTGTGTTAATTTGCTACCTTTACAACCGTTTGGGAGGTACGCATTCCCCTTGTACCCTTCAGCACATTGACACCGATACCCCAAGTGCATTTTCTTGGATTCATGGAGCATGTCGATGCACACGCTATTCTCTTGACAGAAATAACTGTTACTCGTCTTAGCTAATTCACAACTTATATTATCCCCGACCCACCATTCAAGAACAACAGGATAAGTTCGTTTATGCATGTTACCAAAATCCCTTATAGTAAAGTTGAACGGACCTTTTTCAACAAGAAATCCGTATGTGCAGTTATTAAAGCTCCAGTTCCCAACTTTAACCGTGTTGCTATTTGTATGAATCCTGAAATTATACAACCTATAAGGAATAATAGCTTGGCTGCATCCCATCCCTAAACATGCACCGCTATGCAGGTTATTGCAGTTAGTCATTGATGAACATCCTGTTATGTAATCTTGACTGGTCAATGTCTTTATGTCAGCTCTAGCATCACATCCAACTGCAGTTATCACGTTACGTCCGTTTGGGATGGGGAACCTTGACAGATTTATTAAGGCATCTGACGTGTTGGTAATTTCATGTTGCTCATTATAACAACGATAGGCCACTGGTAACAACCTGTGCATGTGCCCATCGTTTGATATCTCCTGTAATTTAAAAGTGGTGTTCCAGATTTGTAACTTCTTGCAATCTACATAAAACTTTTTGTTCAAGTAGCAATTTTTTTTCATCCCAAAAGGATAGGGAATTGTTACGTTCCCACATTTATTTGGGCAGTGAGGCAAAGCTTGTGTTACTTCATCAACTGATGTTGTTGCTCTTGATAGCATCATCATTAGAAGTATTACCATGAGATGTAGTATCAAGTTAAGCAGCAATCTCATTGTTGATGTTTTTGCTTTTGTTTCTGTTTTTAGTTTTCTCGTCTAATGAACTTGTAATCCATTTTCGTTTCTCTATATAAACATTTGAGCCAGTACATTGATGGCGATATCACCAACGTTTTTGTTGTCTTTTTCTGTTATGTTAACCTTTGTCATGATTTGGAGATAGGCACTTTGGGATATATGCAGAAATATAAAACACAGATGTTGGTGTTGTTACCTGCATGTTTTTTTGCTTGCTTATAGATATGATTAATGTTGTTTCTTGACTTAAAGGTATAAGCTGGATTCGACAACAAACTTGACAATGTTTTGGATTTATCTTTTGGTGAGCATATATACCAGACAATAGTAACAGTCCAAGAAGCAATATGATCTTTGCAAATGTGAAATATTAACCAAGTCTTAAAGTATGCAGTCTCTTAAATTGTTCTTGGCCATGTTTGTTATGCCTTGACCAGTTTTGTTCCATATAGGAATTAGTATTGGCCATTGGTTGTGAAAAGTGCTTAAGTGCAGTATGTATGTATGCAAAAAATATGCATTAGGATAAAACAAATATGGAGGGAAATTCAAAGTAACTAACTTTTACATATTGAATTGATGATTAACTGTTTTACAGAAAAGAACTATTTATACATTTCCAAGGGGTGCCAATTGTGTTGGTTCAAGAGAACCAAGAGCCACAACCTTTGGAAAATAACTGTCAACCATATTAACTGTTTTTCCATAATGGGTCGTTCGGGACAGAAGCCCAACCCATAAGAAATTTGCAGACTTAAATATATAAACATAGGACTGCAATTGTCTTTAAAAAATTTACTATAAAACAGTAACTAAATTAACAATGGGATGAACATGTTCTTGATGGATGATTGATCTTAAAGAGGATTCCAACACAGTCAATGACATTTACATGGATCAAATGTACGTCTTTCACGGTTTCATGTATGACTTAACATCTTCGAAGTGCTAAAATGGAGTGTCGATAACTCGATATTGCACTGCAGATGAAACATAGATGGTTCGGAAACAAGGTTATGACATGAGTAGAGTTCAGTCTACTAAAATAGGATATCAAGAAGTCAACAACAATGATGTTTAATGTGAGTGTGATATAACAGTTTTACTTTTTTTTCTCTTGCACAATTAGTTTTGTTGTAACTACACTAATTTTCTAGATACTTAACTCTGAAATTGTTAATAGAGTTGTAATCAGAGTCACTATTAAAAACTTGTTATATGTGACTTGAAATTGAAGTCTAAAAAAAAGAAAAGAAAAGGGACTAGCCCTTCATGTTAAAAAGAACTACGTTTACTTTCTTACACTTGTCATAATATTATCAAACTCGCCCCTTTTACTTTCTTATTTCTTTCACTTAAGAGCACTCCTTATGGTGACCTAGGTTAAACCTTAACACCATGCCACGTCAGCGCCACATCAGCTTTAACATTTCACCTTAACTCAACAAAAAAACATCCCTTATCATAACATTCCCAAGTTAAACCTTAACTCACCAACAATTTACAAAAACAACCCCTCATTTAGAGGGCAGAAATAAAAAAATAACAATAATAAAATAAAAAAAAAATAGGATTTAACACCGCGTTATGGTGTTAACATGAGAATGTTAACACCCCGTTAACACAATACGCTGTATGGCTAACATGGGTTAACATGCAAATGTTAAACCTTGACCTTGCCTTCCATGTTACCACACCCAAGTCTCTAACTACACCAATCTAAGGACGACCGAGTGGGTAAGGTCTTCGGTTACCTCACAAAAAGTCAAATGGTTTAAACTACCCTAAATGTGTACATTTGAGGTTGCCTAGTGAAGGGTAGGAAACGGTTCCCAAATTTACCTATACCGGCATACATCTGAGTTAAAAAGACTCGCCCTCCCCTAATAACATGAAAACGGAAAACCTCATCCGTTCACCCATTTTTCATCTTCTAATCACGTTGACAAAAGTTAAACAATAGGACGTAACTCAGTCAAGACAATTCATGAGCTACCGAGATCGGCTTGAAAAATAATCCGCATCAACTTGATTTATGACAAACTCGCTACTTAAGTTGACTCTTGAGTTTAGTTGCAAGTATCATAATCCTCGACTCGTAGAAAATAAAAGTCTTATTTAGCATGAGCTATTTTACAAATTTACATGTGTATTTACATTATCTCCATACTATACATCGAATTGGTTAATGCTTACAGCAGTCTGGATCATCAACGAGTTACCTCAAGCCGTGACCGAGAATTTTGATTAATTCACCGAACTCGATCTAGAGTTATATAATTAGTACTCAGTGGACTTCGATTTAAGTTTGTAGCTCAAGTGTTATAAACGAATCAGGTTTCAAGCTTCACTTATTTTGTGGTCTATTACACTCAAGTTAAACACGTTTTCACTAAGAAGCTCATAAGCCGAAAAAGTGACCTCCGTGAGCTTTTCTTACCTAAGCTCGTAAACAAAGACATTCCAAAGTCATTCTCTTTTCTTTTTTTCATTTTTTTTTTTTTTTTTTTTTTTGAACAGCGGATATTATTAAAACACTAGCAAGACGCTAGAAACAAACTATTACAAAGTAATAAGCAAATGGTTCTTAAGCCAATCGACCCATCTAAAATTAGAATTGCATCTAGACCTACACCAAGAGAAAGAGCGAGCCACAATATCGTCCACAATATAATCTTTGGTCTGATGAGTTGACCCAAAGATAGACTTGTTGCAGAAAATCCAAATCGTCCACCAAGTAATGTAGAAAACTCCTTCTAAATACGTCTTCATAGAAAGACGCCACTAGCATGTTAACATCCCACCAACTAGAAATCCTTTTATAAATGTCTTTTGCCATGGGGAAATTGAAAAATATGTGACTAGTAGTTTCAGTTGCCATGTTGCAATTAGGGCAATAAATAGAGTCAAGATCCATACCTCTACAAGAAAGATTGAAACGCGTGGGAAGGTTGTCAATTTTAACTCTCCAGGCATGAATGTTGATGTTCTTCGAGACAACCTTAATCCAACATGTTTTAGGAACATAATCTATTAGGGTATGGTCATCGATGAAGTTACAAACCGATGCAACAGTAAACTCTCCAGAACTTGATAACGACCAAAACCACCTATCCATCATATTAGAGAGGACGAGATCCTCCATTTTTAGACACAAGTACGCCATCTGATGTTGCTCAATCCCACCTCTCGGCATTCACCTTAGAGAAGAAACCAAACTAGGTTGAGCAATCTTTGCCGCCACTGTAATAGACTTAATAGAATCAAGGGCATAGATTCTAGGATATAAAGATTTAAGAGGCACATCTTCTTTACAAGGCTCTTCCCAGAACATAGTATTCTCACCATTACCCTTTTTTCTTAATTAAGCCGAGCAGATAGCTCAATTTTGGCTTATTTAAGTCGACTTATATCTTACACTCATTATTTTTTACTAGAAGAATATCCGTGCAATGTGGCGGTAGGTATCCGGTGTACTATTTTTGTGACGAGCAATTTTTTTTCATTTTAAACCTTCTTTATTTAGCATGTCCCAAATATTTTATAACATAATAGATATATATTTTTCAAAGTAGAACGTCTAAATCATACTATCTTATAATGGAGGAACCACTTTTTTTGCATTTATTGACTAAGACATTAAATACTTAAAAAATTAAGAATTATATAAAGCACAAGTTATAAACCAATTAAGCACACTCTACGAACACATTCATCCATTAACTTTTCAATTAATGTCATTTTTAAAATACTTGTTTAGTTAATATAATTTTTAAAACACCCCTCAATGAAAATGCATATTATTATACGTATTTTACAAACTAATAAAACACACAAAATTCATACTATTTATGTGCAAACAAGTTGATGGCACACCATCGTTTGAAAAATCGGACAGACCGGCCAGTTCAACACGGAACTGGAGTAGCCACCGGTCCGACCAGTTACTAAAAAAGGTTCAAAATCGAACCGCAGAAGACCGGTGAAACCAGGTAAAACCGGTGAACCGAGTCGGACCAGTTTCGTTTCCTTCATGTTTTTTCTCCGAACATACGACTTTTTGTTATCATTTACAGAAGATTTAAATTAAACATAGAAAGATAGATAGAGGTAAATTATAATATTAAAAACAACAGAGAGTGAGCGAAGATTAGTAATTTTACAATTGTCGCTTTCGTTATATATAGTAGAGATAAAGATGCAACTGCCTATTCATTTAGAAATTAAAAACATTGCTCGAAAGAAACATTATTGACAAAAAAATACAATCAGAATTCATAACTTGATTGCTAGAAATTTTAATCACATGTTACCCGCCGTTGTAATCATAATCTATACCCTTAATCCGACTGGACCCACTAGTTTGCCACGTCTAGTAATAATCAGAGTTGGACCTACCTTTATGGTAGGTGGTGCCCGGGAACCACCTTAGAATTCAAGATCGTTTGTAAGCTATATATGAGTTTTTTCAAGGACCCACCTTAGAAAATTACAAGGCACTACCTTAGGATGAAATTGAATTAGAAAGAAGTGAAAATGAAAAGAAAGAAGAGTGAAGAAGAAAAGAGAAAGAGAAAATGGAGAAAGATGAGATGAGGAAGATGAAATGAAAAGTATATTTAATTATTTTCATTGAAAACTGAATGCGAAGTAGGTACTGAGGCACTGACTGTTGTTTAGCTTTTTGACATTTTGGCCTTTTTATTTTTGTTAATACTCCGTATTTAACTCCTATATTTATTATCATGGCTATTACTCCACTTATTATTTAGTTTGCAATTATACATCTAAGATAGGATGATAGATTAGTAACTAACAAAATAGTTTGCTTTAGAAAACTAAATTACATAGATATACCGTAACTTACATACAATAAAATGCAACTTATAAAATGTCAAATGTCTTATTTACTTTTACATAATTTTTTATGTTGCATATTTTAATCGATCTATCTGATCCATTGATCTGCTTGTTTTTTCTCCCTCGACTAAGATAGTGAACGACTTTACTTTCATTTTTAAGAAATGGACCCTAACTGACATGACCCGACCCGACACATTGGATCATTTGGTTAAGTAATTGATCAATTAATATTTTTGCCTTAACAAAATTGGGAACCACCTTAGGTTTGTGTCTGGGTCCGCCACTGGTAATAATCATTCATTTATGGTCATGTTATCTTTTAACGACAACAAGTAATCGTTCATTTTAGCAAAACCAAAAATAAAAAAGGAAATTGCAAATGTTTAACATAATCATGCATGCATTAATTGCTTGTATTTTTAAATAATAACTGCTCACTTTCTACATTCTTGGTTTAAAAATGAGCACATCGTTGCGCTCGCATCGTGCATCCGAGTGATGCGTTTGAAAAAACGCAACACGAAACATGATGCGAGGTTGTTCTAAGATGCGGCCTAACGCGAACTCAACACGTCGCAACAATGTATTGCTCGCATCGGACGCAATGGACGCATAATTTTGCAACAATTTTAATTTTGACTGGTGATAACGCTACACGCGTCGTTCGGGGTCAAAGGAACTTCCTTTTCGTCGAGCAAGTTTTTCAACACCCTAGGCAGTGAATCTAATCGTTGTAGTGTAGTATTAGGGTAAGCCACGGGTATTGATATCGTTCTCTAGGGGAATAGGAATGCTAGTGAGAAGTTACTACGCTAAGGTTGTGGTTGAGGAAGATTATTTTTTATCTTTTTATATTTTTTAAGGAAAGGAAAGGTACGAATCTCGGGGTTTGAATTTGGGGGGTTGGTATTGCTACCGATTAATCTACTTATCTAATTATCTAATCTAAGGTGTATGTAGTCTATGTCTAATTAATGTGTGCTCGTATGATAGTTTAAAGATGTGTTTACTTAGGTTTTACTACTCCTTAATTATCTCCTACTGGTGGTTGAATTGTCACGTCCTTATTTCTAGTTGCGTTGTATGTCTAAGGTTGTAGGGTATGCGTATGTTCCCTAACTCTTTGAACTTACCAAAGGGTCTCGTCTACAAAACCCACTAGGGATAATAAACTCTTACTCTAAGGCACTCTTTGGATGGTTTAGCTTACAACTACTCAAGGAGTCATATTCTAAGGTTCACAAAGATTTAATCAAGCATTAAGTACACAACGAATGACCTATCGCATTACTAGATCATTAATCAACTAAGATAAGAAACAACCAATCAATATTCAATAATTAAGTTTCATATTCCCTAAGCAAACACACAAGTAAATTAGCCGGACATGGAAAACATGCAAGCATACACACAATTAATCAAAGACATAATTGTATTAATGAAGTAAAACACTTATCTTGGTGTAAGATAGGGTTTGGAACCCTAAAATACTGTACAAGACAGCCTTGGTTCGGTTTAGGTTTTTACTCCAAAAGACTACACACTAAATACTGAAAAATTCGGATTCTATATATAATATTACACATGCGACGGCGTCACTTTATGTTTTGTGAAGCCGTCGTGTCACCGTCATTAGGGTTTCGTCTTGGCCACGTTAGACTTGCGACGGCGTCACCTTATGCTTGTGACGCCGTCCTCTTCAGCTTCTGACGCCGTCTGGATTACATCTAGGCCGTCTGAGTTGCGACGGCCTACTCTTTTATAACTTGACGTCGTCACTTGAAAATAGGTGTTTTGGCTTCTGTCCCGTCACAAAATCCTCCGACGGCGTCACACTTAACACCTAACGCCATCACCTTATGTTTTCAGCAGCTTTGAGTGTCTCGATTCTGACTTTGGCCATTTTCTTCGTATAATCGCGCCTTTTCGTCCAAATAAGTGTCATTCCAGCATTTTGCCTTCAAGAGACCTAAAAAGTGAAAAGGAACGATATTAAGCAATAACGGATACAAAAGTGATCAAATAAGGGCTTAAACGACCCCTCAAAAAGGTACCTTTTAAAACCTTATCAAATATCCCTACACTTGGTATTTGCTTGTCCTCAAGCAAATGTGCTTTTAGCCAATTAATTTATAAGTTAGAGGTCATGAGGCATTGGTTTAAAACAGTCCACAACACATATAAGCCCCGCAAAAGTCATAACAAGCACGGAAATTACATACTACCACCTCACATAGGGTGTTTGGATACTCACATCTCTCTTGGGTGTATATGAAATATAACAAATTGGAAATGGAAGATAAACACTCATTAACCGGTCCTAGTACATAGATTACCATAGGCTTGAGAATAGATCAAACCTCCGTCGCTTTGGCGTAAGCACCTAGGAAAGACTATAAAAGAGGTCTTTAAAGGGTTGTAATGTTAGGCTTACGGTAGGGAAACAAAGGGTTTGGTGGGATAGGCTATATAGTGGTGGCAAGTCAAAAATCTCTTATGTTACAAGCATACGAAGAATGGCGTTGCTAAGCCAAGACTCGACACTCTAAACTCTAGCTAACTGAAATAAACAAACATAAAATTAGAGGATAGATGTAGGATGGTAGCCCGTATGGTTTTTTTTTTTTTTTTTTTTTTTTCCAAACACTTTATTTTTTTTCTTTTCTCTTTTTCTAGTTTTCGATTTTTTTTTTCCAGACACTTTTACTCTACCATCCTCTACGGTAACATCAAAATGATAAGGATTTATAGGCACATCCCTACACTTGAGTTTTTATTACTCTAACACTAATCTGACCCGAATTGAAAAGATCAAAACACTTGGGGTACATTATTATGCAAACAAAGGGAATTTGAATTTAACGTTCCCTTCCCGTCATTTCATAAACTTTAACTTTTCCCATGAATCCCAATCGTTCCAAAACTGTATACAAAGGATATGACTCGACTTAGCAACTCATGCAAGCAACTAGATAATTGAACTAAGGGTTTAAGGTGATAACAATAATGCACTAAAAGTGAGTGCATACAAGGTAGGCTAAGGCGATTTGGGTGTACATTTGGGGGTGGGGTGTAAACAATGCTCTTCATTGATATTCCGGAAAAACCGAAACATCACGAGAACCGCGAAAAGGATAGGCTTTGAGGGGTTAACTAGTGGTATCGTGTACTAAAGATGAGTACAACGCAAAGGGTGTGTGGGAATTACTCAACCGATGTGGAAGAAGTAATTATATTACGGGTATCAAACAAGGGTTATCCTAATGCCTCTTATCATTTAGTTATTCCTAACTACACAAGTGTAGTCTTACTAGCGATCTCGGAATGCATCACAAAACAAGTTCTAGAATCTAATATACTACCGGTTTACACTCTAAGCATTAAAGATGAATGATTTAATTCCTACTAATCTAAGGGCGATCCTCACATTTTGTGTGGAATTTAGGTGGTAAAGGGTTTTTGTGCTAGTCATATAACTTCCTATCCGTGAGACGCTTTTGTTAAGACTAATGGCCCACTCCTATATGTCATGAAAAATTTTAAATTTGGTTCCAAAATTACCCTAACCGACATTTTCTCATGGTTTATTACACAAATACAATTGGACAAATCAAATAATCAAGGATAAGCATAGTTTCAAAGTTCCCATTTTATTTTCCCTCCCTACACTTAAACTAAACATTGTCCCCAATGTTTCCCGAAAGTATCAAAGTTATGATAATGGAAGGTAATCAAAAACGAAAGAAACTAGTACTCCCCTGATTAGCTCGGTAGGATCCGTGTGTGAAGTAGTGGTTAAATTCTTTCCAAGAAGAATTTATGCGTGAAAAGCTCCTTCCAATCTTATGTAACTTCTTCTTGATAAATTAAACATGCACCTTTGAAGAAACAAATGAAACCTTCGCGTAAAATCGGCGGTAATAATATATATAAGACTCGATTTAAACTAGGATATAATGCTTGTGGAATGGATGTTTACAAAATTTCTGGAAAATTAAGACCTGGAAACTTCCAAATTTTTTTTAAGTAGCTCAGAAAACGAGAAAAAAGTAATCTGTTGTTTTTACTCCTTCCTGACGCCGTCGGGTTATCCTGACAAAAACTGGTCTGCGATTTTCTAGAAAAAATTCTGGAAAACTTACATCTTTAGAATCTGGAAAAAATTTCTGTAAAACATCCATTATGACTCGATACAAGCATTTGACTCGAACAAACACATAAATATATCTTTTAATGAATTGTTATTCTCATGTTTACGTTTCCTTGAAAACGTGTGTAATCCTCCCTACACTTATCCCTTATGTAAAATACCTTTATATGCAATTAAGATGAGGTTAAAAACAAAATAAAGCATTTTTACAAATTTAAACATGAGAATAAACAATCAATAAAAGATATATGACACTAACAAGCAAACAATTAAGCATGGGTTGCCTCCCACAGAGCGCTTTTCTTTATTTAAGAGTCTTGTAGCTAGACTCGTAGTCGTGCTCTTACGTTACTTCATTACCGCCACCTTGACGGTCTATAATGGGGGATTCCATGTTGTAGAAGTGCCCTATAATGCACTTCTCTAAGAGTTCATCCTCTCCCCAATCGGTCCTATATTCAGGTCCTAGGCTCAAGCAATCCTTATAGAATCCGAAAATCTTAGCCATAACATAATCTACTCCTTTCTCCCTATCCTCATCATTCCTATAATAGACCGACAGTTTAAGTTCCTTTTCATCATTAGAGAGTGATGAAAACTTCTCAATCTTAAACGGCATTTGGTAAGCTATGTCATCGGTTTCATCCTTGAATCGCACTACTCCTAACGAGGGATTATAGGTCATCCCAGTGCTTTCTATGAAAGGTTTTCCTAGAATAACATGGGACAAGCTAGGGTCTATGGCCGTGCTAATATCATCCACAATTATGAAGTCCGTAGGAAACGTGAAACTACCTACATAAACGGGTAATCCCTTAATTCTTCTGAGAAAGTTGCAACTAACATTAGGATCATTGGGGTCTTGCCTAGTTGGAATAGGCTTCTTCAATATCCAATTGTAGTAGGTGCTAGTCATTATGTTGATTGGGGACTTGCGATCAATGTAGGCCTTTGCCACAAAAAGGTGTCCTATGCAACATGGTATGTTAAGATTCCAAGGGTTCCCAAACTTGATTCTAGGGCTTTTCCTAACATACATGTGACGGAGGTCACGCACTAAGTGAGGGTGGCGAGATAGTTCTTCTTCCGTAAGAAACTTATTGAAGTAGTCATTGTCTACTTCATCTACCTCCTCGGTTGTTTCATTATTCTCAAGTGTATGATCCTCTTCGTCATTTGTTCCATTAGGTTTAACTAAGGCGATGGTATTGACGAATTGAACGTGCTTAGCTAGCTTACTTGGGTCCTTAATCTCTACACCGGAAGGCTCGGGAGTTGAGATAGCATTAACCTTCCTATCACTATTAGTTATGGCTTTCAAAAGGTTGTCTATCTTCCTATCCATTTCGGCTTGTTGTTGGTCAAAGCGGTCCGAGAGCTTAGCTATTTGGGATTCTTGGGATGCAACAAGGTTTTGCAACATCCTTTCGATGTTTTGTTGGTTAGGACCGTTAGGTGGGGGCCATGAAAAATCATTGGAAGTGAATTCCTTGGTTTGTCCCCAGTAGAAGTCGGGCTTGCCTTTCCATGCCTCTCGGGTTTCATTGAAATTCATAGGTCCGGGTATTGTAGGGAATCTTCCTCTCGTTCCATTAATACGTGAGGATGCGTAGTCAACGGAAGCATGTTCGGGGGATCGAGTGCTAGTGCGCGTGTTATGAGGATCACAAAACGGCTCACACGAGGAAGAAACTTTGTTCACATGGTGTGAAGATTTAGGATTTTCGTAGGAACTCATTAGGAATTTTACTTGATCTTCAAGTTCAATCATCCTACGGTCGGAAGGAGGCAAAGAGATTGCCTTAACGGTCATCCCAACTTTCGTTGTCATAGAGGGCGAGGTCCTCTATCATACCCCATGATTCTTCCGCGGTGAGATCACTAAGTTTTCCACCGGCCGCTTGGTCAATGGATCGCTTGGTGGGGAAGTTGACATGATCATAGAAAATTTGGACTTGGAGCCAAAGATCAATGCCGTGATGAGGGACTTTATGAAGTAAGTCATTGAATCGAGTCCATGCTTCGTAGAGAGATTTACCTTGACGTTGTTGGAACATCAAGATGTCATTCCTAAGCTTAGTGGTTCTCCCCGGTGGGAAAAATTGAGCAAGGAAGCGAGAGGTAAGATCATCCCAACTTGAGATGAAGCCGGCGGGAAGTCGCTCAAGCCAATTACTAGCTTGGTCCCGTAGAGAGAATTGGAAGAGATGCAGGCGTGTGGTCTCCCGAGTAGTAGCATCAAGGTTGATGGAATCGACAATTTTGAGGAAATCCCTCAGATGCTGATTTGGATCTTCGGAACGAAGTCCATGGAATGCACATCCGTTTTGCATCAACTGGATGGTGTCGGATCGCAGGGCCGTAGTTTGGGCTTGGTCGGGAAGCTCAATGGTGTTCCTATAGCCTGAGTGGCTTGGTCTTGAGTATTCACCAAGAGTACGGGCTCTTGGCGGGTCAATTGGTGGTGGGTTGATGAATGGTGGGTGGTTATCACCTTCCATGATAAAAAGTGATGGAGCTACGAACAAATGTCACGAAGAAGGGGGATAGACTAAGAGGAAGCTAAAAATGAGAAAAAAAAAAGTTTACTTGATAGGAATCAAGTAAAGAAACCTAAACATGGTGGACTACTAACTAGCTATTCTATTCCCCGGCAGCGGCGCCAAAAACTTGATAACGCTACACGCGTCGTTCGGGGTTAAAGGAACTTCCTTTTCGTCGAGCAAGTTTTTCAACACCCTAGGCAGTGAACCTAATCGTTGTAGTGTAGTATTAGGGTAAGCCACGTGTATTGATATCATTCTCTAGGGGAATAGGAATGCTAGTGAGAAGTTACTACGCTAAGGTTGTGGTTGAGGAAGATTATTTTTTATCTTTTTATATTTTTTAAGGAAAGGAAAGGTACGAATCTTGGGGTTTGAATTTGGGGGGTTGGTATTTCTACCGATTACTCTACTTATCTAATTATCTAATCTAAGGTGTATGTAGTCTATGTCTAATTAATGTGTGCTCGTATGATAGTTTAAAGATGTGTTTACTTAGGTTTTACTACTCCTTAATTATCTCCTATTAGTGGTTGAATTGTCACGTCCTTATTCCTAGTTGCGTTGTGTGTCTAAGGTTGTAGGGTATGTGTATGTTCCCTAACTCTTTGAACTTACCAAAGGGTCTCGTCTACAAAACCCACTAGGGATAATAAACTCTTACTCTAAGGCACTCTTTGGATGGTTTAGCTTACAACTACTCAAGGAGTCATATTCTAAGGTTCACAAAGATTTAATCAAGCATTAAGTACACAACGAATGACCTATCGCATTACTAGATCATTAATCAACTAAGATAAGAAACAACCAATCAATATTCAATAATTAAGTTTCATATTCCCTAAGCAAACACACAAGTATATTAGCTGGACATGGAAAACATGCAAGCATACACACAATTAATCAAAGACATAATTGTATTAATGAAGTAAAATACTTATCTTGGTGTAAGATAGGGTTTGAAACCCTAAAATACTGTACAAGACAGCCTTGGTTCGGTTTAGGTTTTTACTCCAAAAGACTACACACTAAATACTGAAAAATTCGGATTCTATATATAATATTACACATGCGACGGCTTCACTTTATGTTTTGTGACGCCGTCGTGTCGCCGTCATTAGGGTTTCGTCTTGGCCACGTTAGACTTGCGACGGCGTCACCTTATGCTTGTGACGCCGTCCTCTTCAGCTTCTGACGCCGTCTGGATTACATCTAGGCCGTCTGAGTTGCGACGACCTACTCTTTTATAACTTGACGTCGTCACTTAAAAATAGGTGTTTTGGCTTCTGTCCCGTCACAAAATCCTCCGACGGCGTCACACTTAACACCTGACGCCGTCACTTTATGTTTTCAGCAGCTTTGAGTGTCTCGATTCTGACTTTGGCCATTTTCTTCGTATAATCGTGCTTTTTCGTCCAAATAAGTGCCATTCCAGCATTTTGCCTTCAAGAGACCTAAAAAGTGAAAAAGAACGATATTAAGCAATAACGGATACAAAAGTGATCAAATAAGGGCTTAAACGACCCCTCAAAAAGGTACCTTTTAAAACCTTATCAACTGGTATAAAATTTTATTGTTTAATTGACTTTTTGTTTCTAGTCAAACCAATAAGTTGACATATTTGATGTTATAACATTAAGTAGTATCATTATGCACTTGACTTATTTCATATTTATTCATTTACTTATCGAGTAATCTAACTATATATATTTTATATTTTTTATTAATTACCTAGCGTCGTGCGTCCGTGATGCGCTCGCAACCTCATCACGCATCCGTCTTTTGAACCATAAGCACAATGGATCGTCGCACGCAATTTAAAACCAAGTTGCATTTAACTTATTTTAATCAACTCTATCACAATTATGCGTATTTTTGTTCCTTAAACATAACCTTTAGGGCTATGTTTGACAAAACACAATTAAAAAGCTAAGAATTAAAAAGTTAAGAGAAAAGCTAAACGCAACTTTAAGAGATATGCTTAAAATGGTGTTATGTACCATTAGTTTCTCTCTCTCTCTCTCTCTCTCTCTCTCTCTCTCTCTCTCTCTCTCTCTCTCTCTCTTTCTTACTCTTATAGTGCTCGTTCAGTGGTCGGACAACACGCTATAGGCGATTTTGGCCACCTATGGTGTTGCCATGCTGTACCGGACATGGCGCCATATCGGCATTATAGGTGCCATCGCCAACCGGATGACGATCATTTTATGTCTTTTTTGTGAATTTAAACATTGGGCAATGGCTACAAAAGGCAAAGGTAAAAAAAATATCATTTTTTCCGATAGTGGTGGAAACGAGCCGAGCTGAGCTCGAGCCTGTCAGAGCTCGGTTCATCTCGTTTAAGTTTTAAAAGGATCGAGCTCGAGCTAGGCTCGTTTCGAGCCTTAAACATTAAGCTCGAGCTCGGCTCGTGGTATGCTATATAGGCTCGGGCCCGACTCGTTTATACGATTTGGCCATAAAAAGTTAAATAGGCTCGTGGTATGTTATATAGGCTCGGCTCGTTTAAGCCCAAGCTCGGCTCGTTTATATGATTTGAGCTCGTTAATAAGCTCGAGCTCGGCTCGCATATATGTTCAATACTTAAAATATCATAATGTCTTTTAGGCTCGCGAGCTCAAATGAGCTTTGTATGTAAAGCTCGGGCTCGAGCTGATCGATTAATAAACAAGCTGCAACTTAGGCTCGAGCTCGGGTTCGAGCTCGTTTAGGCTTGGCTCGTTTGAGATTTTTTACCAATCCAATCCCAAGCTTTTCACGAGCGGCTCAGCTCATTTTCACCTGTAGATAAATACCCATTTTATCATACAAACAACCTATAACACTCATTTTTCTCCCTGTTTCATATTTATCATATAACTAGCAGGTGCCCGCATAATGCAACGGTGTATACCTTTATAACTAAAATTTTCGGCGAGCATATGCTTTTAGATGTATGCATATTTTGTGATCATAACTTTATGAATGATTGTAATTTAATTTAGATTAACAATAGTAAGACAAACAACTTCGTATCTAAATAAATGTAAGGTTAGAAAATAAATAGATCAACATAAATTCTTATAAGTGAGCATATGATTTAAGAAAGGTGATGAAG
This sequence comes from Chrysanthemum seticuspe, assembly GCA_019973895.1. Taxonomy (NCBI): domain Eukaryota; kingdom Viridiplantae; phylum Streptophyta; class Magnoliopsida; order Asterales; family Asteraceae; genus Chrysanthemum; species Chrysanthemum seticuspe. Next base: position 357,981,780 of record BPTQ01000008.1, on the reverse strand, counting down.
ATAAAATAAATTATTTTCATTATGTGAAAGGTATTATGAAAATAAAAAATTATTATGAAAATAAATAAAAATAGGAGGGTACTCGCGTTTTGTGGCAGCGGGTACCCTGTGATTATAATGCAGGCATCGACAAAATAAGATTACAAGTTGATTAGCCTGGAAAAACAAGAAGAAAATGATCCCGGTCCGGCCTGGTTCACCCATTTTTACTGGTTCCGACGGTCCTTTCAGGTTCGTTTTCAGACGGCTTTTATTGGCTTGCCGAACATGTGGCGACTCAGGTTCCGGTTGAACCTGTTGGTCTGGACCGGTTTTTAAAACCTACGTACCATCAACTTATTTGCATATAATTTGTATGAAGCTTTGTTTGTTTTATTAGCTTGTACAATATGTATAATTGCATGTATTTTGCATTGTAGAAGTGTTTTAAAAATAAAAAAATTAGTTTTATAACTAATGCATTCAATGTTACAAGTTTTGAGGTTACAATACATTCAATGTTACAAGTTTTGAAATCATGCTATAAAAAGAAGGTGTGTTGTCTTAAAATTAGACTTCCTTTTGTAGGAAGTCCCAAATACATTATAAGTTAGTATAGATATCATATAAATAACCTCAAACACTCAATTTTCTCCCCATTTCATACACTTTCAACATGAGTTATTGATGAGGTGTAAAAACATGCGTTTTTAAGGGTCATTTAACCTCTAAACTCGTACATATTTGATTATTTATTGCTCTGAATCGTTTTTATTTGAGTTTTAGGTACTTCGGAAGCAAATGTTAGAAATTGAAGTGTTTTTGGCTCATCTGAATAAGAAAACGAATAAAACGACCAAGTTACGAAAACGTCCATGAAAAGAAGGTGGGACGTAGGAATGGCAATGGAGCGGGTTTGAGGCGGGGCGGCTATCCCCATCCCCCGCCCCAATCCCCATTGGGGATCTTATCGGGGCATCCCGTTGGGGCAAGATGCTCCCCCAAACCCACCCCATTCCCCAATGGGGTCTTATCGGGTTGTCATTATTGAGCGTGATGCTCCATCATACTTGTGTTGTTCCCCGTTTACCTTTATTTTTACACTATTAACATTATAATTTTATAAAATAACTTGAAGAATCGAGATTCTATTAAGAGTAAATTACACCGTTCGTCCTTGTGGTTTGCGTTGACCGCAGGGTTTCGTCCTTTGACCAAAAAAGTTGCACCGTTCGTCCTTAAGTGTGAAAACGTTATGCGCCGTTCGTCCCTCCCACTAACGACTCTGAGTAACGGTCGTTAAGTCACCTCATGTGATACCCATGTGAGGGTATATCCGTCATTTCACACTTCATCTTCTTTATTTATTCATCTTCATCTCAAAATCATTAGCAACCACTCTCTTTCTTACATCATAAAAAACAATACAAAAACCATCTCTTTACCAAAATTATTATCATCATCTAAGAAAAAAAAAATATAGCACAAAAAAAATTAACTCTTTACAAAAATCATTATCATCAACAAGAACCAAAAAACTCTACACAAACCCATTTCATGATTATAAACAAAAAAGCTAATACAAACCCACTTCATTACCCGTCTTTCTTGTTTCTTGTTTTACTTTTCCTGCGCCTCGTTTTCCTCTTCACAAAAAAGTGATATATCATCATTTACCCCCCCCCTCCTGTTCCTCCTTCCCAACGCAAGCCAACTACAAAACATGATATGTCATTTTCTCCTTTTCTCATCTTTCCCAGAGATGTCACGAGAAAGGTTAAAGTGGAGCGAATGATGGAGACCGATGCTCGGTTGGCTACCCACGAGATCGAGATCAAGAGAAAGTGGTCAAAGCTTCCTTCTTCTTCCTCTATTTATACCACCGATCCACAAGGGACTCCACACACTCACCAAATCAGATGCAAAAGATAGGGTTGCTCGAGGCTTGGTTGTGGATTTTCTTGCTTGGATGTGGACTTGGTTAATTACTATTTGGGTCTAAACTTATTAACAAGAACCAAAAAAATCTACACAAACCCATTTCATGATTAGGAACAAAAAAGCTAATACAAACCCACTTCATTACCAAATCTGTGGTGGTGGACTGACTTTCCAGGTGGTTGACCGGAATGGTTGTGACGGATTGGTGGTGATTTTATGATGTACAAACCCATTTCTTTAGATTTTTCGTTTGAGATCTTGCGGTAATTTGTTTGATTAAACACCTTGTGGGTGGCGGGTGACGGTGGATCTGTTGGATAATGGCGACATGAGTGGTGACTGATGGTGGCAGCGTGGGTGGCAGGTGACGGTGGATCTGTTGGATGGTAGATGAAGATAACCACGGTATATGTGTACGGGTGGATGGTAGATTCTGATGGTGGTTACAAATTGTGGTGAAAGAAGATTTTTTTGATTGATTTGATTTGATATTAAAGTGTTAAGAAAAATACAGGATACAAATTTGTTTATTGTGAGGAAGTGAGATATGTTTTTAAAGATAGAGTGGTGGTGGTTGGTGTTGGGTGGAATATATGGTCTTAGGTGAAATGGGTGGAAGAGATAGTGTTGGTGAGGGTATATCCGTCATTTCACACTATTTTACAAAAATCATTATCATTTAACGTACGAATATAACGGTCGTTAGTGGGAGGGACGAACGGCGCATAACGTTTTCACACTTAAGGACGAACGGTGCAACTTTTTTGGTCAAAGGACGAAACCCTGCGGTCAACGCAAACCACAAGGACGAACGGTGTAATTTACTCTTCTATTAATAATAAATTGAGAATTGGAATAATTCAAAACTTTTTTAGAATATTATGACAAAAAACAAGCTTGTATCATCACAACTTGAAATATCACAAAGATAAGAAATAACAAAATATAGAGAATTACACTTTTAGTACGCAAATACTAACACAATATTTTATGTATATACACATATTTATATGTATATATATCGGGGCAGGGATGGTGTGCCCCGTCCCCGCCCCAAACCCGATAAGAATCCCCGTTAAGGCCCCGAAACCCGCCCCAAAACCCGATAAGCACGCCTCGTCCCGCCCCAAAAAAGTTCGGGTTTCGGGTTTCCCCGTCGGGTTCGGGTTTTTTTGCCATCCCTAGTGGGACGGCGTCACAGATATAACGTGACACCATCACTTGAAGAATCACGGAGATGATCTAGTTATAAATTTTACAAGTGACGCTTAAGAGGATGGTAACGGTTTTAAGCTGACGGCGTCATGACCAGAAAAGTGAAGAGCGACGGCTTCACAACCCTTAAGGTGACGCCGTCACAACTAAGTCGGTGAAGTTCATAAAACCCTAATGACGGCGATCTGATGGCGTCACACTTGTAAAGTGACACTGTCACAGTTCTAATACTATATATATTTTTCGTATGATTTTTATAGGTCACACATATTGGTAAGACTTTGGAGAGACCTTTTAGTGTACGAATTTGCCAGCTTTTGTAAGGGTTTTAACCCCCAATACTCCATGTTTTAATTGAAGATAAGTTATTCTTAGTTTAATCATTACAATATGTATATGTGTTGTGTAATTAATTGTTTTTCTTCTCCTCTCTTTAACATGCTAGGCTAGATCTATTAGTGTTTGCTTAGTATTGAATGAAACTTAGTTGTTGATTATTGATTGTCGTCTCTTGTTTAATTAGTTGTTATCGCGTTAGGAGTTGGAAAACTGGCTAGATCTTAGGATGCTTGCTTGAACGCCCAACTAAACGCTCCACTATAGTGCAATAGATGGTTTGTTCGTTGTATATATTGCGTGAATTTTGGTCACTGACATTAAGGGTCTTAATGAGTCCTATATATTCTTTACTTTAGGAATTGCGGTCACTGACATTAAGGTTCTTAACGAGTCCTATACATTCATAGAGTTAGGGCATTTGACACCTCCCTACGACTGATATAAAGGAATACAACGCGCTAATTAAAACAAAGATGTGTATGTTCGACTAATCAATATGATATAACTAGGGAGTAGTAAGAGTCTAATTAAACACATTTACTTATCATACGACTTCACCAATTTACTTTTCTGCATATTTCGTTTTAGTTAGTTAATTAGTAGTTATGAAACCAAACTCTTCATGCCCCGAGATTTTTAATTGCTTTCTAAAAAATATAAAAAGACCAAAAATAATCATCCCTCAACCTTTAGACTTAATTTGTCATACACTTCGAGCCTTCACAACACTATTCCCTTAGAGAACAATAAATCCTCCGTATCTTACTTATACTACACTACAACGGTTAGGTACACTACCTAGGAGGATTGTAAAACTTTTTTTGTTTACAATTATCCGTATCGGTTATTCAGAAGAAGATCAAGCTGAAAAGTTATTACCTTTATACGATTATTATGAACAATATCTAGCCTTTGATGGTGATGAAGTCATTAGCTCAAACACTCGGACGTCCATACCACGAGACTACGAAGGTGTTGAAATACGTTTTATGGAAGATTATTTTGGCGACAATCCAAAATACCTTGAAAAGAATTGTAGGCGACCACTCCGAATAAGTTCAAAACTATTTTTATCACTAGTTGAAGGTATAACTAACTAGTTGAATCTATTCCCAATCACTTTTTATTTTTTAGGTCTCGGCAAAATGCCTCTAAGAGAATGAGTATTAGTCATATAATGAAAATGCACGTCCGTTATATGCTAATTGACGTACATGACAATACCCGATGCTTTTGATGAATATTTACAAATTGGTGAACATTATAGCCGTGGTAATTTGGACAATTTTACCAAATGTATATGGGATTTTTACTCGGAGGAGTATTTGAGAAACCCTCACCCAAAGATATTTTGAGTATATATGAAACTCAAGAAACTTATCATGGGTTCCCGGGTATGGTTGGTAGTATAGATTGTAGGCATTGGGAATGAATGAATTGTCTGACTTCTTACAACGGGCAATTCAAATGGGGATCACAAAAATCCGATAATATTCTTGAGGCAGTTGCACCACCAGAATTGTGGATTTGACATGTATTTTTTTGTATAGCGGGTGCAAATAACGACCTAACTGTTCTATATCATTCGAATTAATTTGAAGACCTCATTTACGATATCGCTCCGGAGGGTCCGTATACGGTGAATGGTAAGACATACACCAAAGGATATTAACTAGCCGACGGTATTTGTCCAACTTGGGCTACTTTTCTCAAATCATATACGGTCGCACGAAATCAACCTGATTTGAATTTTAAAGGGCTCAAGAAAGTGCAAGAAAATATGTAAAGCGAGCTTTTGGTTTCTTACAAGGTGGTTGGGGGATTATAGCACAAACCGCGCGTGCTTACGAAGTGAGCAAATACGTAAGATTATGTATTATTGCATCGTATTGCATAACATGATACTAAAAGATAAAAAATCCCAAATAATTGAAATTAACGAGATATATTTTAGTCCCTTAGCCAATATGTAATACATGGGTCGAGAAATGCGATACACAAAGGAACAACGTGACAAAGATGTGCATAAGGACATTCGACATGATCTTGTGAATCATCTCTAGCAACAACATTAAGAACAACAACAAGAGAAATGTAGTTTCTTTATGTATTGTAATTTTATTTTTAGCGAAATGTAGTATTAAATTTTATGCATTGAAATTTTGTTTTTAGTTTAATAATATGTGTTTTCTTAAGGAAAATAAAAACCGCAATTCATTGGCAACTAAAGGTGGCAAAATGGTTAGGTCGGATCGGGTCTTGGATGGGTCTAGGTCTAGATGGTTCTGGGTTTAGATTGGTCACTTGGAAGGATAGGTCTGGGTCAAACGGGTCTCGAGTCGGGCCTGGTTTTTTTTTTTTTTTGCTTCCTAAGGTACCCATCTTAGGTCTAATTTTAATTAAAGGTACTACTCTTTTTTTTTTCTTCTCAATTTAAGGTACCCGACTTTTTTTTTTGGCCGATTTAGAATTTTTTCAAACTTCCGTTAACCATTTCGTTAGTAAATTATATGTTTTGTCCTTGAGTTTGTATAGGCATTTAATGTTTGGCCCATTTTCGTCCGGTTTCATACGTTTGCATACGCGTTCGTCCGTTTTTATATGTTTTCGTCCGTTTTTAAACGTTTTCGTCTGTTTTACACGTTTCCATCTGTTTTTGCACGTTTCTGTATGTTTTTACACGTTTTCGTCCGTTTTTACACGTTTCCATCTGTTTTTGCACGTCTCCGTCTGTTTTTACACGTTTTCGTCCGTTTTTACACGTTTATAACTATTTTTACACGTTTTCGTCTGTTTTTGCACGTTTCGGTCCATTTTTGCACGTTTTCGTCCGTTTTACACGTTTCCGTCCAAATTTACACGTTTTCGTCCGTTTTTTGAATGTTTTTACAAATTTTTGTCTATTTTCGATGTTTCGTCCATTTTTGCCCATTTCCATCCTTTTTTCACGTTTTCGTCTATTTTTACACGTTTTCGTCTGTTTTTGACATTTCATCTGTTTTTTACACGTTTTCGTCTGTTTTCGACGTTTCGTCTGTTTTTGCACGTTTCGGCCTATTCTTACACGTTTTCGTCCGTTTTTGCACGTTTCAGTCCTTTTTTTCACGTTTCCACCCGTTATTGCACATTTTCATTTGTTTTTACACGTTTTCGTCCATTTTACACTTTTTATACTCGTGAATAAAAACGTGTATAAATGTGTGTATAAAAACGTGTAAAATTGACGAAACGTCGAAAACAGACAAAAAACGGACTAAAACGTGTAAAAACGGACCGAAACGTGTAAAAATGGACAAAAATGGACGAAAATATGTAAAAACAGACGAAAACGTGCAAAACCATACGGAAACGTGTAAAATGGATGGAAAAGTGCAAAAATGGACGAAAACGTGTAAAAACGGATGAAAACGTGCAAAAAATGACGAAACGTAAAAAACAGACGAAAACGTGTAATAACGGACGAAAACGTCTAAAACGGGCGAAAACGTGTAAAACAGACGGAAACGTGTAAAAACAGACAGAAAAGTGCAAAATAGACGAAAACCTACAAAAACGGACGAAAACGTGTAAACGGACAAAAACATGTAAAAACGAACGAAAACGTATGCAAACGTATGAAAACGAACGAAAATGGACCAAACATGAAATGCCTATACAAACTCAAGGACCAAATATGTAATTTACTAATAAAATGGTTAAGGGAAGTTAGAAAAAAACCTAAATCGGCCAAAAAAAATCGGGTACCTTAAATTGAGAAAAATAAGAGTAGTACATTTAATTGAAATTGGACATAAGATGAGTACCTTTTTATGCAATTTGCCCAAAAAAATCATCATGAAACATAATAATTCATTACTGTTAAAAAAAAATAGTATTCAATATTTCGAGAACAGTCAAACAGTACACTAAGAGCCCTAAGATAGTGTTTGGTAATGACTTAAAGAGTCTTAATTCACAAATAGGTAATTAAGTCATTAATTGAGTGTTTGTTTGGTGCTTAATTTAAATTTACCTCCTAGAAAAAGCGATGGGAGTGAGAGTCTCTATATTAAGTCATCACTTTTATCTTACTTTTATATATTTACCCTCCTACTTCTTAGCCTATATTCAACACTTATTTCAAATAAAAAGGTATAACAATAATTTTTTCTAATTGAGACACTTTATTCAGCACACAAAACAAATGACCATTTATTTATCTACAAACAGACAACATATATGTAAACATACCATAGTTGTCAGGATCCCGATCCTGATCTTAGGATCTTACGATTTTACGATACTGCAAAGCAAAAACGATCCGGATCCTACATAGGATCTTTGCAAGCTTAAGATCTTATAGGATCCCGATCTTGACCATAGGATCTTAAGATCTAATCTGATCCGATCTTACTTTTCTCGGATTACAAACTAAAAAAACTATAATTTATGAGTTGTTTTTTTTTTTTTTTTTAGAATTCAAAAAACAACATGTTAATCTTCTTAAACATTTCATAATCATAATTTAGGATAACATTTCTATAAAACATTCATAGTATTTTGTGTTTATAATGTATAATAATTTGTAGATTTGTATGATATTACAAAAACTATAAGGAAATAACATTAGAGTAGGATCTTAAGATGTGGATCCAATCTTACGATCACAATTTTGTAAAGAGTAAAATGTTCCTGAATAGAATTTCGATCTTGAAAACTTTGAAACAGTCATTTTAATTTAACGAGACTTAAAAAAAAAAAAAAAAAAAAAAAAAAAAAAGACCCTAGGAGCACTCCCAATGATAACGTGGGTATGCATGTTATTGTTTAACATTTGGTGTTAACCATTGTAAGTGTGGTGTTATTTGGGTGTTAAAGTTGCACGTTACTAATATAACGTGCGTTACTTGCATTTTTTTTTCCCTCTCTTTAAATGAAGGGTTGTTTTTGTAAATTATTGGTGAGTTAAGGTTTAACTTAGGAATGTTATGATTGTGGGTGTTTTTTTGGTGAGTTAAAGCTGATGTGTCACTGACGTTAGAGCTGACAAATCGTGTCTTAACAGGTCCGGTGCGCGCGAATAACATAAGTTTCAAACATGAAAACAACTCGTTTAATACTTAGCTTTGGTGGTTTGAGTATGGCAGATATACATTTTATTTATCAAAAAAGTTAAATATTGAACCCTAAAATACTAAAAACAAATATTTTAAAAAATAAAAAAATTGCATAGTACATTTTTTCTCTTAACATGTCTTAACAGGTACCCAATTTGCCAGCTCTAACTGACGTGACACGATGTTAAAGTTTAACTTGCGTTAGTAAAGGGAGTATAAAAATGATCTTCTACTGTTAACAATATTTTTATTTTATTTTTTTCCCCATATCGATCTTCAAAAACCCCCAAAAAACAAAAATAAGAAGATCTGAATTGAATCAGATCCAAACCCACTTCAGGAGGTAGCTATTAAATTTAGATTATAATGTAGATCTGATCTGATGGATTTGTAAATTCAGTTTGTTAATACGTGTTATTTATATATTAAAGACTCACTTATGATTTAAGATTGTTTGGGTTTGTAAAAGTTTGGATTTTGAGGAGGAAAATTTAAGCGTAGGATCGTGTTTTAGTTTCATTACATTGTTGTGAAATGACTTGATCTGGAGTAGTGTTGTAGTTGAATTATTATGTATCTCGTTTAATCGTAGGATTCTTCGTTATTTGGATCTTCACCTTGTACCTTATGTTGTTGTAGTGATCTAAGAAATTTTTGTTCGGGTTGTAAGGTTTGGATTTTTAGGAGGAAATCGTAATCGTAGGGAGCTGCTTATTTCAAAATGTTTATATTTGCTGAAATTATAATCTTTTCGTTTTCTAAATAAATTTGATTGAAATTTTATAAAAACTAGTTATTAATCCGAGTATTTCTTGCATTTTTTACGCTAAATGTGCAAATTCAAACACCATTTCTGGAAAAGCTAATTTTTAAGCAGTTTAATAAGCAATCCCAAACGCCCCCTTAGTTCGAGTGGTCGAATGTGTAATGTTAGGTGAATCACTTTTGACTTTTTTAAGTTGTTGATCTGGTTAGATCTTTTAATGGTGATGTGTTTTGGGCGATATGTCGCATACTAACGGGGTGTTTGGATTAGCTTATTTGACGGGCTTATCGACTTATAGAGATCTAGAAAACCCTATAAGCCCATGTTTTATAGCTTATCGCTATAAAACTACACAACTTCATATTGAACTTATGTTGTAGTGATCTAAGAATTTTGTTCGGGTTGCAAAGTTTGGATTTTTAGGAGGAAATCGTAATCGTAGGGAGCTGCTTATTTCAAAATGTTTATATTTGCTGATATTATAATCTTTTTTACAAACATATTCAACTTTAAACGTTTTTTTTTAATGAATTTGATTCATGTTTTTTTTTATAAATAGTAATTAATCCGAGTATTTATTGCAATTTGTTTTCAAACAATTTGCAAATCCGAACACTGTTTCTAGAAATACTTATTTTTAATCAGAAATAATAAGCAATTCAAGACACCCCCTTAGTTGTAGAAGTCGAATGTGTATATGATAAGTTGTTGATTTGGTTAGATTTATTGATGGTGATGTGTTCTGGCTGATATGTCTTACACTAGTTATGATCTTTAACTATGTTGTTATCGAGCTGCCACCCTTGTAAGGAAATTTTATCTGATTATACTAACCGTGTGTTTGGATTAGCTTATTTGACGCGCTTATCGGCGTATTTGATTTTTGAAAACCACATAAGCCCACTTTTTTCAGCTTATGAGCTTTGAATTTGAGATTATTGACTTAAATAGGCCATAAGTTCAACTTAATAAGCTCCTAAGCCGAAAAAAGTTAGCTTATGAGCTTTTCCACTTTCATTTAAGCCCATAAGCCTAAAAATAAGCTAATCGAAATACCCTGAGGGGATTTTTGGATTAGCTTATTTGACTCATATACCTGCTTATTGGGACTTAGAAAAGCCGATAAGCGCACGATTTTTTATCTGATTTCACTGACGGGGTGTTTAGATTGGCTTATTTGACGATCTTGTCAGCTAATAGAGATTTACAAAACCTATAAGCCCACGTGTTTTATCTTATCCCTTTGCTATAAGATCAAGTTGGTGAGCTCATAAGCTGAAAACAGTGAGCTTATTGGCTTTTTCATTTTCCAAAAAGTTGATAAGCCCATTAAATAAGCTAAATTAAACACCCCCTAAATATGATATAGTACTAAAGCAGGAATGTCAATGTAGGATGTGTGAAGCATTTTTTGTTTACAGTTTTAATTTTAATGATTGATGTCTTTTTGCACTATAGATCGATTGATTTAGATGTAAGTATTAAAAGTTCGGTCATTTGTTTCAGAAGGAATGGAGAAAACGTGCACTCTACTTGTCCACTTTGACAAAGGAACACCTGCACTCGCCAATGAAATCAAGCTAGCTCTTGAAGGGAATGACGATGCTGCAAAGGTTGAAGCTATGAAAACCGCAGTCATGCTTTTACTTAACGGTGAAACACTGCCACAACTATTTATCACAATTGTCCGATATGTTCTCCCGTCAGAGGATCACACTGTTCAAAAACTACTCCTTCATTATTTGGAAATCATTGACAAAACCGACTCTAAAGGAAAGATTTTACCGGAAATGATCTTAATCTGTCAAAATTTGAGAAACAATCTTCAACATCCGAATGAATACATTCGTGGTGTGACTCTAAGGTTCCTTTGTCGTCTGAATGAAACCGAGATTATCGAGCCCTTAATTCCTTCCATACTGGCTAACCTTGAACACCGACATCCGGTCGTAAGAAGGAACGCTATACTTGCTATAATGGCGATTTACAAGCTTCCGCAAGGTGACCAGCTTCTAATCGATGCTCCGGAGATGATTGAGAAAGTTCTTTCAACCGAAGCAGATCAATCAGCCAAAAGAAACGCCTTTCTCATGCTTTTCACATGTGCGCAAGATCGTGCGGTGAATTACCTTTTGACGCATGTTGACCGAGTGGCGGAATGGGGAGAATTGCTTCAAATGGTTGTGTTGGATTTGATTCGTAAAGTGTGTAGAGCTAACAAAGGGGAAAAAGGGAAGTATATTAAGATTATTATATCGTTATTAAATGTTCCTTCTGCTGCTGTTATTTATGAATGTGCTGGTACGCTCGTGTCTTTATCATCTGCTCCTACTGCAATTAGGGCTGCGGCCAATACTTATTGTCAGCTACTACTCTCGCAAAGCGATAACAACGTGAAACTTATTATTCTCGACCGTTTGAATGAACTCAAAATCTCTCACAGGGAGATTATGGTCGATATGATAATGGATGTACTCAGGGCTCTTTCGAGCCCTAATCATGATATCAGAAGGAAAACACTCGATATTGTTCTCGATTTAATCACTCCACGGAACATTAATGAAGTTGTGCTTACGTTGAAAAAAGAAGTTGTGAAAACTCAAAGTGGAGAGTTGGAAAAAGATGGTGAGTATCGACAAATGCTCATCCAAGCAATTCACTCGTGTGCTATTAAGTTCCCTGAAGTTGCAAGCACGGTTGTGCATTTGTTAATGGATTTCTTGGGTGATAGTAACGTTGCTTCTGCAATGGACGTAGCTGTTTTTGTACGGGAAATAATCGAAACGAATCCAAAGTTGAGGGTTTCGATTATAACAAGGCTATTAGACACTTTTTACCAAATCCGTTCTGCACGTGTTTGTTCTTGTGCTCTTTGGATCATTAGTGAGTACTGTCTTTCACTTTCGGAAGTTGAAAGTGGAATTTCGACAATAAAGCAGTGTCTTGGAGACTTGCCGTTTTACAAGGCTTCAGAAGAAGGTGACGGTGATGATTCTTCGAAAAAATCTCAACAAGCGAACTCGATTACTGTTTCATCTAAGAGGCCAGCTATTCTCGCTGATGGTACTTATGCGACTCAAAGTGCAGCTTCTGAAAACGTGTTTTCACCTCCTACTGTGGTCAACACAACTTTGACTTCCGGAAATTTGAGATCCTTACTTCTAACTGGTGATTTCTTCCTTGGGGCAGTCGTAGCTTGCACGTTGACGAAACTTGTGTTGCGTTTGGCAGAGGTTCAGCCATCAAAAAGTGAAGTTAATAAAGCATCGACTCAAGTTTTGCTGATCATTGTTTCGATGCTACAACTTGGGCAATCTTCATTTCTTCCACACCCGATCGATAATGACTCCAATGATCGAATCGTCCTTTGCATAAGATTACTGTGTAATCCAAGTGAAGAAGTCAGGAAAATATGGTTGCAGTCTTGCCGTGAAAGTTTTGTTCAAATGCTTGCTGATAAACAAATGAGGGAAACAGAGGAACTTAAAGCAAAGGCTCAGGTTTCATATGCACAACCTGACGATCTCATTGACTTTTACCATCTCAAGAGCAGGAAGGTAAGATTATCCTTGCTATTCATTGTTTTTATCTGTTATATACTTGTACAGCGGTTGTGCTTCTTGAGATATGATCACATTTTTGCATCTTATATTTATGAAGTCATAGTTGATATCTTCGCATCTACCTTTATATTCCATTATTACCAACTGACTTGAAGCGATGGTGCATCACCAAGTGTTTGTCACTTTATGTGTCCAAAGTCCCGTGCTTTATCACGGGATTTGACCAGATTCTGGTGCGTGGTTAACAAATATTTAATCTGTATTCGGGAATCGGAGATGTTATTAGAAACGTTGAGAGTCCTTTCTAAATTTAATTAATATGTTTTTCTAATGAACTAGTTCGGCTTATGGGCAGAGCTTAAAGACATATCTTAAACCAATATGTACCGATTACCTGAACAAGAGTTTGTTTGCACCGGAACCTGGATTACTTAAAGTAGGTGATCCACTTTTATTATATTAGTTGGGTTTTTGGGTTAAGGTGAGTTATGCACCTCCACTCCCCCCACATAGCTAAATGGCTTTAGTGAGTAAGTCACAAGTTTTCAAGTTTGTTGACGAACTTATGCTCGAGTCTTATTCTGTTATTGCAGTTTCATGTTTTACTGTTTTAATCACTTATTTGTTCATGGTTGATTTCGTCAACTCTCTAGGGCATGAGCCAGTTGGAATTAGAGGATGAGGTTCAAGATGATCTTAAACGGGCCACAGGGGAGTTTGTCAAAGAAGGAGATGCTGCAAATAAACTGAACCGTATTCTTCAACTAACCGGATTTAGCGACCCAGTGTACGCCGAAGCCTACGTTACCGTCAATCACTACGACATCGTTCTTGACGTAACCGTTATCAACCGAACCAAAGAAACTCTTCAGAACCTGTGTTTGGAACTGGCAACAATGGGCGACCTTAAACTTGTGGAACGTCCACAGAATTATACTCTTGCCCCTGAATCAAGCAAGCAGATAAAAGCAAACATTAAGGTGTCATCAACTGAGACTGGGGTCATATTCGGGAACATTGTTTATGAAACTTCAAATGTGATGGAACGTACTGTTATTGTCCTCAATGATATCCATATCGACATTATGGATTATATATCTCCAGCTGTCTGTAGTGATGCGGCATTCAGAACTATGTGGGCTGAGTTTGAGTGGGAAAATAAGGTAATACTTTCTCTTAATTGTTATTACAAAGTGCGGGTTGGACGTGTTGAGTAATGGTATTTTCAGTACCTGCAACCCGCAAGTAGTTTTTGCCATCTTTTAATAATTATTCTATAATACTAAATATAGAATACTTGTTTATATGTTATAAAATAAATTTAAGTTACGCGGGTTGAACGCGTTATAGCTATACCCATTTGACCCGTTTTGAACACCAGGTTGCTGTCAACACTGTAATTCAAGACGAGAAAGAATTCCTTGATCATATTATCAAATCCACCAACATGAAGTGCCTCACTGCACCGTAAGTCATTTATCCTTGCTTTTTTTATTTTAATTTTTTTATTTTAATTTTTATTTCAGTCCTGAACTAAGCAGGTAGTTTTACAAAAAAAAACATAGCTAATAACTTACTATAGTCGTATGTTATTCATTGACAAAAAAAAAAAAAAAAAAAAAAAAAAAGAAAAAAAAAAAAGCATACAATATTTTCATCACCTTTCATTGCTTATTTTTGTTGTCACAATATAATTACGTTAATCAATTTTTGTAACACATACTTAAATGTTTGTGCATCAGGTCTGCACTGGAAGGTGATTGCGGGTTCCTGGCTGCCAACTTGTACGCAAAGAGTGTTTTTGGAGAGGACGCTTTGGTAAATTTAAGCATCGAGAAGCAAGGAGATGGTAAGCTAAGTGGATACATTCGTATTAGAAGCAAAACACAGGGGATAGCTTTAAGCTTGGGAGACAAAATCACACTTAAGCAGAAGGGAGGCGCTTGATTTTTGATTCTCGTTAGCCTTGCATCAATCAAATATGGTAAAACCTGGACACCTAAATACTCGAGTCAAATTGTGTAAAGATAACGAATGACCTCAAATTTTATCTTATTTTCCGTCTTTTTGTTTTCTAGGTTTTGGGTACGAAGAGGATTATTGTATTAAGATGTTAAATTGGATGTCACATAGAAGATTATACAGAAGAATAATGTCATATTTTTTATTCGGATTTGTTCAGATGAGGTGATTACTACTTTTTGTTCGTTCGAACATTGCTGGTGTAGATACAATTTTCTTCCTATTATCTGCTTATGATATTACTATATTTGTTCTATATAAGAAACATATATTATGATATAATTAGTTGTTTGTGCCCATCTTTTCTAGGCGGTGTTTAGAATTAGATTCCTTATTTTGATACTAAACCTGTCCTTGTGATATCGTCATAGTTATCATAAGCAATGGTAAACAAGTTATCGGCAGAAGTGGTCTATTGGTTTTATAAGATGTCTGTGAAAATTATTACGACGGGTGAATCAGCGTGATCAAATACATATCATGGAACCGTTAATTATACTTGTAGCATTTAGTACTGCAGAATTTTTGGCTTTGGTTCTCTCTAGATATGTATCCTGGACTTCAAAGAAGCGAGAGTTGATTGCTTTCTCATCATCTAAATATATCACACAGTAACCCAAATCGCTTATTTAGTCATGGTTATGTCCTCATACTATCTAAGAGTAGTTCCATAAGTACAATCCTGAAGCTATAAACAACACTCTTATGGCCGATTATTTAATCAAAGAGCAATGCTACAATCACATAAAATTCACCAGTCACCTGCTGACACGTCATTTTGTGAATGATTTTGTGAAAGTTTGTTTGTGAATGTAGCATTCCTCTTAATCAAATCAACTCCATAAGAGCTAGATACGACGGATTAATTACTCTTGAAATGTGTAAAAGTGAAAGAGGTGAAGAGTGATAGTGGTATATGTTCAGAAGTAGAAGGACTAGAATTGTAATTTTGTAAAAGTCTAAGTAGTCAACTTGTTTCTTTTCTGTTATTAGTCATTTGAGCTTGTATATAAACACATTCTAAACTTCATTTCATTTCATAAAGAATAATAACAAAATTCTGTTATTCAGTGTTCTTGTGTGTGTTTCCATTGTGTGTAATATGTGTTCACCATTGTAAACAAAACAAAACGGTTGTCTTATTAGTACTCTTAGTGGATGGTGACACTCTCTAACTCGCTTTAACTCACTATATTGATAATATAAGATACTTTTTTTTTATCGTTTTCTTTTTTGTATTTTTTGCTTTTTAATACTTTTGACTTATCAAACTTAACATTTTTTGTTTCGTACTTTCACTTATGTAGTTTTTTAATAAAAATAGAATTCTATAAAAATAAAATAAAAAAAGAAGTGGTATCAGAATCATTATTATGTCCCCCCCCCCTCCTTCCTCGCCCCCCTCCTTTCTCGTCTCAAAATTATTGTCAAAGGGACAAAAATCACAAAGTTTAATAAAATTGAGGCAACTTTAATTTTCAACCACTCAAATATAGTGTTCCTTCACTAAATTCTCTAGTTTTATTTACAAAAGAAAATGGACAATTATTTTGAGACATCCCGAAAAAGAGATATGGACTATAATTTTGAGACGGAAGGAGTAATTTAAAAAAGTTAGAGCTAATGGTCTGAAAAGGCATCCAAGTTGTCACATTTTTCTTTTGTAGGCATCCAACTTTTATTTTTTCTAAAAAATTCAAATGCGTTTTTAACTTTCATATGAGTTAATTTCATAAATCGTTCATGTGGTTTGCCGGATTTAACAAAAATGGTCCCTGGAATGAAATTTAACGGATCTTCTCCCCGTGGTTTTAACCCGTATCAGGTTTGGTCACTATGATTTTCATTTTTTTACTATCCTGTCCTTATGGTTTTTGACCCGTATCGGTTTGGTCCCTGTGGTTTTCATTTTTTTACTATCCTCTTTCTTATGGTTTTTGACCCCGTATCGGGTTTGGTCCCCGTGGGTTGCATTTTTTACTCTGTTAGGGACCAAACCCGATACGGGTAAAAACCACAGAGAGACGATCCGTTAAATTTTCTTTCTATGAACCATTTTAGTTAAACCCGACAAACCACGTGGATGATTTATGAAATTAACTCTTTTCATATTGTATGCAACATTAAAAAAATATCTGACGTGGCATCACCTAATTAAGAGTTATTTACATAAATCGTCCATCTGACTCTAAAAAAATACACCAATCGTCTTGAGTTAATTACATAAAAGGTCCTCGTGGCTCTAAAAATTTACACCATTCGTCCTTGTGGCTCTAAATTAAAATTGTCCCTAAGCAAGGCTCAAACTCGGATCTCCAGCTTTACAAAGCCCTGTATCACTGGACCAAGTGTCCAGTGGTGTCTTATTTTTTGTTTCTTTTATACTTTTATCCATTTTTATTTCTTTTGCTGGAATAATAAAATCTTATCCTTGGCAAGGCTCGAACTCGGGTTACTAACTTTACAAACTAACACCTTACCACTGGACCAATCATCTAATGGTGTTATGTTTTCTTTCTTTTATCCAATCGTTTTATCCTCTTATCCAATCTTTTTGGACAATTATTTTTATTTCATGTTTTTATCCAATCATTTTATCAATTCTTTTGATCTATTACGTATACGTTTTCATAAAGCCCGATATACGTGACCGATCACGTTTTTTCTTCGATGAATTTATTATCAATCACGTATATTTTTTTATACGTGATCGACCACATTTTTATACGTGATAGAGTTGCAAATTTTTATTGATAAAAATTTGCAACTCGGGCCACATTTTTATAAGTGATCGAGTTGCAAATTTTTATACGTGATCGATAAAAATTTGCAACTCGAGCCACATTTTTATACGTGATCGAGTTGCAAATTTTTATACGTGATTGATAAAAGTATATACGTAATCGAGTTGTATAAAAATGTATGCGTGATCGAGTTGAAAATTTATACGTGATCGATAAAAACGTATACGTGATTGATACTTTCGGGGCTTCATAAAAACATTATCAATCACGTATACATTTTTATCGAAGCAAAAATGTAATTAATCACATATGTAGTTGTAAACATCAAGAAACACCTTCGGGAGGTCGAGGTTGATCGGAATACATATCCATTTATAGAGAGAGAAAGTAGAGAAAGAAGGGTGAAAGAAAAGTGTTTTATTAAAATGAAATAAAGAATAAATCTAAACAATTTCCCACACCCATCATACAGAGTCATGAGGGATATTTATAAGATTTTTACAACACTAGTTTACCCCGTGTACACTATTAGTCCTTGTGAGTGCAACTATCTTATGTATCTAATCCAATTCACGTGTAAGACGATATTTTCACAAAATAGCAAAGCTAACAATCTCCTTTTAAGATATCGTCACGCGTGAATTGTTACAATGAGACCTATAAATACGTAATCAAAGTAAAATAACGATAACCAAAGTTAGATAACAATATTGACAATGTCATTGAAGCAAAGATTCTCTGTAAACAAGATACTGAGGATGACTTGGAGTTCTTTCTTCTGATAATCTCGGCTTTGATCTTTGTCCACTGATGGCACTTGATCTTTTTCAGCTCTGAACTCTTTATGTGTTGTAATGGTCTAGTTAGATTATTACTCTATCCTAACTAGTGAGCCTTCTCTTTTATCTGCTCCCTCCCAAACTGACAACCCTTATGTTAGATATCTTTAGTATTCTAATCACGCAGTGGATAAAGAGACAAGATACTAGAATGTAGCACAATGATTGTATGGTCGGGGAGCATCGTATCAACATAACTCAACAAAGAATGCATCCCAGTTGTTCAATTCAAGCCCCGATGTACACATTAGTGAATATCTGAAAAAACTAACAGAAAAATCAATGGTGTATATGCCTATTCTTCATTGACCCGATAAATCTCCGTGTACACTACTTCTCCCTCCTGATGGTTGCGAGTTATCGGATTCATCATAATGTAGTGTACATGCCGTAAAATCAACTTGTACTGGAAGCAATATTAAATCCATAACAACCCATTTAATCACAAATCCATGAGTATATGTCGATCTATGACTCTATTTTTCTATAGTCTCCTATCTTCTCTTCAACATATAATTGACCTCTTCAAATTCCAAGCAGCTAGTAATGACCACTTTATGGAAACAACCTAATATAACCGACTTGAAGATGAAGTAAGCACCCCAACCTTGTGACTTAATGCTTGTTCGAAACGTAATTATGACTTAAGACCTATACTGAGCACTACAACGTAACTCCTTAAAGTATCAGGTGCACAGTGGATAATCGCCCATACAAGTTATCTTGAGACATGAAACCAACCAACTAACGTCTCAAAGATAAATAGGTACACCCGATAAATGTCACTTCAATCCCAAATAAGCAATATCATACAGACACTCCGTAGGCACAAAAATCCGATACTAGCTTTTGTTATTTGACGCGATTCTTGATTAGCATCGTTTAAGCAAGACGTGGTGTAATTTGAAATAGGATAAATTATAGTTAAGATGATGAAACGATGAAAAGAATCATGTTTGATGAAACGATGAAACGAATCATGTGTAGATAAGTGTATACCAATAATATCTGATATGTTCTTGGTGTGTTTGGTATATGCCCTAATTCTGTACATACCCCATGTTCCGCGGATCAAAAGCTAGGGTTTTGTATGTTAGATATTCGATGAAACCTTAAAAAACTCGGAAGAATTTCACTGCTTGAAGCTCGGTAAAAACCCTAGAAATTCGAAAGATTTTGGTGAAACTCGGAGAGAAACTTGGAGAATATTGAACAGAAACTTGGAGGATTTCTTAAATAGAAACTTGGAGTATTTCTTAAACAGGAACTCGGAGGACCCTTTAAATAGAAACTTGGAGAATTTCTTAAATACAATCTCAGAGGATTTCTTAAACAGAAACTCAGAGGATTTCTTAAACAGAAACTCAGAGGATTTCTTAAACAGAAACTCGGAGGATTTCTTAAATAAAAACTCGGAGGATCATGAGAAAGTCGAAGAATCTTGAGAAACTTAGAGGATCTTTAGAAACTTAGAGGATCAAATTCAGAGATTATCCGAAACTCGAAGAAATTCATACCATACATGGAAAACATCATAGAAACTCGGAAAAACCCATACAAACTCGAAGAAACACATAAGAAACTCGGAGAAACTCATAAAAACGTCATTTTTTGGGGAAAAAATGCCAAAAATCACATTTTTTTTAATCACAAAACACCATGATTCGCCCTCAGTTAGCTCTGATGTCAATTTTAAACATCAAGAAACACATTCGGGATGTCGATGTTGATCAAAATACATATCCATTTCTAGACAAAGTAGAGAGAGAAAGGTGAAAGAAATGTATTTTATTAAAATGAAATAAAGAATAAATCTACACAATTTTCTATACCCCTCATGGAGAGTCATGAGGGGTATTTATAGGCCTTTTACAACGTACACTATTTTTTCCCGTATTAGTCCCTGCGAATGCAACTATCTTACGTATCTAGTCCAATTCACGTATAAGACGGTGTCTTCACAAAATAGCAAAGCTAACAGTAGTGGAGTATGAGGTGATATTTGCAACGAAGTTTACGAGTCATTAAAGTTTGATCTAGCGCTCATTCTCCTTCTTACTACAACGAACAATCGAAAATGTTTGATGTAACGACTATGTATATACTATTTATATATGGGAAAAAAATTAACACGAATGCGTGTTTTCGGTTTTAAAGTATCGAAGATGTATTTAAGGTGTCTTACCAAAGTGTTGATTGTTCAAGTCCCTCGTGAGCATAAGCATAACGCGTGTAAAGTAAAACGTGTGTGTTAGCTCTCGAAAAGGAACTGTACATGAAACTAATAGGTGAATTTAAAAAACGAGACTGGCGTTGGTCCGCCGCGTTGCGGGCGGGCGAATTTTTTAGCCGAAGTGATTGTGCATTAATAAATAGTAATATAATATATATATATATATATATATATATATATATATATATATATATATATATATATATATATATATATATATATATTTTCGGGCGGGCGAATTTTTTAGCCGAGGTGATTGTGCACTAATAAATAGTAATATAATATATATATATATTTTTTTTTTCGAATTTTTTAGCCGAGGTGATTGTGAACTAATAAATAGTAATATAATATAAAATCTTTTTTTTTTTTTTTTTTTTCGGCCGGGCGAATTTTTTAATTTCTTATAAATTTTTTATAAATTTTTTTATAAACTTTTTTTTATAAACTTTTTATAAATTTTTTTTAAAAACTTTTTATAAACCTTTTTTATAAATTTTTTATAAACTTTTTTTATAATCTTTTTCATAAATTTTTTATAAATATCTTATAAATTTTTTATAAATTTTTTTTTTAAAACTTTTTATAAACTTTTTTTTATAAATTTTTTATAAACCTTTTTTATAAAAAATTTATAAATTTATTTTTTATAAACTTTTTATAAAGATCTTATAATTTTTTTTTTTTTTTTTTTTTTTTTTTTTTTTTTTTTTTTTTTTTTTTTTTTTTTTTTTTTTTTAACTGTAGCACTGTAGCAACCCGGCCCAGTACTGTAGCACTGTAGCTGTACTGTAACACGGGGCCAAAAACGTCGACGTTTTGATCGTGATTTAATATATACTTATAATTATTGATTGAAGTATGTTTTTAAATTTTAATATTTTATTAGTATTTTATTTATGAGCTTACGGCCATAAGGTTATGTTTTCTATTGTTCATTTTACTTTGTCTTTTGTATATATACTAGCAGGGTACTCGCGTGTTGCGGCGGCAGGTATTCTGAAATAAAAATTTTCTGTAAATCATGTATTTTAGTTTATTATTCTCTTTTTGACAATAAATTTATGGATATCAAGAGTTTCATGTGACGTATTTTAACTCCTTAACTAAGAAATTTATTTCGTCTTTTTGGGTCTTTTTAAAGCGATTCGTATAACATGAGCCCGTTTGCTACGTGTCCGTTTAGCCCGTGCACGTCTGGCCCGTGCCCGTTAGGGATCGAACCCGTTTGGCTCGTGCCCGTTTGGCCGTGCCAGTTCGGGCTCGAACCCATTTGGCCCGTTGCACGTTCGGGTTTGGATATTGGTATAATGTGCTTTATTATTTGTATTAGTGACATTTAATGCATGAATTGTGTTTAACTTGGTTGTACAATATGCTTGATAATTTGTATTTTTATGTAAGGGGTGTTTTAATAATTGCATTAATTGTATTTATTGAACACTTAATTAATTGACTACATTAAATATCTTGACTACATTAATAGCATTAAAGTGGTGTTTTGTCTTTTTAATATGTGCATTAAAGTGGTGTACATTATGCTTCATGTCTTGTAAGTCTGAAAATTAAGAGTGAGAATGTGCATTAAAGTGGTGTACATTATGCTTCTTATCTTGTACGTCTTAAAATTAAGAGTGAGGTGCCTTCGTGCATTATATGTAACTAGCAGGGTACCCGCGCTTTGCAGCGACGAGTACCCTGAAATAAAAATTTTAGATGAATAATGTATTTTAGTTTATTATGTTCTTTTTAACAATAAATTTACCGATATTAAAAATTTCGTATAGCCCGTGCCCTTTTGGGCTCGAATCCGTTGGCCCGTGTCTGCTCGGGCTCGAGCCCGTTTGGTCCGCGCCCGTTCGGGCTCAAGCCCAATTTTCCCGTTGCCCGTTCGGGCTTGAATCTTTGTATAATGTGCTTTATTATTTGTAGTAGTAGAATTTAATGCAGGAATTGTGTTTAATTTGGTTGTACAATATGCTTGATAATTTGTATTTCTTATGTAAAGGGTGTTTTAATAACTGTATTAATTGTATTTATTGACCAGTTAAATAATTGACTACATTAAATAGTATTAATGTGGTGTTTTGTTGTACACTATGCTTCTTGTCTTGTACGTCTGAAAATTATGTGCATTAAAGTGTTGTACACTATGTTTCTTTTCTTGTAAGTAGTAGTTATTATAGTCATTAATAACATTGATCACTTGAATATCATTAATGTTGTAAGTCTGAAAATAAGTCTGAAAATTACATCATGTTTATTTTGTTGTACACTATGCTTATTTTGTTGTAAATCTGAAAATTGGTTGCAGCTATTGTACATTGTGCTTAAATGGTTGTAATTTTTGGTGAATGGGTGTTTTTAATAACATTAATGTTGTTTGATAGAATTTTGGTCTTAAAATGACACCACGCTTTATTTTGTTGTACAATATGCTTACTTTGTTGTAATTCTGAAAATTGGGTGCATTAAAGTGTTGTAAACCATGCTTAATTTCTTGTACATCTTAAAATTAAAAGTGATGTGCGTTCGTGCATTACAAGTAGTATAGATATAGATGATAATGTGTAAATTGATTTGTTAGAGAAGTAGATTAAACACACAATTTCTTTTGACGTTAGACATGACATTTTTGTAAGTAAATACACACAATCAAAAATTAAGCAAAGTTAGTAGTTTGATGATCTTATAATACATATATAAATAGTTACTCAGATACTAAAACTTTCTATGTTATTTTCCCGTTATTTTTTTATGAGTTTTGTTAACCACAACTTATAGAGTTGTGTTAAACATATCTTAATTACAAATTTTGCATTAAATGAACACTTAACATTTCATATTTAACATCACATTTCATGTTTAAAATGATAAAATATGTATAATTATGGAATATACTAGTTCATTTAATGCAAAATTTTCAATTAAAGTATGTTTAAACTTTAACACAACTCCATATGTTGAGGTTAACAAAACATTTTTTTTATTTAATAACATTGCAAAAGATAACCATATTTATAATGGATAAAAGAAAATTAATTGCAAGAGAATTATATTTATAGAGAAGAGTTGTTTTACATACCAAAATTTTCTCACATACCAAGGGATTCATTTCTACCATCCATCTACAAAGAAATCAATTGCTGAGATTAAAAGCATTTTATTAGTTCACATATTTTTTATAATTCAAACATCTCTTAAACCGTTAATCGTTAAGCGAAAATATTTACACCGTCGCGACGAGCATTTAATTATCTTTCTATAGACGAGCACTTTGATATACTTTCGAAAAAAGAAAAAATTCTTTTTTTTTTCACGTTTTTTCGTTTTTTTTTACGTTAGTGAAATTTGCATGAAAAATCATATATGATTAAACACTAAATTGAATATCGCATGTGATATAAGTGTTAAATCATATATGATATGTAATATCACATGTGATATGATATGTATATCATATGTGATTTTACACTAATATCATATATGATATTACATATCATATATGATTTTTTAATGCAAATTTTTGTAATGTAAAAAAAAACGAAATAACTTAAAAAAAACCGTGACAAATACGAATAATTTTTTTTGTCGAAAGTATATCAAAGTGCCTATCTATAGAAAGATAACTAGCAGGGTACCCGCACGTTGCAGTGGCGCGTACCCTGAAATAAAATTTTTCAATGAATAATTTATTTTAGTTTATTATTTTCTTTCTAACAATAAGTTTACGGATATCAAGAATTTTGTATAGCCCGTGCCCGTTCGGGCTCGAACCCGTTGGCCCGTGTCTGCTCGGGCTCGAGACCGTTTGGTCCGCGCCCGTTGCCCGTTCGGGCTTGAATATTTGTATAATGTGCTTTATTATTTGTAGTAGTGAAATTTAATGCAGGAATATAATTGTGTTTAATTTGGTTGTACAATATGCTTGATAATTTGTATTTCTTATGTAAGGGATGTTTTAATAACTGTATTAATTGTATTTATTGACCAGTAAAATAATTGACTACATCAAATAACATTAATGTGGTGTTTTATTGTACACTATGCTTCTTGTCTTGTACGTCTGAAAATTATGTGTATTAAAATGTTGTACACTATGTTTCTTTTTTTGTAAGTAGTAGTCATTATAGTCATTAATAACATTGACCACTTTAATAGCATTAATGTTGTAAGTCTGAAAATTACATCATGCTTATTTTGTTGTACACTATGCTTATTTTGTTGTAAATCTGAAAATTGGTTGCAGCTATTGTACATTGTGCTTAAATGATTGTAATTTTTGGTGAATGGGTGTTTTTAATAACATTAATGTTGTTTGATAGAATTTTGGTCTTAAAATGACACCACGCTTTATTTTGTTGTACAATATGCTTACTTTGTTGTAATTCTGAAAATTGGGTGCATTAAAGTGTTGTAAACCGTGCTTAATTTCTTGTACGTCTTAAAATTAAGAGTGAGATGCCTTCGTGCATTATAAGTAGTATAGATTAAATGCTCGTCGCAATGATATATTATTTTTCGCTTAACGATTAACGGTTTGAAAGATATTAATATTTGAAAAAAATGATGAAAGTGGGTTTTTTAAATTGTTGGGATTAATCTCATCCATTAGATCAAATAAAAATGAAAGGTTGAGATTAATCCCTTGATATGTAAATAATCTTTTGTCCTCAAATTATCTTAAATCATATTTATAATAGATAACTATATTAATAATTGTTAAAAGTAAATTGATTGCAAGAGATAACTATACGTAGACAAATATTTATCTCTTGAATTAATTTACTTTTATCCATTACAAATATAGTTATTTCTTGCAAAATTACTGAGAATAAAATAAAATAAACAACATAGAAAGTTTTATGGGTGTGTATGATTCGGTTTGGGTCGGTTTTTGGTTAATATTCGGTTTTTAGAACCCAAAACTGAAACCGTTCGGTTTTTGATGGTTCGGTTTTCTCAGTTTAATATCGGGTTCGGATCAGTTTTTCGGTTATTTTGGTTTTTAACCGTTTATATTTGGGCATGAACAATTTATACCAACAAACTTGTTTTAGTTAAAAAAATCTGTTATTCTTTTTTACTTTTTGTTAATTTAAGCCTAATAAGGTTTATCCAATATTTCTACAATTACACACATATAGATGAGACACATACACATGCAAGTGAACATACACATAATATGATCATTGTCATATGTATTGATATATTGTCAAATAAACACATGACACGACAAACACGCATATAAACGTTAAGATAATCATATTATAAAATATAAATCCACCCACAAAATGAATATGAATTTATAATTTGAGTTATTTAGTTATTTGGTTGTATTATAATGTGGCTGCTAGTGGGAAGCCGGTTTCCTATGCGGGTGCTACATCTAATGATCCTATGAAACGAATGTCTAGCTTTCGTAGGTTAGAGTATAGTAGCAATAAAACCAATGGGGTTGATCTTTCCGTCCCGATGAAAGTGGTTGAAGAGGTGAATACCAGATTTGAGAATACTTTGTATGGCTATTTTCTTGGTAAACGTATTGCTTTTCCGGTTGTTGATTATTATGTACGTAATAAGTGGGCTAAGTATGGCGTTCAAAAGGTCATGATAAATGCTAAGGGTTTCTTCTTCTTTAAGTTTAATTCGAAGAAAGGTGTTGATGATGTGCTTGAAAACGGCCCGTGAATGATTAGAAATATGCCTATTATTCTTAAACATTGGACCCTAAACACCAAACTAATTAAAGAGGATTTGACTAATATTCCGGTATGGGTTAAATTCCATGATGTGCCCCTTGCTATGTTTTCTGATGATGGTCTCAGCCTCCTAGCCACATTGATTGGTACGCCAAAAATGTTAGATTCTTACACTAGTCAAATGTGCTTGGAATCATGAGGTCGAAGTAGTTTTGCTAGGTGCTTGATTGAAGTTAAGGCGGATCAGGTTCTTAGGGAGAGCATCACTGTTGAGATACCATTACTTGATGGGACAAGTTCTACTATTGAAAAGATTCGGGTTGAATACGAATGAAAACCGCCTCGGTGTGATACGTGTAAGCTTTTTGGTCATATGATACTTGATTGTCCTAAATCTGTTCCACCTCCACTCAGCCTAAACAGAGTGTTAATGATGGTTTTCAAACCGTCAATAACAAGAATAAGGGTAGGAATGGTGGTCAAAGTGTTTCAGGTAAGGGAGGTTTTACTAAACCTGTTGTGGGTCCTAAGTTTAGGTATCAACCTAAAGCGACTCCTCCTGAACCCAAGAAGGTGGATAATACAAAGAAGAAAGCCATTAAAGTGGCTAGTACGAGTGGGACAAAGATTGCTACATCTAATCCTTTTGTTGCACTTAATATGATCGATACTAGTGAATGTGGCATTCCTACTGGATTCTGGTAGTACAATGGAAGCTAAGGAGGTTGGGTCTCTTAAAACCGGTAATGTATCACAAGAACCGCTTGTGAGTGATTTAATGGAAGCTAACGAGGTTGGTCCTACCCCAATTGTTGAGAAAATTAGAGAGTTTGAAAAGCTTCTTATTGATGGAAAAGCTACTCTTGTTGATGATGATGATAATCCTATTACAAGGTTGATTATCCAGGTAATAAAAATGATTTTCCGTCTACTTCTTCTACGAAGAGGGTTGATGAAGAGGAGGTTGTGAACACTTTTGATGAGTCAATGAACCTATTTGGTGGTGGTCATGATCGTGAAGACGATTATGATGACTATGCTTATGATGACTATGCGGATCAGGTCTACGATCTTACAGGGAATTTGGATGCTTATTATGACACATATGGTATCAAGCTCCAAGGCCTTGGTAGGAAGTAATTTTGCTTTCATAGGAGTCGAATGTTATCTTTTGAGTAGTGGTTTATTTTCTTGTTTAGAGAATATGAAGTTTCTTGTTATGTAAGCTTTCTGCCTATGTAACGGGCTGAGATATGAGATTCACCCATACCCTTTGTACTTAAATGTTTTTTAGAGTAATATATTTACCGGGTCTTTGACCTTTTACCAAAAAAAATATTTGGTTGTATTATAATAATTATATATTATTAGTTTTTGCGGTTCGGTTCTTTGACGAAAATCGAAATCGAACCGCATTTTTCGGTTTTTGCAAAAAGGAAAAACCAAACCATCGGTTTTTAGTTTCGTTCGGTTATTTTGGTTCGGTTTTTTTCAATTTTCGATTTGGTTTCGATTTTTCCGGTTTTTATGCTCACCCCTATAAAGTTTAGTGTATCTGAATAACTATTGATCTATGTATTACAAGATCATCAAACTTCTAACTTTGCTTAATCTATGCTTGACACATATTTACTTACAAAAATGTCAATATGTACTTCAATAACAAACCAATTCAGACATCATTAGCATAGAAAACCTATTCAGACATCATTATATATCTACAAGAAAAGGTAAAATGACCAATAGAAAACCTAGCCTTAGTGGCTATAAACTCATAAATAAAATACTAATAAAATATTTAAATTTAAAAACATACTTATATAAAAAAAAATTAAAATTTACCTATAAATTTCATGTACATTTCTTTTTCGGGAGCTAACACACACCTTTTACTTTATACGCGTTATACTTATACTTATGCTCACGGGGAACTTGAACCCTCACCACTTTGGTAAGACACCTTAAATATATCTTTTGATGTTTTAAATATAGTTATCTTTTGCAATCAATTTACTTTTATGCATTATAAATATAATTATCTCTTTCAAAATTACTAAATAGAAAAATTAACGAAAAAAAAAACATATAAAGTTTTGTGTATCTGAATAACTATTTACCTGTGTATTATACGATCATCAAACTTCTAACTTTGTTTGACACATATTTACTTACTGAATTGTCGCATGGACCACCAAAAGACAAGATATCCAAAAGACAAGGTAAAATGAACAATAGAAAACATAACCTTTTGGCCATAAGCCCATACATAAAATATTAAAATTTAAAAACATCTATCAATAAACTTTAAACTTCACCTATTAATTTCATGTACATTTCCTTTTCAAGAGCTAACACACGCGTTTTACTTTACACGCATTATACTTATACATTTATACTTATGCTCATTAGGAACAGAGACGGACCCAGGATTTTTAAGAGGGAGTTGCACAATTTTTTTCTTTTATGATTATGAGTACTAAGTTGCTCGATGAAGAATTTATCAGAAAAACTGGAGGTTGCACGTGCCAAAAAATGACATATTTTATCAAACAGTTACACTTCGTGACCTAAAATGAAGTGTGATCTGTGCTACACCCGGCTTCAATGTAGATCCGTCCATGATTAGGAACTAGAATCCTCACCGCTTTGGTAAGACATCTTAAATACGTCTTCGATATTTTAAAACCAAAAACACGTATTCTTGTTTATTTTTTCCCATATATCAAAACAAATATGAATGATTTTGGGTCATGCTTGGCACGGCCGAAAAGGAAACACTCGATATTATTGATTGTTTTCGTCTTATAGCTTTATAGAAATCTATTACAGTACACATTACTTTCTATATTGTTTTTCCCTGTTATATTTTATTTAGTAAATCTGCAAGACTTAATTACAATATATTTTATCTAGTA
This sequence comes from Chrysanthemum seticuspe, assembly GCA_019973895.1. Lineage (NCBI taxonomy): Eukaryota > Viridiplantae > Streptophyta > Magnoliopsida > Asterales > Asteraceae > Chrysanthemum > Chrysanthemum seticuspe. Next base: position 357,952,426 of record BPTQ01000008.1, on the reverse strand, counting down.
ATTTATGATAATAAATCATATACTATCAGAGACTATGATCGACTATTTTTCTTTTGAATGTTGTTAACCATTTATTCATGTATGCCTGTAGTCTCTTACCATGTTAATTTGCAAGTCATATTTGTATTTACATATCATTTTTAGATTAATTGCTAAAGTTAGTAATTTACAAATTATTAGCTCTAAAGTAAATATAAATTTATTAATTACTATATGTAATTATTTTTATCTTTTATAAATAGTGTAGAGATAGTCGTTACATCAAACGTTTTGGATTGTTCGCTGTAGCAAGAAGGAAAATGATGTTAGATCACAGTTTCATGACTCGGAAACTTCATTGCAAATATCACCTCACACTCCACTACCACCTCCACCTTCGCCTCCATCATCTTTGTCGCCTTCTCTTCCACCATCAGTGTCGCCTTCTCCTCCACTTGATATGGAGTATGTGCATTTTATATTTCTTTTCTTTTGTGATATTTGGAAAAATGAAATATATGAGAGAAATACTCCCTTTACTTGTCTCTTGTTCGTTCTTCTTAATGTTTGATGTTTTTTTGTAAGCACACAGGTCAAAACAAATAAAGGATATTCATCTTGCATGTTTTGGGTTATTCGCGATTATCGGGATTGCCTAGATACAAATCACTCAACCAAGATGCTATGCTACACTAGATACAACTCTACTAATTGTGTCGGAATGATTATCAAACACAAACTCAGGAAAGCTACTACCTCAGACTAGTGGATTTATTGCAACACGAGGATTCTTTTAGGTACATGTTATTTTACGGGAGCCTTCTCTATAATTGTGTTTTTCTCCTGACACCAACAAGAGGCGTGGATATGGTACAAATGTGATGGAGAAAAGCACAATAATAGAGAGGACTCCCGTAAAATAACATGTACCTAAAAGCATCCTTTTGTTGCGACAAATCCACGGGTATGAGGTCGTAGCTTTTCTATATTGTGTTTGATAATCATTCCAGGCACAACACTATACACTATTAGTAGAGTTGAAGAAAGAAGCAGGTTAGCGTAGCATCTTGGTTGAGTGACTTGCATCTAGTTTGTGCATTGCAGCAAAGGCACCCCCGATAATCGCAAATAACCCAAAACACACAACGTAGATATCTTTAATTCTTTTTGACATTTTCATCTCAATCAACCTATGTATACAAAAAAACATAAAGAAGAACGAATTAGAGACAACAAAAAACTAGGGTCTTTGTCTATTTCATATATGAATTTTGTTATTGAAATGAATAGAAAGATAGAATGCAGTTACTCTATCTCAAGTGGAATTGGAGTGGGAGGTGGAGGTGATAGAGATATATGTTAGAGGTGGAGATGGTAGTGGAGTGTGAGGTGATGTTGGCAAAGACTTTGTGGAGTTACTAAGACCTGAACTAATTCTTCATTGTTCTTGCTAAAAGGAAATATGCTAAGCTTTTGACGTGACGATTATTTATACACTAGTTATTACATAATATAATTACTTTGCTCAATTAGTTGTAGTCATAAATATGCTTTGATAATATGATTGTTTTTGGCATATAAGTTAAGCGATTGATCAAAATTATACTAATATCTTGCAAACAAGTTGATAAGTTAAGGAATGTAATATCCATAAAATTTAATAATTTCTAATATTGCTTTCCTTCAAAAGCAAAAAACAAGTTGCAATACTTTTAGATTTACATTTAGAGCTTAATTTTTTTAAACAAGAAAGAATTGATATGTATCACAGTATATAGTAGTTACTACTAAACTTTCAAACTTTATTAGCAACTATGACTGATTGTTTTCACTTTATAATGCTTTTAAACATTTATTATATATATGTAATGCCGTTACTTTCTTTATTGTTAGTTCGTTATTTGTTATGTCTGCAAAATATTAGTATAATTTTGATTAATCACTTAACTTATACGTCAAAAGAATCATATTATCAAAGAACTTTTATGACTATAACTAACTGAGCAAAGTAAATATATTATGTAATAATTAGTATATAAACAATAATTATATCAAAGGTTTAGCATATTTCGTTGTAGCAAGAACAATGAACAATAGTTTAGGTCTTAGTAACTCGACAAAGTCTTTGCCAACATCACCTCACACTCCACCACCGTCTCCACCTCTAACACCACCCCCTCTATCTCTACCTCCTACTCCAATTCCACTTGATATAGAGTAAGTGCATTTTATCTTTATATTTTTTTCAATAACAAAATTGGTATATGAAATAGACAACGACCCTAGTTTTATGGTGTCTCTAATTGTTATTCTTTATGTTTTTTTTGTATGCACCTAGGTTGATCGAGATGAAAATGTCAAAAAGAATTAAAGATATTCATGTTGTGTGTTTTGGGTTATATACGGTCTTTGGCATTGCCTTTGCCGTGATGCACAAATTGGAAGCAAGGCACTCAACAAAGAAGCTACGTTACGACATGCTTCTTTCTCCAACTCCCCTATTTGTGGATGTGTCGCAACATAAGGATGTATTTTGATTCATGTTATTATACAGGGTCGTATGAATTGTTATGCTTTTTTCAATCACCTTTTTACCATATCCACACCTCGTGTCAGTATATGGTGTTGTAACTTGTATTGGAATTTTCATGTTGTTTTGTTATTGTTATTAGCGGCTATTTTACTATTGAATGTAAGATGATTGTAGTTAAGGCAATCTTTATGACCTAGCTATAGTGCGTGATGGTATAAAGTTTTGTAAAAATGTGAAAGTTGGGTGTTAAGTGCGTCATGTTCAACTATTTCAATGTACTTTCTACATATAGAGGACATCCAATAAAATCTTTCTCAAGTAACTAAACTAGAAAAGATCTCTAGCGGGTAAACTATGACCTGTCCATTGTGTTTTTTAAGCATTAAAATTGTTAATGCATAATACACGCTACAAAGTTTTTACTAATTTAGTTTCCACAACATTTTAATACTTTATTTATCATATTTTTGAAATTAGTATAATTTATAATGCAAAAATACGCATATAAAACAATAATATTTTAAAATGCATACTAAATTACGATGTTCGTGGAGTGTTCTTCTATTTCAGTATGAATTTTGATCGTTTTTTGCTTTTGTGAAATTGTGTTTAGCAAAAGGTTTTAGCCTTTTAGATAAAAATTAATAAGAATTTATTTTGTTTTCTCATTTCTTGAGTTTATTTCTCATCTTATCAAACACATAAATCAATTTAAATTTCTTAATCTATTATTTTTTCTACATTTCTTTTTTGCCCTTAAAAAATCTACATAGGTTTATTTTCAAGTATGTTGATGCATTAATTGTATATTTTGTGTTCAATATCGCTTATGATCATGTGAAATTGTGTTAAGCTAAAGGTTTCAATCTTTTATAAAAAAGTTAATAAATTTTTTTTTTCTCATTTCTCGAGTTTATTTCTCATCTTATCAAACACATGAATAAATTTAAATTTCTTTAATTATTTGTGATACCTTGATTGTTGATTGAACAAATTATGATAAAATGCTACATGAATTAAACAAATCAAACACTAATATTCCTTTTTTGTTCCGAAGAAACATTTTGCAAGGATTTGGGACACCTGGATACATAAGTCGTACCAAAAAAACGTTTCTTCGCGATTTATTATATACTTCTCGTGTAGTCGTGTCTAAATCCAAGGGTATACTTCTTTGCAATGTATTAAATTTCTCGTTTACAAAAAGGATTGGCTTAGTAACTTTATATAGAGCCACCAAAATTTATAGGACGACCAGTTAAATTTTTATTTTTGATTAATACTTCTATAATACAAGTATATATTAATATTAGTATGAAAATATAACATTAATTTGAACATGTGATGCTTATAGTCAAGTGAAAGATGAGAAAATACGTTGTCATCCATGGTCATTGCTAACTTTTTGCAAGCTTATTGGAATTATGTTTCAGATATTACATAATAAACTGCAATTCTATAAAGTTATAAAATATTTAATCACTATATATGAGCATTTGACATATTATTTAGTTTCAAATTGTTTTTACGTCGCTATAACAACAACAATAATGATATTATCGTCAGGAAATAAATATTGCGTATATAGAAATCATTTTTTAACTAACGTGCAAACAAAACTCTAATAAGAGTACCAAAAAAATACGAAAATTCCAACACAAGCCGAAACACCCAATACCAACAGGAGGTGTGGATATGATGATGCAAAGGTGATGTTGAAAAGCAAAATAATAGAAAGGGCTCCCAAAAAATAACATGTACCTAAAAGCATTCTTGTGTTGCAACAAATCCACAGGCCTGAGGTCGTAGCTTTTCTATTTTGTGTTTTATAATCATTCCACACACAACGGTATACACCATTAGTAGAGTGGGATAAAGAAGCATGTCGTAGCGTGGTGCATTGCGGCAAAGGCAATCCCGATAATCAAAAATAACCCAAAGCATGCAAGATGAATGTCCTTTTTTTATTTTGACATCACCATCTCGATCGATATGTCTGCATATAAAAAATATCAAACATTAAGAAGAATGAATAATATACCAATAAAGGGAGTATTTGCCTTATACATTCCATTTTTCCAACTAACAAAAAAGAAAAGAAATATAAAATGCCCATACTACATATCAAGTGGAGGAGAAGGCGACACTGATGGTGGATGCGACGGTGGAGTGTGAGGAGATATTTGCAACGAAGTTTCCGAGTCATTAAACTCGGATCTAGCGCTCATTCTCCTTCTTACTACAACGAACAATCCAAAAAATTGACCTAACGACTATTAATATACTAGTTATCACATAATACAATCATTTCTTAATTAATAATAAAGTCAATTTCCTAATATTATTGCTTTTGCCACTTAAGCAATCAGTCAAGGGAAAATTGCATTTTTTGGTGACATATTATGCATGTTTTGCGATCTAGGTAACATAGTTTTAATTTGTTCAATTGAGGTAACATACTGTACATTTTTCTGCGATCTAGTTAACATATTTTTTATTTTTTTCAATTAACGAACTAAAAAAACTTCAATGTTAAGAATCATATGCATTTATATGAGTAATTTCAACCATATAAATAAATTAGAAAATTACAGAAAAGGAACCATCTATATGAGGAGGGTTTCTTACTATATGATTCCATTCCTATAAGTTGAAGGGACTTATTTTGCACTTAAAGGTGAACATGTTCGTATCCCAGGTGTCTGCGCTCATAGGATTGTGTATGTGTAATTGTCTTCAAATGTTCGAGTAGGTTATGATTTTAAAAATTGATGATAACTATTAAAAGTTTAAAATGCCAAGTGTAGTATCTCATAATGGCATTAAAAAGCCATTATGCAAAAATAATCGGGTTAACCTATATATAATCATGTCACTAATTACCTTGATTGTTGATTGAACAATTTATGATAAAATTTATCTTAATTAAACAAATCATAAGAATGTTACTTAAATTGAAAAACCATGCATACTATGTTACCCCAATTTAACAAATTAAAAGTATGTCACCTAAATTGCAAGAACATGCGTAGCATGTTAACTAAAAATGCAAGTTTCCCTTTTAATGACATTATAAGATAAGCCGCTACACTTGACATTTTAAAATCATAACATACTAAAACTTTTGATGAAAATAACGCATACACAATCCTATGACTTGACATTTTAAAATCATAACATACTAAAACTTTTGAAGAAAATAACGCTTACAGAATCCTATGAGCACAAAAAAAATCCTATGAGCACAAACACTTAGGATAACAAAATCAACATGATAACATTAACTTTGATACCAACATGCATGTTCACCTTTAAATACAAAATCAGTCTCTCCAAGTTGTAATTTTCTAATTTATTTATATGGTTGGAATTGCTCATATAAATGCATATGATTTTTAGCATTGAAGTATTTTTAGCTCGTTACAACATGTTACATTGTTATCTTGATTGAACATGTCAAAAAAAATATTACCTAAATTGCAATGTAATGCATACTATGCTACTTCAATTGAAAACATTAAAACTATGTTAACTAGATCGCAGAAAAATGCATAGTATGTTATCTCAATTGAAAAATTAAAACTATGCTGCCTAAATCACAAAACATGCATATCATGTTACCAAAGAATGCAATTTTTCCTTGACTGATTGCTTAAGTGGCAAAAGCAATCATATTAGCAAATCGAATTTATTACTAATTAAGAAATGATTGTCTTATGTGATAAGTAGTATTTAAACAGTCGTTAGGTCAATGTTTTTGGATTGTTCGTAGTAGTAAAAAGGAGAGTGAGCGCTAGATCAGAGTTTAATGACTCGGAAACTTCGTAGCAAATATCGCCTCCCACTCCACCGCCGCCTCCACCATCAGTGTTGCCTTCTCCTCCACTTGATATGGAGTATGTGCATTTTATCTTTCTTTTCTTTTTCGTTATATGGTAAAATAGAATGTATGAGGCAAATACACCCTTTATTGGTCACTTATTCATTCTTCTTAATGTTTGATATTTTTTTATGTGCACCCAGGTCGATTGAGATGGTGATGTCAAAACAAATAAAGGGTATCCATCTTGCATGCTTTGGGTTGTTAACGATTATCGGGATTTCTTTTGCCGCAATGCACAAACTAGATACAAGTGATTCAACCAACATGTTACGCTATGGCATGCTTCTTTCTTCCGCTCTACTAATAGTGTATAGTGTTGTATCTAGAATGATTATAAATTACAAATATAGAAAAGCTACGACCTCAGACCCGTGGATTTTTCGCAACACAAGGATGCTTTTAGGTACATGTTATTTTACGGGAGCCCTCTCCATTATTGTGCTTTTCTCCATCACCTTTGTACCATATCCACACCTCCTGTGGGTATCAGGTGTTTCAGCTTGTGTTGGAATTTTCGTACTGTTATGGTACTGTTATTAGAGTTTTGTTTGCGCGTTAGTTGAAAAATGATTGCTATATACGCAATATTTATTTGCTAGCGATAGTATTATTATTGTATTTGTTCAAGGTTGCAAAAATCGCGAATCAGTAGTCGGGCGGTCGACCACCTTGTAGCTTGTAATCGGTCTAGGCGGGATTAATCGATGATTAATCGGATTGGCATATTTGGAAAATTTTGGGTATTTCCGCCAAGTTTTGTGTACTTCTGGCGAGTTTTATGTATTTTCGTCAAGATTTATCCTAAAAAACAACTTGTAATAGATTAAAACGGTTACTATAAGTGATCAAAATAAGTTTACGGTGAGTTTTGGGTAATTCTAGCAAGATTTGTGGGTTTCTAGTAAACTTGACCATCATTGACCGCCGTTGATCGTCGTTGACCATGGTTGACCTATTTGTTTAACCCAGTAACATAAATCGGCAAGGTTGGTAGCCCTGTAGCGCCTAGGCGGTGATTAATCGGTCTTGTAGACCTTTTTTTTGCAACACTGTTTTTGTTATAGCAACATAATAACAATTTGAAAATAAATAATATGTCATATACTTATATATAGTGATTAACTATTTAATAAGTTTATATAATTGAAGTTTATTACGTAAATATCTTAAACATAATTACAATAAGCTTGCAAAAAGTTAGCAACCACCAAGGATGACAAGGTATTTTTTGATCTTTCACTTGACTATAAGCATCACTATGTTCAAATTAATGTTATATATTCATACTAATATACTAATATTAATATTTACATGTATTATGAGTTCGGTGACTCTATATTAAAATTACTAAGCCCACCCGGCCCTTTTTAAACACAAGAAATTTATAACACTGCAAAGAAGTACCATTGGATTTAGACACGACTACACGAAATATATAATAAATCATGAAGAAACTTTTTTTTTTCTTACAATTTATGTATTCTGGTGCCGCAAATCCTTTTAAAATGTATATTCAGGAAAGGAAAAAAAAAGTAATATACCTGTTTGTTTGGTTTTTATATTAAGTAATGTTAAATTAAAGTGTCTGTCTGAATATATGCTGTCTGTTTGTAGATAAATAAATGGTTGTTTGTTTTGTGTGCTGAATAAAGTGTCTTAACTAAAAAAATTATTGTTATACCCTTTTATTTGAAATAAGTGTTGATTAGAAGTTAAGAAGTGGAAGGGTAAATATGTAAAAGTATGATAAAAGTGATGACTTAATATAGAGACCCTCACTCTCATGGTTTTTTCTAGGAAGTCATCTTTTTAAATTAAGCACCAAACAAACACTCGATTAATGACTTAATTAACTTAGCTATTTTATAATTAAGACTCTTTAAGTCATTATCAAACACTACCTTAGTGTTTGATTGATTAAAAGCTATATGTGATACGTTTCTTCAATTATAAAGCAAAATAACTTAAATGGTTAAAGCTACAAATGGAATTATTAAATGACAAACATAACAAAAAATATACGGGATGTTACAAAAAATACAAAAGTATTACAGATTTATTGTGAATGTCCATCTACGGATAACCTTAAGTTTTCTAAAATCTACTTACTTTTTTTAGAATTAAAGTATTCAGCATTAGTTAACACATACTTTGATGCCACATGCTTATTCAGCGCAACTGAGATTTATAATTTTAATTAATTAATATGAGATGTAAGATCATGAAACACCTATATAAAACTTACTTGTAGGATGAAACAATTTGAGTGCACCTTGATGAATCAATGAACAAGTCGATCAGAATGATTTATCGGCAACTTTACAGAAATGAACCGTCAACTTCATCAAAATCGTGCCGAGTTCTTTCTTCATCCTCACCGACTTATGCCTCCTTGATCGATAACGTGTAGTGAAACAACGCCGTATCGTGTATTTTCAACTGTCTGATATGAGAAATTAGAGAGGGTCAAGAAGTTCATATTAGGTAATTTTTACAAATGAGAATACTATTTATAAGCCTCTAATTATCCATTTAGTGTGACAACTATAAAGATTAGTTAATGGTTAGAGAGTTACGAATATGCATGACCACATTAATGGCATTGACCAAATTCTTAAAACATGATTAAAGTTTGTGTAATGTGTTTCGATAGGTAATTTAAGGTATTTTCAAAGCATGCATGTGTAAATTTCTCGATGAACGTACGTAGCCAAAATAGATGTTACTTGACTTTAAGTCAAAACAATACTAAATGTTCATCACTATCATAATTTGAATTAATTTACTTTCAACACCTAATTCATGAAATAAAGATTCTTAAAAGCATGAAATAAATTTGTTCCAAACATTTCCAAACTCTAATTGCATTGCATGCAACGTTTTTAGCCATGAGCAGTTACAAGGAACAAGAAGAAAAAAATTCAGATGCACCACATACTGAGATTAATGTTACACTTATTAAGCGTCTCTTTTGTTTCTTTGTGTGGCTTTTGCGTTCGTGCTCCTTTTAGAAATTAATATAAATCTATACAACGTTTTCGTTTGTTTTTCCTTATCAGAAGGCAGAGTAAGACTTCGAGACTGAGGTGAGTTTTCGGGGGTGCTCGCACGGTGAACCACGTATATAGATATTTCTTGCGTAGTGTAAATTTATGTCAAGTATATCAAAAAAAAAAATTGAAATACAATAGGTCTCAAAAGTTTGTATTACGAGTCATTTTTAGTTTTATAAAATGCGCTCTATCACTTTCAGTCTTGTGTCAGTACAATTTTATTATAGCGAAAAAAAGAATACAAACAAAACTAAGGCGCAAGCCTTAGAGAAAACAAGGTTTCAAATATACGTATCTAAGAAGAAAGTATAACAAAAGAGTTTTGTTGCGTTCATGGCAAATCTAGATGGGAACATTCATTCATATATACGACGTACAGTTGTTTGTGTAGATTATATCTTCCTCGTGACTAACAAGATTTCAGAAATAGAATTTGGAACTCGTGGCCTCGGTTGCATCTGAGTTGCCAGAACCAAAACTTACTGTTTCATAAGTTGGGTTTGGCAGACCTAAATTTCTTTGCACAGCCAAGAGCTGATCCTTTACTTCTCTCATTGAAGGCCTTATCCCGCCTTCAGGCTCCACACACGACTTGACAAGATGAGCTACTCGATTAAGTTCATCAGGAGTACCATCTAGCTTCACGTGATCATCAAGAATTTCAATCAAACGGTCCTCATTGTGTAATGAAACAAAATGATCCACAAGAGATTGGTTTCTTTTAGTCAACATAGCAGAGTTTACTTTTTCTCCTGTTAGCAGCTCAATAAGCAAAACCCCAAAGCTATAAACGTCGCTCTTCTCTGTCAAGATACCTGACTTGAAGTACTCAGGGTCTATGTACCCAAGTGTCCCTTGCACGGCTGTTGAGACTTGCATTTTGTCCTTAGGAACGGACCGTGAAATACCAAAGTCTGATATTTTCACCGTATAGTCATCATTCAATAGGATGTTAGATGATTTGATATCTCTATGTATTATTTTCGTAGTAGAATGCATATAAGCAAGAGCTCCTGCAGCTTCAACTGCTAAATTTAACCTTATTCTCCATGTCAACAAAGATCCACGAGACTTTCCATGTAAGTGGTGGTACAACGTCTCGTTGTCTATATACTCATAAGCTAGTAAAGGAACATCCGTTTCGAGACAGCATCCCACCAGCTTCACAATATTAGGATGGTTGATTTGTGACAAAAGTACTACTTCGTTAACGAATTGACTAATTTGGTTTGGATCAATAAGCTTGGACTTCTTGATCGCCACCACAGTGTTGTCTACTAAAGTGCCTTTGTAAACCGTCCCAAAACCTCCTTGACCAACAATGTTGCCTGGACTAAAATTGTTGGTTGCCTTTTTGAGTTCCTCTTTGGTGAAAATTTTGACGATTTGTGTTGATCCTTCAGATTCAGAAAGTAGCTTCTCGAAAATCGTACCTCCATTTCTCCTATAAATCATCTCTTTATGTCTAGCAATACGGCGTTGTTTCAAGAAACAATAAGATAGAAACATCGTGAGGGATGTTACAATGACACCCATGGTGATGCCTGCATGATGACGGGTAGATAATTCGTCAAATACGTACTATAACAAAAGAAACACTTTTTGGCGTGTCACTCTAATAGAAATTTACTTGTAGTGAAAGCATATTGAAGAAATCTCTGAGGAATGAGTTACAGGTGTGTGAAATGAATGAGGAACTTACCCATATACAGCCCAAGTTTCTGTGTATTTGTCCTGTTTCTAGTGCAACGAGTTCCATCCTTTCGACCATCTCCACTATAACCTTTCGGGCAATGGCAAGTATGACTTCCTTCAGTGTTGATACATAGATGGCTGCAGCTGTTTAGACGGGCGTCTTCACACTCGTTAACATCTGATAGTCAAAAGTAAGTAGACAAGAGTTACAAATGATATGCAGTAAGAACTTGGATAGATATTTCTAAATCTGAATAATATTAAAAAGCCTTTAGACCTGAAATCCAAACAAAATATGGAAAAAATAATATTGAAAATAATATTGAAAATACATATAAATATCCGAACCGGTGACTAAATGAATTACCTTGACAACCATTTTCTAGGTATGGATTTCCCTGGTAACCACTAGAGCAAGTGCAACGATATCCCGGACCCTTATTTGCATCAAAACACTTGCTTTTTTCATTACACAAGTAACTACTTATATTCTTTTGAGCTTCTTGACAGCTTGTATTGCCTACCGTCCAATCTAGCAACATTTCATGCGACTCGAGATCTTGCTTCTTCAAGTTGAATAGCTTAACCAATGAGAAGTTATACCGTCCATCTTCTACAATGAATGCATAGCTGCAATTATTAAAACCCTTCTTCCCCACATTGCGTTGATTGCTCTCTACTTTGAATCGGAATTTTGTAAGTACTGTCGTAGGTTCTACGGTCTCTTGACAACAACCAATATTACTTGAACATGTCCCGATAACTGGGTTGCAGCTTCCAGGCATCGTGGTACAACCCGCTTGGTAAACTTGACCAGTCTTTATGTTCCCCCGAGTGTCACAACCAAGAGTTGTGATCTTGTTCACACCAAGCGAGATTGGGAATCTTGATAAATCCACATATGGATTATCCTCCGAAACCTTATTTCTCTCATTGAAACAAACATGAGCCACAGGTGATATAACGCGTAGATGACCTTCAATTGTTATATCTATGAGAGTTACATTCATACCTTTTATTTGCGCTCTCCCAGAGGTCCTATTACAGCTTACCTTGTAAGATTTGTGGAGGTAACAATTTTCTTCTATTCCAAAAGGGTATGGAATGTTGACATTACCACATTTACTTGAGCATTCCGGGCCACGTGTGGCTTGACTAGAACATATATTTGAGCATAACATTATGCTCAAGAGCAGTATTAGAAGCAGTGAGTATAGTCTCATAGCTCTTTAAATTTTATAGTTTAATCACAGATTCCATGTTTTTACTTATAGATAGCCTAGATCATTAATCTACATGAAACACGGGACCGAAGAAAATGACTTGGCCGGCTAAGAACTTATAAAATTAGGTACCAATCGTCCTTGATCAATCTATTTTAATTAGTTTGATGCAAGTAACAAGATTCTTTGCCAATTAAATAACACCAAATGATACGCTGATGGTCGCAGGATATTCAGATTTATCTTATGTTGTCGTTTTAGAAAGAATTATTTCGTGTTAAGACAACAATGACTTCTATATGTTCGGTGTTTGAACTAGTCTTATCTTCTGTTTCGGCGTTATCATTACTTGATTTTGGTTACTAACTAAATACTAACTCAAACAAAGCCGGATTGAAATCATTTTTAAAAAAAAGAAAGAGATGAAGACAAAATAGGCTGTTGTGTTGTATATGTCACTTTTGGCAGCCTAAAAAGTTTTAAACTTATAATTGAGACAAGGACTCTTTAGTCTTTACTATATTTGGTTTGATAAACATGGTACATTTAAAAAAAAAAAAAAAATCTGATCATGAGCAAGATTCTTTTGTTAAATGGTCACGAGTTGAACATAAAAAAGTTCTGATCATGAGCAAGATTTTTTGAAGGTATAGACCATATAAGGGAAGATAAAGATTTTGTGACATTTTAAGATAAAATTATGGAATGTTTTAACAGATTACTATTACAGAAAAATTAGGGTTAAAACCGAATTTGATTACAATGCTAGATAGTTGAATATCATCTACGTTAATAGCGGAAGATCTGTGGTTCATAGCCGATGAAAAGGAATTAATCGTCGCTATTTCACCAATCTATCGCCAAGTTTCTTCATATAAGTCTTTGCTAGCTTTTCGCACTGGTAGTCACCAATATGTTCTTCTGTCACTCTGTCAGCATTTTCAGCTCCTGGTTTATGCATGTGAATCCACTTACACTACACAAGATTGACATTTCAGTAACTATATATACGTACACCTTTGACCTTTCCTAAATGAGTCTTAAAAATCTGATATATACAACATAAGGTATCATAAATCAACACCCCAAATGAACAATAAGGACAACCTACTAAAAAACAAACATATACTCCCTCCGTCTCAAAATTATTGTCAGGAGACAAGAAACACATAGTTTAATAAAAGTGGGACCACTTTCATTTTCAACCAAAAAAATAGAATATTCCTCCTTTAGATTCTCTTGTTTTTACTTAATATGGAAAGTGGACAATTAAATTGAGACATCCTAAAAAGGAAATATGGACTATTATCATGAGACGGAGGGAGTAACAAACAAGATACACTAGCTTATGACAAAACTCTATCTACTCAATTCATGCGGATTCGGTCTATAGTCTTTACAATAAAACTATTAAAAGATATAAAGGAGTCAAAACTCCTCGACTAGCATCGACATAGTTACATGACCAACAAAGTTTACCACTTAGGGGGTGCTTGGTTGGAGGTTTAACTTTATAAGGTGAAGAAAGGTAATGATTATGAAACATAGTGCTTGGTTTCCTATAATGCAATCCTCCATCATCCCAAAGTGGTTAATACTCCATTCCTTGACAAATTGAGAGTTATAGAAGAGGTAATGAAAATTTACCTATTTTTACTCTTGTATCCCATGGATCCATGATCCCACGTCCCACGCTACAAAAATTGGCTTTAGCGACAACAGATGTTTCGTCACAAACAACCTAAAGTCGTCACTAATTCTGTTTAGTTACGAAAATTGGGGTCGTCGCTTGTCGTCACAATAAGTCCGTCACAAATTTTATTTAGAGACGAAAATGCAAAAGGTCATTATTAATTTCTGACGAGAAAAAAGTTGTCACTGAAAAGTTGACGAACAGTTTTCGTCATTGAATATGGTCACTAATTAATGAATGTCGTCACTATTTAGGTTTATATAACGACCACCTAACGTCCTTTTATGACGAGTTATCTTGTCACTAGCCATTTCCTGCCAGTGACAAGAAAGGTTGTCACTAGTCATTTACATACAAATGAATTTTTTTCCAATTAAATTAAAACTAATGATTTGTAATAATGAAAATCCCAAAATTAACTTTCATTCACGTAAGATAATTTTATTAACCATAGTCACCTTAATGTTCACAATATATATGTTTAGTTAAGAATTAACAAAAACAAATGCACCAATAACCTACTAAAAAGGAAAATTCATGTGCAACATATAACGCTTGCTTCGTTGATTAGAAACAAATCATAGAAACATTGCTGATCTTCAGAATGTCTTCAATGTTTGAGGAGATTTTCAGCCAGTCAGTGCGTTATTGTCATCACACACTGGTTCTATCATCCTGGTCTTGGTCCTTGTCATCACGTTCTGAGTTCCCCCTCAGATTGCGATGAGTCTTTATTTTCAAACTCTAAAGAACTTCTTGAGGATGACTCCCTAAACGTATTTCAAGCTCGTCTTTGTAAACTAACTTGAGTCGAAAGGAATTCATAGTTGCTCAAACCTACGTTGTTCGTATGCCATATCTTGACTTTTATCTATCGGTCAAACTTTTAGATTAACACATTTATTCTTCATCCTTCCCTTTTTATTCTTTTTAGAATTCTCTATCAATAGGCTGAAGATTTTGGGAGGTTTATCCTGATTAATTACACATGGCTTAACTGGTTCTGGATTTAAGTGATCCTTGCATAATTTCTTAAATTCAAGACCATATCCTTCCTCATTATTCAGCTGGCAACTAATGAATTAGAGATGATCCCTGGGACCCTTGTATTTCATAAGTGAATATGTATTCTGAGATTTCAAGGATATTAAACATTTCTTTTTTAGCAAATTGCTTTTTATGACTCTTAAGTCGTGTATCTTTTGAATTAATTTTGCAGTTGATAGTCTCTGTAAGCACTTTTTGCGAACACGCCTCATATGTGAATAGATCCTTTTAAAGTTGTAAGAGGTCAAACTGTGTATTAGGATATCAATCATTTCTTTACTTTCGGATTTTTTTTTAAGAATGTTGTTCGACGTCATCTCGGGACTTGGTAAAAATTTATTTTCCCGGTGTACTTCCCTTGTTTCCTCCATTTTACTAGAGTGGGTAATTTCAGATTTAGAGGAACAATTGGAATAGGAAATCTAACTCGGGAGTGCTGTCAAAAACTATACTACTATAGCATCAAACCTTTCATTGTTCAGATTAGGATAATGATCATCTTTGTATGCTTAGTTTTTTTATTTATAATTATATATAATAGCCGGAAATTCGTCCTCATCGTATTCCAAACATTCTTCTTCTTCATCTTCACCTGTTAAATACAATCTTTTTGTCCCGTGTCTTGCTTTCTCCCATTCGAAGATTCGATTATTCATTTGCCTTTTTAGCTTCATATTCAAGGTGTTCTTCCATAGTCATGTTGTCGATATTTTTCTCCATGATTTCTTGATAGACAAATAACCAAGAAGACAACGCACCAGAGAGAAGAAGCAAAATTTAAATCTAACCAAAAAAAAAAAATTGATCACAGAGGGACGATACGCCGTATTCAATAGAACTGTATACGCCGTATCCCAAATTCAGGTTTATACGCCGTATCCACCGAAACGAATACGTTGTATTGCTAACCTGATACAGATTCACAAAAACAAAACAAAGTATATATGCAAACAATAAACACAAAAATCAAGCTAATGAAAGAAAATAAACACCCAAGATAAAACGAAAAACAGAAAAATAATACCAATAAAATAAGCTAAAACCTAAAATCACTCCCCAACAGTGGTGCCAAAAACTTGATGTGCTAAATCTAGTGTATGAGATTCCTATCAGGTTCTAAATTTATAATTGCCGACTAACCTAGAGACTAACACTTACGTGCAGTGTACCCTCTCGGTTATAGCTAGTTATTTGTAAGTACGGGTCGTTCGCAAAGAGTGAGTAAACTAAAGCTAATTTAAAGGTATTCCAATTATCTATCTTAACTATTATAATGGAGGTTCAATCTGAGAGAATGGCACCGTTTGATTTTACTAATAACTAATTAATTAAACTAAGAACGCAAGTAAAATAATGATAGTGATGTTAAGGTCGAGGTCTTATGATATCAAGTCATAGTGATTCGTCTACAAGTGTAATGACTAAATGCTACTTCCGTTGGTGAGTCATGGAATGTAAACTGAGACTCGAGGAGCATGGATTCGGCCTTGTGAGTACATTCCCCTATCTATGGTAGACTAGGCTAGATGGTCACGGTTATTTAACCCTATGCATATCCGCCCTCAACACGATGGTCACAGTGTTAATAAGCCTCAATCACGCATAAAGTGTTTCAACCATTAAGTATAATCTATCTTGGCAATCACATATAAGTGGGATTGCCTAAACCCTCGGGAGTGGTCATCAATAAGGGTTCCTGCACTAACTTACTTGCCTTAATCGTAAATTGACTAACCTGGGGACATAGTCTGCCTCTAGTCATAATGGCAACAACCGTGAAGCTATGTTTATCACGCATACAAACCATTATGATACGGATCATAAATCACATTAATAAATCTATAACCCATAATCTAAACAATAGCTAACATAATTCAAGCAATTAAACAAATGTAATCGAGCACGATAGACATAAATAATATCCAATTAAAATGCATATAATCAAAATAAACAAATCAAAATCACAAGATAGTATAAACTTGGCTAACATCAAAGGGTGTTAGCCCATAATCTCAGTAGCAAAATACAAAGTAATAATAAAAGCTAAACGAATAGAATTCATAGTGAAAACGATACAATAACCGAATGATTAAACAAGGTAAATGATACTCAAGATGCCCTCCGGGGGATTCGGGGTGAATTCTGACCTTCCTTGCCATTGAAAGTCGACTAAGAATGCAGTGAAGTGTGGTGGGATGCTTTGAAAGTCGTGAAAGAGCCCTCTATTTAAATTTTTATGTCATTGGGTCGATACGCCGTATCCAACCTCCTCGATACAGCATATTGGAAGTATTTTGCGTGGGCTCCACTCATGAATATTCTGAGATAATAAGTAGTCGTTATTGTATACGGCGTATTGATGAAAATGCATACGTTGTATTGATCTTTATCCCGTCTTGGGTCTTCATGAGCTAATCTTCCTTATATGGCGTATCTTTATGGCTGGACGCGTCGTATTCTTCAGTTTGACTTCATTTCTTCATATGTTGACCAACCTCTCTAAACCCGGATTTGTACTTGCTTTCAAATAAAAACAAAAAAATACCAAAATATTCTTCTCTCAACCCTTAGACTTAAATCGTCATACACTTCAAACCTACCTCACTATTCCCCTAGAGAAGGATCAATCACCCGAGTCTTGCCTATATTACACTACAACCAATTAGGTACTCTGCCTAGGAGGGTTGTAAAACTTATGCACTTCAATCCGACATATCAAGTTTTTGGCACCGCTGCTAGGGAATAGTCTAGGTTCCGATTTCTATTTTGTTTAGGTCTAATTCACAAGATTCCTATCTAGTGAACATTTTTTTTGTAGCTTTCTCGTAGTCTATCTTTTCTTTGTGCCTTTGTTCATAAATCTTTTTATTTGCCATCATGGTGAATGAAATTCCACAAAACTCACCTTTTCAACAAAACTGACCTGACCCGCCTTTTCAACAAAATCCACCCAATCCACCTAGACCCAGTACTCTAGGTAAGTACTCTCGAACTAGCCAAGAAGGCTTTCGAAACACCATTGAGCTTCCTGAAGAAGCCAATGTGTCTACCTTGCGATCTGACACCATTCGATTGGTGCAAAATGGATGTGCATTTCATGGACTTCGTTACAAAGATACAAATCAACACCTTAAGTATTTTCTTAAAATCGTCGATTCCATTGAACTTAACAGTACCACTAAAGAGAATACACACTTGCATCTCTTCCAATTCTCTATACGTGATCAAGCTAGCAATTGGCTTGAGCGTTTACCCGCAGGATCCATCTCGACTTGGGATGATCTTACTTCTCGTTTTCTCACACAATTTTTCCCACTAGGGAGAACTACTAAGCTAAGGAATGACATCTTGATGTTTCAACAACATCATGGTGAAATTCTTTATCATGCGTGGACTAGTTTCAAGGACTTACTTCAAAAAATCCCTAGCCATGGCATTGATCTTTGGCTCCAAGTCCAAATCTTTTATGATCATGTCAACTGCTCCACTAAGCAAGCCATCGACCATGCGGCTAGTGGTAAGCTTCATGCAAAAATGTTGAAGACTCATAGGACATAATAGAATACCTTGCCCTTTATAACAACGAAAGTTGGAATGACCCTCGTGAACTTACGAGAAAAACGGTAA
This sequence comes from Chrysanthemum seticuspe, assembly GCA_019973895.1. Lineage (NCBI taxonomy): Eukaryota > Viridiplantae > Streptophyta > Magnoliopsida > Asterales > Asteraceae > Chrysanthemum > Chrysanthemum seticuspe. The sequence continues at coordinate 357,933,693 of BPTQ01000008.1, read as the reverse complement.
AGGCAATATCCTTGCTTTCCAATGTCCCAAGCATTTCTGAACGTAAGCTTAGTAAGCTTGAAGATACGTTAGATTACCTAATGAAAAAAACAAAGAATGTCAACTGAAACCCGAACAAACCCTCCTCAAGCACTTATTAGTTCCATTTACTTAAACCAACATCAACTGCCCTACTCCGAATCACCTAAGAGAGAAAATAAGTTCCTTTTTCAAAAACATGTTTACTCTTCTCTTTAACTACGTGAGCCCGAACCTAGTTTTGAGGCTCAAATGCGAAAGTACATGTCCGCTCGCTCAGAAATATTGGCAAAGTTGAGGAGGCCGTCTATAGACAAAGGGAGGAGATGCGGGAAAAGATGGTGAAAATGACGACCTTTTGAACAAATATACTAAGATAGAAACTCCAAAGAAGGTCTTAGTAAGTAAGGAAGAAAGTACGCCCATTACTGAGTACGTAACTGCGGTTTCCATTGTTCAAAAAGAAGACAAAAAGGTTGATGAAAAAGAGATATTGAGGTTGATGGTTTAGTGAAAGAAGAAGAAGAGGTTATTGAGGAAAACAGGATCATATAAGATGATAAAATTGGGTGGATATAAGGATGATACCCACAATGGATGGGGAGAGTATGAGGATAGGATGATGGAAACGCCAAAAACCCATTTGATAGGACATTATCTAAAAATGAATATCACCAAACCTAGTCGATTTTTACAGCTTTTGTAGACCTTTTTGGCCCTTGAATATCTCATGTTTTATTGAGATAAGTTTTAATCATTCAATCATGTTTATGCGTAATTGTGTGATTTGCTTATTTGCTTGTCTTTTTATTACTATGACAGGCTAAACTAATTAGTATTTACTTAGGATTGCATGAAACCTAGTTATTGATTGCTTGTTAATCGTCTCTTGTCAAAGGTTTGTTCGTAAGGAGTTGGATAACTGGCTACTACCTATGTAGGGTAGCTTAAATGTCTACTAAAATGTGTCTAATTAATGCTAATGTCTTAGGAATTAATTTAATAGGGTATTTATTGTGTGTTCTAGTTATTAGGTGGGATTGACTTTAGACAGACGTCTCTTACGCAAGCTAGTACACAGACGTAGGACTGACCAACCCGCAGTAGGTAATAAGGAATACTCCGCATTACATTGGACAAGTAAGTGACATTTGATAAACATAGAGAAAAAATAACTATGGAGTAATTAAATTCTAGGTAAATACATTTTCCCTCTTATAAGAAGTTCGACACCACTTTTACTTTTCTTGTTTATATAATTTTCTTGCATTTTAGTTTAATTAGTAGTTTAAAACCAACCTCACTCAAACCCCGGATTTTTACATGATTTTAAATAAAAACATAAAATACCAAAAATATTCTTCTCTCAACCCTTAGAATTAAATCGTCACAAACTTCAAACCTACCTCACTATTCCCTTAGAGAACGATCAATCCCTCGAGTCTGGCCTATATACACTACGACAGTTAAGTATTCTGTCTAGGAGGGTTGTAAAAGATGTGCATTGCAATCTGATGCATCAATATTGTTGACTCCTTGATTTTTCTGATACTTCTTTAAGGAAGTTTTGGAGTCAGGATTTGGTTTTACCCCTGAACTAGGTTCAGCACCAGTGAGCTTTGTCAGTTGGGGTAAGGGAGTCTGAGTGATAGATTAAGTTTCTTTCGCTGAAACTGATTTAGTGTCAGAGGGTAGGTCAATGGGGGTGTGAGTCAAAATGCGACCAGTGTTAAAGTTGGCCATTTTCTCAGGTTGTTTGAAGAACTCAGATCTTTCAATCCAATTCTTTTTTGTTGGATTTACTTTAGGATTATGCATTAATGTTGTTGGAACAAAGACAGTCTCTTTACTCTTTGAGGAGCTTTGAGACAGTTGGTCTTTCCCTAAAATCTTTTTCTTTTGACTAGGGATTTGTTCATTTATGCACTGATTTACCCTATCAGAGCTATTTAGCCATTTTGATTAATGACTTTTTCTTTTTCAAGCTCTTCTCTCAGGGCTTTATTCTCATTGAGAATTTCAGTGTTTTGATGTTGAAGTGTAAGTGCAGTTAGTTTAGCTTGCTTGAGTTCAATTAACTCTTTTCTACACTTACTTAATTCTAAGACAACTTTATTATATATGGAAAATAAATTTTGTCTTTGTTCTTCAACATATTTCAAATCAACATTAATATAATGATTTCCAATCAACATCATCATCCATAGCTAAAAGTGTATCTACCTTTTTTATGGTGATGTTGACCCATTGACAGTTCCTTGCATGCTCCTTTGTCACTGCTACCTTTTCATCATCAGCAGGAGCCATTAACACTCTAAGCTCAACTTCTTCATCAGATGAAACTTTCTCATCATCCCAGTCAAAAGTTCCAGCAACTAGGATTTTGTTTTTAACTTGAGATGGTTGTGATGAAGTTGAGGGTTGTGTTTTGAGGAATTTGATTCCAAAAGAGCAAGTTTGGCTTTAATCTTTTTATACTTAGCCATCCAATCTTTCTGAATTCTAGATTCAATTTGATTGTTTTTAAATGATTGGCCTGAAATAATTAGTTTAGGCTAAAAACGACTTTGATTTTGAGATAGGTTTGAGGGTGAGGAAGTTTTTACAAAACAATCTTATGCCATGTGACCAGGTTCTCTACATTTAAAATAGGGAAAATGACAAAAAAATGCATCGAACTTGACACTTGTTGTCATTGTGTGTAGCCAACTATTTTTTTTTTCATTGTAACACAAACCTTTTGAATTTTTGTCATTGTATGTAGCCAGTTAGGTGAATTTGTGTTATTGTATGTACCCAGTTAGGCTTAGTGTTACATCGTTAGTCCTTTTATATTAACGGTCGTTAGTAAATAACTTAAAATTTCGTTCTCTTACGTTTTTATTCGTTTTCATCCGTTATTATACGTTTTCTTCCCTTTTTACACGATTTCGTCCATTTTTACACGTTTTCTTCCGTTTTCGTCCGTTTTTACACGTTTTTACACGTTTTCTTCCGTATTCGTCCGTTTTTACACGTTTTCTTCCGTTTTTACACGATTTCGTCCGTTTTTACACGTTTTCGCTCGTTTTTACATGTTTTCTTCCGTTTTTACAAGTTTTCTTCCGTTTTTACACGTTTTCTTCCGTTTTTACACGATTTTGTCCGTTTTTGCACGTTTTCGCTCGTTTTTACACGTTTTCTTCCGTTTTTACACGTTTTCTTCCGTTTTCGTCTGTTTTTACACGTTTTCTTCCGTTTTTACACGATTTCGTCCGTTTTTACACGTTTTCGCTCGTTTTTACACGTCTTCTTTCGTTTTTACACGTTTTCGTCCGTTTTTACACGTTTTTACATGTTTTCTTCCGTTTTCGTCCGTTTTTACACGTTTTCTTCCGTTTTCATCCGTTTTTACACGTTTTCTTCCGTTTTCGTCCGTTTTTACATGTTTTCTTCCACTTTTACACGTTTTTACACGTTTTCTTCCGTTTTACACGATTTCGTCCGTTTTTACACGTTTTCTTTCGTTTTTACACGTTTTCGCTCGTTTTTAAACGTGTAAAAACGGACAAAAACGTGTAAAAACGGAAGAAAACGTGTAAAAACGAGCGAAAACGTGTAAAAACGGACGAAATCGTGTAAAAATGGAATAAAACGTGTAAAAACGAGCGAAAACGTGTAAAAATGGACGAAATCGTGTAAAAACGGAAGAAAACGTGTAAAAACAGACGAAAACGGAAGAAAACGTGTAAAAACGGAAGAAAACGTGTAGAAACGGACGAAAACAGAAGAAAACGTGTAAAAAGGTGTAAAAACGAGCGAAAACGTGTAAAAACGGACGAAATCGTGTAAAAACGGAAGAAAACGTGTAAAAACGGAAGAAAACGTGTAAAAACGAGCGAAAACGTCTAAAAACGGACGAAATCGTTTAAAAACGGAAGAAAACGTGTAAAAACGGACGAAATCGTGTAAAAACGGAAGAAAACGTGTAAAAACGGACGAAAACGGAAGAAAACGTTTAAAAACGGACCAAAATGGCAGAAAACGTGTAAAAACGGACGAAATCGTGTAAAAACGAGCGAAAATGTGTAAAAACGGACGAAATCGTGTAAAAACGGAAGAAAACGTGTAAAAACGAGCGAAAACGTGTAAAAATGGACGAAATCGTGTAAAAACGGAAGAAAACGTGTAAAAACAGACGAAAACGGAAGAAAACGTGTAAAAACGGAAGAAAACGTGTAGAAACGGACGAAAACAGAAGAAAACGTGTAAAAACGTGTAAAAAACGTGTAAAAACGAGCGAAAACGTGTAAAAACGGACGAAATCGTGTAAAAACGGAAGAAAACGTGTAAAAACGGAAGAAAACGTGTAAAAACGAGCGAAAACGTGTAAAAACGGACGAAATCGTTTAAAAACGGAAGAAAACGTGTAAAAACGGACGAAAACGGAAGAAAACGTGTAAAAAAGGAAGAAAACGTGTAAAAATGAGCGAAAACGTGTAAAAACGGACGAAATCGTGTAAAAACGGAAGAAAACGTGTAAAAACGGACGAAAACGGAAGAAAACGTGTAAAAACGGACGAAAACGGAAGAAAACGTGTAAAAACGGACGAAATCGTGTAAAAAGGGAAGAAAACGTATAATAACGGATGAAAACGAATAAAAACGTAGGAGAACGAAATTTTAAGTTATTTACTAACGACCGTTAATATAAAAGGACTAACGATGTAACGCTAAGCCTAACTGGGTACATACAATAACACAAATTCACCTAACTGGCTACATACAATGACAAAATTTCAAAAGGTTTGTGTTACAATGAAAAAAAAAATAGTTGGCTACACACAATAACAACAAGTGTCAAGTTCGATGCATTTTTTTGTCATTTTCCCTTTAAAATAATCATTCGAAAAAGATTTTGTTCCATTGAACTTAGAAAATTTTCTTTTTATAAATCTTTTTGTTCCATGTATTCCTCACTGCTTCTCTCATCCACCTTATCTTTTGAATCATCCTAAAAATCCTGAACAATAACATTTGAATAAAAAGTACCAACTCTGTCCTGTAATTATTGTCTAGTGTTGACTTTTGAATTCTTTATTTTGCAACTTTGACCTTAAATATTTTTATTTCTCTTATATAATACTTGATGAAAATTATACCAATGAAAATACATTTAAAACTCACTTCATTCATATATTTTACATCAAGTAATATATAACACAAATAAAAGTATTTAAGGTCAAAGTTAAAAACTAAAAACTTCAAAAGTCAATACTAGACAATAATTATGAGACGGGGGGCGGGGGGGGAGTAGTTGATATGGGTGTTATGGTCAGGGCCTTATTACTTTGAGGGTACACTTTAGCCATTAGGTTATCTTCCATAAATTTTATCCAGTTCAAGATTCTTGACATGGTTTGCATTTCTTAGCCCTTGATTGAAGCTAAGCCATTTTATGGGAAGATTGTTTACAAAGCCTAAGTTGATTTCATGTTTGAACAAGGTGACACCATCATTGACAAGTTCATTCATTAGGGTTTTGTATCTTGTATAGGTCTGAAAGAGACTTTCATGCTCTTTGGCTCTGAAAGTATTACTTAAGTTTCAGGTCCATAACCATGTTTTTCTTGTCTGAGGGGCCTTCATGGCTAAGAATCAGATTTGTCCACGTCTTCTTGGCAGTAGGACATTTAATAGCTGAATCCATTATATCATTTGGCAGACATGATATAATAATGCTCGTAAACCTTTGGTCCTGATTGACCGTCCTCCTCTCTTCAAGATTCCATTGAGCCTCAAGTTTATCTAAACCTTCAGTGTTTTTGGGCTTATAAGGACCTTCTTCTAAACACTTGATTAGATAAGGTTATATGCCATAAAGAAAACATTTCATTCTCTTTTTCCACTTGGTAAACTTACCAAGCTCAAGCTTTAGTCATTAGGTTATCTTCATAAACATATCTTCCATAAGTTTCAGCCAATTCAATATTCTTGACATGGTTTGCATTTCTTAGCCCTTGACTGAAGCTAAATCGTTTTATGGGAAGATTGTTTACAAAGCCTAAGTTGATATCATGTTTGGACAAGGTGTCACCATCTTTCACAAGTTCATTCACTAGGGTTTTGTATTTTGTATAGGTTTGAGAGAGACTTTCATGCTCTTTGACTCTGAAAGTATTATACTCAAGTTTCAGGTCCATGACCTTGTTTTTCTTGGTATCTGAGGGGCCTTCATGGCTAAGAATCAGATATGTCCACGCCTGCTTGGCAGTAGGACGTTTAACAGCTGAATCCATTATATCATCTGGTAGACATGATATAATAATGCTCGTAAACCTTTGGTCCTGATTGACCGCCCTCCTCTCTTCAAGATTCCATTGAGCCTCAGGTTTATCTAAACCTTCAGTGTTTTTGGGCTTATAAGGACCTTCTTCTAAACACTTGATTAGATAAGGTTATATGCCATAAAGAAAGCATTTCATTCTCTTTTTCCACTTGATAAACTTACCAAGCTCAAGCTTAAGGGCAATAGATGAATAGCTACCTCCCTTAAGATCAATGAGCTGAGGTATATCACTATTAGACATGATGGATCTTGATTTTAAAAACTTTTGAGTGGTTTATAAATTAGTTTTATAAATCAAACCGCTCAGATACCACTTGTTGTTCCCACTTGCTAAGTTATTTAACTATAAGTTAGTTAAACACCTTAGTAACATGTCTAGGATATATTTTACCACATTAACAGTTAGTATGAATGAACAATTAAAACACACAATATAATTTTCAACGTTTAAACTCCTTATTAATATAAATAAAAAACTTTCACCCCAAGTGTTTGCAGAATAACACTTGAGAATTGAATGACAAGTATGTGTGTGACCTCATCACTAAACTTAAACACAAAAACAAAGTTATTATGTTTCAGTCAGAATTATGCTAAACCAATAGATATAAAATGTATGACTTAGTTTTATTTGGAGAAGGAAAAACTAGTTCTTGAAAGTGATTAAAACTCGAAATATAAGAGATAAGTTTTTCCTTCGTTGCAACAATCTATTTATAGGCGGGAACAATGTGGTAACTCGTGGGGTAAAAAGTATGTGTCAACATGTGATAGACTAAAGTACACTTCGTACTTTAGCCTCTATTCCTAGTATGCTACAAAAATACTTTTGTTGGAATAGTGTTGACAACTCTTTGTACTTTTTACTAACTATAAACTTTTGATAAGTGTTTTGAACTTATCTTTCTAAGTCTTTAGAATGTCTTTAATGTTTAAGGAGATCTTGATCATCACTTCAGTTTTCTCTCTCCTCTCACTTCCTCTCATCTTTCACACGTTTTGATTATCTTCCTTTTACATTTTATTAAAATACTCACTTTATAAAAATATACCTCACTAAATGCCTCATACACGCTCACAAACCAAATATTTAGTTATAAAAACATCCGGTGTGGGTCTCAGTTTTTTGCCTGTTACTATAGTGAGCCGGTCACCATTCATATTAATTTTTTTTTGTGTGTGGGGCGCGTGACTTTGGTGACCGAAATAGGGTCACGACTGACTTTGATGCCTCACTATCCTTCCCTCACAACCACTCCATTTGGTCTTAACAACAGTTGTTTATATTTGCTCACCACCACACCTTTTTTATCCAAAGAAAACAACTCTTCACCCAACAATTAGTATATTTTATTATTAAAGTCAAAGGTAACTTTTTCTACAACAAAACCCATCTGCATTTTAACATCGAATCAGTCACTACAGCTAGCTTGGAACCGAGAAGGAGAGGTTGGCCCGATCGTACTCCACCAGTTTAAAGACCCGACAGGTGATGCTTCTGATGTAGTAACTAATTACCCTTACTTTTATCACTGAACAACAATGGTTGCCATATTTTTCTACATGTTTCTTGCTTATATTTAAGGCCTCAATATGCACTTCCAACAAAAAATTGTTAACGTTGTACAGTTTTATGATGTAAACATTTTTTTAAAACTCAAGACATATCATCAAAATATTATGTTATCAGTTCCAATAGTTGGTATAATATATTTTTAACCATTGTATTTAATTATCGTATAGGTTTTCGCACAGGGCCTATGTTCGCTTAGCTACGGGCACTGATCAAGGGTATGTCCTGTATTAGGTTTGCTACATGGTTTGAGCTGTAAAAAAATCCTAGACATAAAATGTACTAAATGTGTAGTTTAAGCAAAATGAAATATCAAGGGTCTGATTTAGAATGCAATGTGTAATGTATATGCAAAGTGGTTCACACTTCACAGTAGGGATATAAACTATAAATAATTAAATTGAGGTCATTTGATCACTATAAAAGAGGTAGTGTGGTAAACAACAAGTAAACAAATTTAGTAAACTAAATTTTTTTCTTTTTGATTTACCTCGTTTCTGACATTGTGAGCCGAGTAATTCAAAGGCGACTACCCTTTTAGATAGCCCGGAGTAATTATCAACAGTTTTAATCATTTTTTTTCACATAAAAGTATTTTTTCCAAAGGTCAAATTCATGCAAATCGATTTATCTTTTTTCAACCATTCAAGGAACTAAATTAGTCAAAGACGCCTTTAACAAACCAACTACAACAATTTGTAAAATGACTAAAGTCTCAATGTTTGGTGTACTAATTAAGCGAAGACTTTACACGGCAGCCTTCAAATAGACACCGATGCTATCCAGATATCCGCCAGCAAGTCCATAAAATCCTACAAGTGAACTCTCGACCCATGGAACTGTGAATGGCGTTCCTCTTGCATGACCAAAAGGTCCATGTATTTTTTTGTTCGTCACAAATGATAATGATGTAATTATAGTCCAACCAGGAAGATGTCCTTCTGATATCGCAACTGTTCCACTGATGCCAGTTATTTCCTCGTTCCAGTCAAACGTAACCTTAGTAAATAGGAAAAGTTAGAAGTAGAACTTTTCATACATGGCAGATAAAATATTGTCAGACAGTTATAACATATTTGCAACAAAGACATCATATTGTTTACATTGTTTGAGTAAAAAATATTTACCTCAGTAATTGCACCTTGATATGGATGACCGGTTTTTCTTGATATGTATGTTAATCCTCTATATTCTGCTGTGAACTGAAGTGAATGTATATACCCACCATGTTCAACGGTTATCATCTTCAGACGATGATTTCTCTCAAGTTGGAAAGACCAAGAACTTCCCAGCAGTCCACTTCTTCTTCCCCACGTTCCCACCCTCACGATATCTGTAGAAGCTCTGAGATGGACACCAATGCTGTTGATGCAATCACCACCATAGCCGTAAAGCCCAACTAATGACGCTGCCTTCCATGGTATAAAGAAAACTGTCTCTGTTGGTGAACCATAAGGTCCATAGGTCCTCATGGTCGTCTCAAAAGATAGTGATGATATTATTCTCGAACCATCTCTAGCACCAATTGTTCCATTAATGCCAATTATTTCCTCATCGTCATCAAGTGTGACCTGCTTACCCCAAGATAATTTGTATGCGTAAATCTGATAGTGAAAAATAGGGACAAAGACCATTGCATATAGCATAAACATGTAACATATATAGTTTGGTCATATATCTATGTAACAGAGTATAGTATTTTCTAATTTCTATCATATGGAAAATAGAAAGTTCAAGATGGTAACGTTATTGTCGCAATAGTTGCCTCATCTTTACCCGTAACAGAGTTAGATTCATCTTATCAGAAACCATTTAGAAGTTTTACGATTAAAATACTGCATTTTCCAATATAGTATATGACACTTAAATAACACTTGACCAAAAATGTATGTACCGAGGGTTAAGTCAAGATCTATTCACCTCAGAAAATGTGTCCCCAACAGCCGAACCACCAACCTTGTTAGAAGTACGCAAGAAACCTTCAGATTCACTAGTGAAGATGAGAGAGTATACCGCATCATCATGATTGATGGTTATCTTCAACAGATAATGATCTTTTTCAAGTTTAAAACTCCAATAACTTTGAGGACCTCCAGTTTGTCTCCCCCATGTCCCGACCTGAATACACCTGGTTATACCAGCCTTGCAACAAAGAAAATACCTAAATATTCTAGGTACAAGAGAGAAATAGAGTTGAAATGATGTTATGGGGTCTTTCACATAAAACTTACTTGAAGTTCCAACGCCTTTTCAAGTTTTTCTACAACCCATTCCATTGTTGGGCGTTCACGTCGATTCTTTTTTAAGCACTGATATGCAACCATTGAATACATCTCCAATGAATCTGCCTTCATTTGAAATTTCAAATTGGGATGGATGATCTCATCTAATCTTTCTTGTTCACAATACTTTAGGGCCAATGAAGCAAGAAACCGACGCTCATCTTGGTAGTCGTCAATACTTGCTAGCCTTCCACACAGGATTTCGAATAGCACCACACCAAACGAATATACGTCAGATTCCTTTGTTAAAGTGCCGGTTTTGAAATATTTTGGATCCACATAGCCAATAGTTCCGCAAGGACTAGTGACGATAAGAGATAACTGATCAACATTTGAAAGGCCTATTTTTGACAATCCAAAATCAGACACTTTGGCTTCCCAATTCTCATTTAAGAGAATGTTTGCGCTCTTTATATCACGATGGAGGATTCTATGTTGTGGTCCGACACCGTTATGAAGGTAACTTAATCCGCAGGCTGCATTAATGCTTATTTGGAGACATTGCATCCAGGAGAGCTCAGTACTAGATAGATACTTATCAAGGCTTCCATGTTCCGCATATTCATAAACAAGTATCTTTTCATCATCTTCGTCACAAAATCCAAAAAGACTGATAAGGTTTTTGTGTCTATATAATGAAAGCAGCTGAATTTCTGTCAAAAACTCACGTTCCCCTTGTCCAAATGTACGATCTAACCGCTTTACAGCAACAATCCTCTGCTGCCCGGTTAGGTAAAGTTCGCATACATACACACTCCCGAATCCACCACGGGCAATGAAATTATCCTTACTAAAGTTGTTAGTCGCCAACTTTATCGCTTCGAGTGGAATTTTCAAATGTTGTACTCCTTCCATGTGTGACATTCTGTGTTTACAAATGAATGAAACACTGCCTATCAAATGAATAACCAATTGTACCAAAAGGATTTGAACAGCTTTTTACAAACTTTGGTACAATCATTAACAACAAAACAGCTCCCACTAATTAAGTAATCATCTTAAACACATTAAGCAGCCATCATAGTTTCAATAACTGGACTAAATAAGTAAAAGTAAACATATGTTAATTATTTAAGTTTCAATAAATGAACCACTAAATTTTCTCAGAAACAAGAGTTTTATTTATAATGACCTCAGTTGTAGTTTAACCGGTATTGCCAATTTTATTAGTGAAATACGTTTTGCAACCCAGAACCTAAATAAAACTGTGTCATGTCAATTTCTGAAAGTAGATAAAATAGTTGACTTGCTCAAAAATACAAACCTGCAAGGATTTAAAAAACAGCAATCTGAGTTGAAGCAGTTTCCAAGATTGTGATGGTAGTTGGTTGCTTGTTGGTGATCAAAACCAAGGAGGAAAATTAATGCAAAGAAGCGAATTACAATTTGATGGCTCATACATAGACTTTTCAACTTTCTTATTCTTCCCAACTTCAAATGGGCCATGCAACAACACGATTATTACTCTCTCCCTTCTAGATTATTGTAAAAATATGCGGTTTTGAAAAAACATGAATGACACTTAAACCCTTAACTAATTAATTAATGTCTTCGTTAAAGTTTATAATAATAATTTCAAGCTGAGTAATATGGTAAGCTCGATCAAACTTTTCTATCTAATTTTAGTAGTGGATAATTAAATTGGGATATCTTAAAAAGAAAACGTGGACTATTAATTCGAGACGGAGGAAATATGTTTTTTTTTACCTTTTTCATCATGGTGCAGTTTCTCTTTGGTGGCGTAATATATATCACAGCTTAGCTGTAAAATGCAGTTTTTTTTTTTTTGGGTAAAGGGGAGTAATCCTGCACCCTGGTAAATATATTAACCAAATAAACGTTTAAGTACAATGGATATGAGTGAAATCCCATATCTCAGCCCGTTACATAGGCATAAAGCTTACATAACAAGTTACTTCCAATTCTCTAAACAAGAAAACAAACCACTACTCAAATGATAACATATGACACAACAATAAAACTACTTCCTAGGACCTTGAAACGTTGTGCCATACATGGCATTAAAAGAATCCAAATTCCCTGGAAGATCACGAACCTGTTTCGCATAGTCATCGAATTCATAGTCATCATACTCATCTTCAAATTCTTGGCCCCCACCAAAAATATTAGCAGACTCATCAAATGGGTTAGCAACAACCTCATCTTCAGAATCAGACACCTCAATCTCTCCCACTTTAGAGAAAGGGTTAACTCTCTTAGTAGACAAGGTAGACGGAATAGGTTGACCATCATCATCCACAAGAGTAGCTTTCCCATCAATAATTAGCTTTTCAAGCTTACCAATTTTCTCAGCTATGGGAGTAGAACCACCATCCATTGTTCCCATTGAATCACTCACAAGCTTTGCAGCAGAATAAGTCCCAGTCTCCGGAGGCTTAGACGCCTCACCAATACAAGAGTCCGTCCCCCGAGATCCATCAATACCTGCTTCCTTAGTAGTACCAGAAGACTTCCCAGTCTTGACCTTGTTAGTAGAAGAATCAGCCACAGTACTTGGGTTACCCAAATCATCTTCCACCTCAAGAGTCCCAAAAGAGTTAGACGTAGTAATCGGTGTATCTTTAGCATTACCACTTGCAGCTGCCGGTGTCTTCGTCTTTGCAACATATACCTGCTTCCTAGGTGCAAATCTAGGACCCTTACCCATATTAATACCTCCAGTCATCTTCGTACCTTTAGGTTTGGCTTTCCGATTGTGCACCACCTTAAAACCATCATCAGGTTCGTCCACATTTAAGCTGGGAGGAACATCAGTATGCTCCTTAATACTCTTAGGACAACAAGCAGTATCATGCCCAAACACTTTACATTCCACACAGTGTGGCGGCTTCCATTCATATTCCACCTTTATACTTGCCGTAGTAAACCCACTATCATCCTTATTAGGGATCGCCATAGTCACCACATGTTTAAGCTCAAATTCAGATGATAATTCCACAAGAGCACGTGCAAAACTAATGCGACCCCATGAATCAACACACATGAAACTAGTAAAAGCATCTAACATAATCGGCTTACCCACCTGAGTAGCAATTAAGCTCAATCCATCTTCCGAATATGCAAGTAATGGCACATTATGCAATTTAATCCAAACGGGAACTCTAGTTACCTCACTTTTAGACAATAGCACATCAGGAGTCCACTTAGTGAGAATGAGAGGAGAATTACGAATAATCCATGGGCCCCGTTGAAAAACACTCTCAACACCCTCTTTAGAATCGAATTTGAAGAGGAAAACACCATCATCATTCTTTATTAGTTTCTTAAAACCAAACTTACCCCACGTATTGGAGACGTAGTTCTGAACCAAATGAAAAGCAACATTCTTGCCAACAAAGAAGCCAACAAGTGTATTTTCATAATGGTTGAATACACCCTCCATAGCAGCCTTTGGAAGCACCGTATCATGATTTTCAATTCGCATCTCATTTACCAAGGCACGAAAATTCACTTTCCTAGGGCCTGAAGTAGAAGTATTCACCACGTTAGGACCAGACATCAACACATCAGCAGTTTTAGTACTCGAATCCAAACCACCCACAAACGTAGTACTATAACTTGTATTGTCCAGATTAGTATTACCCCAAATAGAATCCGAATGAACATCATGCGTGCTAGGGTTAAGAACAACCCTAGCATCTTTACGCAACTCAGGAGCAGCAGTGTCACCCTCTATATCACGTTCACCATTGAGACGTTGTAACCTATCTTTCAACGCCTGAATATCAACCCTTTGATACGGATTCGTGTCCGTATTTACACCAACTTGATCGGCCAAGTTGATGGTTGTTGTTGTAGCTTTCACCGAAGAGCTACCCTTGTTCAAAAAACCTTTGTCCATCTCTCTACAACCCCACAAAACAATCCCACGAAACAGCTACACGAAGCATAAACCAAGAAAACCAAACAAACCCTAACAGCTTCAAGAAGCCGAGTAAAACCCTAGTAAAAACTAGGGTTTATAGAACATTAAACATGTTGCTAACCCATATAAAGCGATCAGTTAAGTATGATGTAGTGATTGCTGTGATAAAATCCCTACGTTTCAATCACACCAAAACCCTAACCCAGCGACTTATAAAGAACCAAATCGATTTGACCAGACCAAACCCCTATTAAATCAAACAGCAGCCAACCAACACAAGATCAACAAGAGATCAGGCTTTGGACGGATTTGTTAAGTGAATTAGATAGGAATCAGTTAGGAAAAAAACGATTAGGGTTTTAGGTTTAGTCGCCCAAATCGCCAGCTGTAAAATGCAGTTGTTGTAGGCAATGATGAAACTTGAACATTTATTTAGGATGGGAAGGGTAAATTTGTTTTGGGGGAGAGAATCAGAGATTTGTTTGTATAATCAACTAAATTACCCTTAAAATTTATAATATTTACATTAGTTATCGCAACTTTTGAGGGGCCGGAGACCCTCCCCTGACCCTTAAGAGTTCCGCCCCTTGTTGTAGGTTGAATCTAGGCTGTTAATGTGTTAATTACTTTCCTAGTAAAGATTATCAAAACTTGTATATATATTTTATCGTTTTTTAAGGTTCATGTCTGTTTATAGTGGCCTAGGATGTATGCATGCCTGTTGTGCGACATTGTAGGACGGGCCGGGATGAAGTATCTACTAGTTAATTTTGAACATATTGATAATATTAAGTGGTGTGTTTTCAGGGATTTGGGCAACGTTTGTTTGAGTATGTTCTTTATAATTCTGAGTATGTTATGTTTAATATACAACTGATGCTTAAAGAACACATATTGGCATTATCATAAGAAACTCGATTAAGACTAGAACCTATACTGAAATAGAAGTGAAGTCTTATATTTATTGATATGCCCATCCATAATTCAAGGTTCACATGGATACGAGGGAAGAGAACGCATCAAGAATCAACAGAATGTTCATAAATCATATATGGTTGGAAAGTGGAAACTTCACCATGGGCAACTCTTATAGCAGGAAAGAAGGGCGAATCTAATCATTCACCTTAAATAGGGGGCGAAAAGGTTAGGGTAGAAAGTCGTTCAGGTTTTATGATGGATTGTTAGAGGCTCCTACCTTTATTATCCCGTGCAAAAATTGTTGAGGCTCTTATTGTGAACCAATAATCTCGATACTTATGCTGCTTATGTATATATTAATACACGAAGGACCAAACGTATTAGTTAGAAAGTTTGTAACCGTTTGGCAGTTACAAAAGGTAGTTACAAAATTCGGTTATTACCGAATGGATACAACGGTTCATTCATACCGTTTAGGAACATATATACACGTTCATATGTAAAACGTTTAGATGTAAATAGACAAATATACTTATTCATTTATACACTTTGCAATCTATATATATTTCGATCTAAAGTTTGGGACAACAATTTGGCATCAGGAGCAAGTGGTTATACGCTTCATTTTGGTTACCAAAATAGTAACGAGACAACACAAGGGAACACGTTGTGAACATTTCGTTCGATAGGCAGGAAGATTTTTTTGTTTTCTCTTCTCTTCCAAGAGAAACAAACACTTGAATAAGGATACGTAGAAGATAGTGCACGATCATTTACGTAGGGGATTGCAAACATTCACAATGCAAACGAATAGGTGGGCAAAACTTTGTTGGTAACAACGAAGGGAAGGAAAGAAACTCTTGACGTAGTAAACGTGGAACAAGAGTGGAAAGGTACCAAAAATACTTTCTTTTGTGTTTGCTGTTAACGCGACATAGGCAAGGAAAGGGCACATCGTTCGGTTATAGAACGAGTGGGACAAAGACTTGTTGGTTTATGGATATATTTAATATGTGTATGACTGGATTTGAACTAGAGACCACGGGATTGCACACTTTACGTATGAGACTCGATGTTTAAATAATTAATATAAAATATTATGTTTAATTATAAATTCACAATAAACGACTAAACGAGCGATAAGTACTTATCGGAAGTGACTATCGGTCGTTAAATGTCAACGGGATATGAAGAAAAGTAAACAAGCCAATAGAAGTTTAAGGAACCCTCTTTTCGGCTTGTTTTTTGCCGAAACTATGGAATCCCACATCGGAAACCATAGTAATCTTGACATCTACCATAAGGCTATAAATACATCCACATGTATTCATCCTTTGGTACACTTGATTTCATTAGAAGGCCAAACTTCTTCTTTTCTTCCCTCTTGTTCTTAGGTCGACGAGTGAAACCCCATGTAAGGGATATACGAGTGACCTTGAGCATAACAAAGGTGTTTGGTTATTATATTGTGATCAAGAACTAGCATTCGCATCGAATCACTAATAGTACGTGTGTACAAAAACGTGGTGTAACACACTATTGTTACATCAATTGGTTTGAATTGAAAAACGGTAAGGGTCAATTCGTTAAACCACATAAACCCTAATTAGGGTTCTTGATTGAAGAAGTTCTTGCAATTTAGAAAAGGTATGTTTACGCTTTATTTTTCGGTTAATTAATTTACAATTATATGAAGTCTTCCGCTGTGTACTCTGTGGTGTCATACATGTTATTATTGTATGTCAAGTATAATAACCTCAACAGTGGTATCAGAGCCAGATATAATCTGTAATTAATTACTGAAAACACATAAAAAACGAATAATTGTATTGTGTTATTATTTGTATGTTGTAGATCTAGGGTTTGCAAAACCTAAACCCTAATTTTTTGGGGTGGGCGTTTTTGTGTCCTAATTAGGGTTTTGTAAACTTTTGTTTTTAATTGGATTAGAAAACCCTAGGTTGCATGCAATTTTATGTGTATTAAATTGGGTAACTATTGTTTAATTGCATTAATTGTTAAATGTAATTTATGTCTATGATAAATACATACATGTTTTGTCATGGATCCCTTTTATTGTATGCTTTAACTGGTTAAGTGATATACACTAATTTTGATAGATCTAAAATTGGGGAAGACCTCAATCATTATTATTAAATCAATTATGTGCTATGTAGTATATGTTTATTTTTCACCTACGCAATCTATGAATCGATGCATGTGGCTCACCTTGTACATTGATGAAAACGGGTGAAAGTCTTAATTAAACATATACATATTGACAGATCTAGAATTGAATATTAATAAGATTTATCAAAAGGTTTGCATGTGGCTATTTGATATGCATGATTAATTGTTAATTTATGTATTCATTGTTTATATGTTTATTTTTAAATACTTGTTTATTTGTTTTGTGTAACAATGGTATTTTTATAAGAAAAATAAAATGATCTAAACAATGGTGAAACATGTGTTTTTAAGCATAGTAATCGTAATCGTTTAATTGATTGATGTTTATGCACAAAATAGTTAGAACGGCTCACCCATTATTGACAAACTAAAAGATGGGTACAAGGTTGGTACGCATTAAATTGTGACCTTAAAGATGAGGGTATGTAATATGCTTCGCGTTGACCTAATTCTCCGCTCGTTTGTGCGTCTTAATGGAGCTACCAAGTATTCCTATGTGCATAAAATCTTAAGGGTGAATTGACCTTAAATTCTACGCGTCACTTTTGTGGTAATTATCCGAATAACTTGGGTCTTATGACTCATGCAGCAGTAGGATATAGTGGTAATTAAAGGTAATTCTTTAATTGGTGTAACAATACCTCGATTAAAGTTTGATGATGAAAAGCTTAAAAATTAAAACAAGGATGTGACTGTTTTAATAAAACCTTATGCTACGAGAATGTGATTTAAATCGTAATCAAAGGGTAAAATATCCACGTGTCGTGAGAACGAGCATGGATGATTTTGCAATTTCTTAAGTTGGACAACTTAATTGAGTTTTGTAGTGAGAACTGGCAACTCAAGGCATAAGATGGGGATAAAATATGCTTACATTGCAACTGTTGTTGGCAATATGTAAATCTCATAAATCTAGGAGTTGCAATTTGAAAATTGGTAATTGAGGTTCGACTCGTACCATTTTGAATAATTTCTTTACTAGCAGATCAACTGATGTGATGAAACTATGTCAATTTGGATCCTAGTTTTCAGTGAAATTTAAATGGTTATATGTTTATGAACCATGGGTATTTAATTTTCTTGAAAAGGTTAATTATCGAAAATACTAAAAATTGAATTTTGTAATTCTTTTGAATGTATTAATGCAACATTTAACCGTAAACGTTGTTTAGTCTTTTATTAGTAAATTGATCCATTCTGCTTTCAAACAAATGTTTGATCGAGAATAATTTAACGAAAAGATAAACAAAGTCTCTTTTCCATGGAAGAAGAATGAGACTCAATCATATTCCTTTTCATGAATGAGAAAGGTATAATAGAAACATTTGAATTGTCTAAATTCTAATGTAACTCATAGCAAAGAATTGCACATCTTATTTTTCATAAAGATTTCATTACCCTCATTTGGTGAATGAATCCTTTTGTAACAAACATGACTTTTGGTTAACTGGAAAATATGTATATGAGTTACTAGATTAGAAGCTAGATTAATTACCGCGAAAATTGGTAAAAGGCAAACTAGCATAATTTATCTAGTTGTTTTGCTTTAACCTTTAAAGGTGCTACATACAAGTATGGGGATGGTAGACCTGTTAAGGAAGAAATTGCATACCCAATTTTTCAAGTTAATAACATTGGTGGATAACCCATCATTCACAGACTAGAATACACCTTTTAGTACCTAAGTAATGATTATGGATGGTTCTTCAAAGGTGTAGGAAAGTAAAAAGCAAGCAATTTGCTTAACTGGTTATGAAACACTTACAATGTTGTCAAATTCAGTGAGAGCATTGTGTTGCATTACTGAATAAGAAGTTTTTGAAATGATTTCTAATTCAGTGGGAGCTACAAGCCTTATTTGCTGTGTAGTAATCCAAATTATCTCTTGAATATCATGTAGATAATTACTTTCCAATTGTAGGCACTTATGTTTTAAGGATAGTCATGTACGTTTCCTTACTAATCTATATAGTCCTACATCTACTTGTTATATCTATGACACAAATCATATTAATCAAATAAACAAACGTTTGTCGTGTTGTTTATCTGCTACATGATGTTGTTACAAGCACAAGTGGGAGAAATATTTATTGTGTGCAAGGTACAACACATATAAATATGATTTAAATGGATTCTCTTGACCGCAAGGTAAGAGAGTAACGTTCAAATAGGAATTATACATTTAAATGCGTATGATTGCCCTAGTAAGAACATGTGTCAAGATGATAACAAAGACTACTTTAAACATTTATGTCATTCAATATTTAAGAAACACTCGTAATTACAATTTATTGTTACGTGAGAACGTGAACTAGATTGTAGCCCCAAGATAAAATATCCACGTGTCGTGAGAACGAGCATGGATGATTTTGCAGTTTCTTACATTAAACATTTCATGGAATGACATAATTAAATGAAGTAATCTAATACTACTTTGATTTTAAGTATTTATGTATTCGTTGAATGACTTAAATATATGTAGTATATATTAACTTGAAATTATTAATTGAAACCCGATGTGGTGTTCATAATTACTTTAATTATACATGTTTATGACTTCTTTGTAAATCACAAACATGAAGTTTTTTTAATACAAGACTTACAATATAAAGTAAGACGTTAACTTGATATGATTTAAGACATATGCATGAAGTCAATGAGTTAATCAATGACTTATAACGTATAGTGGGATTATAAGTGTTATGTCTTTTGACTTAGTCAAAGAGTATTTGTGTTATAATACATGCAATTGGTTTGGTAATTCTATTAGACCATTAAGTTTTACTTGGTTGGTAAATAGGTAAGTCAAAGAGTAGATGGTTATCTTAAATATTGTTAGATTTTCTTACAATATTAATTCTAAGGAAATACCATAGTTTTATGGTATGTTCAGTTAGAAGAATCAAAATCTACTGGCATTGTTTGATTCAAGATAACTATAGTTTCTTTCAAAAGTTATCAAGGTTAGTAGATTGAGTATAGATTGAATATACTCAATAAGACTCCAACCTAGAAGATTGATAAGACACCATTTGTTTATGGAATGTGATGAATCACATTAAGTCTTATAAATTAAATTATGAATTTGTTAAACCACTTGTAAAGTGAGTTGTAACAAACTAATGTCAGGAACTGTCAATGTGTTCTGTAATGTCCCAAAAAAGAACAATGTATTGTTGCTCTACTTGCTAAACTATTTAAATGTAATCTTTAAATTATTAAAGGCAGGTGGGAGTTTTGTTTAGATCTTTAAAGATTAAATTACAAAATACATAATCTTCTAAAATACACTAGCAAATATCATGATGAGGCTGAACATGTAATTGATAGACCTTAATGTGATGGAATTATCATTCATAGATCCGTAAGGATATCTCAGATATTTAATATGCTGAGGAATATGAGTTACAGGATCATGGTAAGCATGTTAATGATGAATTTACCAAATGGTGAATTGTGATAAATCAATCATACTATGAATGTAGAGATGTTGTCCGTAAAGATAATCAACTTTAGATACTTGGTTTATCTTAATGAAGATGAGTTTCTTCAAAGGATGGAAAACCTAGTGGTTTAAATCTTTGTGTAGAAATCATATGGACAATATTGTACACATATTTAATGCATGCCTAGTGACAATAATATTAATCATACTTAAGCAATTAACTATGATTGAATATTATTTCCTAGATACATTAAATAGAAGTATAAAGATTATAATTGTCATACTCAGTTTCATTGATATAAAAATTTGACAATGAATATCAAAACTCTTTGTTGTGGAATTACTTTTGCGAGGACGATCAGTAATACAAAAGAGTTTTATGAGTTCAAATAATATTTGAATATGTACAAACTGCAAAATCCATGAATGGGTATATGCATGCATCTAGGAGATGATTCTCATGTTTAATATTAAATCCATATTTGATTTAATAATTAAAATAAGATAGCTCATAAGTATTCCTGAAAGCTAGTGGGAGTATTATTTTTATTTTTCTTAAATCTTATATGTTGTATGGGCAACTACATTCCACCTAAATTAAGTTTTAGTTGGGAATGAAACTTCGTTTGTAAGATTTGGAAATAAGACATACAACCATGGACTATATGTTTATTATTATACACATATGCGGTAAATAAATGAGTCTAATAGAACATGATGAATACATATCTTTGACAAGATAAAATATGAATGAGATCTTAAAGTCTAACTTGAAGATTCATCATGTACATCATGTTGTGTATAAGGTTGTTGTATCATGCTTGATTACAAGATGATTTAACAACATTGTGACATTTATGTTTGAATTTAGAATTGCATTCCTCAGCCTGGAGTTGCTCCCAGATTCTATACAACAATTGTTGTGTAATTGTCATAGTCAACAAAATTGAAGTTTGAATGGCACCAAACAAATAATATTCAAAGTTTACAGATGTTTAAAGAGCATATTATTGTACACAATGATGCTAGTATAATTGAGATGACACTCAATTCTAGTCACGGTATCCTTGATGATGACCATGTTGACTAGTTATGCTCAACTAAGAGCATAGTTGCATTATACATTAAAGAATAAAGAATACTTTAAAACTTTAAAGTTATGAAAGATGATTGTCATAAAAGGTGGTTCAGGTTGTCACACACCTTATGAAATGATATGACAATATCAAGATATGTGTAAACACATACAAGAAATTCACTTATTGAATTCTTAAAATAAGTATTCTCAAAATTTCTATAGATCAAAGTTAGTTGAAATTAAACCCTGCCAACAAGTATGATTATCATGACTTGAGGCAAAAATTCATTAACTAAGTATTATCATGCATTGATTTATTTAGTATTTGGATAAAGGATGTTAAACAATTATTATTTATAATGAATTAAAATACTTTATACGTTTAATTTCATTTATAATATTGTGTCATGTATTTGCATGTTTAATCCTTGAATAACTTAAGTTATTCTAAATAATTCGTTGTCGATCAATAACATGGGAATGATATTGAATTAAGACAAATCTGAGTATTAGTTAGAATATACTTGAAATTATATTGATGCGTAGCATAACTAATTTCAGATGATATTCAATGGATTGAGTATATGACTTATCCCAACCACATGATGGTACTTTATGGATCTTAGTCATTAAGTGCATCATGAATATTTATCCTCTGACTTGAGATACCAGAGAAATGTCATGGATGTAGTGCATTTCTGTGAACAATTTAACGCTATACGAAACTGGTAGTTATAAGGGTTGTTTACAGAAGTGTTGCGAAATTTATGAATTCTGCTCGTAGTCAAAACGGGATTTGTTTCCTTCAAATTTATTTTGAAGTATAATACTGTTGGGCCCCTCGTAGGGTTGTTAAGATGTTTGCATGGCCATGCCCAAGGTCTTCAGGAATATGTTCAGAAGAATTGGTAATCTTGATCAATCATATAAAGCGAGAAACAGAATAGTTAATTAAGAAATAAGTGAGATCCATATTCTTATTAACATGGTATTAGAAACAAAAGGATAAGTATGATGATGAATCATCAAAGGGTTTTTCTAGGAGACCATACTCGAGTTGTTCTGGGGTCATTGGCGTGTTGCTAGATCCTAACCAATGTCATTACGCATACTAAGATATCTCCAAGTGGGAGCTGTTGGTTTATGGATATATTTCATATGCGTATGACCGGATTCGAACTCGAGACCACCGGATTGCACACTTTACGTATGAGACTAGATGTTTAAATAATTAATATAAAATATTATGTTTAATTATTAAATTCACAATAAACGACTAAACGAGCGATAAGTACTTATCGGAAGTGACTATCGGTCGTTAAATGTCAACGGGATATGAAGAAAAGTAAACAAGCCAATAGAAGTTTAAGGAACCCTCTTTTCGGCTCGTTTTTTGCCGAAACTATGGAATCCCACATCGGAAACCATAGTAATCTTGACATCTACCATAAGGCTATAAATATATCCACATGTATTCATCCTTTGGTACACTTGATTTCATTAGAAGTCCAAACTTCTTCTTTTCTTCCCTCTTGTTCTTAGGTCGACGAGTGAAACCCCAATGGAGTTACGAGTAACCTTGAGCATAACAAAGGTGTTTAGTTATTCTATTGTGATCAAGAACTAGCATTCGCATCGAATCGCTAATAGTACGTGTGTACAAAAACGTGGTGTAACACACTATTGTTACATCAATTGGTTTGAATTGAAAAACTGTAAGGGTCAATTTGTTAAACCACATAAACCCTAATTAGGGTTCTTGAATGAAGAAGTTCTTGCAATTTGGAAAAGGTATGTTTACGCTTTATTTTTCGGTTAATTAATTTACAATTATATGAAGTTTTCCGCTGTGTACTCTGTAGTGTCATACATGTTATTATTGTATGTCAAGTATAATAACTTCAACAAGACTTTGAAACCGGTTAGAACAAGACACAAAGTAGAGGAAAAACGTGAGGTATAACGTGGGGAAACGTTGTTGTGGAGAAGGAAAATTGAAACGTATACGTGACAAGTAAGAAGAAAGAGCGCTCAGGAAATTTGTGTGGAGAAGTGTCGGGACGACACAAGGAAACAACAACAACGGGAAGGAAAAATCAGAAACAAACATATTTGTTTTGTTTCTGTGAAGGTTACCAAATCTGGTACCAAGTTTTGTACCTAGGAGAGTTTTTAGATTTCGAAGAATAGGAAGAAATCAAGAACAACGTACAAGGAGGCAACATGTTTAGTGTGGTATAACAAGAAAGGAAACCAAGAAACTATTTTAATTTCGAAGGAATAAAATTCAAAAAGGATGAAGTGGTTTTTTTTTGGCTCGTTGAGAAGGAAAAGGAATTCGAAAACAAGAGGTCGAGACATTTTGAAAGGAATTCGAAGGAAAAAAGACCAAGGGAACTTTTGGTTTTGGTTCGAGACAAGGAAGTCGAGAAAAAAAGGAACTCGACACAAAACGTGGTGTATTAATTCGAAGTACACAAATTCGAATACAAAAGAACCAAGGATACAACGAGGCAAGGAAAGCAAAGGGAACCAACTCGGGAATAACCACAAACGTTGGTAAACAATATTTACTAACGCAACACAAAGTGAATACATTTGTGTTCATCACAAGATCGAGGTCATAAGTTAAACTTTTCTGGATTTCAATTATATTAGAATAGTATAGAATAGTTATTTTGTACTACTAGGAAATCCCGAGAACTATTTATTGATCCCGTATTATTAGGATTCCCGGAAGATTAGATATTCCCATATTAGTAGAGATACCATACTAGGAAGGATAATTCCCATTAGATTAGAA
The DNA here is from genome assembly GCA_019973895.1 of Chrysanthemum seticuspe. Classification (NCBI taxonomy): domain Eukaryota; kingdom Viridiplantae; phylum Streptophyta; class Magnoliopsida; order Asterales; family Asteraceae; genus Chrysanthemum; species Chrysanthemum seticuspe. The sequence continues at coordinate 357,909,172 of BPTQ01000008.1, read as the reverse complement.
AGTCAAGATAATAAGCACTTTAAAGATGGTCGGTGACGAAGCCACAAACACATCAACTACACCAAAACCCGTAACACCTATTGCACAATATCAATGCCCTAAGTTGAAAACCACAAACTACACAGTTTGGGCTATACAAATTAAGGATATACTAGAGGCACACGGTTTATGGGAAGCAATAGAACCTAAGGAAGATACGCAAGTAGATGATAAGAAGGATAAGGCAACGACTGCCTTCCTATATCAAGCGTTGACCGAAGATGTGATTTTACAAGTAGCGGGTTATAAAACGGCTAAGGAATTATGGGATTCGTTAAAGAAAAGACACGTTGGAGAAGATAGAGTGCAGCAAGCACGGTTACAATCATTGATGATTGGGTTTAACTCACTTCAGATAAAGGAAGATGAGACGTTGGATGCATTTACGGCTAAACTAAACGGCTACGCCACGAAGGCGAATGAATTAGGGAAAACTTTGGATGAATCACTTTTAGTACGGAAACTATTAGACTCCACACCAAATAAGTTCATTCAGATAGTAGCATCCATAGAACAGATAAGTGATCTCGACGATATCACTTTAGATGAGATCACTGGGAGACTCAAGGCATTTGAGGAAAGAATAAAACTCCGAAAAGGAGGGCAAGTAGAAAGCCAGGAAAACTTATTATTCGCACATGGCGAACACTCAGGAAATAGAAAACGTTTTTATAAACGTGGAGGGAAATCAAATTTCTCATGAGGGAACTGGCAGAATAATAGAAATAGAAATAACTCACAAGGAGGGAACTCAAATCACAAAGGAAATTCGGATAAGAATAAAAGTGAGTGGGATTTGAGTAAAGTAAAATGTTACAAGTGTCTAAAACTTGGACATCTTAAGAAAGATTGTAGAGGAACATCAACAACTCAGGAACAATCAAACCTTATCTTAGAGGACGATGAACCATCACTATTAATGACTATGCACGAAACTAAACACGAGGAAGTGTTTTTGAATGAAGGCCAAATTCAACCAGGAAAATATGCTACAGCGGACGCAAGCATATGGTATTTAGATAATGGTGCAAGTAACCATATGACAGGAATAAAGAGTCATTTTAGGGATATTGACAAAAGCATAATAGGACGAGTACGTTTTGGAGATGGATCATATGTACAGATAATGGGTAGAGGGTTTATATTGTTAGGTTGTAAGAACCAAGAACAGAAGGTAGTATCGGATGTATACTATATACCAAACCTTAAGAGCAACATACTAAGTCTTGGAACACTTACGGAGATAGGTTGTAAGGTCATTATGGACGAAAACAAGTTGACTTTGTATGATAAGAGCAAGAAGTTGTTGATGAAGGTTGAAAGATCTAAGAATCGACTTTACAGTATTCAATTACAGATAGAAGCACCTATATGTCTCTTAGCAAATGTAGATAACCAAGCATGGTAATGGCATGCTAGATTAGGTCATCTGAACTTTGACGATATCAACAAGATGACTAGGAAGGGTCTAGTGGAAGGAATACCAAGAATAAATCATGCCGGGGCAGATTTGTGATGCATATTTATTAGGAAAGCACAATAGAACACCATTTCCAAATCAAGCTAAATTCAGATCAAAGAACCCGTTGGACTTAGTATATGGAGACCTTTGTGGTCCTATAAGTCCAGCTATACACTCTGGCAAGAAACTCTTTTTCTAATTAGTGGACGATTGTACGCGTTTTATGTGGGCCTACTTTCTGACATCGAAAGATCAGGCATTTAGTACATTCAAGGAATTTAGACGGAAGATAGAAATGGATATGAGAATTAAATTAAGGATGCTAAGAACGGATAGAGGTGGTGGATTTACATCAAATGAATTCACAAAGTACTGTAAGGAAAATGGAATAGCACAACTGTTGACAACACCTTACTCCCCACAACAAAATGGAGTGGTGGAGAGAAGAAATAGGACAGTGTTATCAACTACGAGGAGTATGATGAAAGCGATGAAGTTACCCTTAAATTTTTGGGCGGAAGCAGTTAAACATTGAGATCTTTCATGAGGTTTCGGGTTCCAACAAGCGTAACCGCGATGGTGATCGGATTCAAGGTAGGACTCAAAGCAATGATTATAAGGGAAATTCTGGCAGGAGTTATGATTCGAGAGGTCAAGTGGATAGGAGTTATGATCAGCGGGGTCAGTCAGGAAGGAATGTTGACTCTAGGTGCCCTGAGGTAAGGAGTCAAGATAATAGAAATGCTGGTAGGAATGGAAATGATCGTCAGAATCAAGGTAACAATAACCAGCGTTACAACAAAGATCAGTCAGCTCGAGGATCAAATCAGGGTCGTGCTTCAGGATCTTCTGGTCAGCAAAGGACAGCTGAGGTTTTGCCTCCCCCACTTATCTGTACTACTTGTGGAAAGGCTCATCCGGGACAGTGTTTCAAGGCCACTGGTGGATGTTTCTCTTGTGGTTCTACTACTCACAAGATCAAGGATTGCCCTAAGAAGAACCCGGTGATTCCTGGAAACTACATCAAGCCGCCAACTACTACTGGACGTGTTTATGCTACTACTCGGAATCAGGCGGAGCACACTTCAGGTACCATTACGGGCACTCTTTTCATTGATGATTATTCTGTCTTCGTTTTATTTGATACCGGTGCCACACACTCCATTATATCTGTCACATTTGCTAAGAAACTTAATATGAAGCCCAAACCATTAACAAATCACTTATCGATTTCTACGCCTATGAAAAACCACATGATCATTGATCATAAATACGTTAAGTGTCCTCTTCGTTTTGATGATCGTATTCGCTTTGCAAATCTGTATCCTCTCGATATGGTCGACTTTGATATCATTCTAGGCATGGATTGGTTGGCTTATCATAGAGCTTCAATTGACTGCTATGCTAGAACGGTGATTTTTGGAGACGTAAAACATCCTGAATTCGTTTATCATGGTTCTCAACCTCTCAAATCTGTTAAGCTCATTTCCGCTATGAAGGCACGGACCATGATTGCTCATGGGTGCCAAGGTTTTCTGGCATCTGTTAAGGACACATCTTTGGAGAGTCCTAACATTGAAAATATTTCTGTTGTTTGCGAATTCACTGACGTTTTTCCCGATGAACTCCCTGGTCTTCCCCCAGTTAGAGAAGTTGAGTTTAGCATTGAGTTAATTCCTGGTGCTGAACCGATTTCGAAGGCTCCGTATCGTATGTCACCTATAGAACTGAAAGAGTTGAAGGAACAGCTGCAAGAGATGATAGAAAATGGATTTATTCGACCCAGTGTTTCTCCATGGGGTGCACCTATTTTGTTTGTGAAGAAGAAGGATGGAAGCATGCGTCTATGTATCGACTACCGTGAACTCAATCGTATTACCATTCGTAACCGTTATCCTCTGCCGCGTATTGATGATTTGTTTGATCAACTGCAAGGAGCTAAGTTCTTTTCGAAGATTGATCTGAGATCTGGTTATCATCAGCTACGTGTGAAGGAGCAAGATGTTCCTAAGACCACGTTTCGTACCAGATATGGTCATTACGAATTCCTCGTTATGCCTTTTGGTTTGACAAATGCGCCTGCTATGTTTATGGATCTAATGAATCGTGTTTTCCATGAGTTCCTCGATAAGTTCGTTATCGTTTTAATCGACGACATTTTAGTTTACTCCAAGTCTGAAGAAGAGCATGAAGAACATCTCCGGATAGTTTTGGAGATTCTGAGGAAGAAGAAGTTGTACGCCAAATTTTCGAAGTGCGAGTTTTGGTTAAGACAAGTCGCTTTCCTTGGTCATATTGTATCTGCTGATGGTATCACCATGGATCCGTCTAAAGTTGTGGCTATCACCAAATGGCCAAGACCTACGACAGTGACTGAGGTCAGGAGTTTTCTAGGACTTGCTGGTTATTACCGACGTTTTGTTGAAGGTTTCTCTCGCTTAGCTCTACCCCTAACCCAACTGATGAGAAAAGGTGAAAAGTTTGTATGGACGGATGAACGAGAGAAGAGTTTTGAAGAGTTGAAACGGAGATTGGTGTCCGCTCCTATTTTGACTCTTCCATCTAGTTCTGGAGGATTTCAAATTTACAGTGATGCATCTAAGAAAGGATTGGGCTGTGTTTTGATGCAACATGGAAATGTAATAGCTTATGCTTCGAGGCAGCTAAAACCTTATGAAGAGAATTACCCAACTCATGACCTTGAGTTAGCTGCAGTGGTGTTCGCGTTGAAGATCTGGAGACATTACTTGTATGGAGAGACGTGTGATATATTCACTGATCATAAAAGTCTCAAGTATATTTTCACTCAGAAGGAACTTAACATGAGACAAAGAAGATGGTTAGAACTTCTTAAGGATTATGACACCAACATTCAGTACCATCCAGGTAAGGCTAATGTAGTTGCTGACGCACTTAGCCGGAAATCAGGCATTCTTGCAAGTATCGAGATTGAACCTAGGATTTTTCGAGACTTAGAGAGTTTGGATGTTGAGCTATGCGTACGAGGTTTTGATGGATACTGGGCTAGTATGAAGGTGGAGTCGAACCTTATACTGCAAATTAAAGAAGCTCAGAAAGATGATGGTGAGCTGTGGGCCGTGGCGCAAAATGTTGAAGAAGGTAAGCAGACGGAGTTTAAGGTTGATAATGACGGAATTGTATGGTATGAAGATAGGCTTTGTGTTCCCAATGATCTGGTACTTCGTGAGAAAGTTATAACTGAAGCTCATAGTTCTCCTTTCACTATCCATCCTGGTTCTACCAAGATGTATAGGGATTTGAAGCAGTACTTTTGGTGGAATGGCATGAAGCAAGATGTGGCGACGTTTGTGTCGAAATGTATGATTTGTCAGTAGGTTAAGATTGAACATCAAAGGGCTAGTGGATTGTTACAGCCATTGGATATTCCAACATGGAAGTGGGATAAGATATCTATGGATTTTGTGACTGGACTACCTCTTACTCGGAAGAAGCATGATGCGATTTGGGTAGTTGTTGATCGACTAACCAAATCTGCTCATTTCTTACCAATCAGAAAGGATTATGGTATTGGTAGATTGGCGGAGATTTTTCAGCAAGAGATCGTTAGACTTCATGGTACTCCGGCATCTATTGTGTCCGACAGAGATCCGCGTTTTACTTCTCGTTTCTGGAAAGGTTTGCAAAAAGCTTGGGGTACTCGACTTAATTTTAGTACGGCATTTCATCCTCAAACAGATGGTCAGTCAGAGAGGACTATTCAGACCTTAGAGGACATGCTAAGGGCTTGTGCTTTGGAATGGACTGGCAGTTGGGATGAATATTTGTGTTTAGTAGAGTTTGCATACAACAACAGTTGGCATGCTAGCATTAAGGCAGCACCGTTTGAACTTCTTTATGGGAGGAAATGTAGAGCACCTACTTGTTGGGATGAAGTAGGTGAACGCTTAATTGAAGGTCCGGAAATGATTGAGATCGCTAATGAGAAAGTAGTTGTTGCTAGAGAAAAGCTGAAGGAAGCTAGGTCTCGTCAGAAAAGTTATGCCGACAAGCATCGTCGTGATTTAGAATTTCGGGTTGGAGATCGTGTATTTTTGAAAGTTTCGCCGTTTAGAGGTGTGAAACGTTTTGTTCATCAAAGCTAAGGTATAACGTGTTTATTCGTCTTCTCTTATTACACCTTACGTATATATATTGTAATATGTTTCGTTTAGTCGAGTTTTGTGTTTTTCTTTTGTGGTCGAGCCGTACGAAACCAAACAAGGCAAACCATAATGACTTGAACCTTATAATTATTAAAGAGAACATGTATTGAATATGTTTTGTGAATCGGATCATTAGTATGTCAAGCTATATATACACCGAACCATATATATATATAATCGGACCTTATATAAACATGCAAACGTAAATATGTAAAGTATGTAGAGAGTTAAGGTATTGCTTAAAACATGTTAGCCGAACCTTATATACAAGCCGAACCATATAAGAGTTTTTGAACGTGTATTAAACGAGTAAAGATCATGTGAAACCTAAACCCTAAGTGATGTGTGAACCGAACCTTAATTGGTTTGTGAACCGTGTGTCATGTGTGCGTAGATGTGTAACTAATCCGAGTAATAAGTAACTTTTGGGGTCACATGAAATCATAAACGTGCATGGATATAATAGTTGACGTATAACATATATATGAGTAACATATGATTAAGACATGAACGTGTTGAGTAAATAAACAAGAGTAATGAGTCATTAAATGGCGTAACATATAAAGTAAATGCACGTGGATATGATATTAAAAGAATGAGAAAACCCTAGAACATAAATGAGAGTAGATTAGGTTTGAAGCTAAGTATATTAATTCGTTATTTCATGTGTGAGTTATGACGTTTAAACTATTTTCACATTTAACCCTAAACTTTAATAAATGACATAATGAACCTTAATCTACGATATTGTTTATAAAACACTTAAGTCTCATTTAATTATAAAACCCTAAAGTATTAAGATCACTGAATACATTGAGTATAAACACCAAATATTAAAAGATCACTTCGACGATTATGGAATCATAAATAACATGTACGACCGTTAATGTGTATAGGTTCTGTGAAGAAGGAGTAATCCTTTGCTTTCCGTGTTTCTGCTTTTTCGATCATTTGCTTTGGAATAAGGTACAGATATTCTGACCTTTTCAGTAAAGGTTCCTTATAACGTTTTCTTTTCGTTAGCTTTTATATTAGGATTTCCTAAGCCTTTGCTATGAACCCCATTTTGTTTGTTTGAGTTGTTGCTTATTTGAACTCTGATTTTTGAATTATAAAACATCTGATTTTGAACTATATGATATGAAAACCTTGATTTTGAAAACATGATTAATCTTCTGATAAAGTATGATCTATGTCAGTTTTGACATTCTGATTTGACCTAAGATAGTTTGACACCCGAGCCAAATATTAACTAGTCATGGGGGTTCTATGTCCGTGTCAGTGATGCATTTCTGACATGACTCTAGGGCAGTAGAGTGAAGTTCTGCCACGTCCCTTATCTGTTATCTGTTATGAGCTCAAGTTAGATTATATTACCAATATATGTTTGTGGGGCGTATGGATGCATCCTAGATCTGTTATCTGTTATATGTTATATGTTATATGTTATATGCTATATGTTATCTGATTATTGATGCTGCGTGCATGCACGTCCTTCATAACTCTGGTAGGTCTCCCCTACAAATGTTGCCTTGTGTGAATATGAATATGATTATGATCTGATATATGTGTCTGGGCTCGAGGTAGTTAACTATAAAACTTATTCTATTATTCTGATTTATACTTTGAAATGATTATGATTTTACTATCTTTCTTTCACTTTATTTCGTATTCGTTTTCGTTTCGTATTCGTTTTGCTTGTATATCTGTTCACTGGGCTTTTGAAGCTCAGCCGCATTTCTTTTCTTCCGCGGCAAGTATCTAAGCATTGGAGCTGGGTTTTGCTTTGGGATGAGTGCTGAGTGGACTTACCTTAGAGATATTTAGCTTTGATCTTATGATGCCATTTAAGACTTAATATTTCAGATATTTTATTTGGAGTTTATTTTTCCGCTGGGACCTATGTATTGAAGTCATTTTGACTTGATTTATTTCAGTATTTTTGTTAAGACTTCTTTTGAATATTTATGTTTGCTTTGATATGACACCATTACTTGTGATTCCTTTACCCTTGTCGGGTCGGGGCGTTACAATGATTGATGGTTATCTTCAACAGATAATGATCTTTTTCAAGTTTAAAACTCCAATAACTTTGAGGACCTCCAGTTTGTCTTCCCCATGTCCCGACCTGAATACACCTGGTTATACCAGCCTTGCAACAAAGAAAATACCTAAATATTCTAGGTACAAGAGAGAAATAGAGTTGAAATGATGTTATGGGGTCTTTCACATAAAACTTACTTGAAGTTCCAACGCCTTTTCAAGTTTTTCTACAACCCATTCCATTGTTGGGCGTTCATGTCGATTCTTTTTTAAGCACTGATATGCAACCATTGAATACATCTCCAATGAATCTGCCTTCATTTGAAATTTCAAATTGGGATGGATGATCTCATCTAATCTTTCTTGTTCACAATACTTTAGGGCCAATGAAGCAAGAAACCGACGCTCATCTTGGTAGTGGTCAATACTTGCTAGCCTTCCACACAGGATTTCGAATAGCACCACACCAAACGAATATACGTCAGATTCCTTTGTTAAAATGCCGGTTTTGAAATATTTTGGATCCACATAGCCAATAGTTCCGCAAGGACTAGTGACGATAAGAGATAACTGATCAACATTTGAAAGGCCTATTTTTGACAATCCAAAATCAGACACTTTGGCTTCCCAATTCTCATTTAAGAGAATGTTTGCGCTCTTTATATCACGATGGAGGATTCTATGTTGTGGTCCGACACCGTTATGAAGGTAATTTAATCCGCAGGCTGCATTAATGCTTATTTGGAGACGTTGCATCCAGGAGAGCTCAGTACTAGATAGATACTTATCAAGGCTTCCATGTTCCGCATGCTCATAAACAAGTATCTTTTCATCATCTTCGTCACAAAATCCAAAAAGACTGATAAGGTTTTTGTGTCTATATAATGAAAGCATCTGAATTTCTGTCAAAAACTCACGTTCCCCTTGTCCAAATGTACGATCTAACCGCTTTACAGCAACAATCCTCTGCTGCCCGGTTAGGTAAAGTTCGCATATATACACACTCCCGAATCCCCCACGGGCAATGAAATTATCCTTACTAAAGTTGTTAGTCTCCAACTTTATCGCTTCGAGTGGAATTTTCAAATGTTGTACTCCTTCCATGTGTGACATTCTATGTTTACAAATGAATGAAACACTGCCTATCAAATGAATAATAACCAATTGTACCAAAAGGATTTGAACAGCTTTTTACAAACTTTGGTACAATCATTAACAACAAAACAGCTCCCACTAATTAAGTAATCATCTTAAACACATTAAGCAGCCATCATAGTTTCAATAACTGGACTAAATAAGTAAAAGTAAACATATGTTAATTATTTAAGTTTCAATAAATGAACCACTAAATTTTCTCAGAAACAAGAGTTTTATTTATAATGACCTCAGTTGTAGTTTAACCGGTATTGCCAATTTTATTAGTGAAATACGTTTTGCAACCCAGAGCCTAAATAAAACTGTGTCATGTCAATTTCTGAAAGTAGATAAAATAGTTGACTTGCTCAAAAATACAAACCTGCTAGGATTTAAAAAACAGCAATCTGAGTTGAAGCGGTTTCCAAGATTGTGATGGTAGTTGGTTGCTTGTTGTGATCATAACCAAGGAGGAAAATTAATGCAAAGAAGCGAATTACAATTTGATGGCTCATACATTGACTTTTCAACTTTCTTACTCTTCCCAACTTCAAATGGGCCATGCAACAACACGATGTAATTAGTACTCTCTCCCTTCTCAAATTATTGTAAAAATGAGAAAAGTTCAATAGAGAACAAAAAATATCTAAAGAACAAACTGTTACATCTCAGCCATTGATTTAACTATCATCCGATGGTTACATCTGTCTCATTGATTTTGGTACAGGGGTAGTTGGGTAAATTTATTTCATGCTTCTCACTTACACATACTCTCACCTACTCATTCATAGATACTCTCTTTCTCTCTCTTACCCAACATTCGATCTAAATTTTTTCAAACCCAAATATTTACTTGACGGAGCGGCGGGCGAAGCTAGATTCCTACTTGACGACGGAGATTGTGGAGGTGTTAGAGACGTTCTGAGATCAAGAGATGACGAAATCGAAAACTCCAGTGGCGAAAAGAATGAATTGGATTGAGAACGTTCGTTTTTACCGGAGCAGGGGTGGAGCGACGTTGTTTGGATCGATGTTGGGGTAAGGTGCGTAAGTGTCCTTGTTTGATGCATCTGCTGCTTGGTAGTTCTTTGTTTGATGCTACCAAGGGCGGATCCAAAAAAGAATGAGAAAAAATGTAGTGCACACTTATATTCAATCGACCATTTTAAAGTTTTGTAAATGAGTAAATGGAGAAATCTGAAGAAAAAATGGAATGGAAGTATTTTTGTCTTGAAGAAGAAGAAGATTCTAGGTGGTAGTCTCTATTATTTATTGGTAAGAGATTGGAAAGAGGGCCAAAAGTCTAATATGTGATTACTGTAAAAAAAAAACTTTCAAACACTAGCATGTTTTTTTTTTTTGCTTTTTGTTATTTTTTGACTTCTTGATATTTTGATATATGTAACTATTTGAACTTTTTTATTATTAACGTTTAGTGCTACTGTTGTAAATGATGCCAAATTATCAAATAATCTCAGGACCTACCAAACTTTAAAAACGTATATATTATTTCGTATGAGTAAACTTATGATACCACTATTGAATAGTTTTGTTGTATTCTACATTCTATAGTAACTCGTCTAATCACATGTGATTTTATCTCAAGTGATTTTTTTAAAAGTTAAATCACATGTGATTTACGCAATAATCATAACAAAAACAAGAATCACATGTGATTCATTAAAGGAATCACAATTGATTTTACAAATCACGTGTGATTTACACACGAATCACAATAAAAAAAAACACATTAGCTTATGGTTTACACACGAATCACAATAAATTAGTGTGTCATATTTAGTTTACTTATTGAGTTAATGGTTTGGTTAGGAGTAGGAGACAAAAGGTTAGACGAACCATGCCTCAATCCAGTTGGTTATTTGTAACTGCACATTCTCTCTGTTTCCGATTTCTGATTATCAATATAAGGTAGCTTATCTTAGGTGGTTTTTAACAATTTATCTACCGTACTTGGAATGGAACTTATCTTTTTTGTTTAATTAATTTACTTTTTGGTTGTTTTTTTGCTGTTTCTTGGATCCTTTCTTTTTTAATTATCTTGTTAACTGAGGAAGGATGTCATGTATTGTATCTAGTCTAGTGATTCTTTTGACAAATCCTTTGTGTTTCATACAGAATCCCACGGGATTATACAGAATCCCATGGGGTTTATACAGAATCCCATGGGATTTATACAAATCACAAGTGAATTTTTTACGAATCCCGTGGGATTTTTTTACGAATCCCGTGGGATTTTTTACGAATCCTGTGGGATTTTTTCACGAATCACGTGAGATTTTTCTGGACGGAAATTTTGAAAAAAAAAGTGTGGAAACGTAGAGGGGGGGGTGAATACGTTACCGTTTAAAAACTTTAGATCTTTAGTATCAAATCGCTTATGAAGCTTGTTATAATATGAAAGTACCAATTATTGTTTGTGGCTAATATAAAGCATGGTAAACCAAGTTGTCACACAATCATGAACATCAAACCACATCACAAACAATAGTATAGTGCAAGTATAAAAGTAAAGAGATAAAGAAAGGAAAGTGCAAACCGAACACGAGGATTTATAGTGGTTCGGTCACGGATCTCCTTTCCGCCCTACTCCACTCCCCGAGTACCCAACTCGAGAGTTACTTCACTAAATCAACAAGCTCCCTTCTCGGCGGAGAAAACCTTACAATCGTCGCTTACACTTTTTCTGGTACAAAGCTAAATACCGGGTTCTAGTTCGAGGTAGAACCAACCTAACGTCGCCTATACAATATTTCCGACACTAAGCTAGATGTCGAGTTCTTTTCAAGGGTACAACCACTCCCACTATGTTTTATGGCCCAACATAACAAACCTTGTGTTTTATGGTATAAACACATAAACCATCTAATCTAGTTTGGTGAAAATGTTGTGAGGATGCAATGATGTTCTACACTAATGATCCATGACACAAATGTCTAATGGATATGAATAACTACTTCTAAATGATCTTCCATTGATAGGAAGCCTTCATGATGAAGATCACAAGTTCCCTAAACTTGTTGTGATAGATCTTCAGCTTGTGGTGAGTGTGGATGGCTAGATCTCCAAGCTTTCCTTGGTTGATCAATGTAGAGTATGCTTACAACAAAGATGAATGTTAGAAGCATTATGATCATGATCATTAGGGTGTTTAATGTATGTTACTACATTGTTAATGATAGATCTAAATGTATGCAAGAAGGTGGAGAAGATGTGTTTTCAAGTGGTGAAGAAATGGGAAAACAATGGGCTTCTATTTATAGCCAAAAGTGGACAGGAGCGTCCACGGACCACGGACCCCTTAAAAGGGTTCCGTCCTTTATACAATTTGGTGCCGTGGGTACCTGACATAAAATCTAAAAAATCTTTCTTCAAATCTTTCCAAGATATTACCAAATCTTACTAAGATCACATTTGATATATTGAGTGTCAATCTAACCAAAATATTCAAGTGATCTTCCAAGGATTTCAAAGATGATGCATGACATGATGTAACATGTATTTCCATTTTTAGATTAAAGGTTTATCAAAGTAAACTTGTAAAATGTATTATGTAACTAGTTGATAAAATGTCTAGTTACCTTTTGAAATACTTGTGAATGCAAAATGTAAAATGAGGTTCGAAATAGAATGGTTAACCTATTAAAATACTTAGTGACTCTAAACGTATTTTAAACATTCTAAATGATTTGTTAATGGGTTTGATCATAATGCCACATAACAAACATGTACGAACCTGTGTTGTAACATACGAGGACTTGAGACATCGAGAGGTGTTGAATGTATGTTGAGACAAATGTAATTACAAGTAACTTGTACATTTTACGTTATGTATTACAAGTTACATGTTTGTCATCAATCAAAACAAACGAGACTGTATAGATTAAATATCGTAATATTTGCACTAACAATCTCTCCCTTTTTGATGATGACAAATATATGTAAACGTAATAGAAAGTAAAATGTAAAAGGTTACTTGTATCCTTACTACCTTTACATTACCTTCTCCGTTTACTCTTCTCCCCCTTTTGTCGAAACAAAAAGGGCGTGTCCTTGGAGTTTAACTTCATTTCTCCCCAAAAAGGCGAGCTTGCATCATTCCTAGTGAAGTTAAATCGTCTACTTCAATCCGTTCCTTGTTAGGTAGCGGATCAATGGATCAAATTAAGAGACTTAACCTACATCAAGGTTAGTTTTATGCAACAAAAATTATGAGAAATATATGAAAAAGAAAAATGCATAGCAATATTAGCCTATTTTCTCCACTTTTATCGAAGCACAAATGCTTGTTGAAAAGTGAGAATGATGCTAAATGCGTGCATGCTCCCCCTTGACGGTTGCTCCCCCTTGTTTGAGGCGTCAGGGTATGATTAAAAACCTACAAAACAAATATTAGTGCAAAACTATATTCGTCATTGGACGAGTAAGTGATATACAACAAAGTGTGTATAAGATGCATTCAGTAAATTCTTGACGGAAGCTCCCCTTGCTCTAGGGCATCAAGATGAACCTTCAAAATAAATATTAGTATAATAGAAGCTTTGTCTTTAGACAAATATGTCATATACAACCAAGTGTATAGACGATGCAATATGTGTGCTTAAAGAATATTCCTCCTTGTTCTAGGGTGTCAAGAAGCACCTAAATAAGAAAAATAATTGATGCAAACTTCATCCTTAGATGAGTAAATTATATACAATCGAGTGTATATGATGATGAACCTACAATGAAAAACATTAGTGCAATATATTTCATCTTTTTCACAAAGAAAAATAAGATGTATATATGTGATAAATGATATAATCAAAGATCTCATGAAGTATAGTCTCCTAATTACAATCATAAGAAAAGTGAGAATATAACATGATAAAAGCCTACAAAATAATTCCTAGAAAGAAGATATGAAGTCTTCCACCGGGTGTGCCACTAGTGGTGCTAGTGTTGGTGTCGGTTTACTAGTAGGATTTATGTGGTGATGGTAGATGACTTGACATTTACAAAAGCAAGTTTTCTCTAATCCATGGTGGTGATGATTAGTGAAAGTGGTGATGGAAGGTGGTGGTGATTAGGTAGGAAGCTATTAAGGAGTTAGAAACTTGTATGTATAGCAAATATAAAAATATGGACTCATGCAATCCTTTCGTCATGTCAAGTGACCAAAGCTAAGAGGGGAAAAAAATGTGAATGGTTTATTGATGCTAACAATCTATTGTTTTGAGCAAGTTCTCATATGCTTCAACCCAAGAGTAATCAATAATGCGTTCTATCTAAGAATATTATAATGAAGATACCAAAAGATATAAAAGTGATGAAGATAAATTCGTTCATTGATTGACACGAATTATAAAAATGACCTATTCTAGGTGACAATGGGAAAGGTATTATTAGCATGGTTTTGACCGACATGGATGATTATCACTTTGAAAAGAAGTGAAGACAATATGGAAAATACTAATAATGAGTACCTATATGAGGATGAGAATGACATCATATGAGTGAGAGTTGGATGGACCAACGTGTTGGAGATGGCTGTTTTGATTAATATATCGTTTGCACTGACAAGGACATGCATGATAAGCGAGAAAAGGATAAGATCCTATGATGGTGTTCTAGATAGTGAAGTTGTAAGGTGCTAGTTTAAGGAAAATCCTATGTGTGGAGATGAAGACGTTTTGTAAAAACACATGATGCGTTTTTCACTTGATGAGGTATTGGTGCGAAAAAGGTTGAACTAGTTGTGGTTTCATGAAACGGTTTTAGCTAAGTGGTGTTTACCTATGTGTTGGTATTGTAGAGTCTAAGAGACATAAAATTTGACAAAATACAATTATGTGAATGAATTTCTCTCCCCCTTAATTGGTGGACATCCAACATAATGTGTAATGTATCAAATAAGGAATGACAACAAAGTGTTTAGGAGGTTATTTGGTGTTAACGAAAGAGGTGAGCTTAGTGATGTTTTATTGGATGATGGTTAGCATACAATGAACTTAATCCTTAAAGTCACGTACCTCTTCTCGATTAATACGAGATGATCGTATGATGAGGCATGTGGATTCCTAATAGGAAGTGAAGAGGATTAGAGTATTGTTATAACTAAATAATGATGGAGATGATTTTTGGAAAGCGGAAGCAAAAATGAGATTTGGAAAGAGGTCGGTTGAAAGACAAAAATGCAAAGCCAACCCTCTAGAACTTAATTCTATATGCTTTTAAACTATATGCAAGTGTAGGGGTCCCATAAAGCATATTACTAATCTACGTAGCAATAAAAGGGATTATGCAAAATGAGCATATAAAAGTTAGAACCAAGTGAGATAACAAATAATTTGTTATCAACCTACAAAACAAATTTGTTAGTGACAAAATATGTTAACATGATATAAATCAAATGATAACATATGATATAAGTAAAAACAACACATTGCACTTAGTAGACAAGAAATCACCACACAAGATAGCATCAAAACAATCATAATATGCAAGAATACGACTTTATTCAAGACATTTCATTATGAGATTGTTTTGTCATTAGACTTAGACACTTAGGCATACTTGGATATACAATAATCTATGTGATTAATTTGTAAGATAAAAAGGCTTCTAAAAGTTAGTCATACCAAAAGCACTTTGACAGATTATATGTGCATACGTAGCAAACAAATAGTGTGACAAGAAGCAAAAGAAACAAGATGAAAGATTCATGCAAGCCATGTTCAAGACATAACAATTTGGAGCATGTATCATTTGGATCGTACTACACACAGATGTAATGAATGCCAACTAATAGCTTTCAAACACAAATATATCATATCAAAATTATCACGTATCCAAATAGCATATTATGAGTTCATAAGTATCATGTTAAAAATAATTCAAAAGTAAGTATCATGCAAATAAAGTTTAGGTTTAAACGTTTAGTAGCATGAAACAACAATACAAGCATTATAAAGATAAAACCGTACTAAGATTTACACATTTGACTTGTTATCAAACACTAAGATAATGTCAAATCAACTTATCGTATTAAACAAGAACATGTAATCAACACATGTAAGTGCAATGCAAGTGGTTTTACTAAGGTTTACACATTTGACTAGTTATCAAACACTAAGATAATGTCAAATCAACGTATCAAACAAGAACATGTAATCGACACATGTAAGTGCAATGCAATTGGTTTTAAAAGAAAAATCATATATACTACTTGTTTGATTAGTATTCCTAAGGCGAGGAAAACTATCAATGTTTTAACACTTACTTTAGGCAAGTATAGGAAAACAGATTTTTCAAGTTGGAGAATGAATATGAGACTATTACTAGCGGTGCTCAATTAAGGCTAAACACGACCATTTTTACGGGTGATTCCACATACCCAACTTCTCTCCAGGAAGCAATTCAACCGTTAGGTCAAATTGAGTTTCTAGTGCAATAGATTCTCCAGTAATCATTCTCATGTTAGAAAGATGGGAACTCCTACTTTTGCCTATTAAAGTGTATAAAAGATGATAGTTTACCAATACTTGGCTTAATGTGACACAACTAATATGCAATATAACTAAGGAGATGAAGATGTCATGTTATACACATGAATTTTAACAATGGTGTGTTTGATAAACAATGTGTTTTAATCTTGTGTTTAGAATCGAAAGTTGTTCAAATTACACAGCTAATTGTATGATCTAATGGATGACATCTTGTACTTTAAATGTGAATTGATCATCTAAGACTAGAGAATAGAATATGTTAAACTAAGAACGTTCTCAAAAAAGCTCTTTGGAACATTATTTAACAAGAATCTAAGTGAGGTTACCAACTTCAATAGATCTTGTGTATGCTCTAAAATTGTGTAGTTTTAACCTTGGATGTGCACTCGGTTTGAGCAAGGTTAGGTTATGATGTACGCTTGAAAGGAAATAGATACAAATAGTATCTTTCAACAAATGAGATTATCCCATGGGATAAAGTTATCATGCTTATGAAAACAAGTATGACAAGATGAATTGAATATGCTAGTTCACAGAACTTGTAGATGTTTGTTTCAAGATCATTTAGCTAATGAGGTGTGATGAAATCTCTTGTAACACAACTATTTATGTCGCAAGAGTGATGCATAGGATATACAATATCCTTTTAACAAAATGAAAGCTTAACGCATGAATCTTAGTCATAATGTTCTTCAAAACATCATGTTTTCCTAAATGAAGATATGAAGCCAAAGTGTTTGAATCGGATAGTCCCATCTAAATAAACTTGGTCTCAAGATTATATTCACTAGATGATGACAAGAGGAATTCACTCGAGTTTCTTATGTATACTCCTCAAGAGTCATTGTTGCTTGGGGTGTATGATGTTGGCTTTGAGATTGCATTTTAACATATGTTGTTAAAATGTTGATTTGAAGTTTAACGAAATTTATGCAGAAGTTTAACGACAAAGTATTACTAATACTTTGATTATTTGTGAAGGTAGTACTACTTATACCTAGTGGAAATTGACAACAATTACCAAGAGCACCATGCTTATTTGATAGTTGAGGTTCTAGCCATAATGAATTATCTAAGTCCTTATATGTGGGAAAGGATGGTTGAGTTTGTTCAAACGTGCATTTGATTCAGTACAAGTGTTGGACACAAGGGCTTTTTGAGCAATACACTCAACGAATTCAAATGATGGCAAGGATGGTGGATTGGTTGATCTAGGTGGTAGGTCTTCTAGTGTGTCTAAATAAGGATGTGGTGATGTAGGGGTTTGTTGTTGATAAGGTTTTAAAAGGTACCTTTTTGAGGGGTCATTTAAGCCCTTATTCGATCACTTTTGTATCCGTTATTGCTTAATATCGTTCCTTTTCACTTTTTAGGTCTCTTGAAGGCAAAATGCTGGAATGATGCTTATTTGGACGAAAAGGCGCGAATATACGAAGAAAATGGCCAAAGTCAGAATCGAGACACTCAAAGCTGCTGAAACACAAGGCGACGGCGTCACTGCATATCTGCGACGCCGTCGGGAAGGAATTTTGCGACGGGTCAGAGGCGAAATTGCATGTTTTCAAGGGACGACGTCAGGTTCTAAAGGAATAGGCCGTCGCTACTCAGACGGCCTAGATGCAGCCAAGACGGCGTCAGAGCTGAAGGGGACGGCGTCACAGTCATAAGGTGACGCCGTCGCAAGGTTTACGTGGCCAAGACGAAACCCTAATGACAGCGACACGACGGCGTCACGAAACATAAGGTGACGCCGTCGCAGATGTAATCTTATATATAGAATCCGAATTTTTCAGTTTTGGAGGGTAGTCTTTTGGAGTAAAAACCTAAAACCGAACCAAGGCTTTCTTGTGCAGTATTTTAGGGTTCTAAACCCTATTATACATCAAGATAAGTATTTACTTCATTAATTTAATTATGTCTTTGATTATTTGTGTGTATGCTTGCATGTTCTCCATGTCCGGCTAATTTATTTGTGTGTTTGCTTAGGGAATATGAAACTTAATTATTGAATATTGATTGGTTGATACTTATCTTAGTTGACTAATGATCTAGAGTGCGCTAGATTATTCGTTGTGTACTTAATGCTTGACATTTCTTTGTGAACTTTAGAATATAATTATCTAGGTAATTGTAGGATAAAGTATTCAAGGACAACCGTAGAGTAGGCGTCTATAAATCACTAGAGGATTTGTAAACAAGACCCTTTGGTAATTTCAAAGAGTTAAGGAAATAAGCACGCCCTATAGCCTTAGAATCACAACGCAACTAGGAATAAGGACGTGACAAATCAACCATCAATAGGAGATAATTAAGGAGTAGTAAAACCTAAGTAAACACATCTTTAAACTATCATACGAATACACATCAATTAGACATAGACTATCACAACCTTAGCTTAGATAATTAGATAATAGTAGAGTAATCGGTAGAAATACCAACCCCCCAAATCCAATACCCGAGATTCGTACCTTTTCATTTTCTAAAAAAACATAAAAAGATAAAAAAAATAATCTTCCTCAACCTCAACCTTAGCGTAGTAACTTCTCACTAGCATTCCTATTCCCCTAGAGAACGATATCAATACCCGTGGCTTACCCTAATTACTACACTACAACGATTAGGTTCACTGCCTAGGGTGTTATAAAACTTGCTCGAAGAAAAGGAAGTTTCCTTGACCCCGAACGATGCGTGTAGCGTTATCAAGTTTTTGGCGCCGCTGCCGGGGAATAGAATAGCTAGTTAGTAGTCCACCTCGTTTAGGTTTCTTTGCTTGATTCCTATCAAGTAAATTTTTCTCATTTTTTAGCTTTCTCTTAGTCTATCCCCCTTCTTCGTGACCTTTGTTCGTAATCCCATCACTTTTCACCATGGAAGGTGATAACCAACCACCAAACTATACTTCACCACAAAACAAATACCCACTGCTTGACCCAGCCTCTGCTAACCAACTTCGAGCCCGTATCATGAGCGAAATCGGAGAGCTTAGGAAATTAAATATGATAATTGAAAATACACTCAAAGAAGTCCTTAAGGAATCTGATCGCCCTTTAGATAGTGATTTGACCACAAGTGATTCGGATGATGATCTAGAGGAAGGAGATTATAAGGTATTAGAAATTATGGAGGGTGACAAGGAGGAGGAAGAACTTAGGGGGTACTTTGACTCATACCCTAAAGGAAAAGAAACCGCCTATCACCATAACGTGGTTAATTTTCCAAGACCACCCTTCGAGCCCCGCATAAGGAGGGGAAACCCTAAAAACATCAAGGTACCGTGTATGATTGGATACTTATATAGGGATCACACCTACATTGACTATAAGGCACCCATGAATGTAATGTCTAGGCTCTATTATAATTGGATCATGAGCAAAAAGCTAGAGCCTATGAGGGACCCCTTTCGCCCTAGGAAAGCAAGTAACTATGTGGGGAGGATTAAGGGATTACATGTGTTCATAGGTAACTTCACATATAGGTGTGATTTCATGATTTTGGAAAACGTTAAGGGCATCATTGATGGGTTTTTAGGAGATGTAATCCTTGGGAAACCATTTATAGAAGAGTCTAAGATGGTTTATGATAAAGAGGCAGGGATAATTGAGTTCTCAAATGAAGCCGAGAGTGTTAAATATATAATGCCCCATAAAAATAAGAATTATGAGGGCATGGATGATTTAGATGTAGATAACATTCCGGCATTCGAGGTTGATTGGAAAAACAAAGTCTACTACACTGCTTGTCTTGAACTGGGGCCTGAATATATTCGTGATGAGAGAAGAGTTAAAGAGATCGAATGGGCCCTTAAGATTAAGAAAACGTAGGGGTAGGACTACGAGTCTAGCTACAAGACTCTTAAATAAAGAAAAGCGCTTCGTGGGAGGCAACCCATGCTTAATTGTTTGCTTGTTAGTGTCATATATCTTTTATTAATTGTTTGTCCTCATGTTTGAAATTGTAAAAATGCTTTATTTTGTTTTTAACCTCGTCTTAATTACATATAAAGGTATTTTACATAAAGGATAAGTGTAGGGAGGATTACACACGTTTTCATAAGAAACGTGAACATGAGAATAACAATTAACTAAAAGATATATATGTTTGTTTGTTCGAGTCAAATGCTTGTATCGAGTCATAATGAATGTTTTGCAGAAATTTTTCCAGATTCTAAAGATGTAAATTTTCCAGAAATTTTTCCAGAAAATCGCAGACCAGTTTTTGTCAGGATAACCTGACGGCGTCAGGATTGCAACCTGACGGCGTCAGGAAGGAGCAGAAACAACTGATTACTTTTTCTCGTTTTCTGAGCTACTTATAAATTTTTGGAATTTTCCAGGTCTTAATTTTCTTAGAAATTCTGTAAACATTCATTCCACAAGCATTATATCCTAGTTTAAATCGAGTCTTATATATATTATTACCGCCGATTTTACGCGAAGGTTTCGTTTGTTTTCTTCAAGTGTGCAGGTTTAGTTTGTCAAGAAGAAGTTACAAAAGATTGGAAGGAGCTTTTCACGCAATAATTCTTCTTGAAAAGAATTTAACCACAACTTTACACGGATCCTACCGAGCTAATCAGGGGAGTATTAGTTTCTTTCGTTTTTAATTACCTTCTTTTATCATAACTTTGATACTTTCGGGGAACATTGGGGACAATGTTCAGTTTAAGTGTAGGGAGGGAAAATAAAACGGGAACTTTGAAACTATGCTTATCCTTGACTATTTGCTTTGTCCAATTGTAATTGTGTAATAAACCATGAGAAATGTCGGTTAGGGTAATTTTGGCACAAAATTTAAAATTTTCCATGACATATAGGAGTGGGCCATTAGTCTTAACAAAAGCGTCTCACGGATAGGAAGTTATATGACTAGCACAAAAACCCTTTACCACCCAAATTCCACCCAAAATGTGAGGATCGCCCTTAGATTAGTAGGAATTAAAGCATTCATCTTTAATGCTTAGAGTGTGAACCGGTAGTATAATAGATTCTAGAACTTGTTTTGTGATGCATTCCGAGATCGCAAGTGAGGCTACACTTGTGTAGTTAGGAATAACTAAATGATAAGAGGCATTAGGATAACCCTTGTTTAATACCCGTAATATAATTACTTCTTCCACATCGGTTGAGTAATTCCCCCACACCCTTTGCGTTGTACTCATCTTTAGTACACGATACCCCTAGTTAACCCCTCAGAGCCTATCCTTTTCGCGGTTCTCGTGATATTTCGGTTTTTCCGGAATATCAATGAAGAGCATTGTTTACACCCCACCCCCAAATATACACCCAAATCGCCTTAGCCTACCCCTTATGCACTCACTTTTTGTGCAAATGTTTGTTATCACCCTAAACCCTTTGTTCAATTATCTAGTTGCTTGCATAAGTTGCTAAGTCGAGTCATATCCTTTGTATGCAGTTTTGGGACGATTGGGATTCATGGGAAAAGTTAAAGTTTATGAAATGACGGGAAGGGAACGTTAAAAATTCAAATTCCCTTTGTTTGTGTAATAATGTACCCCAAGTGTTTTGATCTTTTCAATTCGGGTTAGAGTAATAAAAACTCAAGTGTAGGGATATGCCTATAAATCCCTAGTATTTTGATGTTATCTTAGAGGATGGTAGAGTAAAAGTGTATGGAAAAAAAAAAAAAATCGAAAAAAAAAATAGAAAAAGAGAAAAAGAAAAAAATAGAGTGATAAAAAAAAAAAAAAAAAAACAAAAAAAAAAAAAACAAAAAAAACAAAAAAACATACGGGCTACCATCCTACATCTATCCTTTAATTTTATGTTTGTTTATTTCAGTTATCTAGAGTTTAGAAGTGTCGAGTCTTGGCTTAGCAACGCCATTCTTCATATGCATTTAACATAGAGATTTTTGACTTACCACCACTAAATAGCATATCCCACCAAACCCTTATTTCCCTACCGTAAGCCTAACGTTACAACCCTTTAAAGACCTCTTTGATAGTCTTTCCTAGGTGCTTACGCCAAAGCGATGGAGGTTTGATCTATTCTCAAGCCTATGGTAATCTATGTACTAGGACCGGTTAATGAGTGTTTATCTTCCATTTCCGATTTGTTATATTTCTTATATACACCCGAGAGAGATGTGAGTATCCAAACACCCCATGTGAGGTGCTAGTATGTAATTTCCGTGCTTGTTATGACTTTTGCGGGGCTTATATGTGTTGTGGACCGTTTTGAATGGATGCTTCATGACCCCTAACTTATAAATTAATTGGCTAAAAGCACATTTGCTTGAGGACAAGCAAATACCAAGTGTAGGGATATTTGATAAGGTTTTAAAAGGTACCTTTTTGAGGGGTCATTTAAGCCCTTATTCGATCACTTTTGTATCCGTTATTGCTTAATATCGTTCCTTTTCACTTTTTAGGTCTCTTGAAGGCAAAATGCTGGAATGATGCTTATTTGGACGAAAAGGCGCGAATATACGAAGAAAATGGCCAAAGTCAGAATCGAGACACTCAAAGCTGCTGAAACACAAGGCGACGGCGTCACTGCATATCTGCGACGCCGTCGGGAAGGAATTTTGCGACGGGTCAGAGGCGAAATTGCATGTTTTCAAGGGACGACGTCAGGTTCTAAAGGAATAGGCCGTCGCTACTCAGACGGCCTAGATGCAACCAAGACGGCGTCAGAGCTGAAGGGGACGGCGTCACAGTCATAAGGTGACGCCGTCGCAAGGTTTACGTGGCCAAGACGAAACCCTAATGACGGCGACACGACGGCGTCACGAAACATAAGGTGACGCCGTCGCAGATGTAATCTTATATATAGAATCCGAATTTTTCAGTTTTGGAGGGTAGTCTTTTGGAGTAAAAACCTAAAACCGAACCAAGGCTTTCTTGTGCAGTATTTTAGGGTTCTAAACCCTATTATACATCAAGATAAGTATTTACTTCATTAATTTAATTATGTATTTGATTATTTGTGTGTATGCTTGCATGTTCTCCATGTCCGGCTAATTTATTTGTGTGTTTGCTTAGGGAATATGAAACTTAATTATTGAATATTGATTGGTTGATACTTATCTTAGTTGACTAATGATCTAGAGTGCGCTAGATTATTCGTTGTGTACTTAATGCTTGACATTTCTTTGTGAACTTTAGAATATAATTATCTAGGTAATTGTAGGATAAAGTATTCAAGGACAACCGTAGAGTAGGCGTCTATAAATCACTAGAGGATTTGTAAACAAGACCCTTTGGTAATTTCAAAGAGTTAGGGAAATAAGCACGCCCTATAGCCTTAGAATCACAACGCAACTAGGAATAAGGACGTGACAAATCAACCATCAATAGGAGATAATTAAGGAGTAGTAAAACCTAAGTAAACACATCTTTAAACTATCATACGAATACACATCAATTAGACATAGACTATCACAACCTTAGCTTAGATAATTAGATAATAGTAGAGTAATCGGTAGAAATACCAACCCCCCAAATCCAATACCCGAGATTCGTACCTTTTCATTTTCTAAAAAAACATAAAAAGATAAAAAAAATAATCTTCCTCAACCTCAACCTTAGCGTAGTAACTTCTCACTAGCATTCCTATTCCCCTAGAGAACGATATCAATACCCGTGGCTTACCCTAATTACTACACTACAACGATTAGGTTCACTGCCTAGGGTGTTATAAAACTTGCTCGAAGAAAAGGAAGTTTCCTTGACCCCGAACGATGTGTGTAGCGTTATCAGTTGTGCTATGGGAGTACTTAGGTTGATTATTTGTCCACAGATGTTGAACACAAAAAGTACGGATACTAATTCTTATGGTTCATTGGTTACTACAACTAGCGGGTGAAGTGCTTGAAGTTTTGGTTATGTCTATGAAGCTTAGGGGCTGAGGTATAGGTTCACCTTGAAAGGGCACGTTTGATTTAAAGTATACTCTTGGAAGTTCATGAGCAATACGGTTAATAGTGCCAAAAGATGGAAGAGGGATAGTAGGTGTCAAAGAGGGATAAGTGGCACCGTGGGTTGTTTGTTTTGGATAAGTGTTTCAACATGTGTTGTTAAAATACTTGGGTGTTGATTTTTCGGATATGACTTTTAATGACTACAATCGTAAGTCGCATATACTTGAATATTTCGGATGAAATACTTAAGTTGTCAATCCTAATTTGTTGAGGTTATAAAGCTTAGATTGAACTCAAGGATAACAAGACTTGATAATATGTATTTAACATATGTGTGAGTTATGACTCGATGTAAATACTTATTGTCTTGAAGGATGACACATTATTTTCATGTTAACCAGGTGAGGCAATACATGTAGATACAAAACAATATCTATAGTCATATGTTAGACTTGTGTATGATATCTTTGCAAATAATGAGTCCAGGTTTATTAGTCTCGGTAAGTCATCTAAGTCATCCGCAAACGGGTGAGGAGATGTTGGTGGTGTTGCACAAAGTTTGATAGGAACAAGCTTTGGAGACTTTGGTAGTGAAGTTGTTTTGGATGATGGTGGGTGATTTTTGGTGGTGGAGTTGGAGTACTCAAGTTTAGAAAGTTCACATCTTGAATGGGTGATGAGATGTTGAGGGGTAATGAGTCTGAGGATGAAGAGCTCAAGTTTATGAAGCAACAAGATCGAATGCTAATCCTAGTGGTTTTCTTAAGTGGCTTATTTGAGGTTAAGGATTTAGTCATTTTGATTTTACTTTAAGAAATGCTAAGCTTGAGGAAAAGTAACAGTGAAGGTGTGAAAATGATCATCTTGAATGTGTTGATTTATGGAACTAAGTATTCATGGATTTGATGTTAATCCATACAAAGATGGTAGTTTCTAATGAGATGGAAGTGTCTAAAATCATGTCAAACATCCTAAGTTAATCCATTGAGGATGTGTTGAGTGAGGTATGAAAGATATGCATTAACAACTATCCTAGAAACGAAGTTTGGTAAATTAGATTACGGGATTTAGTAAAATTCAATAACTTACCTGTAGGATTCACGGCACCATTTCTTTACACAGCCGGAACCCTTAAATTGGTGCCGCCTGGTCCGCCTGTACAGGTATGGCGGTACCAAAATAAATAACAGACGGTACCAACATTTTGGTGCCGTCTGATCCGTGGACATCAGAAAAGTTCACAGACCCATTTTTTTAGGTGTCGGGGAATTTTCCGAAACCTGAAATTTTGCTTAAAACATGTGACATTAATTACTTCTAGTTAGGAGAAGTCGATACCACATATACAAATATAGTGGAGCATAGACTTTGACCAAGGGCTAACGATTTTCACATAAAAGTGAAAATGGGTAAAATTTGATAACACACTTGTGCTATCCACCTGCATAAACCGGTTAGCATACAACATTTTTTAAGTCATATTATCATCCTACAAAGTAAAAACAAATAAATTACATCATGCAACATTGTTTTTGTCCTTGTACCAAACACTCTCTTAACACCTTCATTTTTCAAAGTACTTGACTAATTTACTTAGTACTCATTGCTAAGTGAGTTATGACATTTCATAAGTTATGCGAGATGTTAGTAACCTATGCAAACGAAGTGATCTAATTCTACAAGCGATGGTAAAATAATTTTCCAACTTAGTGCACAAAATCTAGCAAATAACCTATTGTGCATAAACAAGAAATCGTCAAACAAGTGAATAAATAACATGGTAAGATTGACACTTATATTATGCAAACAAACAAGTGTAAACAACAATTTGAAAAATAAGCAAGCAACATATATGCAAACAACATAAACAAGTGGTCATTTAGCATAGCATAACAAGAAAGACACTTTTCGTCATTTTGCGTTTAAATATGACGATGTATACCAAGCTTGATTAGTTTCCTTTAAACATGTTACCAAATTATTTAGTTTCAAAGGAAGTTGTATCAAAGTTCTAAGAATACCAACTTAAATTGCTTGATTCAAAATTTTGAGTTTTTATGTTAAAGCGAAACTCAATATTTTAGACATACTGTAGTATTTGGTCTATTTCACTTATTTAAAATAAGACTCAGGCCATGAGAGTATTTTTAAATGAAAGTAGACTCAATTCCCTTTAAAATGATAGGTGGCTCGACTCGTACGGACTTACGGTTAATTAGTTATGATTTTTTGAAGTTGCCCAAAAAACTGCATACTGTACAGACGGATTCCACGGAACCAAATAAAGGGATCCGCCCTTTATAAGATTTGGTACCGTGGTCCTCTGAGACAGATTCACCAAAACTAGTATTTGACATAGAGAAAACATGTGCGACTTACTAGATTTCATAGTAAACATATAATACACATATTTAACAACATATCTACTTATGTAACTTATCTTAAACATTTACGGAGGTGATTTTTCAACTAGAATTATAGTTATCCCAAACACTCCTTTAAAATCATATTTCTTCGTAAATTTTCTATGAGCACACAATACAATACTTACTAGTTCTTTCAACAAACCTTTTTTTTTTTTTTTTTTTTACTTTTCAAGAAAACCTTCAAGCTTGTATACAAAGTTACATTTAACAACAAAATTTCTAAGTATAACAAGCAAAGCATTTTTCATATTATTTTTCGCTTCAATGGTAATTTGATACATGGATCGTACTCTATTTTAAAAACCATTTGTTTTGAAAATACGAGCTACGTGGCTCTGATACCAATTGTGGAAACGTAGAAGGGGGGGGGGGTGAATACGTTACCGTTTAAAAACTTTAGATCTTTAGTATCAAATCGCTTATGAAGCTTGTTATAATATGAAAGTACCAATTATTGTTTGTGGCTAATATAAAGCATGGTAAACCAAGTTGTCACACAATCATGAACATCAAACCACATCACAAACAATAGTATAGTGCAAGTATAAAAGTAAAGAGATAAAGAAAGGAAAGTGCAAACCGAACACGAGGATTTATAGTGGTTCGGTCACGGATCTCCTTTCCGCCCTACTCCACTCCCCGAGTACCCAACTCGAGAGTTACTTCACTAAATCAACAAGCTCCCTTCTCGGCGGAGAAAACCTTACAATCGTCGCTTACACTTTTTCCGGTACAAAGCTAAATACCGGGTTCTAGTTCGAGGTAGAACCAACCTAACGTCGCCTATACAATATTTCCGACACTAAGCTAGATGTCGAGTTCTTTTCAAGGGTACAACCACTCCCACTATGTTTTATGGACCAACATAACAAACCTTGTGTTTTATGGTATAAACACATAAACCATCTAATCTAGTTTGGTGAAAATGTTGTGAGGATGCAATGATGTTCTACACTAATGATCCATGACACAAATGTCTAATGGATATGAATAACTACTTCTAAATGATCTTCCATTGATAGGAAGCCTTCATGATGAAGATCACAAGTTCCCTAAACTTGTTGTGATAGATCTTCAGCTTGTGGTGAGTGTGGATGGCTAGATCTCCAAGCTTTCCTTGGTTGATCAATGTAGAGTATGCTTACAACAAAGATGAATGTTAGAAGCATTATGATCATGATCATTAGGGTGTTTAATGTATGTTACTACATTGTTAATGATAGATCTAAATGTATGCAAGAAGGTGGAGAAGATGTGTTTTCAAGTGGTGAAGAAATGGGAAAACAATGGGCTTCTATTTATAGCCAAAAGTGGACAGGAGCGTCCACGGACCACGGACCCCTTAAAAGGGTTCCGTCCTTTATACAATTTGGTGCCGTGGGTACCTGACATAAAATCTAAAAAATCTTTCTTCAAATCTTTCCAAGATATTACCAAATCTTACTAAGATCACATTTGATATATTGAGTGTCAATCTAACCAAAATATTCAAGTGATCTTCCAAGGATTTCAAAGATGATGCATGACATGATGTAACATGTATTTCCATTTTTAGATTAAAGGTTTATCAAAGTAAACTTGTAAAATGTATTATGTAACTAGTTGATAAAATGTCTAGTTACCTTTTGAAATACTTGTGAATGCAAAATGTAAAATGAGGTTCGAAATAGAATGGTTAACCTATTAAAATACTTAGTGACTCTAAACGTATTTTAAACATTCTAAATGATTTGTTAATGGGTTTGATCATAATGCCACATAACAAACATGTACGAACCTGTGTTGTAACATACGAGGACTTGAGACATCGAGAGGTGTTGAATGTATGTTGAGACAAATGTAATTACAAGTAACTTGTACATTTTACGTTATGTATTACAAGTTACATGTTTGTCATCAATCAAAACAAACGAGACTGTATAGATTAAATATCGTAATATTTGCACTAACAAAAAGGTTCGTCTTTTTACGAATCCCGTGGGATTTTTCTGGACGGAAATTTTGAAAAAAAAAAGTTCGTCTTTTTCCCGTGGGATTTTTTTACGAATCCCGTGGGATTTTTTTACGAATCTCGTGGGATTTTTCTGGACAAAAATTTTGAAAAAAAAAAGTTCGTTTTTTTACGAATCCCGTGGGATTTTTCTGGACGAAAATTTTGAAAAAAAAGTTCGTCGAAAGTATATAAAAGTGCATATCAATAGAAAGATGATTTTTTTCCCGTCGCGATGGTGTATTTTTTGTAGCTTAAAGATTTACCGTTTGCAAGATATGTTGTTTTTTAAAAAAGGGTGAAAAGTGAGTTTTTATATAATTACATTTTTACCCTTCCTTTTTAATTTTTACTTTAATCTCATCCATTGGATGAAAAGAAGATGAATGGTTGAGATCTTATAATTTGTTCTTTAGATTAGATTTGTTTTGTATTGATCTCACCTCTTGTAAAAATATGCGGTTTTGAAAAAACATACTAACTTTTAACGTTTTTTCTTTATTGCTTTTTAGCATAATGACACTTAAACCCTTAACTAATTAACTAATGTTTTCGTTAAAGTTTATAATAATAATTTCAAGGTGAGTAATATGGTAAGCTCGATCATACTTTTCTATCTAATTTTAGTAGTGGACTATTAATTCGAGACGGAGGAAGTATGTTTTTTTTACCTTTTTCATTAGGGTGCAGTTTCTCTTTGGTGGCGTAATATATATCACAACTTAGCTGTAAAATGCAGTTGTTGTAGGCAATGACGAAACTAGAACATTTATTTAGGATGGGAAGGGTAAATTTGTTTTGGGGGAGAGAATCGGAGATTTGTTTGTATAATCAACTAAATTACCTTTAAAATTTATAATATTTAAATTAGTTGTCGCAACTTTTGAGGGGCCAGAGACCCTCCCCTGACCCTTAAGAGTTCCGCCCCTTGTTGTAGGTTGAATCTAGGCTGTTAATGTGTTAATTACTTTCCTTGTAAAGATTATCAAATATATATATTTTATCGTTTTTTAAGGTTCATGTCTGTTTATAGTGGCCTAGGATGTATGCATGCCTGCTGTGCGACATTGTAGGACGAGCCGGGATGAAGTATCTGCTAGTTAATTTTGAACATATTGATAATATTAAGTGGTGTGTTTTCAAGGATTTGGGCAACGTTTGTTTGAGTATGTTCTTTATAATTCTGAGTATGTTATGTTAAAATACAATTGATGCTTAAAGAACACATATTTGCATTATCATAAGAAACTCGATTAAGACTAGAACCAATACTGAAATAGAAGTGAAGTCTTATATTTATTGATATGCCCATCCAGAATTCAAGGTTCACATGGATACGAGGGAAGAGAACGCATCAAGAATCAACAGAATGTTCATAAATCATATATGGTTGGAAAGTGGAAACTTCACCAAGGGCAACTCTTATAGCAGGCAAGAAGGGCGAATCTAATCATTCACCTTAAATAGGGGGGGGGGGGGGGAAGGTTAGGGTAGAAAGTCGTTCAGGTTTTATGATGGATTGTTAGAGGCTCCTACCTTTATTATCGTAAAGGTTTTCGCACAGGGCTCTGTTCGCTCAGCTACGGCACTGATCAAGGGTATGTCATGTATTAGGTTTGCAATCATGGTTTGAGTTGTAAAAATGAAATATCATCAAGGGTCTGATTTAGAATGCAATGTGTAATGTCTATGCAAAGTAGTTCACAGTAGGAATATAAACTATAAATAATTAAATAGAGGTCATTTGCTAACTATAAAAGAGGTAGTGTGGTAAACTATTAGTCAACCATGACACATTGGTGATAAGCTCACATTTATTGTATTGATTTGGATTAGTTGTAGATGATCATGTAATTAAAGGGTGTGTAATTTACCTTATATAGTGCATGTAGACAGGGTATAAATGTATTACTATGTATGCATGGGATAATCGAACAACTAAATTCATTCTATACATTCTTTATATTAGTCAACTATGACACATTGGTGATAAGCTCACATTTATTGTATTGATTTTGATTAGTTGTAGATGATCATGTAATAAAGAAAAGTCTCCACATTTATGTCATGCATGCCAACTTGGCAAACATGTGAAGCTTCCTTTTCACAATTCCAATTCTATCGTTGAAAACTGCTTTGATATAATTCATTCCGATTTATGGACGTCTCCCATTATTAGTAAAAGTGGTTTTAAATACTACGTCTTATTTCTTGATCATTTCTCTCATTATTTGTGGATTTACCCTCTTCGTAATAAATCTGACATGCTTGATAAATTTTTGCATTTTCGTAATTATGTTAAGAACCAGTTTAAATGCGAAATAAAAAATTTCCAATGTGATCATGGTGGTGAGTTCGACAATAACCGCTTACATACCCTTTTTGCTAACCATGGTATACAATTCAGATTTTCTTGCCCAAAAACCTCTCAACAAAATGGCAAGGCAGAACGCATGATTAGAACCATTAACAATGTCATTCGTACACTCTTATTTCAGGCTCACTTACCCCCTACATTTTGGGTCGAAGCCCTACATATGGCAACTTATCTCCTGAATCTTTTACCCTCTACCACCATCAACAACGAAATCCCCTACACCAGACTTTTCCACAAAACACCCGACTACTATAACTTACGTATATTTGGGTGTCTCTGCTACCCTCACCTTCACTCCCCTCACAAACTTGCCCCACGCGCAACACCATGCATATTCTTGGGCTATCCCGCCTATCATCGTGGCTTTCGATGCCTAGACCTTGAAACAAACAAAATTTTACTCTCCCGACACGTCACCTTTGATGAAAAACAATTTCCTTACTGTTCAATGACACCCAATTCTCCACCCTCCTACACCTTTTTAGACTCTACACCATCCCATCTTCTTACTGAAATACTTACTCACCCCCCAGCACCAAATCCACTACAAGAAGTCCCGGATACCCATCATGAACCCAATACACCCAACACTCACACGGGCTTACCCAACAACTCACTGTCCGCATCCCCACAACAACCCAACAACCCACCAACCGCAGCCCCAACTCAATCATCACCTGCCCAACAACCTCTTACGCATACAACCAACTCTGACGCCTCGACCCAACCTACACAACATCCCACCGAACCACCCCGTACTCACCGCATGGTCACTCGGTCTAGATCAGGCATCGTCAAACCAATTGAACGTCTCTCACTTCATACTTCTTCCATCTCACCCTTACCTAAATCTCCCTTCCTCGCTCTTCAAAACCCTCATTGGAATAGTGCTATGTATGATGAGTATAATGCGTTAGTTAAAAATGGTACTTGGATTATGGTACCACAGCCCTCTGGTGTTAATTTGGTGAGATCTATGTGGTTGTTTAAGCATAAATTTCATGCTGACGGGACTTTGAGTCGTTATAAGGCTCGTTTGGTTGCAAATGGCAGCAGTCAGCAACTTGGTATTGATTGTGATGAGACCTTTAGTCCGGTTGTCAAACCGGCTACCATTTGCACTGTTCTTATTCTTGCAGTATCCCGCAAGTGGCCTATTCATCAACTTGACGTTAAGAATGCCTTTCTTAACGGGGATTTATCCGAGACCGTATATATGCACCAACCACCAGGATTTGCAGACTCCCGGTATCCTCACCATGTCTGCCTTCTAAAGAAATCCTTATATGGTCTAAAGCAGGCACCTCGTGCTTGGTTTAAGAGATTTGCAGGTTATGCTACTAGAGTTGGATTTTATCATAGTCGATGTGACTCTTCATTATTTATTCTTCGACAGGGTTCTCAGGTGGCTTATTTACTTATCTATGTGGATGACATTATTCTTATAGCCTCCTCTACTGCCCTCCTACAACAGATCATTGCTTCCTTGCATAGAGAGTTTGACATGACAGATCTTGGGTCACTTAACTATTTTCTGGGCATTACTGCTACACGACATTCTACAGGTCTCTTTCTATGTCAGCAGAAGTATGCTACTGAGCTTCTTGAGCGTGCTCATATGACCAACTGTAACCCTTCTCAAACACCAGTTGATACAGAATCCAAACTTGGTCCCGGAGGTATTCCAGTTTAGGATCCTACTTTATATCGTAGTCTTGCAGGTGGCCTTCGGTATCTCACATTTACCAGACCCGATCTTTCCTATGCAGTTCAACAGATCTGTCTCTACATGCATGATCCTCGCGAGCCACATTTAGTTGCCCTTAAACGTATTTTACGATACGTTCAAGGGACTCTGGATTTTGGTCTACACCTATATTCATCATCTACTACTTCCCTTGTTGGATATACAGATGCAGATTGGGCGGGTTGCCCATCTACACACCGGTCTACTTTAGGATACTGTGTTTTTCTGGGTGATAATATACTTTCGTGGTCCTCAAAGCGGCAACACACCATCTCCCGTTCTAGTGCCGAAGCTGAGTATCGGGGTGTCGCTAATGTTGTTGCTGAGACTGCATGGCTTCACAACCTTCTTCGTGAGCTACATTCTCCTCTCACTACTGCCACTCTTATATACTGTGATAATGTCAGTGCCTTCTATCTCTCTGCCAATCTTGTTCAACATCAACGGACCAAACATATTGAGATTGATATTCATTTTGTCCGTGACATGGTTACTGCTGGTCAGGTTCGTGTTCTGCATGTACCCTCTCGTTACCAGTACGCATATATCTTTACCAAAGGTCTTCCTTCAGCCTTATTTGAAGATTTTCGATCCAGTTTGAGCGTCCAAGCTCCTCCGCTCCAACTGCGGGGGAGTATTAGTCAACCATGACACATTGGTGATAAGCTCACATTTATTGTATTGATTTGGATTAGTTGTAGATAATCATGTAATTAAAGGGTGATTGTAATTTACCTTATATAGTGCATGTAGACAGGGTATAAATGTATTACTATGTATGCATGGGATAATCGAACAACTCAATTCATTCTATACATTCTTTACATTCTAATATAAACAACAAATAAACAAATTTAGGAAACTAAAATTTTTCTCATAAAAGTATTTACCTCGTTTCCTACGTGAGCCGACTAATTCAAAGGCGACTACCCTTTTAGATAGCCCGGAGTAATTATCAACAGTTTTAATCATTTTTTTTTCACATAAAAGTATTTTTTCCAAAGGTCAAATTCATGCAAATTGATTTATCTTTTTTCAAAACAAAAAAAAAAGTACATTCACCCATTTGGACCCATTCAAGGAACTAAATTGTCAAAGACGCCTTTAACAAACCAACTACAACAATTTGTAAAATCTCAATGTTTGGTGTACTAATTAAGCGAAGACTTTACACGACAGCCTTCAAATAGACACCGATGCT
The DNA here is from genome assembly GCA_019973895.1 of Chrysanthemum seticuspe. Classification (NCBI taxonomy): domain Eukaryota; kingdom Viridiplantae; phylum Streptophyta; class Magnoliopsida; order Asterales; family Asteraceae; genus Chrysanthemum; species Chrysanthemum seticuspe. The sequence continues at coordinate 357,875,183 of BPTQ01000008.1, read as the reverse complement.
ATCCAGATATCCGCCACAAAGTCCATAAAATCCTACAAGTGAACTCTCGACCCATGGAACTGTGAATGGCGTTCCTCTTGCATGACCAAAAGGTCCATGTATCTTTTTGTTCGTCACAAATGATAATGATGTAATTATAGTCCAACCAGGAAGATGTCCTTCTGATATCGCAACTGTTCCACTGATGCCAGTTATTTCCTCGTTCCAGTCAAACGTAACCTTAGTAAATAGGAAAAGTTAGAAGTAGAACTTTTCATACATGGCAGATAAAATATTGTCGGACAGTTATCTCCCAGAAAAGGTGTCTAATAAGGTTTATCACACGACGCAATTTTCATTGCTGGTCCAAAACTATTTTTAAGATTTCTACTCAACGTTCATTCTTTCCATCATCATATATTTCTAATTTTATTAGTTTGGCCAAATACAACAGTTATAACATATGTGCAACAAAGACATCACATTGTTTACAGCAAATGCATCATGAGCTTACTGATTATGTGTTGTTTGAGTAAAAAAATATTTACCTCAGTAATTGCACCAGGATATGAATTACCGGTTGTTCTTGTTATGTATGTTAATCCTCTATATTCTGCTGTGAACTGAAGTGAATGTATATACCCAACATGTTCAACGGTTATCATCTTCAGACGATGATTTCTCTCAAGTTGGAAAGACCAAGAACTACACAGCGGTCCACTTCTTCTTCCCCACGTTCCCACCCTCACGATATCTGTAGAAGCTCTGAGATGGACACCAATGCTGTTGATGCAATCACCAGCATAGCCGTAAAGCCCAACTAATGACGCTGCCTTCCATGGTATAAAGAAAACTGTCTCTGTTGGTGAACCATAAGGTCCATAGGTCCTCATGGTCGTCTCAAAAGATAGTGATGATATTATTATCGAACCATCTCTAGCACCAATTGTTCCATTAATGCCAATTATTTCCTCATCGTCATCAAGTGTGACCTGCTTACCCCAAGATAATTTGTATGCATAAATCTGATAGTGAAAAATAGGGACAAAGACCATTGCATATAGCATAAACATGTAACATATATAGTTTGGTCATATATCTATGTAACAGAGTATAGTATTTTCTAATTTCTATCATATGGAAAATAGAAAGTTCAAGATGGTAACGTTATTGTCGCAATAGTTGCCTCATCTTTACCCGTAACAGAGTTAGATTCATCTTATCAGAAACCATTTAGAAGTTTTACGATTAAAATACTGCATTTTCCAATATAGTATATGACACTTAAATAACACTTGACCAAAAATGTATGTACCGAGGGTTAAGTCAAGATCTATTCACCTCAGAAAATGTGTCGCCAACAGCCAAACCACCAACCTTGTTAGAAGTACGCAAGAAACCTTCAGATTCACTAGTGAAGATGAGAGAGTATACCGCATCATCATGATTGATGGTTATCTTCAACAGATAATGATCTTTTTCAAGTTCAAAACTCCAATAACTTTGAGGACCTCCAGTTTGTCTTCCCCATGTCCCGACCTGAATACACCTGGTTATACCAGCCTTGCAACAAAGAAAATACCTAAATATTCTAGGTACAAGAGAGAAATAGAGTTGAAATGATGTTATGGGGTCTTTCACATAAAACTTACTTGAAGTTCCAACGCCTTTTCAAGTTTTTCTACAACCCATTCCATTGTTGGGCGTTCATGTCGATTCTTTTTTAAGCACTGATATGCAACCATTGAATACATCTCCAATGAATCTGCCTTCATTTGAAATTTCAAATTGGGATGGATGATCTCATCTAATCTTTCTTGTTCACAATACTTTAGGGCCAATGAAGCAAGAAACCGACGCTCATCTTGGTAGTCGTCAATACTTGCTAGCCTTCAACACAGGATTTCGAATAGCACCACACCAAACGAATATACGTCAGATTCCTTTGTTAAAATGCCGGTTTTGAAATATTTTAGATCCACATAGCCAATAGTTCCGCAAGGACTAGTGACGATAACAGATAACTGATCAACATTTGAAAGGCCTATTTTTGACAATCCAAAATCAGACACTTTGGCTTCCCAATTCTCATTTAAGAGAATGTTTGCGCTCTTTATATCACGATGGAGGATTCTATGTTGTGGTCCGACACCGTTATGAAGGTAACTTAATCCGCAGGCTGCATTAATGCTTATTTGGAGACGTTGCATCCAGGAGAGCTCAGTACTAGATAGATACTTATCAAGGCTTCCATGTTCCGCATATTCATAAACAAGTATCTTTTCATCATCTTCGTCACAAAATCCAAAAAGACTGATAAGGTTTTTGTGTCTATATAATGAAAGCAGCTGAATTTCTGTCAAAAACTCACGTTCCCCTTGTCCAAATGTACGATCTAACCGCTTTACAGCAACAATCCTCTGCTGCCCGGTTAGGTAAAGTTCGCATACATACACACTCCCGAATCCACCACGGGCAATGAAATTATCCTTACTAAAGTTGTTAGTCGCCAACTTTATCGCTTCGAGTGGAATTTTCAAATGTTGTACTCCTTCCATGTGTGACATTCTATGTTTACAAATGAATGAAACACTGCCTATCAAATGAATAATAACCAATTGTACCAAAAGGATTTGAACAGCTTTTTACAAACTTTGGTACAATCATTAACAACAAAACAGCTCCCACTAATTAAGTAATCATCTTAAACACATTAAGCAGCCATCATAGTTTCAATAACTGGACTAAATAAGTAAAAGTAAACATATGTTAATTATTTAAGTTTCAATAAATGAACCACTAAATTTTCTCAGAAACAAGAGTTTTATTTATAATGACCTCAGTTGTAGTTTAACCGGTATTGCCAATTTTATTAGTGAAATACGTTTTGCAACCCAGAGCCTATATAAAACTGTGTCATGTCAATTTCTGAAAGTAGATAAAATAGTTGACTTGCTCAAAAATACAAACCTGCTAGGATTTAAAAAACAGCAATCTGAGTTGAAGCAGTTTCCAAGATTGTGATGGTAGTTGGTTGCTTGTTGTGATCAAAACCAAGGAGGAAAATTAATGCAAAGAAGCAAATTACATACAATTTGATGGCTCATACATTGACTTTTCAACTTTCTTACTCTTCCCAACTTCAAATGGGCCATGCAACAACACGATGTAATTATTACTCTCTCCCTTCTCAAATTATTAAAAATATGCGGTTTTGAAAAAGAGAAATGATACATGGACTTAAACTTAGGCCTAAACTTAGACTTAAAAACACTTGTCATCATCTTGATGGTTGCTGCAGACAGGGACCCACTTATTTTACAACTCATCAAAATGATGACAAGTGTTTTTAGGTCTAAGTTTAGGCCTAAGTTTAGGTCTATGTATCATTTCTTTTTGAAAAAACATACTAACTTTTAACGTTAAGTTTTTTCTTTATTTCTTTTTAGCGGAATGACACTTAAACCCTTAACTAATTAATTAATGTCTTCGTTAAAGTTTATAATAATAATTTCAAGCTGAGTAATATGGTAAGCTCGATCATACTTTTCTATCTAATTTTAGTAGTGGACTATTAATTCGAGACGGAGGAAGTATGTTTTTTTTACCTTTTTCATTAGGGTGCAGTTTCTCTTTGGTGGCGTAATATATATCACAACTTAGCTGTAAAATGCAGTTGTTGTAGGCAATGACGAAACTTGAACATTTATTTAGGATGGGAAGGGTAAATTTGTTTTGGGGGAGAGAATCGGAGATTTGTTTGTATAATCAACTAAATTACCCTTAAAATTTATAATATTTAAATGAGTAAATTGCAAAAATCGACCCTGTGGTTTGCTCAGATTGCAAAAATCGTCCATGTGGTTCGCTAATTGCAGGCGGCCTCCCTGTGGGGAAACTTTTTCATCATTTTGGTCCCTGGATTTTAACGTCGTTAAGTAGATTTCGTTAAGTGTTACACTTTAGCCCCTTTTGGCCAATGATTGTTGCAGCGTACATCCTTTAAACCACAAGGACGATTTATGCAATTACACCATTAGTCCTCAATACAAAAGCAATTGCACCGTTAGTCCTTAATACATAATTTCAGTTAAAAAAAGTCAAAAAAAAAAAAAAAAAAAAAAAAAAAATTTAAAAAAATCTTCAAAGTTTTTTTTTTTTTTTTTTTTTTTCAAAATTTTCAATATTTTCAATATATATATATATATTTTTTTTTTTAAATTCGAAATATTTTTTTTCCAAAATTGTTATATTCGAAATTATTTTTCCAAATTTCTAAAAAATTATTTTTGGAAAAAGAATTTTGGAAAAAAAAATTATGGAAAAAATATCGGACAAAAGAAATGCATTTTTTTTTTAAATAAATCATTTTTTTTTATTTTTTTTCTTAGAAATTTAGAAAAATAATTTCGAAAATTAAAAATTTGGAATAAAAATATTTCGAAATTTTTTTTGAAAAAAAAATTATTTAGAAAATTTCAAAAAATCATTTCGAATTTTTTTTTTCATTTTTATTTCGAAATAATTTTTTTTTTAAAAATCAAAATATTTTTATTTTTTATTTTCGAAATTATTTTTCTAAATATCTTAAAGATTATTATTTTTAGAAATATTTTGAAAAAAAAAATCTGCAAAAAATATCGGGCACAAAAATTGCGACATATTGCAATTTTTGAAAAAAAAAATCATTTTTTTTAAATTTTTTTCTTAAAAATTATATTTTCAAAAGGAATTTTTTTCAAAATGTGGAAAGTAATTTCGAAAATAAAAAATTTTGGACGTATTTCTTTAAGTAAAAATTGCATTTTTTCCAATAACTTTTTTTCAAAAAAAAATTGCATTTCTTTTGTTCTATATTTTTTCCATAATTTTTTTTTTTCAAAATTCTTTTTCTAAAAATAATTTTTTAGAATTTTGGAAAAATAATTTCGAAAATAAAATTTTGGAAAAAAAATATTTCGAATTTAAAAAAATTATATATATATTTCGAAAATATTGAAAATTTTTGAAAGCAAAATCAAAAATTTTTTTTTTGAAGATTTTTTTTACAATTTTTTTTTTTTTTTTACTTTTTTTAACTGAAATTATGTATTAAGGACTAACGGTGCAATTGTTTTTGTATTGAGGACTAACGGTGTAATTGCATAAATCGTCCTTGTGGTTTAACGGATGTACGCTGCAACAATCATTGGCCAAAAGGGGCTAAAGTATAACACTTAACGAAATCTACTTAACGACGTTAAAAGCCAGGGACCAAAATGATGAAAAAGTTTTCCCACAGGGAGGCCGCCTGCAATTAGCGAACCACATGGACGATTTTTGCAATCTGAGCAAACCGCAGGAACGATTTTTGCAGTTGTCGCAACTTTTGAAGGGCCGGAGACCCTCCCCTGACCCTTAAGAGTTCCGCCCCTTGTTGTAGGTTGAATCTAGGTTGTTAATGTGTTAATTACTTTCTTAGTAAAGATTATCAAAACTTGTATATATATTTTATCGTTTTTTAAGGTTCATGTCTGTTTATAGTGGCCTAGGATGTATGCATGCCTGCTGTGCGACATTGTAGGACGGGCCGGGATGAAGTATCTGCTAGTTAATTTTGAACATATTGATAATATTAAGTGGTGTGTTTTCAGGGATTTGGGCAACGTTTGTTTGAGTATGTTCTTTATAATTCTGAGTATGTTATGTTAAAATACAATTGATGCTTAAAGAACACATATTGGCATTATCATAAAAAACTCGATTAAGACTAGAACCTATACTGAAATAGAAGTGAAGTCTTATATTTATTGATATGCCCATCCAGAATTCAAGGTTCACATGGATACGAGGGAAGAGAGCGCATCAAGAATCAACAGAATGTTCATAAATCATATATGGTTGGAAAGTGGAAACTTCACCAAGGGCAACTCTTATAGCAGGCAAGAAGGGCGAATCTAATCATTCACCTTAAATAGGGGGGAAAAGGTTAGGGTAGAAAGTCGTTCAGGTTTTATGATGGATTGTTAGAGGCTCCTACCTTTATTATCGTAAAGGTTTTCGCACAGGGCTCTGTTTGCTCATGCTACGGCACTGATCAAGGGTATGTCATGTATTAGGTTTGCAATCATGGTTTGAGTTGTAAAAATGAAATATCATCAAGGGTCTGATTCAGAATGCAATGTGTAATGTCTATGCAAAGTAGTTCACAGTAGGGATATAAACTATAAATAATTAAATAGAGGTCATTTGCTAACTATAAAAGAGGTAGTGTGGTAAACTATTAGTCAACCATGACACATTGGTGATAAGCTCACATTTATTGTATTGATTTGGATTAGTTGTAGATGATTATGTAATTAAAGGGTGATTGTAATTTACCTTATATAGTGCATGTAGACAGGGTATAAATGTATTACTATGTATGCATGGGATAATCGAACAACTCAATTCATTCTATACATTCTTTATATTAGTCAACCATGACACATTGGTGATAAGCTCACATGTATTGTATTGATTTGGATTAGTTGTAGATGATCATGTAATAAAGAAAAGTCTCCACATTTATGTCATGCATGCCAACTTGGCAAACATGTGAAGCTTCCTTTTCACAATTCCAATTCTATCGTTGAAAACTGCTTTGAATCTGACATGCTTGATAAATTTCTCTCATTATTTGTGGATTTACCCTCTTCGTAATAAATCTGACATGCTTGATAAATTTTTGCATTTTCGTAATTATGTTAAGAACCAATTTAAATGCGAAATAAAAAATTTCCAATGCGATCATGGTGGTGAGTTCGACAATAACCGCTTACATACCCTTTTTGCTAACCATGGTATACAATTCAGATTTTCTTGCCCAAAAACCTCTCAACAAAATGGCAAGGCAGAACGCATGATTAGAACCATTAACAATGTCATTCATACACTCTTATTTCAGGCTCACTTACCCCCTACATTTTGGGTCGAAGCCCTACATATGGCAACTTATCTCCTGAATCTTTTACCCTCTACCACCATCAACAACGAAATCCCCTACACCAGACTTTTCCACAAAACACCCGACTACTCTAACTTACGTATATTTGGGTGTCTCTGCTACCCTCACCTTCACTCCCCTCACAAACTTGCCCCACGCGCAACACCATGCATATTCTTGGGCTATCCCGCCTATCATCGTGGCTTTCGATGCCTAGACCTTGAAACAAACAAAATTTTACTCTCCCGACACGTCACCTTTGATGAAACACAATTTCCTTACCGTTCAATGACACCCAATTCTCCACCCTCCTACACCTTTTTAGACTCTACACCATCCCATCTTCTTACTGAAATACTTACTCACCCCCAGCACCAAATCCACTACAAGAAGTCCCGGATACCCATCATGAACCCAATACACCCAACACTTACACGGGCTTGCCCAACAACTCACTGTCCGCATCCCCACAACAACCCAACAACCCACCAACCGCAGCCCCAACTCAATCATCACCTGCCCAACAACCTCTTACGCATACAACCAACCCTGACGCCTCGACCCAACCTACACAACATCCCACCGAACCACCCCGTACTCACCGCATGGTCACTCGGTCTCGATCAGGCATCGTCAAACCAATTGAACGTCTCTCACTTCATACTTCTTCCATCTCACCCTTACCTAAATCTCCCTTCCTCGCTCTTCAAAGCCCTCATTGGAATAGTGCTATGTATGATGAGTATAATGCGTTAGTTAAAAATGGTACTTGGATTCTGGTACCACGGCCCTCTGGTGTTAATTTGGTGAGATCTATGTGGTTGTTTAAGCATAAATTTCATGCTGACGGGACTTTGAGTCGTTATAAGGCTCGTTTGGTTGCAAATGGCAGCAGTCAGCAACTTGGTATTGATTGTGATGAGACCTTTAGTCCGGTTGTCAAACCGGCTACCATTCGCACTGTTCTTAGTCTTGCAGTATCGGCCTATTCATCAACTTGACGTTAAAAATGCCTTTCTTAACGGGGATTTATCCGAGACCGTATATATGCACCAACCACCAGGATTTGTAGACTCCCGGTATCCTCACCATGTCTGCCTTCTAAAGAAATCCTTATATGGTCTAAAGCAGGCACCTCGTGCTTGGTTTAAGAGATTTGCAGGTTATGCTACTAGAGTTGGATTTTATCATAGTCGATGTGACTCTTCATTATTTATTCTTCGACAGGGTTCTCAGGTGGCTTATTTACTTATCTATGTGGATGACATTATTCTTATAGCCTCCTCTACTGCCCTCCTACAACAGATCATTGCTTCCTTGCATAGAGAGTTTGACATGACAGATCTTGGGTCACTTAACTATTTTCTGGGCATTACTGTTACACGACATTCTACAGGTCTCTTTCTATCTCAGCAGAAGTATGCTACTGAGCTTCTTGAGCGTGCTCATATGACCAACTGTAACCCTTCTCGAACACCAGTTGATACAGAATCCAAACTTGGTCCCGAAGGTATTCCAGTTCAGGATCCTACTTTATATCGCAGTCTTGCAGGTGGCCTTCGGTATCTCACATTTACCAGACCCGATCTCTCCTATGCAGTTCAACAGATCTGTCTCTACATGCATGATCCTCGCGAGCCACATTTAGCTGCCCTTAAACGTATTTTACGATACGTTCAAGGGACTCTGGATTTTGGTCTACACCTATATTCATCATCTACTACTTCCCTTGTTGGATATACAGATGCAGATTGGGCGGGTTGCCCATCTACACGCCGGTCTACTTCAGGATACTGTGTTTTTCTGGGTGATAATCTACTTTCGTGGTCCTCAAAGCGGCAACACACCATCTCCCGTTCTAGTGCCGAAGTTGAGTATCGGGGTGTCGCTAATGTTGTTGCTGAGACTGCATGGCTTCGCAACCTTCTTCGTGAGCTACATTCTCCTCTCACTACTGCCACTCTTGCATACTGTGATAATGTCAGTGCCATCTATCTCTATGCCAATCCTGTTCAACATCAACGGACCAAACATATTGAGATTGATATTCATTTTGTCCGTGACATGGTTACTGCTGGTCAGGTTCGTGTTCTGCATGTACCCTCTCGTTACCAGTACGCATATATCTTTACCAAAGGTCTTCCTTCAGCCTTATTTGAAGATTTTCGATCCAGTTTGAGCGTCCAAGCTCCTCCGCTCCAACTGCCGGGGAGTATTAGTCAACCATGACACATTGGTGATAAGCTCACATTTATTGTATTGATTTGGATTAGTTGTAGATGATCATGTAATTAAAGGGTGATTGTAATTTACCTTATATAGTGCATGTAGACAGGGTATAAATGTATTACTATGTATGCATGGGATAATCGAACAACTCAATTCATTCTATACATTCTTTAGATTCTAATATAAACAACAAATAAACAAATTTAGCAAACTAAAATTTTTCACATAAAAGTATTTACCTCGTTTCCGACGTGAGCCGACTAATTCAAAGGCGACTACCCTTTTAGATAGCCCGGAGTAATTATCAACAGTTTTAATCATTTTTTTTTCACATAAAAGTATTTTTTCCAAAGGTCAAATTCATGCAAATTGATTTATCTTTTTTCAAAAAAAAAAAAAAAAAAAAAAAAAAAAAAAAAAAAAAAAAAAAGTACATTCACCCATTTGGACCCATTCAAGGAACTAAATAGTCAAAGACGCCTTTAACAAACCAACTACAACAATTTGTAAAATGACTAAAATCTCAATGTTTGGTGTACTAATTAAGCCAAGACTTTACACGGCAGCCTTCAAATAGACACCGATGCTATCCAGATATCCGCCACAAAGTCCATAAAATCCTACAAGTGAACTCTCGACCCATGGAACTGTGAATGGCGTTCCTCTTGCATGACCAAAAGGTCCATGTATCTTTTTGTTCGTCACAAATGATAATGATGTAATTATAGTCCAACCAGGAAGATGTCCTTCTGATATCGCAACTGTTCCACTGATGCCAGTTATTTCCTCGTTCCAGTCAAACGTAACCTTAGTAAATAGGAAAAGTTAGAAGTAGAACTTTTCATACATGGCAGATAAAATATTGTCGGACAGTTATCTCCCAGAAAAGGTGTCTAATAAGGTTTATCACACGACGCAATTTTCATTGCTGGTCCAAAACTATTTTTAAGATTTCTACTCAACGTTCATTCTTTCCATCATCATATATTTCTAATTTTATTAGTTTGGCCAAATACAACAGTTATAACATATGTGCAACAAAGACATCACATTGTTTACAGCAAATGCATCATGAGCTTACTGATTATGTGTTGTTTGAGTAAAAAAATATTTACCTCAGTAATTGCACCAGGATATGAATTACCGGTTGTTCTTGTTATGTATGTTAATCCTCTATATTCTGCTGTGAACTGAAGTGAATGTATATACCCAACATGTTCAACGGTTATCATCTTCAGACGATGATTTCTCTCAAGTTGGAAAGACCAAGAACTACACAGCGGTCCACTTCTTCTTCCCCACGTTCCCACCCTCACGATATCTGTAGAAGCTCTGAGATGGACACCAATGCTGTTGATGCAATCACCAGCATAGCCGTAAAGCCCAACTAATGACGCTGCCTTCCATGGTATAAAGAAAACTGTCTCTGTTGGTGAACCATAAGGTCCATAGGTCCTCATGGTCGTCTCAAAAGATAGTGATGATATTATTATCGAACCATCTCTAGCACCAATTGTTCCATTAATGCCAATTATTTCCTCATCGTCATCAAGTGTGACCTGCTTACCCCAAGATAATTTGTATGCGTAAATCTGATAGTGAAAAATAGGGACAAAGACCATTGCATATAGCATAAACATGTAACATATATAGTTTGGTCATATATCTATGTAACAGAGTATAGTATTTTCTAATTTCTATCATATGGCAAATAGAAAGTTCAAGATGGTAACGTTATTGTCGCAATAGTTGCCTCATCTTTACCCGTAACAGAGTTAGATTCATCTTATCAGAAACCATTTAGAAGTTTTACGATTAAAATACTGCATTTTCCAATATAGTATATGACACTTAAATAACACTTGACCAAAAATGTATGTACCGAGGGTTAAGTCAAGATCTATTCACCTCAGAAAATGTGTCGCCAACAGCCAAACCACCAACCTTTTTAGAAGTACGCAAGAAACCTTCAGATTCACTAGTGAAGATGAGAGAGTATACCGCATCATCATGATTGATGGTTATCTTCAACAGATAATGATCTTTTTCAAGTTCAAAACTCCAATAACTTTGAGGACCTCCAGTTTGTCTTCCCCATGTCCCGACCTGAATACACCTGGTTATACCAGCCTTGCAACAAAGAAAATACCTAAATATTCTAGGTACAAGAGAGAAATAGAGTTGAAATGATGTTATGGGGTCTTTCACATAAAACTTACTTGAAGTTCCAACGCCTTTTCAAGTTTTTCTACAACCCATTCCATTGTTGGGCGTTCATGTCGATTCTTTTTTAAGCACTGATATGCAACCATTGAATACATCTCCAATGAATCTGCCTTCATTTGAAATTTCAAATTGGGATGGATGATCTCATCTAATCTTTCTTGTTCACAATACTTTAGGGCCAATGAAGCAAGAAACCGACGCTCATCTTGGTAGTCGTCAATACTTGCTAGCCTTCAACACAGGATTTCGAATAGCACCACACCAAACGAATATACGTCAGATTCCTTTGTTAAAATGCCGGTTTTGAAATATTTTAGATCCACATAGCCAATAGTTCCGCAAGGACTAGTGACGATAACAGATAACTGATCAACATTTGAAAGGCCTATTTTTGACAATCCAAAATCAGACACTTTGGCTTCCCAATTCTCATTTAAGAGAATGTTTGCGCTCTTTATATCACGATGGAGGATTCTATGTTGTGGTCCGACACCGTTATGAAGGTAACTTAATCCGCAGGCTGCATTAATGCTTATTTGGAGACGTTGCATCCAGGAGAGCTCAGTACTAGATAGATACTTATCAAGGCTTCCATGTTCCGCATATTCATAAACAAGTATCTTTTCATCATCTTCGTCACAAAATCCAAAAAGACTGATAAGGTTTTTGTGTCTATATAATGAAAGCAGCTGAATTTCTGTCAAAAACTCACGTTCCCCTTGTCCAAATGTACGATCTAACCGCTTTACAGCAACAATCCTCTGCTGCCCGGTTAGGTAAAGTTCGCATACATACACACTCCCGAATCCACCACGGGCAATGAAATTATCCTTACTAAAGTTGTTAGTCGCCAACTTTATCGCTTCGAGTGGAATTTTCAAATGTTGTACTCCTTCCATGTGTGACATTCTATGTTTACAAATGAATGAAACACTGCCTATCAAATGAATAATAACCAATTGTACCAAAAGGATTTGAACAGCTTTTTACAAACTTTGGTACAATCATTAACAACAAAACAGCTCCCACTAATTAAGTAATCATCTTAAACACATTAAGCAGCCATCATAGTTTCAATAACTGGACTAAATAAGTAAAAGTAAACATATGTTAATTATTTAAGTTTCAATAAATGAACCACTAAATTTTCTCAGAAACAAGAGTTTTATTTATAATGACCTCAGTTGTAGTTTAACCGGTATTGCCAATTTTATTAGTGAAATACGTTTTGCAACCCAGAGCCTATATAAAACTGTGTCATGTCAATTTCTGAAAGTAGATAAAATAGTTGACTTGCTCAAAAATACAAACCTGCTAGGATTTAAAAAACAGCAATCTGAGTTGAAGCAGTTTCCAAGATTGTGATGGTAGTTGGTTGCTTGTTGTGATCAAAACCAAGGAGGAAAATTAATGCAAAGAAGCAAATTACATACAATTTGATGGCTCATACATTGACTTTTCAACTTTCTTACTCTTCCCAACTTCAAATGGGCCATGCAACAACACGATGTAATTATTACTCTCTCCCTTCTCAAATTATTAAAAATATGCGGTTTTGAAAAAGAGAAATGATACATGGACTTAAACTTAGGCCTAAACTTAGACTTAAAAACACTTGTCATCATCTTGATGGTTGCTGCAGACAGGGACCCACTTATTTTACAACTCATCAAAATGATGACAAGTGTTTTTAGGTCTAAGTTTAGGCCTAAGTTTAGGTCTATGTATCATTTCTTTTTGAAAAAACATACTAACTTTTAACGTTAAGTTTTTTCTTTATTTCTTTTTAGCGGAATGACACTTAAACCCTTAACTAATTAATTAATGTCTTCGTTAAAGTTTATAATAATAATTTCAAGCTGAGTAATATGGTAAGCTCGATCATACTTTTCTATCTAATTTTAGTAGTGGACTATTAATTCGAGACGGAGGAAGTATGTTTTTTTTACCTTTTTCATTAGGGTGCAGTTTCTCTTTGGTGGCGTAATATATATCACAACTTAGCTGTAAAATGCAGTTGTTGTAGGCAATGACGAAACTTGAACATTTATTTAGGATGGGAAGGGTAAATTTGTTTTGGGGGAGAGAATCGGAGATTTGTTTGTATAATCAACTAAATTACCCTTAAAATTTATAATATTTAAATGAGTAAATTGCAAAAATCGACCCTGTGGTTTGCTCAGATTGCAAAAATCGTCCATGTGGTTCGCTAATTGCAGGCGGCCTCCCTGTGGGGAAACTTTTTCATCATTTTGGTCCCTGGATTTTAACGTCGTTAAGTAGATTTCGTTAAGTGTTACACTTTAGCCCCTTTTGGCCAATGATTGTTGCAGCGTACATCCTTTAAACCACAAGGACGATTTATGCAATTACACCATTAGTCCTCAATACAAAAGCAATTGCACCGTTAGTCCTTAATACATAATTTCAGTTAAAAAAAGTCAAAAAAAAAAAAAAAAAAAAAAAAAAAAATTTAAAAAAATCTTCAAAGTTTTTTTTTTTTTTTTTTTTTCCAAAATTTTCAATATTTTCAATATATATATATATATTTTTTTTTTTAAATTCGAAATATTTTTTTTCCAAAATTGTTATATTCGAAATTATTTTTCCAAATTTCTAAAAAATTATTTTTGGAAAAAGAATTTTGGAAAAAAAAATTATGGAAAAAATATCGGACAAAAGAAATGCATTTTTTTTTTAAATAAATCATTTTTTTTTATTTTTTTTCTTAGAAATTTAGAAAAATAATTTCGAAAATTAAAAATTTGGAATAAAAATATTTCGAAATTTTTTTTGAAAAAAAAATTATTTAGAAAATTTCAAAAAATCATTTCGAATTTTTTTTTTCATTTTTATTTCGAAATAATTTTTTTTTTAAAAATCAAAATATTTTTATTTTTTATTTTCGAAATTATTTTTCTAAATATCTTAAAGATTATTATTTTTAGAAATATTTTGAAAAAAAAAATCTGCAAAAAATATCGGGCACAAAAATTGCGACATATTGCAATTTTTGAAAAAAAAAATCATTTTTTTTAAATTTTTTTCTTAAAAATTATATTTTCAAAAGGAATTTTTTTCAAAATGTGGAAAGTAATTTCGAAAATAAAAAATTTTGGACGTATTTCTTTAAGTAAAAATTGCATTTTTTCCAATAACTTTTTTTCAAAAAAAAATTGCATTTCTTTTGTTCTATATTTTTTCCATAATTTTTTTTTTTCAAAATTCTTTTTCTAAAAATAATTTTTTAGAATTTTGGAAAAATAATTTCGAAAATAAAATTTTGGAAAAAAAATATTTCGAATTTAAAAAAATTATATATATATTTCGAAAATATTGAAAATTTTTGAAAGCAAAATCAAAAATTTTTTTTTTGAAGATTTTTTTTACAATTTTTTTTTTTTTTTTACTTTTTTTAACTGAAATTATGTATTAAGGACTAACGGTGCAATTGTTTTTGTATTGAGGACTAACGGTGTAATTGCATAAATCGTCCTTGTGGTTTAACGGATGTACGCTGCAACAATCATTGGCCAAAAGGGGCTAAAGTATAACACTTAACGAAATCTACTTAACGACGTTAAAAGCCAGGGACCAAAATGATGAAAAAGTTTTCCCACAGGGAGGCCGCCTGCAATTAGCGAACCACATGGACGATTTTTGCAATCTGAGCAAACCGCAGGAACGATTTTTGCAGTTGTCGCAACTTTTGAAGGGCCGGAGACCCTCCCCTGACCCTTAAGAGTTCCGCCCCTTGTTGTAGGTTGAATCTAGGTTGTTAATGTGTTAATTACTTTCTTAGTAAAGATTATCAAAACTTGTATATATATTTTATCGTTTTTTAAGGTTCATGTCTGTTTATAGTGGCCTAGGATGTATGCATGCCTGCTGTGCGACATTGTAGGACGGGCCGGGATGAAGTATCTGCTAGTTAATTTTGAACATATTGATAATATTAAGTGGTGTGTTTTCAGGGATTTGGGCAACGTTTGTTTGAGTATGTTCTTTATAATTCTGAGTATGTTATGTTAAAATACAATTGATGCTTAAAGAACACATATTGGCATTATCATAAAAAACTCGATTAAGACTAGAACCTATACTGAAATAGAAGTGAAGTCTTATATTTATTGATATGCCCATCCAGAATTCAAGGTTCACATGGATACGAGGGAAGAGAGCGCATCAAGAATCAACAGAATGTTCATAAATCATATATGGTTGGAAAGTGGAAACTTCACCAAGGGCAACTCTTATAGCAGGCAAGAAGGGCGAATCTAATCATTCACCTTAAATAGGGGGGAAAAGGTTAGGGTAGAAAGTCGTTCAGGTTTTATGATGGATTGTTAGAGGCTCCTACCTTTATTATCGTAAAGGTTTTCGCACAGGGCTCTGTTTGCTCATGCTACGGCACTGATCAAGGGTATGTCATGTATTAGGTTTGCAATCATGGTTTGAGTTGTAAAAATGAAATATCATCAAGGGTCTGATTCAGAATGCAATGTGTAATGTCTATGCAAAGTAGTTCACAGTAGGGATATAAACTATAAATAATTAAATAGAGGTCATTTGCTAACTATAAAAGAGGTAGTGTGGTAAACTATTAGTCAACCATGACACATTGGTGATAAGCTCACATTTATTGTATTGATTTGGATTAGTTGTAGATGATTATGTAATTAAAGGGTGATTGTAATTTACCTTATATAGTGCATGTAGACAGGGTATAAATGTATTACTATGTATGCATGGGATAATCGAACAACTCAATTCATTCTATACATTCTTTATATTAGTCAACCATGACACATTGGTGATAAGCTCACATGTATTGTATTGATTTGGATTAGTTGTAGATGATCATGTAATAAAGAAAAGTCTCCACATTTATGTCATGCATGCCAACTTGGCAAACATGTGAAGCTTCCTTTTCACAATTCCAATTCTATCGTTGAAAACTGCTTTGAATCTGACATGCTTGATAAATTTCTCTCATTATTTGTGGATTTACCCTCTTCGTAATAAATCTGACATGCTTGATAAATTTTTGCATTTTCGTAATTATGTTAAGAACCAATTTAAATGCGAAATAAAAAATTTCCAATGCGATCATGGTGGTGAGTTCGACAATAACCGCTTACATACCCTTTTTGCTAACCATGGTATACAATTCAGATTTTCTTGCCCAAAAACCTCTCAACAAAATGGCAAGGCAGAACGCATGATTAGAACCATTAACAATGTCATTCATACACTCTTATTTCAGGCTCACTTACCCCCTACATTTTGGGTCGAAGCCCTACATATGGCAACTTATCTCCTGAATCTTTTACCCTCTACCACCATCAACAACGAAATCCCCTACACCAGACTTTTCCACAAAACACCCGACTACTCTAACTTACGTATATTTGGGTGTCTCTGCTACCCTCACCTTCACTCCCCTCACAAACTTGCCCCACGCGCAACACCATGCATATTCTTGGGCTATCCCGCCTATCATCGTGGCTTTCGATGCCTAGACCTTGAAACAAACAAAATTTTACTCTCCCGACACGTCACCTTTGATGAAACACAATTTCCTTACCGTTCAATGACACCCAATTCTCCACCCTCCTACACCTTTTTAGACTCTACACCATCCCATCTTCTTACTGAAATACTTACTCACCCCCAGCACCAAATCCACTACAAGAAGTCCCGGATACCCATCATGAACCCAATACACCCAACACTTACACGGGCTTGCCCAACAACTCACTGTCCGCATCCCCACAACAACCCAACAACCCACCAACCGCAGCCCCAACTCAATCATCACCTGCCCAACAACCTCTTACGCATACAACCAACCCTGACGCCTCGACCCAACCTACACAACATCCCACCGAACCACCCCGTACTCACCGCATGGTCACTCGGTCTCGATCAGGCATCGTCAAACCAATTGAACGTCTCTCACTTCATACTTCTTCCATCTCACCCTTACCTAAATCTCCCTTCCTCGCTCTTCAAAGCCCTCATTGGAATAGTGCTATGTATGATGAGTATAATGCGTTAGTTAAAAATGGTACTTGGATTCTGGTACCACGGCCCTCTGGTGTTAATTTGGTGAGATCTATGTGGTTGTTTAAGCATAAATTTCATGCTGACGGGACTTTGAGTCGTTATAAGGCTCGTTTGGTTGCAAATGGCAGCAGTCAGCAACTTGGTATTGATTGTGATGAGACCTTTAGTCCGGTTGTCAAACCGGCTACCATTCGCACTGTTCTTAGTCTTGCAGTATCGGCCTATTCATCAACTTGACGTTAAAAATGCCTTTCTTAACGGGGATTTATCCGAGACCGTATATATGCACCAACCACCAGGATTTGTAGACTCCCGGTATCCTCACCATGTCTGCCTTCTAAAGAAATCCTTATATGGTCTAAAGCAGGCACCTCGTGCTTGGTTTAAGAGATTTGCAGGTTATGCTACTAGAGTTGGATTTTATCATAGTCGATGTGACTCTTCATTATTTATTCTTCGACAGGGTTCTCAGGTGGCTTATTTACTTATCTATGTGGATGACATTATTCTTATAGCCTCCTCTACTGCCCTCCTACAACAGATCATTGCTTCCTTGCATAGAGAGTTTGACATGACAGATCTTGGGTCACTTAACTATTTTCTGGGCATTACTGTTACACGACATTCTACAGGTCTCTTTCTATCTCAGCAGAAGTATGCTACTGAGCTTCTTGAGCGTGCTCATATGACCAACTGTAACCCTTCTCGAACACCAGTTGATACAGAATCCAAACTTGGTCCCGAAGGTATTCCAGTTCAGGATCCTACTTTATATCGCAGTCTTGCAGGTGGCCTTCGGTATCTCACATTTACCAGACCCGATCTCTCCTATGCAGTTCAACAGATCTGTCTCTACATGCATGATCCTCGCGAGCCACATTTAGCTGCCCTTAAACGTATTTTACGATACGTTCAAGGGACTCTGGATTTTGGTCTACACCTATATTCATCATCTACTACTTCCCTTGTTGGATATACAGATGCAGATTGGGCGGGTTGCCCATCTACACGCCGGTCTACTTCAGGATACTGTGTTTTTCTGGGTGATAATCTACTTTCGTGGTCCTCAAAGCGGCAACACACCATCTCCCGTTCTAGTGCCGAAGTTGAGTATCGGGGTGTCGCTAATGTTGTTGCTGAGACTGCATGGCTTCGCAACCTTCTTCGTGAGCTACATTCTCCTCTCACTACTGCCACTCTTGCATACTGTGATAATGTCAGTGCCATCTATCTCTATGCCAATCCTGTTCAACATCAACGGACCAAACATATTGAGATTGATATTCATTTTGTCCGTGACATGGTTACTGCTGGTCAGGTTCGTGTTCTGCATGTACCCTCTCGTTACCAGTACGCATATATCTTTACCAAAGGTCTTCCTTCAGCCTTATTTGAAGATTTTCGATCCAGTTTGAGCGTCCAAGCTCCTCCGCTCCAACTGCCGGGGAGTATTAGTCAACCATGACACATTGGTGATAAGCTCACATTTATTGTATTGATTTGGATTAGTTGTAGATGATCATGTAATTAAAGGGTGATTGTAATTTACCTTATATAGTGCATGTAGACAGGGTATAAATGTATTACTATGTATGCATGGGATAATCGAACAACTCAATTCATTCTATACATTCTTTAGATTCTAATATAAACAACAAATAAACAAATTTAGCAAACTAAAATTTTTCACATAAAAGTATTTACCTCGTTTCCGACGTGAGCCGACTAATTCAAAGGCGACTACCCTTTTAGATAGCCCGGAGTAATTATCAACAGTTTTAATCATTTTTTTTTCACATAAAAGTATTTTTTCCAAAGGTCAAATTCATGCAAATTGATTTATCTTTTTTCAAAAAAAAAAAAAAAAAAAAAAAAAAAAAAAAAAAAAGTACATTCACCCATTTGGACCCATTCAAGGAACTAAATAGTCAAAGACGCCTTTAACAAACCAACTACAACAATTTGTAAAATGACTAAAATCTCAATGTTTGGTGTACTAATTAAGCCAAGACTTTACACGGCAGCCTTCAAATAGACACCGATGCTATCCAGATATCCGCCACAAAGTCCATAAAATCCTACAAGTGAACTCTCGACCCATGGAACTGTGAATGGCGTTCCTCTTGCATGACCAAAAGGTCCATGTATCTTTTTGTTCGTCACAAATGATAATGATGTAATTATAGTCCAACCAGGAAGATGTCCTTCTGATATCGCAACTGTTCCACTGATGCCAGTTATTTCCTCGTTCCAGTCAAACGTAACCTTAGTAAATAGGAAAAGTTAGAAGTAGAACTTTTCATACATGGCAGATAAAATATTGTCGGACAGTTATCTCCCAGAAAAGGTGTCTAATAAGGTTTATCACACGACGCAATTTTCATTGCTGGTCCAAAACTATTTTTAAGATTTCTACTCAACGTTCATTCTTTCCATCATCATATATTTCTAATTTTATTAGTTTGGCCAAATACAACAGTTATAACATATGTGCAACAAAGACATCACATTGTTTACAGCAAATGCATCATGAGCTTACTGATTATGTGTTGTTTGAGTAAAAAAATATTTACCTCAGTAATTGCACCAGGATATGAATTACCGGTTGTTCTTGTTATGTATGTTAATCCTCTATATTCTGCTGTGAACTGAAGTGAATGTATATACCCAACATGTTCAACGGTTATCATCTTCAGACGATGATTTCTCTCAAGTTGGAAAGACCAAGAACTACACAGCGGTCCACTTCTTCTTCCCCACGTTCCCACCCTCACGATATCTGTAGAAGCTCTGAGATGGACACCAATGCTGTTGATGCAATCACCAGCATAGCCGTAAAGCCCAACTAATGACGCTGCCTTCCATGGTATAAAGAAAACTGTCTCTGTTGGTGAACCATAAGGTCCATAGGTCCTCATGGTCGTCTCAAAAGATAGTGATGATATTATTATCGAACCATCTCTAGCACCAATTGTTCCATTAATGCCAATTATTTCCTCATCGTCATCAAGTGTGACCTGCTTACCCCAAGATAATTTGTATGCGTAAATCTGATAGTGAAAAATAGGGACAAAGACCATTGCATATAGCATAAACATGTAACATATATAGTTTGGTCATATATCTATGTAACAGAGTATAGTATTTTCTAATTTCTATCATATGGCAAATAGAAAGTTCAAGATGGTAACGTTATTGTCGCAATAGTTGCCTCATCTTTACCCGTAACAGAGTTAGATTCATCTTATCAGAAACCATTTAGAAGTTTTACGATTAAAATACTGCATTTTCCAATATAGTATATGACACTTAAATAACACTTGACCAAAAATGTATGTACCGAGGGTTAAGTCAAGATCTATTCACCTCAGAAAATGTGTCGCCAACAGCCAAACCACCAACCTTTTTAGAAGTACGCAAGAAACCTTCAGATTCACTAGTGAAGATGAGAGAGTATACCGCATCATCATGATTGATGGTTATCTTCAACAGATAATGATCTTTTTCAAGTTCAAAACTCCAATAACTTTGAGGACCTCCAGTTTGTCTTCCCCATGTCCCGACCTGAATACACCTGGTTATACCAGCCTTGCAACAAAGAAAATACCTAAATATTCTAGGTACAAGAGAGAAATAGAGTTGAAATGATGTTATGGGGTCTTTCACATAAAACTTACTTGAAGTTCCAACGCCTTTTCAAGTTTTTCTACAACCCATTCCATTGTTGGGCGTTCATGTCGATTCTTTTTTAAGCACTGATATGCAACCATTGAATACATCTCCAATGAATCTGCCTTCATTTGAAATTTCAAATTGGGATGGATGATCTCATCTAATCTTTCTTGTTCACAATACTTTAGGGCCAATGAAGCAAGAAACCGACGCTCATCTTGGTAGTCGTCAATACGTGCTAGCCTTCCACACAGGATTTCGAATAGCACCACACCAAACGAATATACGTCAGATTCCTTTGTTAAAATGCCGGTTTTGAAATATTTTGGATCCACATAGCCAATAGTTCCGCAAGGACTAGTGACGATAACAGATAACTGATCAACATTTGAAAGGCCTATTTTTGACAATCCAAAATCAGACACTTTGGCTTCCCAATTCTCATTTAAGAGAATGTTTGCGCTCTTTATATCACGATGGAGGATTCTATGTTGTGGTCCGACACCGTTATGAAGGTAACTTAATCCGCAGGCTGCATTAATGCTTATTTGGAGACGTTGCATCCAGGAGAGCTCAGTACTAGATAGATACTTATCAAGGCTTCCATGTTCCGCATATTCATAAACAAGTATCATTTCATCATCTTCGTCACAAAATCCAAAAAGACTGATAAGGTTTTTGTGTCTATATAATGAAAGCAGCTGAATTTCTGTCAAAAACTCACGTTCCCCTTGTCCAAATGTACGATCTAACCGCTTTACAGCAACAATCCTCTGCTGCCCGGTTAGGTAAAGTTCGCATATATACACACTCCCGAATCCCCCACGGGCAATGAAATTATCCTTACTAAAGTTGTTAGTCGCCAACTTTATCGCTTCGAGTGGAATTTTCAAATGTTGTACTCCTTCCATGTGTGACATTCTATGTTTACAAATGAATGAAACACTGCCTATCAAATGAATAATAACCAATTGTACCAAAAGGATTTGAACAGCTTTTTACAAACTTTGGTACAATCATTAACAACAAAACAGCTCCCACTAATTAAGTAATCATCTTAAACACATTAAGCAGCCATCATAGTTTCAATAACTGGACTAAATAAGTAAAAGTAAACATATGTTAATTATTTAAGTTTCAATAAATGAACCACTAAATTTTCTCAGAAACAAGAGTTTTATTTATAATGACCTCAGTTGTAGTTTAACCGGTATTGCCAATTTTATTAGTGAAATACGTTTTGCAACCCAGAGCCTAAATAAAACTGTGTCATGTCAATTTCTGAAAGTAGATAAAATAGTTGACTTGCTCAAAAATACAAACCTGCTAGGATTTAAAAAACAGCAATCTGAGTTGAAGCAGTTTCCAAGATTGTGATGGTAGTTGGTTGCTTGTTGTGATCAAAACCAAGGAGGAAAATTAATGCAAAGAAGCAAATTACATACAATTTGATGGCTCATACATTGACTTTTCAACTTTCTTACTCTTCCCAACTTAAAATGGGCCATGCAACAACACGATGTAATTATTACTCTCTCCCTTCTCAAATTATTAAAAATATGCGGTTTTGAAAAAGAGAAATGATACATGGACTTAAACTTAGGCCTAAACTTAGATTTAAAAACACTTGTCATCATCTTGATGGTTGCTGCAGACAGGGACCCACTTATTTTACAACTCATCAAAATGATGACAAGTGTTTTTAGGTCTAAGTTTAGGTCTATGTATCATTTCTTTTTGAAAAAACATACTAACTTTTAACGTTAAGTTTTTTCTTTATTTCTTTTTAGCGGAATGACACTTAAACCCTTAACTAATTAATTAATGTCTTCGTTAAAGTTTATAATAATAATTTCAAGCTGAGTAATATGGTAAGCTCGATCATACTTTTCTATCTAATTTTAGTAGTGGACTATTAATTCGAGACGGAGGAAGTATGTTTTTTTTACCTTTTTCATTAGGGTGCAGTTTCTCTTTGGTGGCGTAATATATATCACAACTTAGCTGTAAAATGCAGTTGTTGTAGGCAATGACGAAACTTGAACATTTATTTAGGATGGGAAGGGTAAATTTGTTTTGGGGGAGAGAATCGGAGATTTGTTTGTATAATCAACTAAATTACCCTTAAAATTTATAATATTTAAATGAGTAAATTGCAAAAATCGACCCTGTGGTTTGCTCAGATTGCAAAAATCGTCCCTGTGGTTCGCTAATTGCAGGCGGCCTCCCTGTGGGGAAACTTTTTCATCATTTTGGTCCCTGGATTTTAACGTCGTTAAGTAGATTTCGTTAAGTGTTACACTTTAGCCCCTTTTGGCCAATGATTGTTGCAGCGTACATCCTTTAAACCACAAGGACGATTTATGCAATTACACCATTAGTCCTCAATACAAAAGCAATTGCACCGTTAGTCCTTAATACATAATTTCAGTTAAAAAAAGTCAAAAAAAAAAAAAAAAAAAAAAAAAAAAAAAAAAATTGTAAAAAAATCTTCAAAGTTTTTTTTTTTTTTTTTTTTTTCCAAAATTTTCAATATTTTCAATATATATATATATATATTTTTTTTAAATTCGAAATATTTTTTTTCCAAAATTGTTATATTCGAAATTATTTTTCCAAATTTCTAAAAAATTATTTTTGGAAAAAGAATTTTGGAAAAAAAAATTATGGAAAAAATATCGGACAAAAGAAGTGCATTTTTTTTTTTTAAATAAATCATTTTTTTTTATTTTTTTTCTTAGAAATTTAGAAAAATAATTTCGAAAATTAAAAATTTGGAATAAAAATATTTCGAAATTTTTTTTGAAAAAAAAATTATTTAGAAAATTTCAAAAAATCATTTCGAAATTTTTTTTCATTTTTATTTCGAAATAATTTTTTTTTTAAAAATCAAAATATTTTTATTTTTTATTTTCGAAATTATTTTTCTAAATATCTTAAAGATTATTATTTTTAGAAATATTTTGAAAAAAAAAATCTGCAAAAAATATCGGACACAAAAATTGCGACATATTGCAATTTTTGAAAAAAAAATCATTTTTTTAAAATTTTTTTTTTAAAAATTATATTTTCAAAAGGAATTTTTTTCAAAATGTGGAAAGTAATTTCGAAAATAAAAAATTTTGGACGTATTTCTTTAAGTAAAAATTGCATTTTTTCCAATAAATTTTTTTCAAAAAAAAAATTGCATTTCTTTTGTTCTATATTTTTTCCATAATTTTTTTTTTCAAAATTCTTTTTCTAAAAATAATTTTTTAGAATTTTGGAAAAATAATTTCGAAAATAAAATTTTGGAAAAAAAATATTTCGAATTTAAAAAAATTATATATATATTTCGAAAATATTGAAAATTTTTGAAAGCAAAATCAAAATTTTTTTTTTTGAAGATTTTTTTTACAATTTTTTTTTTTTACTTTTTTTAACTGAAATTATGTATTAAGGACTAACGGTGCAATTGTTTTTGTATTGAGGACTAACGGTGTAATTGCATAAATCGTCCTTGTGGTTTAACGGATGTACGCTGCAACAATCATTGGCCAAAAGGGGCTAAAGTATAACACTTAACGAAATCTACTTAACGACGTTAAAAGCCAGGGACCAAAATGATGAAAAAGTTTTCCCACAGGGAGGCCGCCTGCAATTAGCGAACCACATGGACGATTTTTGCAATCTGAGCAAACCGCAGGAACGATTTTTGCAGTTGTCGCAACTTTTGAAGGGCCGGAGACCCTCCCCTGACCCTTAAGAGTTCCGCCCCTTGTTGTAGGTTGAATCTAGGTTGTTAATGTGTTAATTACTTTCTTAGTAAAGATTATCAAAACTTGTATATATATTTTATCGTTTTTTAAGGTTCATGTCTGTTTATAGTGGCCTAGGATGTATGCATGCCTGCTGTGCGACATTGTAGGACGGGCCGGGATGAAGTATCTGCTAGTTAATTTTGAACATATTGATAATATTAAGTGGTGTATTTTCAGGGATTTGGGCAACGTTTGTTTGAGTATGTTCTTTATAATTCTGAGTATGTTATGTTAAAATACAATTGATGCTTAAAGAACACATATTGGCATTATCATAAAAAACTCGATTAAGACTAGAACCTATACTGAAATAGAAGTGAAGTCTTATATTTATTGATATGCCCATCCAGAATTCAAGGTTCACATGGATACGAGGGAAGAGAGCGCATCAAGAATCAACAGAATGTTCATAAATCATATATGGTTGGAAAGTGGAAACTTCACCAAGGGCAACTCTTATAGCAGGCAAGAAGGGTGAATCTAATCATTCACCTTAAATAGGGGGGAAAAGGTTAGGGTAGAAAGTCGTTCAGGTTTTATGATGGATTGTTAGAGGCTCCTACCTTTATTATCGTAAAGGTTTTCGCACAGGGCTCTGTTTGATCATGCTACGGCACTGATCAAGGGTATGTGATGTATTAGGTTTGCAATCATGGTTTGAGTTGTAAAAATGAAATATCATCAAGGGTCTGATTCAGAATGCAATGTGTAATGTCTATGCAAAGTAGTTCACAGTAGGGATATAAACTATAAATAATTAAATAGAGGTCATTTGCTAACTATAAAAGAGGTAGTGTGGTAAACTATTAGTCAACCATGACACATTGGTGATAAGCTCACATTTATTGTATTGATTTGGATTAGTTGTAGATGATTATGTAATTAAAGGGTGATTGTAATTTACCTTATATAGTGCATGTAGACAGGGTATAAATGTATTACTATGTATGCATGGGATAATCGAACAACTCAATTCATTCTATACATTCTTTATATTAGTCAACCATGACACATTGGTGATAAGCTCACATGTATTGTATTGATTTGGATTAGTTGTAGATGATCATGTAATAAAGAAAAGTCTCCACATTTATGTCATGCATGCCAACTTGGCAAACATGTGAAGCTTCCTTTTCACAATTCCAATTCTATCGTTGAAAACTGCTTTGAAACTGACATGCTTGATAAATTTCTCTCATTATTTGTGGATTTACCCTCTTCGTAATAAATCTGACATGCTTGATAAATTTTTGCATTTTCGTAATTATGTTAAGAACCAATTTAAATGCGAAATAAAAAATTTCCAATGTGATCATGGTGGTGAGTTCGACAATAACCGCTTACATACCCTTTTTGCTAACCATGGTATACAATTCAGATTTTCTTGCCCAAAAACCTCTCAACAAAATGGCAAGGCAGAACGCATGATTAGAACCATTAACAATGTCATTCATACACTCTTATTTCAGGCTCACTTACCCCCTACATTTTTGGTCGAAGCCCTACATATGGCAACTTATCTCCTGAATCTTTTACCCTCTACCACCATCAACAACGAAATCCCCTACACCAGACTTTTCCAGAAAACACCCGACTACTCTAACTTACGTATATTTGGGTGTCTCTGCTACCCTCACCTTCACTCCCCTCACAAACTTGCCCCACGCGCAACACCATGCATATTCTTGGGCTATCCCGCCTATCATCGTGGCTTTCGATGCCTAGACCTTGAAACAAACAAAATTTTACTCTCCCGACACGTCACCTTTGATGAAACACAATTTCCTTACCGTTCAATGACACCCAATTCTCCACCCTCCTACACCTTTTTAGACTCTACACCATCCCATCTTCTTACTGAAATACTTACTCACCCCCCAGCACCAAATCCACTACAAGAAGTCCCGGATACCCATCATGAACCCAATACACCCAACACTTACACGGGCTTGCCCAACAACTCACTGTCCGCATCCCCACAACAACCCAACAACCCACCAACCGCAGCCCCAACTCAATCATCACCTGCCCAACAACCTCTTACGCATACAACCAACCCTGACGCCTCGACCCAACCTACACAACATCCCACCGAACCACCCCGTACTCACCGCATGGTCACTCGGTCTCGATCAGGCATCGTCAAACCAATTGAACGTCTCTCACTTCATACTTCTTCCATCTCACCCTTACCTAAATCTCCCTTCCTCGCTCTTCAAAGCCCTCATTGGAATAGTGTTATGTATGATGAGTATAATGCGTTAGTTAAAAATGGTACTTGGATTCTGGTACCACGGCCCTCTGGTGTTAATTTGGTGAGATCTATGTGGTTGTTTAAGCATAAATTTCATGCTGACGGGACTTTGAGTCGTTATAAGGCTCGTTTGGTTGCAAATGGCAGCAGTCAGCAACTTGGTATTGATTGTGATGAGACCTTTAGTCCGGTTGTCAAACCGGCTACCATTCGCACTGTTCTTAGTCTTGCAGTATCGGCCTATTCATCAACTTGACGTTAAAAATGCCTTTCTTAACGGGGATTTATCCGAGACCGTATATATGCACCAACCACCAGGATTTGTAGACTCCCGGTATCCTCACCATGTCTGCCTTCTAAAGAAATCCTTATATGGTCTAAAGCAGGCACCTCGTGCTTGGTTTAAGAGATTTGCAGGTTATGCTACTAGAGTTGGATTTTATCATAGTCGATGTGACTCTTCATTATTTATTCTTCGACAGGGTTCTCAGGTGGCTTATTTACTTATCTATGTGGATGACATTATTCTTATAGCCTCCTCTACTGCCCTCCTACAACAGATCATTGCTTCCTTGCATAGAGAGTTTGACATGACAGATCTTGGGTCACTTAACTATTTTCTGGGCATTACTGTTACACGACATTCTACAGGTCTCTTTCTATCTCAGCAGAAGTATGCTACTGAGCTTCTTGAGCGTGCTCATATGACCAACTGTAACCCTTCTCGAACACCAGTTGATACAGAATCTAAACTTGGTCCCGAAGGTATTCCAGTTCAGGATCCTACTTTATATCGCAGTCTTGCAGGTGGCCTTCGGTATCTCACATTTACCAGACCCGATCTCTCCTATGCAGTTCAACAGATCTGTCTCTACATGCATGATCCTCGCGAGCCACATTTAGCTGCCCTTAAACGTATTTTACGATACGTTCAAGGGACTCTGGATTTTGGTCTACACCTATATTCATCATCTACTACTTCCCTTGTTGGATATACAGATGCAGATTGGGCGGGTTGCCCATCTACACGCCGGTCTACTTCAGGATACTGTGTTTTTCTGGGTGATAATCTACTTTCGTGGTCCTCAAAGCGGCAACACACCATCTCCCGTTCTAGTGCCGAAGTTGAGTATCGGGGTGTCGCTAATGTTGTTGCTGAGACTGCATGGCTTCGCAACCTTCTTCGTGAGCTACATTCTCCTCTCACTACTGCCACTCTTGCATACTGTGATAATGTCAGTGCCATCTATCTCTATGCCAATCCTGTTCAACATCAACGGACCAAACATATTGAGATTGATATTCATTTTGTCCGTGACATGGTTACTGCTGGTCAGGTTCGTGTTCTGCATGTACCCTCTCGTTACCAGTACGCATATATCTTTACCAAAGGTCTTCCTTCAGCCTTATTTGAAGATTTTCGATCCAGTTTGAGCGTCCAAGCTCCTCCGCTCCAACTGCCGGGGAGTATTAGTCAACCATGACACATTGGTGATAAGCTCACATTTATTGTATTGATTTGGATTAGTTGTAGATGATCATGTAATTAAAGGGTGATTGTAATTTACCTTATATAGTGCATGTAGACAGGGTATAAATGTATTACAGTAAAACCTCTATAAATTAATACTCGATAAATTAATAATCTCGATAAAATTAATAATTTGTACAGTCCCAACTTGGGACCAGTACAAATTTGGGCTCCAATCGATAAAATAATAAGATAATAATTTTTTTGAAACCCCATTGTATATATATTAGTCCCAACGAAACTATAAATTAATAATCACTAAAAGTTCCATATATATGTATATGTGTGTGTGTGTGTGAGAGAGAGATACACTTCTAAATCCTAAGATTGTTTAGTAAAATTGAATTCATAGCCACTCGTTTTTTGTTGAACTTCAAATCTATATTGAGTTTATCATAAAATCTCCTTATTGCACTAAAGAGTTGGTGCGTTATCTTCTCGTATTGTAACACAAAGTGTTAATTTATTTTTAGAAAGTGTGAATGTGTATTTATAAAATGTTAATTGGAACTTGTTTTTCAAAATTATTTTTCGTCTCTAATGAGTATAAATTGTAACTAGCTTATATATTAGACTTGAAAATTTAAAATCATATGTAAAACCTCTTTAAATTAATAAATTATTAATTTATCGATATAATAATATCTCGCTAAATTAATAAAATATCCCGGTCCCAACACTATTAATTTATAGAGGTTTTACTGTACTATGTATGCATGGGATAATCGAACAACTCAATTCATTCTATACATTCTTTAGATTCTAATATAAACAACAAATAAACAAATTTAGCAAACTAAAATTTTTCACATAAAAGTATTTACCTCGTTTCCGACGTGAGCCGACTAATTCAAAGGCGACTACTCTTTTAGATAGCCCGGAGTAATTATCAACAGTTTTAATCATTTTTTTTTCACATAAAAGTATTTTTTCCAAAGGTCAAATTCATGCAAATTGATTTATCTTTTTTCAAAAAAAAAAAAAAAAAAAAAAAAAGTACATTCACCCATTTGGACCCATTCAAGGAACTAAATAGTCAAAGACGCCTTTAACAAACCAACTACAACAATTTGTAAAATGACTAAAATCTCAATGTTTGGTGTACTAATTAAGCCAAGACTTTACACGGCAGCCTTCAAATAGACACCGATGCTATCCAGATATCCGCCACAAAGTCCATAAAATCCTACAAGTGAACTCTCGACCCATGGAACTGTGAATGGCGTTCCTCTTGCATGACCAAAAGGTCCATGTATCTTTTTGTTCGTCACAAATGATAATGATGTAATTATAGTCCAACCAGGAAGATGTCCTTCTGATATCGCAACTGTTCCACTGATGCCAGTTATTTCCTCGTTCCAGTCAAACGTAACCTTAGTAAATAGGAAAAGTTAGAAGTAGAACTTTTCATACATGGCAGATAAAATATTGTCGGACAGTTATCTCCCAGAAAAGGTGTCTAATAAGGTTTATCACACGACGCAATTTTCATTGCTGGTCCAAAACTATTTTTAAGATTTCTACTCAACGTTCATTCTTTCCATCATCATATATTTCTAATTTTATTAGTTTGGCCAAATACAACAGTTATAACATATGTGCAACAAAGACATCACATTGTTTACAGCAAATGCATCATGAGCTTACTGATTATGTGTTGTTTGAGTAAAAAAATATTTACCTCAGTAATTGCACCAGGATATGAATTACCGGTTGTTCTTGTTATGTATGTTAATCCTCTATATTCTGCTGTGAACTGAAGTGAATGTATATACCCAACATGTTCAACGGTTATCATCTTCAGACGATGATTTCTCTCAAGTTGGAAAGACCAAGAACTACACAGCGGTCCACTTCTTCTTCCCCACGTTCCCACCCTCACGATATCTGTAGAAGCTCTGAGATGGACACCAATGCTGTTGATGCAATCACCAGCATAGCCGTAAAGCCCAACTAATGACGCTGCCTTCCATGGTATAAAGAAAACTGTCTCTGTTGGTGAACCATAAGGTCCATAGGTCCTCATGGTCGTCTCAAAAGATAGTGATGATATTATTATCGAACCATCTCTAGCACCAATTGTTCCATTAATGCCAATTATTTCCTCATCGTCATCAAGTGTGACCTGCTTACCCCAAGATAATTTGTATGCGTAAATCTGATAGTGAAAAATAGGGACAAAGACCATTGCATATAGCATAAACATGTAACATATATAGTTTGGTCATATATCTATGTAACAGAGTATAGTATTTTCTAATTTCTATCATATGGCAAATAGAAAGTTCAAGATGGTAACGTTATTGTCGCAATAGTTGCCTCATCTTTACCCGTAACAGAGTTAGATTCATCTTATCAGAAACCATTTAGAAGTTTTACGATTAAAATACTGCATTTTCCAATATAGTATATGACACTTAAATAACACTTGACCAAAAATGTATGTACCGAGGGTTAAGTCAAGATCTATTCACCTCAGAAAATGTGTCGCCAACAGCCAAACCACCAACCTTTTTAGAAGTACGCAAGAAACCTTCAGATTCACTAGTGAAGATGAGAGAGTATACCGCATCATCATGATTGATGGTTATCTTCAACAGATAATGATCTTTTTCAAGTTCAAAACTCCAATAACTTTGAGGACCTCCAGTTTGTCTTCCCCATGTCCCGACCTGAATACACCTGGTTATACCAGCCTTGCAACAAAGAAAATACCTAAATATTCTAGGTACAAGAGAGAAATAGAGTTGAAATGATGTTATGGGGTCTTTCACATAAAACTTACTTGAAGTTCCAACGCCTTTTCAAGTTTTTCTACAACCCATTCCATTGTTGGGCGTTCATGTCGATTCTTTTTTAAGCACTGATATGCAACCATTGAATACATCTCCAATGAATCTGCCTTCATTTGAAATTTCAAATTGGGATGGATGATCTCATCTAATCTTTCTTGTTCACAATACTTTAGGGCCAATGAAGCAAGAAACCGACGCTCATCTTGGTAGTGGTCAATACTTGCTAGCCTTCCACACAGGATTTCGAATAGCACCACACCAAACGAATATACGTCAGATTCCTTTGTTAAATTGCCGGTGTTGAAATATTTTGGATCCACATAGCCAATAGTTCCGCAAGGACTAGTGACGAGAATAGTGAGCTCAACATTTGAAGGGCCTATTTTTGACAATCCAAAACCAGACACTTTGGCTTCCCAATTCTCATTTAAGAGAATGTTTGCGCTCTTTATATCCCGATGGAGGATTCTATGTTGTGGTCCGACACCGCTATGAAGGTAATTTAATCCGCAGGCTGCATTAATGCTTATTTGGAGACGTTGCATCCAGGAGAGCTCAGCACTAGATAGATACTTATCAAGGCTTCCATGTTCCGCATGCTCATAAACAAGTATCTTTTCATCATCTTCGTCACAAAATCCAAAAAGATTGATAATGTTTTCGTGTCTATAGCATGAAAGCAGCTGAATTTCTGTCAAAAACTCACGTTCCCCTTGTCCAAATGTACGATCTAACCGCTTTACAGCAACAATCCTCTGCTGCCCGGTTAGGTAAAGTTCGCATACATACACACTCCCGAATCCACCACGGGCAATGAAATTATCCTTACTAAAGTTGTTAGTCGCCAACTTTATCGCTTCGAGTGGAATTTTCAAATGTTGTACTCCTTCCATGTGTGACATTCTATGTTTACAAATGAATGAAACACTGCCTATCAAATGAATAACCAATTGTACCAAAAGGATTTGAACAGCTTTTTACAAACTTTGGTACAATCATTAACAACAAAACAGCTCCCACTAATTAAGTAATCATCTTAAACACATTAAGCAGCCATCATAGTTTCAATAACTGGACTAAATAAGTAAAAGTAAACATATGTTAATTATTTAAGTTTCAATAAATGAACCACTAAATTTTCTCAGAAACAAGAGTTTTATTTATAATGACCTCAGTTGTAGTTTAACCGGTATTGCCAATTTTATTAGTGAAATACGTTTTGCAACCCAGAGCCTATATAAAACTGTGTCATGTCAATTTCTGAAAGTAGATAAAATAGTTGACTTGCTCAAAAATACAAACCTGCTAGGATTTAAAAAACAGCAATCTGAGTTGAAGCAGTTTCCAAGATTGTGATGGTAGTTGGTTGCTTGTTGTGATCAAAACCAAGGAGGAAAATTAATGCAAAGAAGCAAATTACATACAATTTGATGGCTCATACATTGACTTTTCAACTTTCTTACTCTTCCCAACTTCAAATGGGCCATGCAACAACACGATGTAATTATTACTCTCTCCCTTCTCAAATTATTAAAAATATGCGGTTTTGAAAAAGAGAAATGATACATGGACTTAAACTTAGGCCTAAACTTAGACTTAAAAACACTTGTCATCATCTTGATGGTTGCTGCAGACAGGGACCCACTTATTTTACAACTCATCAAAATGATGACAAGTGTTTTTAGGTCTAAGTTTAGGCCTAAGTTTAGGTCTATGTATCATTTCTCTTTGAAAAAACATACTAACTTTTAACGTTAAGTTTTTTCTTTATTTCTTTTTAGCGGAATGACACTTAAACCCTTAACTAATTAATTAATGTCTTCGTTAAAGTTTATAATAATAATTTCAAGCTGAGTAATATGGTAAGCTCGATCATACTTTTCTATCTAATTTTAGTAGTGGACTATTAATTCGAGACGGAGGAAGTATGTTTTTTTTACCTTTTTCATTAGGGTGCAGTTTCTCTTTGGTGGCGTAATATATATCACAACTTAGCTGTAAAATGCAGTTGTTGTAGGCAATGACTAAACTTGAACATTTATTTAGGATGGGAAGGGTAAATTTGTTTTGGGGGAGAGAATCGGAGATTTGTTTGTATAATCAACTAAATTACCCTTAAAATTTATAATATTTAAATGAGTAAATTGCAAAAATCGACCCTGTGGTTTGCTCAGATTGCAAAAATCGTCCCTGTAGTTCGCTAATTGCAGGCGGCCTCCCTGTGGGGAAACTTTTTCATCATTTTGGTCCCTGGATTTTAACGTCGTTAAGTAGATTTCGTTAAGTGTTACACTTTAGCCCCTTTTGGCCAATGATTGTTGCAGCGTACATCCTTTAAACCACAAGGACGATTTATGCAATTACACCATTAGTCCTCAATACAAAAGCAATTGCACCGTTAGTCCTTAATACATAATTTCAGTTAAAAAAAGTCAAAAAAAAAAAAAAAAAAAAAAAAAAAAAAAAAAAAAATGTAAAAAAATCTTCAAAGTTTTTTTTTTTTTTTTTTTTTTTTCTAAAATTTTCAATATTTTCAATATATATATATATATTTTTTTTTTTAAATTCGAAATATTTTTTTTCCAAAATTGTTATATTCGAAATTATTTTTCCAAATTTCTAAAAAATTATTTTTGGAAAAAGAATTTTGGAAAAAAAAATTATGGAAAAAATATCGGACAAAAGAAATGCATTTTTTTTTTTAAATAAATCATTTTTTTTATTTTTTTTCTTAGAAATTTAGAAAAATAATTTCGAAAATTTAAAATTTGGAATAAAAATATTTCGAAATTTTTTTTGAAAAAAAAATTATTTAGAAAATTTCAAAAAATTATTTCGAAATTTTTTTTCATTTTTATTTCGAAATAATTTTTTTTTTTAAAATCGAAATATTTTTATTTTTTATTTTCGAAATTATTTTTCTAAATATCTTAAAGATTATTATTTTTAGAAATATTTTGAAAAAAAAAATCTGCAAAAAATATCGGACACAAAAATTGCGACATATTGCAATTTTTGAAAAAAAAATCATTTTTTTTAAATTTTTTTCTTAAAAATTATATTTTCAAAAGGAATTTTTTTCAAAATGTGGAAAGTAATTTCGAAAATAAAAAATTTTGGACGTATTTTTTTAAGTAAAAATTGCATTTTTTCCAATAACTTTTTTTCAAAAAAAAAATTGCATTTCTTTTGTTCTATATTTTTTCCATAATTTTTTTTTTCAAAATTCTTTTTCTAAAAATAATTTTTTAGAATTTTGGAAAAATAATTTCGAAAATAAAATTTTGGAAAAAAAATATTTCGAATTTAAAAAAATTATATATATATTTCGAAAATATTGAAAATTTTTGAAAGCAAAATCAAAATTTTTTTTTTTGAAGATTTTTTTTACAATTTTTTTTTTTTTTTACTTTTTTTAACTGAAATTATGTATTAAGGACTAACGGTGCAATTGTTTTTGTATTGAGGACTAACGGTGTAATTGCATAAATCGTCCTTGTGGTTTAACGGATGTACGCTGCAACAATCATTGGCCAAAAGGGGCTAAAGTATAACACTTAACGAAATCTACTTAACGACGTTAAAAGCCAGGGACCAAAATGATGAAAAAGTTTTCCCACAGGGAGGCCGCCTGCAATTAGCGAACCACATGGACGATTTTTGCAATCTGAGCAAACCGCAGGAACGATTTTTGCAGTTGTCGCAACTTTTGAAGGGCCGGAGACCCTCCCCTGACCCTTAAGAGTTCCGCCCCTTGTTGTAGGTTGAATCTAGGTTGTTAATGTGTTAATTACTTTCTTAGTAAAGATTATCAAAACTTGTATATATATTTTATCGTTTTTTAAGGTTCATGTCTGTTTATAGTGGCCTAGGATGTATGCATGCCTGCTGTGCGACATTGTAGGACGGGCCGGGATGAAGTATCTGCTAGTTAATTTTGAACATATTGATAATATTAAGTGGTGTGTTTTCAGGGATTTGGGCAACGTTTGTTTGAGTATGTTCTTTATAATTCTGAGTATGTTATGTTAAAATACAATTGATGCTTAAAGAACACATATTGGCATTATCATAAAAAACTCGATTAAGACTAGAACCTATACTGAAATAGAAGTGAAGTCTTATATTTATTGATATGCCCATCCAGAATTCAAGGTTCACATGGATACGAGGGAAGAGAGCGCATCAAGAATCAACAGAATGTTCATAAATCATATATGGTTGGAAAGTGGAAACTTCACCAAGGGCAACTCTTATAGCAGGCAAGAAGGGCGAATCTAATCATTCACCTTAAATAGGGGGGAAAAGGTTAGGGTAGAAAGTCGTTCAGGTTTTATGATGGATTGTTAGAGGCTCCTACCTTTATTATCGTAAAGGTTTTCGCACAGGGCTCTGTTTGCTCATGCTACGGCACTGATCAAGGGTATGTCATGTATTAGGTTTGCAATCATGGTTTGAGTTGTAAAAATGAAATATCATCAAGGGTCTGATTCAGAATGCAATGTGTAATGTCTATGCAAAGTAGTTCACAGTAGGGATATAAACTATAAATAATTAAATAGAGGTCATTTGCTAACTATAAAAGAGGTAGTGTGGTAAACTATTAGTCAACCATGACACATTGGTGATAAGCTCACATTTATTGTATTGATTTGGATTAGTTGTAGATGATTATGTAATTAAAGGGTGATTGTAATTTACCTTATATAGTGCATGTAGACAGGGTATAAATGTATTACTATGTATGCATGGGATAATCGAACAACTCAATTCATTCTATACATTCTTTATATTAGTCAACCATGACACATTGGTGATAAGCTCACATGTATTGTATTGATTTGGATTAGTTGTAGATGATCATGTAATAAAGAAAAGTCTCCACATTTATGTCATGCATGCCAACTTGGCAAACATGTGAAGCTTCCTTTTCACAATTCCAATTCTATCGTTGAAAACTGCTTTGAATCTGACATGCTTGATAAATTTCTCTCATTATTTGTGGATTTACCCTCTTCGTAATAAATCTGACATGCTTGATAAATTTTTGCATTTTCGTAATTATGTTAAGAACCAATTTAAATGCGAAATAAAAAATTTCCAATGTGATCATGGTGGTGAGTTCGACAATAACCGCTTACATACCCTTTTTGCTAACCATGGTATACAATTCAGATTTTCTTGCCCAAAAACCTCTCAACAAAATGGCAAGGCAGAACGCATGATTAGAACCATTAACAATGTCATTCATACACTCTTATTTCAGGCTCACTTACCCCCTACATTTTGGGTCGAAGCCCTACATATGGCAACTTATCTCCTGAATCTTTTACCCTCTACCACCATCAACAACGAAATCCCCTACACCAGACTTTTCCACAAAACACCCGACTACTCTAACTTACGTATATTTGGGTGTCTCTGCTACCCTCACCTTCACTCCCCTCACAAACTTGCCCCACGCGCAACACCATGCATATTCTTGGGCTATCCCGCCTATCATCGTGGCTTTCGATGCCTAGACCTTGAAACAAACAAAATTTTACTCTCCCGACACGTCACCTTTGATGAAACACAATTTCCTTACCGTTCAATGACACCCAATTCTCCACCCTCCTACACCTTTTTAGACTCTACACCATCCCATCTTCTTACTGAAATACTTACTCACCCCCCAGCACCAAATCCACTACAAGAAGTCCCGGATACCCATCATGAACCCAATACACCCAACACTTACACGGGCTTGCCCAACAACTCACTGTCCGCATCCCCACAACAACCCAACAACCCACCAACCGCAGCCCCAACTCAATCATCACCTGCCCAACAACCTCTTACGCATACAACC
Source organism: Chrysanthemum seticuspe (assembly GCA_019973895.1). Lineage (NCBI taxonomy): Eukaryota > Viridiplantae > Streptophyta > Magnoliopsida > Asterales > Asteraceae > Chrysanthemum > Chrysanthemum seticuspe. The sequence continues at coordinate 357,837,813 of BPTQ01000008.1, read as the reverse complement.
AACCCTGACGCCTCGACCCAACCTACACAACATCCCACCGAACCACCCCGTACTCACCGCATGGTCACTCGGTCTCGATCAGGCATCGTCAAACCAATTGAACGTCTCTCACTTCATACTTCTTCCATCTCACCCTTACCTAAATCTCCCTTCCTCGCTCTTCAAAGCCCTCATTGGAATAGTGCTATGTATGATGAGTATAATGCGTTAGTTAAAAATGGTACTTGGATTCTGGTACCACGGCCCTCTGGTGTTAATTTGGTGAGATCTATGTGGTTGTTTAAGCATAAATTTCATGCTGACGGGACTTTGAGTCGTTATAAGGCTCGTTTGGTTGCAAATGGCAGCAGTCAGCAACTTGGTATTGATTGTGATGAGACCTTTAGTCCGGTTGTCAAACCGGCTACCATTCGCACTGTTCTTAGTCTTGCAGTATCGGCCTATTCATCAACTTGACGTTAAAAATGCCTTTCTTAACGGGGATTTATCCGAGACCGTATATATGCACCAACCACCAGGATTTGTAGACTCCCGGTATCCTCACCATGTCTGCCTTCTAAAGAAATCCTTATATGGTCTAAAGCAGGCACCTCGTGCTTGGTTTAAGAGATTTGCAGGTTATGCTACTAGAGTTGGATTTTATCATAGTCGATGTGACTCTTCATTATTTATTCTTCGACAGGGTTCTCAGGTGGCTTATTTACTTATCTATGTGGATGACATTATTCTTATAGCCTCCTCTACTGCCCTCCTACAACAGATCATTGCTTCCTTGCATAGAGAGTTTGACATGACAGATCTTGGGTCACTTAACTATTTTCTGGGCATTACTGTTACACGACATTCTACAGGTCTCTTTCTATCTCAGCAGAAGTATGCTACTGAGCTTCTTGAGCGTGCTCATATGACCAACTGTAACCCTTCTCGAACACCAGTTGATACAGAATCCAAACTTGGTCCCGAAGGTATTCCAGTTCAGGATCCTACTTTATATCGCAGTCTTGCAGGTGGCCTTCGGTATCTCACATTTACCAGACCCGATCTCTCCTATGCAGTTCAACAGATCTGTCTCTACATGCATGATCCTCGCGAGCCACATTTAGCTGCCCTTAAACGTATTTTACGATACGTTCAAGGGACTCTGGATTTTGGTCTACACCTATATTCATCATCTACTACTTCCCTTGTTGGATATACAGATGCAGATTGGGCGGGTTGCCCATCTACACGCCGGTCTACTTCAGGATACTGTGTTTTTCTGGGTGATAATCTACTTTCGTGGTCCTCAAAGCGGCAACACACCATCTCCCGTTCTAGTGCCGAAGTTGAGTATCGGGGTGTCGCTAATGTTGTTGCTGAGACTGCATGGCTTCGCAACCTTCTTCGTGAGCTACATTCTCCTCTCACTACTGCCACTCTTGCATACTGTGATAATGTCAGTGCCATCTATCTCTATGCCAATCCTGTTCAACATCAACGGACCAAACATATTGAGATTGATATTCATTTTGTCCGTGACATGGTTACTGCTGGTCAGGTTCGTGTTCTGCATGTACCCTCTCGTTACCAGTACGCATATATCTTTACCAAAGGTCTTCCTTCAGCCTTATTTGAAGATTTTCGATCCAGTTTGAGCGTCCAAGCTCCTCCGCTCCAACTGCCGGGGAGTATTAGTCAACCATGACACATTGGTGATAAGCTCACATTTATTGTATTGATTTGGATTAGTTGTAGATGATCATGTAATTAAAGGGTGATTGTAATTTACCTTATATAGTGCATGTAGACAGGGTATAAATGTATTACTATGTATGCATGGGATAATCGAACAACTCAATTCATTCTATACATTCTTTAGATTCTAATATAAACAACAAATAAACAAATTTAGCAAACTAAAATTTTTCACATAAAAGTATTTACCTCGTTTCCGACGTGAGCCGACTAATTCAAAGGCGACTACCCTTTTAGATAGCCCGGAGTAATTATCAACAGTTTTAATCATTTTTTTTTCACATAAAAGTATTTTTTCCAAAGGTCAAATTCATGCAAATTGATTTATCTTTTTTCAAAAAAAAAAAAAAAAAAAAAAAAAAAAAAAAAAAAAAAAAAAAAAAAGTACATTCACCCATTTGGACCCATTCAAGGAACTAAATAGTCAAAGACGCCTTTAACAAACCAACTACAACAATTTGTAAAATGACTAAAATCTCAATGTTTGGTGTACTAATTAAGCCAAGACTTTACACGGCAGCCTTCAAATAGACACCGATGCTATCCAGATATCCGCCACAAAGTCCATAAAATCCTACAAGTGAACTCTCGACCCATGGAACTGTGAATGGCGTTCCTCTTGCATGACCAAAAGGTCCATGTATCTTTTTGTTCGTCACAAATGATAATGATGTAATTATAGTCCAACCAGGAAGATGTCCTTCTGATATCGCAACTGTTCCACTGATGCCAGTTATTTCCTCGTTCCAGTCAAACGTAACCTTAGTAAATAGGAAAAGTTAGAAGTAGAACTTTTCATACATGGCAGATAAAATATTGTCGGACAGTTATCTCCCAGAAAAGGTGTCTAATAAGGTTTATCACACGACGCAATTTTCATTGCTGGTCCAAAACTATTTTTAAGATTTCTACTCAACGTTCATTCTTTCCATCATCATATATTTCTAATTTTATTAGTTTGGCCAAATACAACAGTTATAACATATGTGCAACAAAGACATCACATTGTTTACAGCAAATGCATCATGAGCTTACTGATTATGTGTTGTTTGAGTAAAAAAATATTTACCTCAGTAATTGCACCAGGATATGAATTACCGGTTGTTCTTGTTATGTATGTTAATCCTCTATATTCTGCTGTGAACTGAAGTGAATGTATATACCCAACATGTTCAACGGTTATCATCTTCAGACGATGATTTCTCTCAAGTTGGAAAGACCAAGAACTACACAGCGGTCCACTTCTTCTTCCCCACGTTCCCACCCTCACGATATCTGTAGAAGCTCTGAGATGGACACCAATGCTGTTGATGCAATCACCAGCATAGCCGTAAAGCCCAACTAATGACGCTGCCTTCCATGGTATAAAGAAAACTGTCTCTGTTGGTGAACCATAAGGTCCATAGGTCCTCATGGTCGTCTCAAAAGATAGTGATGATATTATTATCGAACCATCTCTAGCACCAATTGTTCCATTAATGCCAATTATTTCCTCATCGTCATCAAGTGTGACCTGCTTACCCCAAGATAATTTGTATGCGTAAATCTGATAGTGAAAAATAGGGACAAAGACCATTGCATATAGCATAAACATGTAACATATATAGTTTGGTCATATATCTATGTAACAGAGTATAGTATTTTCTAATTTCTATCATATGGCAAATAGAAAGTTCAAGATGGTAACGTTATTGTCGCAATAGTTGCCTCATCTTTACCCGTAACAGAGTTAGATTCATCTTATCAGAAACCATTTAGAAGTTTTACGATTAAAATACTGCATTTTCCAATATAGTATATGACACTTAAATAACACTTGACCAAAAATGTATGTACCGAGGGTTAAGTCAAGATCTATTCACCTCAGAAAATGTGTCGCCAACAGCCAAACCACCAACCTTTTTAGAAGTACGCAAGAAACCTTCAGATTCACTAGTGAAGATGAGAGAGTATACCGCATCATCATGATTGATGGTTATCTTCAACAGATAATGATCTTTTTCAAGTTCAAAACTCCAATAACTTTGAGGACCTCCAGTTTGTCTTCCCCATGTCCCGACCTGAATACACCTGGTTATACCAGCCTTGCAACAAAGAAAATACCTAAATATTCTAGGTACAAGAGAGAAATAGAGTTGAAATGATGTTATGGGGTCTTTCACATAAAACTTACTTGAAGTTCCAACGCCTTTTCAAGTTTTTCTACAACCCATTCCATTGTTGGGCGTTCATGTCGATTCTTTTTTAAGCACTGATATGCAACCATTGAATACATCTCCAATGAATCTGCCTTCATTTGAAATTTCAAATTGGGATGGATGATCTCATCTAATCTTTCTTGTTCACAATACTTTAGGGCCAATGAAGCAAGAAACCGACGCTCATCTTGGTAGTCGTCAATACGTGCTAGCCTTCCACACAGGATTTCGAATAGCACCACACCAAACGAATATACGTCAGATTCCTTTGTTAAAATGCCGGTTTTGAAATATTTTGGATCCACATAGCCAATAGTTCCGCAAGGACTAGTGACGATAACAGATAACTGATCAACATTTGAAAGGCCTATTTTTGACAATCCAAAATCAGACACTTTGGCTTCCCAATTCTCATTTAAGAGAATGTTTGCGCTCTTTATATCACGATGGAGGATTCTATGTTGTGGTCCGACACCGTTATGAAGGTAACTTAATCCGCAGGCTGCATTAATGCTTATTTGGAGACGTTGCATCCAGGAGAGCTCAGTACTAGATAGATACTTATCAAGGCTTCCATGTTCCGCATATTCATAAACAAGTATCATTTCATCATCTTCGTCACAAAATCCAAAAAGACTGATAAGGTTTTTGTGTCTATATAATGAAAGCAGCTGAATTTCTGTCAAAAACTCACGTTCCCCTTGTCCAAATGTACGATCTAACCGCTTTACAGCAACAATCCTCTGCTGCCCGGTTAGGTAAAGTTCGCATACATACACACTCCCGAATCCACCATGGGCAATGAAATTATCCTTACTAAAGTTGTTAGTCGCCAACTTTATCGCTTCGAGTGGAATTTTCAAATGTTGTACTCCTTCCATGTGTGACATTCTATGTTTACAAATGAATGAAACACTGCCTATCAAATGAATAACCAATTGTACCAAAAGGATTTGAACAGCTTTTTACAAACTTTGGTGCAATCATTAACAACAAAACAGCTCCCACTAATTAAGTAATCATCTTAAACACATTAAGCAACCATCATAGTTTCAATAACTGGACTAATTAAGTAAAAATATATATATGTTAATTATTTAAGTTTCAATAAATGAACCACTAAATTTTCTCAGAAACAAGAGTTTTATTTATAATGACCTCAGTTGTAGTTTAACCGGTATTGCCAATTTTATTAGTGAAATACGTTTTGCAACCCAGAGCCTAAATAAAACTGTGTCATGTCAATTTCTGAAAGTAGATAAAATAGTTGACTTGCTCAAAAATACAAACCTGCTAGGATTTAAAAAACAGCAATCTGAGTTGAAGCAGTTTCCAAGATTGTGATGGTAGTTGGTTGCTTGTTGTGATCAAAACCAAGGAGGAAAATTAATGCAAAGAAGCGAATTACAATTTGATGGCTCATACATAGACTTTTCAACTTTCTTATTCTTCCCAACTTCAAATGGGCCATGCAACAACACGATTATTACTCTCTCCCTTCTAGATTATTGTAAAAATATGCGGTTTTGAAAAAACATGAATGACACTTAAACCCTTAACTAATTAATTAATGTCTTCGTTAAAGTTTATAATAATAATTTCAAGCTGAGTAATATGGTAAGCTCGATCAAACTTTTCTATCTAATTTTAGTAGTGGATAATTAAATTGGGATATCTTAAAAAGAAAACGTGGACTATTAATTCGAGACGGAGGAAATATGTTTTTTTTACCTTTTTCATCATGGTGCAGTTTCTCTTTGGTGGCGTAATATATATCACAGCTTAGCTGTAAAATGCAGTTGTTGTAAGCAGTGACGGAACTTGAACATTTATTTAGGATGTGAAGGGTAAATTTTTTTTGGGGAGCAAATCAGAGATCTGTTTGTATAACTAAATTACCCCTAAAACTTATAATATTTACATTAGTTGTCGCAACTTTTGGTGGGCCGAGACCCTCCCCTGACCCTTAAGAGTTCCGCCCCTTGTTGTAGGTTGAATCTAGGATGTTAATGCGTTAATTACTTTCCTAGTAAAGATTATCAAAACTTGTATATATATTTTATCGTTTTTTAAGGTTCATGTCTGTTTATAGTGGCCTAGGATGTATGCATGCCTGCTGTGCGACATTGTAGGACGGGCCGGGATGAAGTATCTGCTAGTTAATTTTGAACATATTGATAATATTAAGTGGTGTGTTTTCAGGGATTTGGGCAACGTTTGTTTGAGTATGTTCTTTATAATTCTGAGTATGTTATGTTAAAATACAATTGATGCTTAAAGAACACATATTTGCATTATCATAAGAAACTCGATTAAGACTAGAACCAATACTGAAATAGAAGTGAAGTCTTATATTTATTGATATGCCCATCCAGAATTCAAGGTTCATATGGATACGAGGGAAGAGAACGCATCAAGAATCAACAAAATGTTCTTAAATCATATATGGTTGGAAAGTGGAAACTCACCATGGGCAACTCTTGTTGGGATTTTATAATTTAGTTAACCAAGTAACGCAACGAGTACGCAGCGGAATATAGATCTAGTTTACGCAATTAGGTTAACACGTATTTAATAAACAATAAATAATAAAAGGTAAATAGAAAACTAACATTTTGCGTCAACTGCACGCTATCAACGAACAAGAGAACCAAACAAACACAAGTATCTAAAATAGATACCTCTACGAGTATCACACACATACACGTAAACAAATACGTTCGATAAGAGCTAGTCGAGAACGTATACAATCAACACTTAAACCACTCGAATACCACGAACTAGAAAACCCAAGAAACATGT
>BPTQ01000008.1:357168332-357226745 GCA_019973895.1 Chrysanthemum seticuspe | reverse complement strand
TAACTCGTCTGTAGGGGCTTTCGTATTCTGTGCAGTGTAGTAACACGAAGAGTATAAGTTGTGCTATACGGAGAACATGTTCTCGTCAACGGCACAACCCTCCTCGAAGTCCGTCTCCACATCAGTTTTAAAGTTGGGAAAACCGTTGTGCTTCCTACTAGGATTCACTTGCTACGGTTAGTAACTTTAATCCCGGTCAGTTGAACAGGGAAGGTTAGTATAGAAACTTTCGCCGTGAGTCATTCGAGTATCACAATAGTCTAACTCGGTAGATGTCTTTTTTCAAGTTTTTTGGTATTAATCATAAAACTATTAAAAGGAAAAGTTATTTGTTAATTTATGGGTTCCAAGTATAAGTATATTGGTTAATTATAAATAACTTTTGATCCTAGGTTTAACAGTATTAGAGTAGTGTAGTCAACTAGACAATCACTACTTGGAATATGTCTTACCATCTCGTAAACGAGTTAACGGTTAAAGTTAACGTTTTGAAATTGGCAATTGAGCAAATGCTCTACCATTCTGTATAAGGTTCATCACTAACAGATCAACTGATGTGATGAGATTATGACAATTTGGATCCTAGTTTTCAATAAATATTAATTGGTTATATGAATATGAACCTTGGGTATTTAATTGTTTATTGAAAAGGAAAATTATCAAAATACTAATTATGGTTTTTTGAACTTTTTTCTGTAGATGGCTCAATCTGATAACACTATGAGCTTACTGAGTGCCGCTTTCAAAGATATGATTGGAAGGGACAAGTTGACTGGCCCTAATTTCAATGATTGGCATCGTTCACTTAGGATCATCCTTCGTGTTGCCAAAAGGGTTGAAATTTTGACTACACCTCTGCCTGAAGCTCCTCCCAACACGGCAACTGCTCTTGTACAAGAGGCATATCGTGTTGAATATGAGAAGCACAATGATGTGACGTGTCTTATGCTTTCGGGGATGTCTGCTCAATTGCAAAAACAATTTGAGCACTATCCGCCTATGAGCATGCTAGATGAACTCAAACGTATGTTTGAGAAGCCACCAGCAGCTGAACTGTATGAACTAATTGAAAAGGTTCACAGCTGTAAGCAGGAGGTTGGCAAATCTGTCTCCGACCACGTCCTAGAGATGAAACATCACTTGGACCAATTGGAGAAGCTCGGCTGTGGTTACTCGAATGATGTATGTGTCGGACTCATCAATCACTCCCTTAATCAGGATCGGTTTGGTGACTTTGTCCGAAATTATAACATGCATTGCACGGGGAAGACAGTGAATGAGTTACATGCAATGCTTGTAGACTACGAGAAGAGATTGCCAAAGAAGGCTCCTACACCTGCTGTACTCGCAATACAGGGTGGTAGGGTAAATAAGCCTAAGCCGCAAGCAGATAAGAAAGGGAAAGGAAAAGGAAAGGGGAAGCAAATTGTCATCCCACCAGCTCCTAAGAAGAACCCTGGAAAGAAAAAGGAGAATCCTAAGAAGGATTTGTCTTGCCACCACTGCAACTCACCGGGTCACTGGAAGCGGAACTGTCCAGTTTATCTGAATGAGTGCCTTCTGAATAAAAATAAGATGGTGCCTAGCTCATCAGGTATTTTTATGTTTGAATTATTTTCTTTTCCTTATAAGTTAAATTCCTGGATATATGATACAGGATGTGGTACTCACATCTGTAATACATCGCAGGGACTTAGAGGGGCGAAGAAGCTGACCTGTGGAGAAAGATACTTGTACGTTGGAAATGGAAAGCGTGTAGCTGTCGTAGCCATAGGGACTTTTGATTTAGTGTTGCCTTCGGGCTTAATTTTAGAACTAAATAATTGTCATTATGCACCCTCCATTGTTAGGGGTGTCATTTCAGTTTCTTTGTTAAAAGATATTGGTTTTGTGCACACTTTTACCAGTTATGGAATTTCAGTTTCTTTAAATAATGTTTTTTACTTTAATGCAATTCCTATGCTTGGTGTGTTTGAAATTGATATGGATGGTTGTATATCCAATGAAAATAATTCGTTGTATAGCATTAGCAATAAGAAGAGCAAGTCGAACTGTGACTCTTCTTATCTTTGGCATTGTCGCCTTGCCCATATTGGCAAGAAACGCATGGAAAAGCTGCAGCACGATGGGCTTTTACAATCGGTCAATGATGAATCATTTGACAAATGCGAGTCTTGCATTGCTGGGAAGATGACAAGGAAACCTTTTTCACCACAAGTGGAAAGGGCTTCTGATCTACTTGGATTGATACACAATGATGTGTGTGGTCCACTTAGACATGTGTCAAAACGTGGTGCTGTCTACTTCTTAACCTTTACGGATGATTTCAGTCGTTATGGTTATGTTTATTTACTTAAACATAAACATGAAGTCTTTGAAACATTTAAGGTTTTCAAAAGTGAAGTAGAATTACAACTCGGTAAGAAGATTAAAGCTCTTCGATCCGATAGAGGTGGTGAGTATATAAGTCAAGAGTTCAAAGATTACTTAGCTGAGTGTGGAATTATCCAGCAGCTCACATCTCCTTATACTCCATAGAAAAATGGTGTATCTGAAAGGAGAAATCGTACCTTACTTGACATGGTACGATCAATGTTTGAACTTACGACTGTCCCTTTTACTTTTTGGGATTATGCCCTTGAAACTGCTATTCGCATTTTGAATATGGTTCCAACTAAGAAGGTTGTTAAAACTCCATATGAAATATGGACTGGAAAAGCTCCCAACTTTTCTTACTTAAAGGTCTGGGGATGTGAAGCGTTTGTTAAACGTGACACACCTGATAAGCTCCAAGCCAGATCTGTTAAGTGTATCTTTGTAGGATACCCTAAGGAAACTATGGGTTACTACTTTTACTACCCAGCTGAGAACAAAGTCATCGTGGCTAGGTATGGAGATTTCCTTGAAAGGAATCTCATATCTCAAGAACTCAGTGGGAGAGTATATGATCTGGAATATGATCAAGAAGATACAACACCTTCTGAAAATACTAGCCAACTTCAAGAAGAACCTGAAAGCTTAGGTGCTCCTCCTGAAGTTGTTCCCATTCGTAGGTCTGAAAGGACTATACGTGCACCTGACCGTCTATGTTTAAACGTAGAGGTGGAGGAAAATATAGTTGGGGATCTTAATGAACCTGCCAACTATAAGGCTACCATGGCTGATCCTGAGAAGGATAAATGAAAGATTGCTATGAATGGGGAAATGCAATCCATGAAATATAATGATGTCTAGATTGAAGTTGACCTTCCTCCCAAGGCTAAGGTCGTTGGGAGTAAGTGGATCTTCAAAAAGAAAACTGACATGGATGGCAATGTACACACCTACAAGGCTCGTCTAGTGGCTAAAGGTTTTACTCAAACCTATGGCATTGACTACGAGGAGAAATTCTCTCCTGTAGCAGACATAAGAGCTATTAGGATTCTCAAAGCTATAGCTGCACACTATGACTATGAGATTTGGCAAATGGATGTCAAAACTGCTTTTCTGAATGGCCGTCTAGATGAAGACATCTATATGGCACAACCGGAGGGGTTTGTGAATCCATTATTTCCTAACCGTGTATGCAAGCTTAAGAGGTCCATTTATGGACTAAAGCAAGCATCAAGGCAATGGAATAAAAGATTCGATGGGGAAATCAAAAGTTTTGGATTTACTCAGAATCTTGATGAGCCATGTGTATATCACAAAGCTAGTGGGAGTCATGTTACTTTCCTTGTTCTGTATGTCAATAACATATTAATCATGGGAAATCATATACCAAGTCTAAACGAGGTGAAAGCCTATCTTGGTAAATGTTTTTCCATGAAGGACTTAGGGGAAGCAGCATATATCCTTGGAATTAAGATCTACCGGGATAGATCAAGGCGGCTAATTGGTTTAAGCCAAAGTGCTTACATTGACAAAATATTGAAGAGATTCAATATGAAAAATTCCAAGAAGGGATTTTTGCCAATGCAAGTGAATCATGGTTTGAGCAGCCAAGGTTGTGCTTCAACACCTGCAGAGGTGGCGCGTATGAAGAAAGTTCCTTATGCTTCGGCTGTAGGATCTATCATGTACGCGGTACGATGCACAAGGCCTGATGTGGCGTTTGCTCAAAACTTGACCAGTCGGTATCAACAGAATCCGGGTGAAATTCAATGGACTGCTGTTAAGCATATTCTCAAGTACCTTAGGGCTACAAGAGATATGTTCATAGTGTATGGAGGAAATCCAGAAGCAGAACTGTCTGTTACAGGTTACTGCGATGCATCCTGGAAGTGTGACAAAGATGATACGAAGTCTCAAACGGGTTACATTTTTGTCATCAATGGAGGTGCTGTGGATTGGAAGAGTAAGAAACATTTTTGTCATCATGAATTTCTTCAATCAAGGGGAAGAAATGAGACGATCTGTGGTGCAAATTTCTCAAGTTGGTGTTATCGTCTCACTTTCACAGAGTTATCGTGCGTGAAGTTACCTAAATATGATGTTGTGATGCCTCACACACGGTCATTTTATCGAGTAATTGCATATTCACAAGTAACTATTATTCCGATAGACCGCAACATTCAGGGGGAAGTCGTTTCATCTCGTCTTTCGCGGATTGTTTGGTGTGAAGCTTCCACATATTTGAGATGATCTTGTTGATTTCTTGCATGTTACCCCCGAACGGATTTTCCGCAATAAGTCAGATTTACCTTGTGTGGTTTACTGCTCATCTACAAATTCCGTTGCGTACTGAAAACTTCAAAAGTTAGAGGAAATGTTCACTACATCAAGGTTTCGAATCTGCTGAAGACGGTTGTCAGTTTGGGGGGAAGCTGATTCAGAAACTTCGCCAAAAAGAAGTGTACGGAGAAGCTGCTAAAGACATGCAGCATGAGTTTGGGGGAAGTTAATCCAATTTATGCATATTACATCATTTGCTTACAAGTGAAGAAAACGGTTCTCAAGTCAAGGTACCAGAAGAAGACAAAGAGCGTAAACTTTCATCATCCTCAGCACTTGAAGAGCTTATGAAGACCTTTCTTTATTTGTTTTCTATATTTGTAGTAAATGTTGTAAGTAATCCCTTATGTCGTCCCATTGGGGGAAGATTGTTAGAATCGCTCCTAACTCGTAAATGGAACGACATTGACGGGATTACATTTTCTATCCTTGTTAGCTAAAACACATGGGCTTGTTATGTCATATAGTCATAGTTGTAAGTGTTTAGCTATAAATACCCTCCTAGACTTTCCTATGAGGGTGAGTTTCTTAGTGTAATTTTCACCGTTCCTAATAATAAAACACATAGTTTCTCCCTTCTCTTCATACATTCTCTCTCTAACATGATGAAGATGTTCTTCCATCTTTCAAGACCTCCCGATTTACCATATCATCCATACATACGGTCCTAACAGGTGCTATTATGGAATTATGACGATTCACTTAAACTTGTAATTGGCCAATATAAATTTTTAGGTTTATGTATATAAATAAATGGTCCTATGACCAAGTGAGAGAATGTTAGATTAATCCTTCTTATATGGCCTTAGACCATTTGGACCCTAAAACATGCCTTAATAACATATTATAACCCTAACTACCAAATGGCAGTTACTTCATGGAAGTAACTATCTTAACAAATAAATCCCAGGGTTGTGGTCATTTTCATGTATCTTGTCAAGAACAAAATCTCTCTCAATCAACGCCAATTAACTTGAGAAACTCCATTGGATTATTGACATCACTACCGGAATCGACTAACCCTAATGCTTTGGCTTCATTATTCAATCTTAATCTTGAGTTGGTTGTATCATCAAGTAAGTTTACTTTGATGTTATTGTTATAATATGATTACATGAGATTGATCACGTATATGTTTAATTAATTTAACGACATGTCCTCGCCAATGGCTCCATCTTGTCCTCGCCAATTGAAAGAAAGCACACCAAATTCCATAGATTCCATTTTATTACGAACCGCATAATAGTTACTCAGTATTTCATTTTAACTTGGTCGTAGATTCATGTTTCCAGAATAAATAGACGCGTTGATGAAAAATATTTTCTATTTTGGGTCATTGATGGCGCTTTATTTTGAATTGTCTGAGTCGCCTTTTTTTTGTTATGGTTCAAAGACTTTGGGGTTTGATTGTATAGAATATGTTGGTAAACCTTGTTGTTAAATTTTGGGGTATCAATATGTGGCAAACATATCATTCTATCAATTGCTAATGGCTTTCTAGTTATGTTCATTGCAGAGATTCTACAGGGGTTAATCATGGACAAAGAATAAAAGGTTTAAAGTTCCAAGATGCTCGTTTCTGCTGAAGCTATTCTCATTTCTGCTGATGAGTCATTTATAGCCGTTAGAGGGGTCTTTGTGTAACTTAATCTCTTATTTAATAAGTCCCTTAATTTAGGGTTAGACACACTTGTGTGTGCAGTCATTGTATCACACTCTTCTCTTCTTTTGATCATTTCATTGATCTTGTCTTGTCTTTGTACTTACATGATTATTGTCTCATTGACATTAATCTAACCTTGTAACATTTTGGATACTATTGTAAACTTAATATAAGCTGACTATTGTGGCTTAGGTTTGAATAAAGGTTCTATTGTTCATCTTGTGTTGCTTATACTTTCGTACATGGTATCAGAGCTTCAGGCTCATTGATTCTCTTCGGCAACAAATTGGTGGTTTGGGGTTATTGCTATTGGCGTAATCACTGGTTATCTTCTACTTACAATTAGCCCTAGACTAAGTGAATCTAGGGTAATTGTGATTTGTTCTTCTGCTGCATATTTCTCTGTAAGTCTAAGTCTTATCTTTTCTTCAAACATACAGTACTTAAGTCTTTGTGGGTGCAAACGGGTAGACTAACATCTTGATCTGCCACCTTCGAGTGGTACGAATACCTGCTCTGGTTTACCCTAGTCCACAGGCTTGGTGCTTGTTGTTTCTTATATACAAATTCTTATTTATTTGTCTATTTGCTCTTATTATTATCTATGTCTGTGATTTCTTGTCTGTCTATTTTATTGTTTGCATTATGGCTATTGGTGATGATAATATTGGTGGTGGTGGTTCTTCCAATGAGAAAAGCTTATCCTTTGGTGATGCTTTGTATTTACACCCCAACAATACCAATGGTACTCCCATTATTTCTATTAAACTCACTGGAACTGAAAATTATAAAATATGGAATATGGCCATGACCTTTGCTTTAAGGAACCATAATAAGTTAGGGTTTATTGATGGTACTTGCATAAGAGATGATTCGAACCCTAGTCTTGCTAATCAATGGGATACTTGTAACTCTGTTGTGGTTACTTGGATTCTTAACTCTCTCAGCCCAGAACTATTTGCTGGTTCTATCTATGCTAAAACTGCTTATGAAATGTGGAATGATCTTAAAGATACTTATGATAAGGTTGATGGTTCAGCTATATTTAATTTGCATAAAAATATAAACTCTCTTAGTCAAAGTGGGTCCTCTCTTGCTGATTATTATAACAACCTTAATTCTTTATGGAAACAATTTGATTGTATGATTAGTTTGCCTCCCTGCACTTGTGAGGCTGCAAAAGATTTTGAAAAACACAATCAGCTAATCAAGTTAATGCAATTTCTTATGGGTCTTGATGATTCCTATGTCCCCATCAGAAGCAATATTTTAACCAGAGATCCTTTACCTAATGTCAAAACTGCTTTCTCTGTTGTCTCTGGAGAAGAATCTCACAGAAATGTTTCATCTGGGAATAGCTCTGCTAAACCCAATGCTACAGCCTTTGCTGCAAAAACTTTTGATGGTGGAAAATTTTTTGATAACAAAAAAGGTTTTAACAACAAAGTTTCTGGTTTTAATTCTGGTAACAGCTCAAATAGTAGAGGACCAAACATGAATCTCAAATGTTCTAATTGCAAAAAACCTGGTCACACTGTTGATAGATGTTATGATCTTGTTGGTTATCCTGCTGGATACGTTAAAAGGAATTTTCATGGTAAACCTTTCAGCAGTAACAATGTTTCTGCTGAAACTAATCATATCACTAATAATAGTGCTAGCAACTCTCCTGTCTCCTTGTCTAACAAACAACTCTCCAGACTTATGAGTCTTCTCAATGACAACAATGTGTCTTCTGCTAATGCCAACTTGGCAGGTAAAAGTTTTTCAGGAACCTTCTTTAATGGCAGTGTCAAGTTTAATGTAAACTTCAACAAATTTTTTAACAACACAAAATCATTATCTGGAAACATCAGTCTTGGTTGGATTGTTGACTCTGGTGCAAATCAGCACATGACTGTGTCTGAAATTTTTTTAATCAATGTTGTTAACATTTCAAATCTTGGCTTAACTGTTGGACATCCCAACGGTACTCAGGCCTTAATTACTAAAATTGGTGATTTAAAGGTCAATAATGACCTAACTCTTTTTGATGTTGTAGTTGTTCCTGAGTATAATGTTAGTCTGCTGTCTGTTCATAAAATTGCTAGAGACAATAAGATGTTTGTTGGGTTTAATGAATCTAATTGCTATATAGAGGATTTACATCAAAAAAGGATTGTGGGGATTGGTAAACAATACAATGGGTTATATATGTTTGATATTGATTCTACATGTAAGATTATTTCTAATAACTGCATATCTGTTTGTCATGTTTCTAGAAATCTCTGGCATCAAAGACTTGGTCATCCCTCTGACCAAGTCCTACACATACTTAAACCCACTCTTAAATTTGATAGTACATCTGAAACTGATCATCTCTGTGATACTTGTAATAAAGCTAAACAAACGAGGGAACCATTCCCTCTAAGTGAACATAAATCAACTAAAATTGGTCAACTTGTTCATCTTGATGTATGGGGACCATATAAAGTCACTAGCAGAGATGGTTACAAATATTTTTTAACCATAGTTGATGACTATTCCAGGGCAGTGTGGGTTTATATGCTTAAGGGGAAGGATGATGTTTATGTTTCCATTGTTAACTTTACTCATATGCTATCAAATCAATTTGAACACAATGTTAAGATTTTTAGAAGTGATAATGGGACAGAATTTGTCAATAATAAACTTCAACACTTTTTTCATGAAAAAGGAATTTTACATCAAACCTCTTGTGTTTATACACCACAACAAAATGGTATTGCAGAAAGGAAACATAGGCATCTCCTTAATGTAGCTAGATCCCTTCTGTTTCAGGGGGAATTACCTCTATATCTTTGGCCTGAATGTGTTCTAACTGCTGCCTATGTCATAAACAGGTTACCCTCTTCAGTTCTGTCTGGCAAGTCCCCCTTCTTCCTTGTGTATGGGCATGACCCTTCACTCTCTCTCCTCAGAGTCTTTGGCTGCTTATGCTATGTCACCATTCTCAACATCTCTGATAAATTTGGTAGTAGGTCTGAAAAAAGTGTCCTTATTGGTTACTCAAATGATAAAAAAGGCTATAAACTCTTGAGCCTAGAAACAAAAAATATCTTTTACTCTAGAGATGTCAAATTTTATGAAACTGTTTTTCCCTTCAAAATGAAAAATACCTTGTCAAAACCTTTTGTTGAAACTTTTGTGCCAAAAGATTTAAATCACAAAAATTTCTTTGACTCACAAATAAGTCCCAATGATGAAGGGAGAGTGACATCCTATGATGATGGCACAGTGGTAAGTCATCCTACTAGGATTGACGAACCGGTTGCGACATCTATAGATGATAATACACACCCTGAGGGCACCATATCACATGAATCACTTCCTGCTAATGCATCTTCTGATTCTACTGATACAATACCTGATTCTGCTGAACAAGAAAGAGGCTTGCCAGCCACTACTGCTAGAAGGTCAACCAGAGTCTCTAAGTTGCCTAGTAATCTTAACGACTTTATCATAGAAGGAAAAGTCAAATATGGTGTTGAAAAGGTTGTTAATTACTCTAATCTTAACAAAGATAATTACTGCTTTGCGTCTAGCCTTAATAAAAGTATTGAACCTACCTGTTATGAAGAAGTTATCCTTGATAGTAATTGGGTTGATGCTATGAACTCTGAAATTGAGGCCTTAAATGAAAACCATGCTTGGGACATAACTGATCTACCTCCTAATAGAACTCCTATTGGCTACAAATGGATCTTTAAAATCAAATATAAAGCCAATGGTGAAGTTGATAGATACAAGGCTAGATTAATTGTCAAAGGCTATAACCAAAGAGAAGGAATAGAATATGATGAAACTTTCTCTCCTGTTGTGAAAATGTCTACTGTTAGATGTCTTATTGCCTTACCTGTAAAAAACAAATGGCCTCTTTTTCAACTTGATGTTAACAATGCTTTCTTGTATGGAGATCTTGATGAGGATATCTATATGACCATCCCCAAGGGGTTCTGTAATGAGAACAATAAGAATAAAGTTTGTAAACTTGTCAAGTCTCTATATGGCCTAAAACAAGCTCCCAGGAAATGGAATGAAAAACTTGTCAGTGTTTTAAAAGAAAATAACTTTGTTCAATCTGTTAATGATCACTCTTTGTTCACCAAAACAGAGAATAACAAGTTTATTGCTCTGCTTGTTTATGTGGATGATATTGTCCTTACTGGAAACTGCATTGATGAGATAAATCTATTCAAAGAGTTTCTAAAATCAAAATTTCATATTAAAGACTTGGAAAATCTAAAATATTTTCTTGGCATTGAGGTTTTAAAAACTGGGAATGACATTTGTCTCTCCCAAAGAAAATACTGTCTTGAACTCCTCAAAGAACTTGGCCTTCTTGGGTGCAAACCTGTGTCCACTCCTATGGAACCCAACTCTGTCCTTCCATACATTCCCACTGCAGATGATCCCTTACTTGTCAACATCACTGGTTATCAGAAGTTACATGGGAAACTTATGTATCTCACCCATACAAGACCTGACATCTCATACTCAGTTCATTGTCTGGCACAATATATGCATTCTCCCTTGAAATCTCATCTGGAATGTGCCCTCAATGTTCTGAGATATCTAAAAGGAGCTCCAGGAAAAGGTCTAAGGTACAATTTCAGCAACTCTGAAAATCATCTTGAAGGATACAGTGATGCTGATTGGGCCAAATGCAAGAAAACCAGAAAATCTGTCACAGGGTATTGTGTTTTCTTTAATGACTGTCTGATCTCATGGAAAAGTAAAAAACAAAACACTCTTTCAAAATCTTCCACAGAAGCAGAGTATAGATCTATGTCTACTGCTGCCTGTGAAATCATTTGGATTCAAAAAATCTTAAAGGATCTAAAAGTTGATATTAATCTCCCTGTTAATCTTTTTTGTGATAACAAATCTGCTTTACAACTTGCTGTCAACCCTGTTTTACATGAAAGATCAAAACACTTTGAAATTGATGTTCACTTCATCAGGGAAAAAATTGCTTAGAGGTGTTATAAGTGCTAAAAAGATTGGCTCTTCAAACTAAACTGCTGACATACTCACTAAAAACCTCCCTGTCTATCAGCATAAATTTTTGTGTGAAAAATTGATATTGTTTGATATGTTTGCCCATCAGATTAAGGGGGAATGTTAAATTTTGGGGTATCAATCTGTGGCAAACATATCATTCTATCAATTGCTAATGGCTTTCTAATTATGTTCAGAGATTCTACAGGGGTTAATCATGGACAAAGAATAAAAGGTTTAAAGTTCCAAGATGCTCGTTTCTGCTGAAGCTATTCTCATTTCTGCTGATGAGTCATTTATAGCCGTTAGAGGGGTCTTTGTGTAACTTAATCTCCTATTTAATAAGTCCCTTAATCTAGGGTTAGACACACTTGTGTGTGCAGTCATTGTATCACACTCTTCTCTTCTTTTTGATCATTTCATTGATCTTGTCTTGTCTTTGTACTTACATGATTATTGTCTCATTGACATTAATCTAACCTTGTAACATTTTAGATACTATTGTAAACTTAATCTAAGCTGACTATTGTGGCTTAGGTTTGAATAAAGGTTCTATTGTTCATCTTGTGGCTTAGGTTTTGAATTGTCTGAGTCTCCTTTTTTTTTGTTATGGTTCAAAGACTTTGGGGTTTGATTGTATGGAATACGTTGGAAAACCTTGTCCTGTATAGAAGACCTCGAAATTTCGTGGAAATAACACCAAATAATTTTCTCTTTGGTCCCAACTCCCAAACGAATACATACCATGAAATTTCTTGTGGTTGCTTACAAATTTAAGGTTTGCAATCTAGCTATATTGTGGGCCTCTGTTGTGATAATAGCAAAAAGATCTTCAATTAATATAAATAGTGGTACTGTGAGAGAAGCCTATTGAAATTACAGAAGATCATCTTCCAAATAAAGATAAACATAGTATGTACAATACAAGATGATAAGCAAGAGACTAACACCGGGCAGTCACTAGCCTGGATTATGCATACTTTTTGGTGAAAAAATTATTGTATTTATACTAAAGATAATTATTCTAAATTAAGTTTTTACTACCATAATAAAATAGTAGGTGCTACAGTACTTTGAGGAGTTCTAGTCTAAATTCATCTATACACGCTACGAAACAAGCTTTTGTATTCTCTTAGAAAAAAACACATTTAGTCAGTAACTTATTCATTTCATCTTCTTGACATGTAATCAGTTATAAATTCTTGTTATCTGAATAATATGTACTTGTGAGTCGTCATGGCGAAAACACCAATCATTTTTCCCATGGGTCCCAAATGAATGTGCCATGATATTTCCAAAAAATATGAAAATATTTATAAATTTATATATTCTATATCATAAATTCGTATATATCGAGTTTACAAAAAGTGTTATACATAAATAACTAAGTCATTAAAATATCCTTACATGTAATTTTATTCATTTCTTAAAAAAAATCTTTTTATCGTAGTTGAATTCAAAAAAGGCGTCACGGCTCACGCATTAGCGTGCCTTGTCGCACATTTCCATGCCTCAAGCCGACGTCTTGGTCTATTGCGTAGCGTGAAGGTCACATCTCGCGCCTTTGCGCTGCTATGACACGCCTTTTAAAACCATGATTACTCTAACATGCCTATATGTTTCATGGAAAACTTTTCTTGCTAATTAATTTTAAAAATAAAATCGGTTGTGCTTATATACTTTCTTGATGAGATTAAGATCCAAACAATTACAAATATATATTTTCCTACATGTCAAATAAGTCAATCAACCGAATAATAAAGCTGATTAATATATTTATCATCATCTAACATGTGGTGCGACGAACCGGCAATAGTCAACACATTCATACAACTTGTGGGTCGGTTATCATTACTTCGTTTATAGAAATTCAAAGAATTATCTAAACAACTTAAAAGAAAACAAGGGTTCGTTTGGTTCACAGAATATTTTTGACAGAATTGAAATCTGTTTAAGGAATTAGAATGTGAAGAAATGGAATGTTAGAAATTGAAATTCTTAGGATTTAAAATCTGACAGAATTGAAATTTGCAAATACTAGCGCATGTTTAGTTGAAAGAATGAAATGAGAAAAAACAATTATATTAAAATATTTAAAATTAAATTTTAGTTTAAGATTAATAAACTAAATATTATTTAATAAATAATTACTTATCAAATAATAATAATAATTTTTCAAATAATATTATATAAACTAATATATTAAATAAATATTTTTTATATAAAATACAATTGTATTTTTTAAAGTATAAATTAAAAAAGTAAGTTATAAATAAATTATATTTAATTTTATATAAATAATAATTTTTAAATATAATAATAATAAAATTTAAAAAAAAAAATTTATATTCAATTTTAAATAAATAATATATTTTAAATCTTAATAACGTGGTTGTTTATAAAAAATAATAATAATAACAATAATAATTAAATGATCGTTTATAATAATAATAATAATAATAATAATAATAATAATAATAATAATAATAATAATAATAATAATAATAATAATAATAATAATAATAATAATAATAATAATAGCAATGACAATGATAAAGAAAATATGAATTCCATGGAATTGTAAACAATCCCTCTCATATTGCCATGGAATGTTGAATTCCATATATATAGGATTTTGAAGGAATTTCATTCCATTCCGTTTGCCAATCAAACGCAGTAAGGAATGGAATTCAGATTCCAAATTCTTTAATTTTTTCAACCAAACATGTTATGAAATGGAATTGGATTCCAATTCCACCAGAATCCTTAGGATTCCGTCGAACCATACGGGCCCTTAAATGCTCTTTCACAAATTTTCAAAGAAATTCCGACAAGTTGGGCACACTCGACTCGTTCAAATTACCGTATTTACTATACACGCAGAGGCATTGTTAATTTCCGGGAAATTCATGCGGTCATGCCCCGCTGCCTTCATACACTAATAATGCAAACACTCTATTCTTCATGGCATTATTGACATTGATATTGATACTTATCGTACAAAGAATTGTACTTTTTTTTACCATAGCATACTTGGGCCGTAAGCTAGATACTTCTAACTTCTAAGAGCTTAAAGTGACATGAAATAAAATAAAGAAGCATGCTACGTTAGTCGGAGCCTAAGAACCGGCCCTGGCGTGAGAATAAGTCATCGTAATATTATAATAAGTGTTTTAGAGAGAAAGAGAAAGTGTGAGTGACATATTTCTAAACATAATTTTGGCCGTTGCATAAGAAAAAAACAATAAAAAGAAAAGAAAAAGCATGATGGCTTGGTTGGTGCATTGGCGCCAAGCCCGATAACGGCACTCTCGCACTAAAAAAAAGTTAAATTCTACACGATTATTTCTATACGCTTTATGGAGACGGAAACTTTTATTTATACATTTACGCAAATGTGTTAAAAATGAACACAACTACAAACGTTTAGAACATATTTTCTCCACGGTTATAGTTGTGTGAAAAGCTTACACACTTATCAATTTGTAGTAACAAACAATCTCACTACCTAAAATGGGTCATGCTTCCAAGCGTGTAAAAATTGTTTAAAAAAAAGGTAAAAGACACATAGAGTGTGGACCACAAAATTTCTACAAGCTTGCAGATGTGGAGAGTATTTTAGGTTATTTCTTTGGCAATATGATTTCTACACGCTTGTGGGTGTGGATATATGTATATTATTCTTTCACACTTATGTGTACTTGAGATTATTTTTGTACACGCTTCTTCATGTGAATATTTAACTATTTTGTCCACATTTGCAAATGTTCATATATTATTCACGCAACATTTTTCCATAAATCAGAGAAGTGTGGACTTTGATATTTTAAATATTTAAAAGTGTGTATTAATTTTTTAGCTGAAAAATGTGTAGAATTTGACTATTTATTGTAGTATCGGTGTGGTTTCGAGCCATAGGGCCATAACTCACACTATTGCAGCCCTACAGTGTGCTCTTATTATTAAACTTTACATCACCGTAATTTACTGAGAGAAGCTAAGTCTGTAGGAAGAAGTTGAACCAAAGTCACAGGAACCGCTGACTCGGCTGCGTTCCGCTATTTGGATCGTTCATACCCAAACGTGGTACGATCGTGATCCGGATCGCTCGGAATCGCGATCCGGATCGTTATTTTCGGCCTTCCCAAACATCATCAATCGCCGTACCGAAGTCTACTGGTTCGACGTACCCAAACGGATCGATACAACGTACCAAATTGAATTAGTACAACGTACCTAAACGAATTGGTACAACAAACCAAATTTTAACCAATAATTACTTCAACTAATTTAATTGTATTCACTTATGATATATGTCCCTAACAATCTTTTGAATATTAATATATCATATGGATATTTGGCTTCTACGTATCGTAATGTAGAAATGTAATATTGTTATTAATATGGTACATTGTAGTGAATCGGGTACATCGTTCCAAGTTTTATGGTACATCCAACCAGAGCGTACCGTAGCATTCCGAAATGAGCCTACCCCCCGTCGTACCATATTTTAGGGACCTAGCGTTTCCCGTTCCCGTACCTAAGCGAACCGCGTTTCGTGTGACTTTGAGTTGAACTATTCCCATATTTTTTTTTCTAAGAAGTTTCAACAAGTTGGACTTATGGAGCACAGCGGACTCCTTCAAACTAAATTTACTAATATAAATGCTATGAAGACATCAGAAACATGTCAACAAGATCACACTCTACATTTTCCAGAAATCAAAATCAAATAGCAGCTTCAATCGTTTGATGGGTACACATTTTGTATGTTTTAGAATGATACAAACTGCTTGTTTTTTTATTTTATTTATAATTTTATTATGAACGACAATTAATTATCTCAAAATATATGATAATATGAACCACAAACCCTTGGAGAGGAAATTGTGTTAGGCTTTGATGCTATAGTAAGAGGTCTAATTCCTTAGAATGTACCATAATGTAGAGCAGCCATTGTGAAAGGTATATGGTTGGGGCGGCCAATGTATGATGAGTGAAATAGCGAGGAGTGAAAAATGAACATGCTTGGTCCACTCAATACATTGGCACAGGAGGTAAATGGGTGGTCATCATGGAGGGTGAGTGTTCCCAAGTAACTGAAGCCTTCCACTGAAAGGGAAATGTAGGTTACTTTGACAGAGCCCCCCATGGATGGGTTTGAGATACCTAGTGAAGCCACACACCTTTCCTATCTTATCCACTGTGGATGCTAGTTGAGTGGTTACATAGGGAGGTGATTTGGAAATGTAGCTAGATGGTAGGTGCATCTTATAGGTGAATCAAGGGTTAAGCTGGCATGGTTCTTGTTAAAGTACAACTAAGGCTTTATGGGGAAGTTCTCTGTGCTGAGCAGAGTTGGAATATGATGTTATCAGATGGCAAGCTTTCTTTGTTGTCTGATATCAGATAGAATAGAAAGTTGTATATTTTGGTTGTATTTCTCTGGATGATCATGTTCATACCAGTAGATTTCTGAATTGTATTATAAATTGTATGTGTTGATAATAATATAATGATTCACCTTTTGCAACCAAAAGAAAAAAAAAAGAAAAAAAACTATCTCACATAGGACTTGAAATCACAACCATGTGGTTAAAGCTAATAACATTCTCGCAACATGTGGTAGTCATTCCGGGCATTGAAATGGTTTTTTTTATAGATATCATACCTGTTTTTTGTTGCTGTTATCTAGATTCTAGATCTTATACTAGCAGGAGCATTAAATTCTTGGTGAGGGTAGCTCAAATTTGATGGTAGTTAGCTTTTCTATGCTAACTTCTTTTTACTCAATTTTTTTACTAAATAATGATCTTATCTTAAGGTTTTACGGTATAAGTGTATGCATATTGTAACTTTGATAGACACATTGGATCTGTTTGCCTCTTGTTGTGCTATATATATTGCAGAACATGAGAATTTACAAACTAGATCGTTGACTCGAAATTTTGTGTCCATGGTTGCATCCTTACAAAATATATATGGGAGGTGATACTCACACCACATTTTTTGATTCATGCACCACTAGTTGTGCATTACAGTATTGTACAGTACAATACTGTAATGCACAAGTAATGGTGCATGAATCAAAAAGTGTGATGTGAGTATCAATTCCCAATATATATTGAAGAAGGTCTTGTGAGGATTAAATCTATAACTAGTTGTAGATTTGTTAAGGGCCCGTTTGGTTTGTATATAGGATTAGGATTAGTATTTAGAGCCCGTTTAGTATCCTACTTTAGGATAGAAGGATTGGACTCAAAGTAAAAAAATGCATTTGGTTAGTATCTTTTGATTTTCAAATGGTAGTTTAAACACTCAATTATGGATTTTGAGAAAGGCTAATGATTTGCACACTCTTTTTTTTATTTGCACACTTCATTCTGCGCTATAAGCAGTTGTACATTTGTTTGATGTTGCTTTGTCAGTTTGTACATTAGAGTGTGCGGATAAAAAAAAAGAGTGCCAATCAACTCCTTTTGAAAAATCCTACCCTATCACCCTACTTTTTATAAAATCTGTGGGAGCCACTTTCATTTCTCTCACATACTTTTTTTATTTTATTTTTTAAATAATGTATTTTATTTTTAATTTATTTTAAAATTCATTTAAAAATATATTTTTTGTCTCCTAAACGTAACATTAAATCCAAATTTTAAACCAACTTCAAATCCAAATCCAACCTCACTTAAAACCAAATGCACCCTTAGATTTGGATTAGATTACGATTAGGATTTGAATTTAGTATAAGGTTAATTTAAATGGGGAGAGAGAAAAATATAATTAAATAATATATTATGTATGTTATAAATAAGTATAATTTATAAATTTAAAAATATTATTATTCTAAAAAAAATCAAATATGAATGGTCGATATATAAGATAGATCCACTCTAAATGATAATATAACCAAAAGTTGGCAAGGTGGGTAGGTTTTGCACAAGGATAAATATTTGAGACTCATCCTCACTTGTGGGACTCATACAAACATACCAAACATCCATGGGTGTATTTATAAGAAAAATCGATATTTTTTAACAAAATTAACACTACGACACAAATATCCATGGTGTCCCGGGACCCCCGAGACACCCCTTGGTTCCGTCCCTGATTGCATCGAACGTCAATTTTTGTAAATTAGTAAGTTGAACCAAGTCTCCCCAAGAGATTAAGCCATTTAGAACTTTCGGGTAGTCATAAAAGCCCCACTAGTTCTTGATCATACTCCAATGGTTGCTTGCAATCTCATACTTTATGCTACCATAGAAAATGGCTTGTGTCGTCTATTACATCTATTCATTTATTTTTATAATCTAATATTTTGTGTTCAGATTAAATGTCTAAAAGGATAATTGATTACTAATTAAAAAATAGGAAAAAAATACCATTATTCCACTGCCGTGTAGACTGTGTTGCCCAATTCAATTGTATTTTTTTATTTCTCTCGCTAACGAAATACTTCTATATAAAGAGCTATCATCATAGCATTGTAAGACACACCAACCTTAAAATGCAAATATCAAGTGGCAGCTTCAAAAACTATTCATGGCTGGTATGCTTGCAATTTGTTTGTTATAGAATACTAGCTAGAAGCTGTTTTACTATGTTTTGTTCTTTAACTTGAGCACAAGATTATTTGTAAGAATGAGGCATAAACATGCATGCATGCCGCTCATTTGATAGTATTAATTGGATGTGTTTGCCTTGTTTTATTTTATCATAAAGACTTAAACATAGACTTTTGTCTAAATTTTAGTCTCATGCATGTCTATGGTTTGTTCTGGACAAAATATTAATGGAAGAGTCTTTAGTGAAACTTAAGTCAATGTAACTGATCTAGTACGTTGTCGTTAAATTTGATAATGTGGATCACCTAAACATTTTCTTTAATAAAAAGGTCTCTTCGTTGTTTTGTGTCGTTATTAATTTTTATCTCGTAACTATTATGTTTGGAAAACTAGAAGGTTACCTTAAGTTATGTGAATGTATGCTTTTGCATTGAATATGTGAATGTATGCTTTTGCATTGAATTATAGCGAGAAGGGGATATGATTTATTCTTTTGTAATCATATGAAAATAATCTATTTTCACAGATAAACAAGCCGAATGTTGCTCCACTCACCTCATAGATGGAGATGGCATTTTCAATGGAGCTGGACTGGATAACTTTATCAAACAAGTCAAAATGGGAGAACTGGGACTTTCTTATGCTGTTGTTGCGATCATGGGTCCACAAAGCAGCGGTATATCTCCCTTACGTTATCAAAAATCAAAAGTCGATGTTGTCTTATGTTACAACTACAATTAGTCATTAATTATGCATAAAATAGTTAATCGAGAAATAGCCATTGCATTATACGGAGTATGCAGGTTCTGACATTTATGTGTTTCTTATAGGGAAGAGCACACTTTTAAATCATCTTTTTCGTACCAACTTCAAGGAAATGAATGCTCACGATGGAAGGCATTAATTCTGGTCTTTTTTATTTTTATTTTTCTAGATTTGCAATTTTTTTCATTTTTCAATTCCTTTTCTACCTTATGATCAGGTCTCAGACCACTCTAGGTGTATGGATGGCAAAGTGTAACGATATAGAACCTTGCACTATTGTAATGTATCTTGAGGGTAATGATGGAAGAGAGCGAGGACAGGTTATATTTTTTCTTTTTTATCATAATGAATATGTATTACTCTCTGCCATTTACTGATATTATATAACCTGTTTAGGATGATACTGCATTCGAGAAACAACTTGCACTTTTCGCACTTGCTGTTTCAGATATAGTGCTTATAAACATGTAAGTTTGCTGGTAAACCCCATGTGATCTTGCTAGATCTCAACTTACTTTTCTTTTTCTGGGGCTATGTATTTTGTACTCCGTATTAAATAGGTGGTGTAATGATATTGGACGTGAGCAGGCTGCAAATAAACCTCTTCTGCGAACCATTTTTCAGGTACATACTATGTGTAGATGTTTAAAAAATGTATCTAATTGATTTCCAAAAGACAACTCATTTCAAACTTACAGTCTTAAACCAAGGAAATAAAAAGGGAAAATAAATCAAAGTAGGAAATTATAATGTCAGCTCAAATTTGTATAGGTTAAAAATCAAACTCGCCCTTTTCTTTACTATGTTTAGTATAATTTTACTTGTTTTATTTATTTTTCTTCTTTTTCTTTTTGGGTTAAATCATTCACCTGAACTCATATTGATCACTTGTAGAGGAAAAAATTAATACTACGTAATATTTAACACCTTGATTTACTGGCATGGGGTTTTTTCTTTAATATGCATGCTTTATATGCTTCATTTTGGATGACTTTTAACTGCCACTCCACTAATTTGAATCATCAAAATAATTTTGCGTTGAAATATTTACCTTAACCTGGCCCATTAATCCTTCGTAAATATAAAAAAACTGAATTACTTAACACATTAATGTATTAGTAAAGGGGTCGATTGAATCAATGACCATTTCTAGTCGTCGGTTGTTGATCTTGCGTGTTATGTTTGTTGGTTTGAAGGGTCTTGATAATCATAGATTGCTTGGATAATTCTTGAATCGTGTAAAAGTTCACTTTCCAGATACAATGTTTCTACCTTATTAATTGCCTTGGGTTACAAGATTTGTATAGAGATAAGACAAGAATGAACACTCAAATTCTAGGCAAAAGAAAAAGAGCAAAACATGAAGAATTTGATGTATGTGTTCTTATGATTATTCATCTTGTTATGATGAAAGACCAAACTTGTGTTTATATATAACTAGGCGAGTACCCGTGCCTAGCGGCAACGGTTTCTAGCGTTAGATAATTAATGATTTGTGATATTGTGGTGAGTGTTTTGTGTAGCGTTTAAAATAGAACGTGAACCGATGAAAATGCAATTACAAACGTTTGTACTATACGATAACTAAAGTCTAGAAAAAATTCTTAACATCTATCAAACAACATATAAAAACATTTAATGAAAATGAAAGTAAACATTACATCAGTTATGAGATACTGTAAAAACTAACAACACACGTTACTTGTCGCGTAAAAGCTAACAAGGATGGGATTAATGGTGTCGTTGTTAAGAAGAACGCAAGTACCAAAATTAGCATGAATGTGATTAGCCCAAAATAAAAAAAAACACAATGGGCTAATTTTGGCTATTTTGTAAAAGATTTGGGCACATTTAGCCCATCTTTTTTTTTTTGAAATGTGCGTATTTAGCCTATTGAAAAGTTAAATGTGCACTAACCGACACATATTTTCTCTTAATTGTAAAACATTATAATCGTTTTTGAAGAAAAACTTTATATATATATATATATATATATATATATATATATATATATATATATATATATATATATATATATAGTGACAGATCGTTTTGTGTTAAAAAAAAGTTTATTGGTTCTAAACGAAAAATAATAAAAGTTTGAAGATTTAATATTAAACATAATATTTTGAAACCCGGTTCGACCCCGGGTGGTTCAACCAGTTGAACCGTTCCCGTCGAAAAACGGGTCGATTTAAACCGAGTCAACCCGACAGGTTGGGTCAAAACGGGTCAAATTAAACAGGGTCAACCCACCGTGTTTGAAGCTTCCCGGGTCAACCCGGTTTTCAATATGTATTAATAGTTTTAAATTTTCACTTTTTACTTTTTGGTTTGCCCTTTATATATAGTATAGCATGGTACCCACGCGTTGCGGCGGCGGGTACCCTGTGACGATTAACCGGGGAAATAGATCTCGATGAGACCTGATTCACCAGTTTGTATCGGTTTCAACGGGTCCTTTCTAGTTCGTTTTCGGATGGCTGTTATTGGTTAGCCGAACCGGTGGCGACATCGGTTTCCGGTTGAACCCGTTGGTCTGGTCCGATTTTCAAAACTATATGTACTATCAACTTGTTAGCTTGTATGAAGTTTTGTGTATTTTATTAGTTTGTATAATGTGTATAATAACATGTACTTTTCATATTAAGGTGTTTTAAAAATAACATTAATTAGTGTGTTTAATTATTTTATATTTAGATTTATGTTGTAGCTTGTTTAAATTATACACTGTGAAAATTTTATTGTACTTTTTAGTAAATGGTGTTTTAATTGTTTGTTTTAAAAAAGGTAGATATGCTTTTAATTGGTTGTACAATGTGAATAAATTATTGTACTTTTAAGTAATGAGGTGTTTTAATAAGAGTATTAATTACACAATACACTTCTCTCACCTTTGACTTTCAACTTTTCACTTTTCAAGGTTTGACCGTTTTTCTATTATATGTAGTATAGATAAATGTAATAAAGAAATTCCAAAACACACTCCTAAACTATGCAACAAATTACAAAACTACCTTAAACTTTAATTGTTTTTAACATTTTATATGACAAACTTTATTTTTCAAATATCTAATAAGTATTTAGCACTTTTCTTATAAAAAAAAATATACCAATAAAAACATCTTTAAATTTGAATAAAATGAGCCAAATATTGCAATACTTTTAACTTACATTTTATAAAAAATATGGATTAAAATTTTAAAATCAACTTCTTATTATTTTTTTTTAATAAGTCAAAATGATTACAAATATTTAAATATAGACAGTAAACTCATTACAACAATCATTATTAGGTTATGGGAGATTTTTTATATACTCTTTACTATTAGAAAATAAACTATTTAGTTAAAAGAAATTTATGGTATTTTTATAACTATGTTAGGTTAATAGATAAAGAATGTGAATTGCTTTGCATAATTTAGTTATATGAAAATGCATGAATATCTAGAAAGTAAAGTAATTAAACGATTTTAAGTGAATATATCATAAAATTTTATATAATACACTGCCGCAACGCGCGGTCAAATTATTTCTCACTTTTTACATAATTTGATGTGAAGACCCCTAATTTTAAAATAAAATAGATTTGAGGCTAAAGTAAACTTTAATAAACCTTTAAACAATTCTAGATTAAAATACAATAAAGAGCTGGTACTCGCGCATTGCGGCGACAAATACCATTTAATTAGTATTTTAATTGGTTGTTTTTAAAAAGGTATATATGTTTTTAATTGGTTGTACAATGTGAATAAATTATTGTACTTTTAAGTAATGAGGTGTTTTAATAAGAGTATTCATTACACAATACACTTCTCTCACCTTTGACATTTAACTTTTTATATTTTAAGGTTTGACCGTTTTTCTATTATATGTAGTATAGATAAACACTAATGGTAGTTGTAGGGAAAAGTTGTGTCTCTTGATGAAAAGTCACACCTTTTAATAAATGGTTACAACTCTTCAATTAATTTCTGCAACGAATTTGTGACAGTTAAAACTGTCACTAACTGCAGCACATTGAAGACATATATCCATTAGCGACGAACATTTTATGTCACTAACACTAATAACCATATCTTTTGAACCATTGTAACACTATTGTGACGAATATTTCTATCACTATAGAAAACATCCAAGGTCTTTACTCCTTGATATACATTCACAACCTTTACCATTATTGTACTTGAAATCAAGTTAATAGTTTATACAAGCGTGTACTCCACACCTCTGAACTCGTATTATAACTTAACTTGAAATCCTTTTGGTCTCGGGTAAATCACCATTACACAAAATGATTGATGACACTAAAATCACCAACAATGTTTTTTCAGTTTACGCTGCGATTGTTTACTCCACGTAAAAAAACTTTAATCGTGCCACTTATATGATTATATACATGTGTATCAATAATATATCCACTTTTCATGCATGGTCCCATTGTTGATCATACTATACGGGTTATGGCTTTGCAGGTTATGTTGCAATTATTTACTCCACGTAAAACAACTTTAATGTTTGTTATACGTGACAAAACAGATGTAAGTTTTGCTCTTATAAATATCAAATATGTGTATGTACCTTTACATAAACATATATGATGTGAAACTAAAGTGTTTAAGTATCTTTATAAATATTCCATACAGACTCCTCTTGAAAAACTAGAAAGCCTGTTAAGGGAAGATACCCAGAAGGTATGTAGCTATTTTATGTCTTTATATATATATATATATATATACACACACACACATATATATATATATATATATATATATATATATATATATATATATATATATATATATATATATATATATATATATATATATATATATATATATATATGTATATATATATGTATATATATATATATATATGTATATATATAAATATATATATATAGGGTTAAGTTAAAACAAAAAGACAAATATCCGTAAAAAGAATAAAAATATTTGTTTATTTTAAAAAATCTCAAAAAATTCCAAAAAGATTCCACAAGATCTGGTATGTTGGTGCATAAAACTTTTGTGAAAATATTTGTTATAATTTTGAGTTTTGATACATTTTTTTTAATGCACAAAAAACGAATTTTGATGCGCAAAAAAATTTTGATGCACAAAATTTTCAACTTGTTTTCGTTAGATGCGCAACGTTATTTTGATTAAAAAAGTCAAAATAAGTTGGGTGCAAAAACCAATTTTTGATGCACAAAAAATCGATTTAATGCGCAAACGTATTTTTTCATAACTTTTTCATGCACCATCATACCCGATCTTATGGAATTTTTTGGGATTTTTTCGAGAAGTTTTTTCGAAAAAAAAAATCTTTTTATCTTTTTACGGATATTTGTCTTTTTATTTGATATATATATATATATATATATATATATATATATATATATATATATATATATATATATATATAGGGGCTTTATTTTGAGAACCTTGTTAAGTGCGAGAACTGCAAGAACCCCTTATATACTCCTATTAAGGCATATTGTGCAACATATCAATGCAACATAACATTTTCGAATTATTAAACTTTTTATTTAATCCAAAAGGGTATAATAGTAAAAGTCAATTTTATATTATTTTTCGATTTTTTATTTTTTTTTGACGGTTTTTCTTTTTCTTTTTTTTTTTTTTTTTTTGAACATGCATGTTTTAAAACTGATTTAGTGCATATGTGTTTTTATGAATTAATTTTATTATTTTGGTTTTTGGAATAGTTTTTCGACATACATGTTTTTCAAATGAAAAGGTGCATATGTGTTTTTAGATTATGTAAATTTATAACAACCAAGAACATAATGTTAAACACAAAATTCGATATAGATTGAAATACAATTAAAATACAAATTTATAATAAGAGGAAATACATGAATATAATCTATCTTTACACTTGCACACTAACAATACTTAACGTAAAAGGACATATGTGCACAAAACATATGTGTTTGAAGTTTCTCATCATATTATTTTAAACATGTGCGCATGTCTTCCAAAAACATACATGCACGCCTTCCAAGAACATATATGTACTTCCAGCATATGTGCACGCTTTCAAAGAACGTCACGCATAGAAAAAATAATAGTCACGATTAAATACTTTTAAAATAAAACTCAAGATAGCATAACACACATATTTTAAACGTAAACATCTATGTTTTATATATAAACATCTATGTTTTATACGTAAACATATATGTATAACTCTTTTGTTGATTTTATATCAAACTTAAAACATATTTGCATACCTTTTTCATTTATTTCAAGTTTCTCAAATATCACCAAAACACACATATCCAAAACTACTTGAAACAAAAGTCCAATAGCTATAATTTTAACTAATAATGAGAACTGGACTTTAATATGTAGCTAGAGGGCTGATGTTACTATGTAAAGCCTTGATCATTTATATCAAATTAATCCCCAATACAGCTTCAATTTATATCAACCATTTTTTTTTTGTCTCAACTAAATATATATGTAACTAAAAATATATACACATGTTCCAACATGTTCCAGCATATCAAGATACTTTAAAAATATATACACATGTTCAACAAATCTACAAACGACAACAATTGAAAATAAAAAATAAAAAAATATATACTAGTTTCGACAACACATGTTCCAGCATATCGAGATACTTTAAAAAAATGCTAAGCAGGTTGAATTGTTTCACGCATCTACACACATTAGTAAAAACTCACATGATCAGCATATTGAGATACTTAAAAAAAATATACTGGTAGATTCGTTAACGTAATAAAACCCTCATAGAAAATATACCGGTTGTATTTGGAATTTATTTGTTTCAATTTGCTTTCGAAAATATACCGATGACACCATTACAATCTGCTTAGCAGCAATTCAACAAATAAAACCCTCATCAGAAAATATATACCAGTTTCGACATGCGGTGTATAATAAAAAAATGCCATTAATAAAAAAGAACATACCGATGACACATGAGTATGAGCACCATTACAATCTGGTTTTGTGATGAATTCAAATCCTTACCCTAAATATTAGAAGGTGTTTGTGTTTGAACGTGATTTCACCAAACAACAATGGTGAAATAGAGGCGGCTAGGGTTCTTGAGGAAGAGGGGAAGAGAGAAAGAGAGTAGATCTGGAAAAAATAAAACATGGGGAAACGGTTTTGTGATATTATCCTTTTTTATGGAAGAATTAAATTCCCATATTGCCCCTGATTTAATTTTTCTGTCAAATTATGTTAACTGTATTTTCAAAAGTGCCATTATGCATTGACTTGTTGCACAATATGCATTAACAGGAGTACATAAGGGGTTCTCGTAGTTCTCGCACTTAACAGGGTTCTCAAAATAAAGATACACTATATATATATATATATATATATATATATAATATAGGGAACGGTTATTTTCAGAACTAAGAAAAGGTCGAGAACCAGCATCAACCAATCATATTTTTTTAGATATTTATTTTTATTATTTAATTCAAAAGGGTATAATGGTAAAGTTACATTCTTTATTTTTTTATTATTTTTATAGCAAAAAACGTTTTTCTAATTCCTAAATTCTAGTTTTTTTTTTTTTTTTTTTTTTTTTTTTTTTTTTTTTTTTTTTTTTTAATAATTTCTCTTTCCAGCTTGCATGGTTTTAAAATGTAAGGTGCATATGTGTTTTGTTCTTTTTCAGATAATGTAATTTTGCATATGTATTTAGTGTTCAATTGCTTAAACATCTAATGTGTTTTGGTCACAAAGATTTACACAAAGGAATGACAAATAGAAATATTTTACATGTACTCTATACATTTCAAAACAATAAAATTATACACATAATCTAAAATCATGTGATATACAATTCATATAAAAAATTCTAAAAGTACATAATAAATGAAAGTTTAGACATGTCTACTAATCTTTAACAGGACCAGAATTGGTGTTGCCGTATATGCACATGTATTCTCCCTCATTAGAGAGTCTTGATTTCTTTGTATGTACATGTGCATTTAAGTTCATCCATATGCCATTGTATATACGTCCTCAAGTTAGTTTATGTGCACTTGTATCTACAGCATGCACTTGTGTGTTTATTCTTTACTTCTTTATCACACTTATCTTCTCGCTAGATACTATGTACAAAACACATGTGCACTCTTCATATTGCTCATCATACTCGTACCTGTAATCATAAGCAATTAATAAACGAATTAAAAACACATATATACTCCATTGAGTTTAAACTTAAGAAAATGTACAAAATACATATGCACTCAGAATACATGTAAACTAAAAACTGTAAAAACACATTTATTTTCAATACATTTAAACTCCAGAAACTGTAGCGTAACACATATGCACAAACCATTTCCTATATCACATATTGTAAACGAATAATAACAAGTAGCGTAACATGTATGCACAATCTTTACTTATGTACAAAAAGTTTGAGATAAAATCTAAATATATATTGCCATGTAAAAAAATATCATATCGAAAACAATGGCACTACTCCAACACTTCATGTCCGAAACAAACAAATGTGACCAAAGAAACAGAAAAAGGATTTTATTTTTATTTTCTTAACTGTCTATGTTCAACTAAAATGTCATCTTTGTTTCTTATCTATTTTCGAAGTCATATACTACGTATTATTAGAAACACTAAAAGCATATGAAATCTATACAGAAAAAAGTAACTTCAACCATTAAAGAAGATATACAGTAAAATCCCATAAACTTCTTTCATTCTCAACGAAATCATATATGCAACCAAAATCAGTTGGTTCATGAATTTAAATATAAAAGCAAAAACTAGAAAACCTTAAATAAATAGAATTGTATTTAAAACGGTTTCGAATCCATCGATGTTTAAACTGGAAACTATGTAAGTTGTTATCCGCATAATCGAAATAATGAACAAATTATGGATCAAGATAAAAACGCATACAACAATATAATTAAATAAAAACATCAGACCATAATGTAAATCATAACTAAGCATATTTTGTTTTTGCCGGCAACTGAAACGGTATCAAATCGATGTTCAAACCATGAACCATCCGATCAGGAAAATATAATTGTTTGATGGGATTTGTGATTTTTCTAATATAGTAAAATAAAATTAATAGCAAATCACAAAAACATGTACCTGTTTGATCGATGATGAACTTTGTAGGTGAAGAGAGGCGGCTAGGTTTTTCTAATGAAAGAGAAAAGTGTTAGTTGTAAATGATTCACAATTTGGATCTACGTATCAGTTTCTTTGATATGATGACTTAAATTACCCATTATACCCCTCCGCACTTTTTCAAATATTACTTGCTTTCAATTTTATTACAATTATGCCACATTTAATTGCAACCATTGATCAAACAATCTAATGGTCCATAGGAGTTCTCGCAGTTCTCGACCTTTTTATGGTTCTGAAACCCTACACTATATATATATATATATATATATATATATATATATATATATATATATATATATATATATAGGTTTGAGTTATTATGAAAAGTTTCTTATAATGAAAAGAATGAGAAGGCATGTGGAGGTGACATGTGTCACCTTTGCCACATCATCATGCCACATCACCATACCCCACCCCCTCCCCCGTCCCCTCCGCCCCCCCCCCCCCCCCCCGAAAAAAATTTTTTCCCGCCAAAAAAAAATTTTTTTTTTGGGCAAAATTTTTTTTTTCCCGCTAAAAATTTCCCGCCAAATTTTTTACTGCATCACAATTATGAATTTAGTGCATCAAGGTTATAAATTACTGCATCACAGTTATAAAGTTACTGCATCACAATCATAATTTTAGTGCATTAATGTTATAACCTTGATTTTAGTGCATCATAGTTGATGCACTACTAACTATGATGCAGTAACTTATAAAAAAGATGCACCAAAACTTATTAGTGCATTAAGGTTATAAGTTACTGCGTCACAATTATGATTTTAGTGCATTAAGGTTATAAATTACTGCATTACAGTTATAAAGTTACTGCATCACAATCATGATTTTAGTGCATTTAAGGTTATAACCTTGATTTTAGTGCATCATAGTTGATGCACTGAACTATTAACTATGATGCAGTAACTTACCAATAGAGCATTAGTCCAATGGTTGGAGCACTTGTGCTTGAGTCAATTGACCAAAGTTCAAGTCCCATCCTTGGCATTGCTTCATATAGGTACCCACCTCCGCAAAACCTGTAGGCACACTAGAGAGACTTTGTGGAATAAGAGCTTAGGGGTCCTAGTCTTGGCTCGTACTCACTCCAGTTGGTGCCCCACTAGGCCAGGAGAGTTTCCGGAGCTATTCCTTGTGGGGTGGACAATGGCTGGTGCCAAAAGGCACCCGGGGTCAGGGTGTTCCCGCCAATCTACACCTTTTGTAGAATGATGCAGTAACTTATAATAAAGATGCACCAAAACTTATTAGTGCATTAAGGTTATAAGTTACTGCATCACGGTTATAAATTTACTGCATCATAATCATGATTTTAGTGCATTAAGGTTATAAATTACTGCATCATAATTATGATTGTGATGCAGTATTTTTATAACTGTGATGCAGTAATAAATTTTGGCGGGAATTTTTTGGCGGGATTTTTTTTTTTTTTTTTTTGCCCAAAAACAAAATTTTTTTTGGCGGGATTTTTTTTTTTTTTTGCGGGGCGGGGGGGGGGGGGGGGTGGGTGGGTGGGTGGGAGTGGGGGTGGGGGTGACACATGGCATGGTGATGTGGCAAAGGTGACACATGTCACCTCCACATGCATTCTCATTCTTTTCATTATAAGAAACTTTTCATTTTAACCCTACCCTATATATATATATATATATATATATATATATATATATATATATATATATATATAGGCTCCGGTTCTATCGAGAAGGTTTTTATTTTAAGAAGATTGAGAAAATTTTCGTTTAAGCCTACACTATATATATATGGGCAAATATAAAAAAAAAGTACTATACTTGCCACCCTTTCCTCTTCAGGGTAGCGAACAAAATTTTTTGCTTCTGCGGGTAATATACTTTCAAATTCATCCTCTTTAGGGTATTTTCATGAACAGTTGGACAATTTTGCCCTTATTACCCAGAAGAGGAAATGGAAAGTATGATACTTTTTTTTTAAATAATAAATAATGTACTAGCCGTACGGAAAACGTGTTTTGGCTAAGAAAACGGAATAAGAATTAACAAGGGTAACGTATTTGTGATAGGGAAACGAATGTATTTTGGCCAGAATTTGATCGGCGACGATCAAACTCAATAGGTTTATGGGTTAAGATGCCGGAATTGACTGCTTTGATACCAGTTGATACACTCTTACAGGAATCAACGAGATTCAAATAAGAATTGAGCTCAAGAATTAGTTAATGGGATTTGTTATGGCTTACTGACTTGTAGAAGTTTATTACAAGAGAGAATTACAAAATCAAAACCGCTTACAAATGTGAAATGAATTGTGTTATATACAAATGAAATGATGAAATGGTTGTAACGGCTTTTCCCGCCTAAATGGTAAGGGTTAAAACTGCTTATTTGAACCCCACACGTGCCATGCACGCGTATACTTATTTAAACTCATGTCCTTTGCAAATGGAAGTGGCTGGTGGAACTAAATTATCTTAATAAGTAAATAGTGTAAACTTAAAACAAAACATTTTTATCATAGATTTAACACAATTATAAATCATTAAATAATTTATCTTAATACATATCCAAAATTTAACATAATAAAAAACTAGGGCAAATGATAAAAAAAAGTATCATACTTTTCATTTCCTCTTCTGGGTAATAGGGGCAAAATTGTCCAACTGTTCATTAAAATACCCTAAAGAGGATGAATTTGAAAGTATATTACCCGCAGAAGCAAAAAATTTTGTTCGCTACCCTGAAGAGGAAAGGGTGGCAAGTATAATACTTTTTTTTGATATTTGCCCTATATATATATATATAGTCCATAGGAGTTCTCGACCTTTTTATGGTTCTGAAACCCTACACTATATATATATATATATATATATATATATATATATATATATATATATATATATATATATATATATATATATATATAGGCTCCGGTTCCATTGAGAAGGTTTTTATTTTGAGAAGATTGAGAAATCTTCGTTTAAGCAAATTGATTCATGTTTTTTATTTGATTCACAAGTAAACATCATTTTATGGTGAATCGAATCTATAAATCCCAAATTTGATTCACAAATCATTGTTAAAATTGAGTTATGATGATGATGATTCATTAAATTTGTACAGATGATTCAGTATTTTACATATATCGCAAAATCGAGAGATTTTTAACATTGATTCAAAATTTTTTTACACATTTTGAATTTTAATCACATTAAAATGAGTTTTACGCTTGAAAAACATGAATCAAAGTTAAAAATCTATCGTTTTTGAAAACCTTCTCAATCTTTTCAAAATAAAAACCTTCTCAATTGATCTGGATTATATATATATATATATATATATATATATATATATATATATATATATATATATATATATATATATATATATATATATATATATTATTTCTATTATTTGCTATTAATTCTTAAACTGTACTCAAGATAATATGCTTTAAATTGTAGATATGGGATGATATTCCCAAGCTAGAAGCCCACAAACAAACCCCATTGAGCCATTTTTTCAATGTAAGAACCAATATATATGGTTAGGTCCGGTGAGAACAACTATTCGAGTGAGAATGACTTCACAACGACAAGAAAACAGCTTAAATTTATTTTTCTGTAATTTTACTTCTTTTAACACCCCATTTGTTGTCAAATTCTTCAATATAATAACTTTACATTCTTTTCAGGTAATCTCAAAGTTAAACTTTACAGTGTACTTACATAAATATATATAATAAAAATCAGTGTAAAAAAAACTTTGGAAGAATGTTTTTAAGCTATTCTTTAAGAATCGTGAGTCGTTCTAACTTGAAAATTTTATTATTTATTATGCATATATGTATGTATATACGACGTGTGGGGAGGTCCAAAAGTTATTATAACTTCCCCTTTTTTGAGTAACCAGATTCAAGTAGAAGCTCTGGCTCATTACTTGTACAAGAAAGAAGAATTTAAAGAGGAGGTACACTAGTGTGCTTCATTGTGCGTAGTAAACTTACTTCTTCTATCTAACACTTATTACTGCATCGTGCATGTGTGTGTGCGTTGGAATGAAGGTGGCTATTTTGAGGAAGAACTTTTCGAAATCTATTGAAGCTGGTGGTCTAGCAGGTGATAGGAGAGGAGTTGTTCCTGCTTCAGGTTTTTCCCTCAGTGCGCAAGAGATCTGGAAAGTTATCAAGGAGAATAAAGACCTTAACTTGCCAGCTCACAAGGTAATTAATTTCTGTAGAAAACTTAATTTGATAAATAATAAGTATTGTCTAGATATTATGCATGGAAGTTTTTTGTTAATTTTTGCAGGTGATGGTGGCAAATCTGCGATGTGAAGAAATTGCTAATGAGAAATATTCTTCTTTTGTTGAAAACAAGGTTCTATTTTAGTAATTAATCAGCCCATTATAACTGTTTGTAGACATTATAACTAAGTAATTAACGTTGCAGGAGTGGCTCGAATTAAAAGAGCTTGTACAATTCAATATTGTCCTAGGCTTTGGAAAGAAACTTAGTTCACTGCTTGGTGATTCTTTATCCAGGTAATAGCAATGTGTTTGCTTTAACTCTCTAAAAATAATTAATTGTGTTCTCACATTATTATATGCAAATTTTGTGTTTCACATGCATTTCAATATTTTGTTTATAGTTATGATAAAGAGTCGACTTACTTTGATAAAAGTGGTAAAGATGCAAAGAGGGAGCAGTTAGAAGAGAAATTGATCCATGTAATATTTTTGCTAGTTTAATGGTTTATTTTAAGTTCTCAAATGTCCCAGATATTATTTGCTCATTTCTTGCTATCTTTATCTTCAGCTTGTTCAACCGACTTACCAAATATTGCTGGAGCACATAACATCTGGTACATTGGAGAACTTCAAAAAAGCACT
Organism: Chrysanthemum seticuspe; assembly: GCA_019973895.1. NCBI lineage: Eukaryota > Viridiplantae > Streptophyta > Magnoliopsida > Asterales > Asteraceae > Chrysanthemum > Chrysanthemum seticuspe. Next base: position 357,192,966 of record BPTQ01000008.1, on the reverse strand, counting down.
TACTGGTGCTTTGAATGAAAGAAAAGGAATTGCAGTGGCTGCTCGTGACTGCACTCAGAAGTTCATGACCATATTCGATGAACAATATCAAGGTATGCGCGATATTATATGTCACGTTTCAGAAATAAATTTTGTTTTTCTAGATCCTCAGATGTTGACAAATTTTTAAGATGCTTGAAACATTGTGCTGATTTATTAAGCATCTATTCGGCATTACAGATGCTGTCATCGAGAAAGCAAAATGGGACTCGACTAAAGTAAGGAATGAATTTTCACGCAATTTAAATTCACATGTCACTGAAGTTCAAACTGCCAAACTCTCTCAACTTACTGCACTATATGAGGTAATGTTAACCTGTATGTTTATAAGACTCGAGCACTCAACTTCATAACTGCACAAACTTATAATCGTAACATGATACATTAGTTTTAACTACTAGATGGGCCAAAAAAAACTAAAACACCTCTGACTAATATTAGAATACTTTTACATAAAGACATAACAATCTCAAAACCTCTACCACCAAATAGAATTAACAAGTCAATCATAAGTGTGGCTACATTGACTCTCCAACAATTATGCACACCACTCTTGATCTTTGTATTTATTCAAAATTGATCCCTACTTTTTTCAGAAAAAAAGTAGCATCAACATTTTACATGTTAATGCTCTCCGATAATTTTTCGGATTAAGTTTCTAAATAAACTTTTCATTCCAAAACAAAACCATTTTACATGTAAATATACCAGCAAAATATATGTAATAAGTCAATAACCAAACTAAGTCCTTAGGCATGTAACCTATTCCCCTCGAGACAGGTTAGTTTCAAGTTTCAACATTAACCATTTCAATTTATGCATTTTTCTGCAGTCGAAACTAAAAAATGCATTAATTGGTCCATTGGAAGATCTTCTTCTAACAAAAAGTAGTGATGAAACATGGCCTAGAATAAGGAAACTTCTTCATCATGAAACTAAAAAAGCTGTCTCTGAGTTCTCTTATGCACTTTCTGAGTTTGAAATGGATGAACAAGCCAAGGAAGATGTATTTTCAAAATTGAAGAATCATGCAAGAGGAATCGTAGTAAGGAAGGCAAGAAAAGAAGCCGCCAAAGTTTTGTACCACTTGAAGGATAGGTACAACATGCTTGCAGATATGAAATTCTGTAGGTTAAATATTTCCATGTTACTATCACTCAATTTAAATCCATTAAATTACACAGGTTTGTATTGTTATTCAACCATGATAATGATTTGAGGGTCGACAGACAGGGAAGATATTTCAGCTATAACTGCAATTGCACGTTCTTCTGTAAGGATCACATTTTAGCTGAAATATTACTTTTTTTTTTTTTTTTTTTTGAAAGGCCAATATGATTTTCTAAGTATCAACTACAAAAAATAAATATAAGTATCATCAATTCCTTGAGGAGTAGAAACAGATGGTGAGAAGAGGGGATCACTCTATAGTTATACTATCACATACACCTTGGAGCTCACAGCCACAGTACAAAAACACTCGAAAATTATCAAAGTAAGAAAAAGAAAGAACTGCCCATCCTAGGAAGGGGCAAAACCAGAATACCAGTGATCTGGAGCATGCATAAGACATCATATGCACTCAATTCACTGTCTGGTTCACCATTCTGCTTAGTAGATACCAAATTCGCCACTCCTACTGAAAATCCAATGTTAGGACCTCAACGGGACTCAACAACAACTAACGAGAAATTTTTCATTTAACCTTAAACAATGCAATATGCACAAAGTTAACTATTCTTTTATCTATTTTAGCCTCTTAACATGTGACGTATGCTATCTGTCAGTGTTTAAAGTTGCTGTCTGCATTGGCTGCAACTCGTTTGGATGAAGATACTGATACAATCTGGCATATGCTCAATAAGGCATTAAGGAAACCAGATGGAAACCAATATATATTGGCCACAACCACATGGGAAAAGGTACATTTACGTGTACTTATGGCATGGTGGTTTCTTTTTCTGAATTATATATATGCTGTTAATTTTATCCAGTTCTCCGCTTATGGATCAAAATATATATCTATATGTATATGACATCCAACCCAAGTATGAGCACTTTATTTATTCACATTCAGGTTCCAGAGGCAACGACACTAATCACTCCTGCTGAGTGCATAAAAGTGTGGAAAAAATTTCTAGAGGATACCAAATATACCATCACCCAAGCTATTGCTTCCCAGGTATATATACATGGGTTTTGTCATTATGTTTACTACAAATAGTGGATTTCTTTTTTACTTTGTTTGACTTCTTTTTACGCGTATGCTTTCCAGGCATATTATAAGCTGATCCAGCTGAAAGAGCAAAATGAGAAGAAGTGGAAGGAGCTGCTGGAGCAGATCGCACGCAATGAGCAGGAGCGGAAAAAGCGGGAAAAACAGTACGAGCGTGAGCGTGAGCGTGAGCGGATCAAGCGTGAGCGTGAGCGGATCAAGCGTAAGTGCTGGCAGCACAGAATGTTAATTGCTGCACGTATCTTTGAAATTTTGGCAAAGATAACGCTTACCTTGGTGACGGTGTTTACTTAATGAGGTGTCGGACGCCGTCCATGATTCCGCAAACTACCGCCCGAATTTTAAACTATCTTCATCGTAATATCTCTATATGAATTTTATTTATCTTGTGTGTTTGGCTGTTTTCATTCGAATAATATTTGCTTGCTTATCTAAAATACATTGAATTTTAGTTATTGTAAAATTAGTTGAAATGTTTCAACATAACTAGGGACTTTATATGTATTTGTTAAGTATTTAAGAGTGTGATAATATGATGTTTGGGAATGTAAGTTGAATTTCTATCAGAGTGTCTTGTTATAACACTAATGTTGAGATTACACACGTACACTTGCCGGATCCGGCAACAGAAAGACCTCTAGAGGTCTTTCTGGAAGCAGTCTCCCTACTTTCGAGTTTATCCTAGAGTAGGGTGGATATGTCTACATTCTACCTCCCGATACCCCGCCCTGGCAGGATTAGGTAAGTTATTGTACCAATATCTTTTTTCAAGACCTGCTTGCTGGAATTCTGAATTCATGGGAGTCGGATGATTGAAATCCAAGGTGACTAGACGAGTTCTTAAAAGGAAGTTGAGTATGGGTAAAGGATCTTCCACCGGGTAAAATATATTACTCCAAAAAAACAGTTAAGTACAATGGAATGTGGCTGAGATACCACATTAACCTCAATCAGCCGCTTGAACAATCACTAAGTTATTAATGATAGGCAATAAATGATCAACTAGTTACACACAACTAGACAACCAAAAAAGGAGTTAAGTACAAGGAAGTTCAGTATGTTAATCCACAATCTTGGTAATGCCATTTTCATGTATCTTGTCAAGAACAAAATCTCTCTCAATCAACGCCAATTAACTTGAGAAACTCCATTGGATTATTGACATCACTACCGGAATCGACTAACCCTAACGCTTTGGCTTCATTATTCAATCTTAATCTTGAGTTGGTTGTATCATCAAGTAAGTTTACTTTGATGTTATTGTTATAATATGATTACATGAGATTGATCACGTATATGTTTAATTAATTTAACGACATGTCCTCGCCAATGGCTCCATCTTGTCCTCGCCAATTGAAAGAAAGCACACCAAATTCCATAGATTCCATTTTATTACGAACCGCATAATAGTTACTCAGTATTTCATTTTAACTTGTTCGTAGATTCATGTTTCCAGAATAAATAGACGCGTTGATGAAAAATATTTTCTATTTTGGGTCTTTGATGGTGCTTTATTTTGAATTGTCTTAGTCGCCTTTTTTTTTGTTATGGTTCAAAGACTTTGGGGTTTGATTGTATGGAATACGTTGGTAAACCTTGTTGTTAAATTTTGGGGTATCAATATGTGGCAAACATATCATTCTATCAATTGCTAATGGCTTTCTAGTTATGTTCATTGCAGAGATTCTACAAGGGTTAATCATGGACAAAGAATAAAAGGTTTAAAGTTCCAAGATGCTCGTTTCTGCTGAAGCTATTCTCATTTCTCCTGATGAGTCATTTATAGCCGTTAGAGGGGTCTTTGTGTAACTTAATCTCCTATTTAATAAGTCCCTTAATCTAGGGTTAGACACACTTGTGTGTGCAGTCATTGTATCACACTCTTCTCTTCTTTTGATCATTTCATTGATCTTGTCTTGTCTTTGTACTTACATGATTATTGTCTCATTGACATTAATCTAACCTTGTAACATTTTAGATACTATTGTAAACTTAATCTAAGCTGACTATTGTGGCTTAGGTTTGAATAAAGGTTCTATTGTTCATCTTGTGTTGCTTATACTTTCGTACATGGTATCAGAGCTTCAGGCTCATTGATTCTCTTCGGCAACAAATTGGTGGTTTGGGGTTATTGCTATTGGCGTAATCACTGGTTATCTTCTACTTACAATTAGCCCTAGACTAAGTGAATCTAGGGTAATTGTGATTTGTTCTTCCGCTGCATATTTCTCTGTAAGTCTAAGTCTTATCTTTTCTTCAAACATACAGTACTTAAGTCTTTGTGGGTGCAAACGGGTAGACTAACATCTTGATCTGCCACCTTCGAGTGGTACGAATACCTGTTCTGGTTTACCCTAGTCCACAGGCTTGGTGCTTGTTGTTTCTTATATACAAATTCTTATTTATTTGTCTATTTGCTCTTATTATTATCTCTGTCTGTGATTTCTTGTCTGTCTATTTTATTGTTTGCATTATGGCTATTGGTGATGATAATATTGGTGGTGGTGGTTCTTCCAATGAGAAAAGCTTATCCTTTGGTGATGCTTTGTATTTACACCCCAACAATACCAATGGTACTCCCATTATTTCTATTAAACTCACTGGAACTGAAAATTATAAAATATGGAATATGGCCATGACCTTTGCTTTAAGGAACCATAATAAGTTAGGGTTTATTGATGGTACTTGCATAAGAGATGATTCGAACCCTAGTCTTGCTAATCAATGGGATACTTGTAACTCTGTTGTGGTTACTTGGATTCTTAACTCTCTCAGCCCAGAACTATTTGCTGGTGCTATCTATGCTAAAACTGCTTATGAAATGTGGAATGATCTTAAAGATACTTATGATAAGGTTGATGGTTCAGCTATATTTAATTTGCATAAAAATATAAACTCTCTTAGTCAAAGTGGGTCCTCTCTTGCTGATTATTATAACAACCTTAATTCTTTATGGAAACAATTTGATTGTATGATTAGTTTGCCTCCCTGCACTTGTGAGGCTGCAAAACATTTTGAAAAACACAATCAGCTAATCAAGTTAATGCAATTTCTTATGGGTCTTGATGATTCCTATGTCACCATCAGAAGTAATATTTTAACCAGAGATCCTTTACCTAATGTCAAAACGGCTTTCTCTGTTGTCTCTGGAGAAGAATCTCACAGAAATGTTTCATCTGGGAATAGCTCTGCTAAACCCAATGCTACAGCCTTTGCTGCAAAAACTTTTGATGGTGGAAAATTTTTTGATAAAAAAAAGGTTTTAACAACAAAGTTTCTGGTTTTAATTCTGGTAACAGCTCAAATAGTAGAGGACCAAACATGAATCTCAAATGTTCTAATTGCAAAAAACCTGGTCACACTGTTGATAGATGTTATGATCTTGTTGGTTATCCTGTTGGATACGTTAAAAGGAATTTTCATGGTAAACCTTTCAGCAGTAACAATGTTTCTGCAGAAACTAATCATATCACTGATAATAGTGCTAGCAACTCTCCTGTCTCCTTGTCTAATGAACAACTCTCCAGACTTATGAGTCTTCTCAATGACAACAATGTGTCTTCTACTAATGCCAACTTGGCAGGTAAAAGTTTTTCAGGAACCTTCTTTAATGGCATGTCAAGTTTAATGTAAACTTCAACAAATTTTTTAACAACAACACAAAATCATTATCTGGAAACATCAGTCTTGGTTGGATTGTTGACTCTGGTGCAAATCAGCAAATGACTGTGTCTGAAATTTTTTTAATCAATGTTGTTAACATTTCAAATCTTGGCTTAACTGTTGGACATCCCAACGGTACCCAGGCCTTAATTACTAAAATTGGTGATTTAAAGGTCAATAATGACCTAACTCTTTTTGATGTTCTAGTTGTTCCTGAGTATAATGTTAGTCTGCTGTCTGTTCATAAAATTGCTAGAGACAATAAGATGTTTGTTGGGTTTAATGAATCTAATTGCTATATAGAGGATTTACATCAAAAAGGATTGTGGGGATTGGTAAACAATACAATGGGTTATATATGTTTGATATTGATTCTACATGTAAGATTATTTCTAATAACTGCATATCTGTTTGTCATGTTTCTAGAAATCTCTGGCATCAAAGACTTGGTCAGCCCTCTGACCAAGTCCTACACATACTTAAACCCACTCTTAAATTTGATAGTACATCTGAAACTGATCATCTCTGTGATACTTGTAATAAAGCTAAACAAACGAGGGAACCATTCCCTCTAAGTGAACATAAATCAACTAAAATTGGTCAACTTGTTCATCTTGATGTATGGGGACCATATAAAGTCACTAGCAGAGATGGTTACAAATATTTTTTAACCATAGTTGATGACTATTCCAGGGCAGTGTGGGTTTATATGCTTAAGGGGAAGGATGATGTTTATGTTTCCATTGTTAACTTTACTCATATGCTATCAAATCAATTTGAACACAATGTTAAGATTTTTAGAAATGATAATGGGACAGAATTTGTCAATAATAAACTTCAACACTTTTTTCATGAAAAAGGAATTTTACATCAAACCTCTTGTGTTTATACACCACAACAAAATGGTATTGCAGAAAGGAAACATAGGCATCTCCTTAATGTAGCTAGATCCCTTATGTTTCAGGGGGAATTACCTCTATATCTTTGGCCTGAATGTGTTCTAACTGCTGCCTATGTCATAAACAGGTTACCCTCTTCAGTTCTGTCTGGCAAGTCCCCCTTCTTCCTTGTGTATGGGCATGACCCTTCACTCTCTCTCCTTAGAGTCTTTGGCTGCTTATGCTATGCCACCATTCTCAACATCTCTGATAAATTTGGTAGTAGGTCTGAAAAAAGTGTCCTTATTGGTTACTCAAATGAGAAAAAAGGCTATAAACTCTTGAGCCTAGAAACAAAAAATATCTTTTACTCCAGAGATGTCAAATTTTATGAAACTGTTTTTCCCTTCAAAATGAAAAATACCTTGTCAAAACCTTTTGTTGAAACTTTTGTGCCAAAAGATTTAAATCACAAAAATTTCTTTGACTCACAAATAAGTCCCAATGATGAAGGGAGAGTGACATCCTATGATGATGGCACAGTGGTAAGTCATTCTACTAGGATTGACGAACCGGTTGCAACATCTATAGATGATAATACACACCCTGAGGGTACCATATCACATGAATCACTTCCTGCTAATGCATCTTCTGATTCTACTGATACAATACCTGATTCTGCTGAACAAGAAAGAGGCTTGCCAGCCACTACTGCTAGAAGGTCAACCAGAGTCTCTAAGTTGCCCAGTAATCTTAACGACTTTATCATAGAAGGAAAAGTCAAATATGGTGTTGAAAAGGTTGTTAATTACTCTAATCTTAACAAAGATAATTACTGCTTAGCTTCTAGCCTTAATAAAAGTATTGAACCTACCTGTTATGAAGAAGCTATCCTTGATAGTAATTGGGTTGATGCTATGAACTCTGAAATTGAGGCCTTAAATGAAAACCATGCTTGGGACATAACTGATCTACCTCCTAATAGAACTCCTATTGGCTACAAATGGATCTTTAAAATCAAATATAAAGCCAATGGTGAAGTTGATAGATACAAGGCTAGATTAATTGTCAAAGGCTATAACCAAAGGGAAGGAATAGAATATGATGAAACTTTCTCTCCTGTTGTGAAAATGTCTACTGTTAGATGTCTTATTGCCTTAGCTGTAAAAAACAAATGGCCTCTTTTTCAACTTGATGTTAACAATGCTTTCTTGTATGGAGATCTTGATGAGGATATCTATATGACCATCCCCAAGGGGTTCTGTAATGAGAACAATAAGAATAAAGTTTGTAAACTTGTCAAGTCTCTATATGGCCTAAAACAAGCTCCCAGGAAATGGAATGAAAAACTTGTCAGTGTTTTAAAAGAAAATAACTTTGTTCAATCTGTTAATGATCACTCTTTGTTCACCAAAACAGAGAATAACAAGTTTATTGCTCTGCTTGTTTATGTGGATGATATTGTCCTTACTGGAAACTGCATTGATGAGATAAATCTATTCAAAGAGTTTCTAAAATCAAAATTTCATATTAAAGACTTGGAAAATCTAAAATATTTTCTTGGCATTGAGGTTTTAAAAACTGGGAATGACATTTGTCTCTCCCAAAGAAAATACTGTCTTGAACTCCTCAAAGAACTTGGCCTTCTTGGGTGCAAACCTGTGTCCACTCCTATGGAACCCAACTCTGTCCTTCCATACATTCCCACTGCAGATGATCCCTTACTTGTCAACATAACTGGTTATCAGAAGTTACTTGGGAAACTTATCTATCTCACCCATACAAGACCTGACATCTCATACTCAGTTCATTGTCTGGCACAATATATGCATTCTCCCTTGAAATCTCATCTAGAATGTGCCCTCAATGTTCTAAGATATCTAAAAGGAGCTCCAGGAAAAGGTCTAAGGTACAATTTCAGCAACTCTGAAAATCATCTTGAAGGATATAGTGATGCTGATTGGGCCAAATGCAAGAAAACCAGAAAATCTGTCACAGGGTATTGTGTTTTCTTTAATGACTGTCTGATCTCATGGAAAAGTAAAAAACAAAACACTCTTTCAAAATCTTCCACAGAAGCAGAGTATAGATCTATGTCTACTGCTGCCTGTGAAATCATTTGGATTCAAAAAATCTTAAAGGGTCTAAAGGCTGATATTAATCTCCCTGTTAATCTTTTTTGTGATAACAAATCTGCTTTACAACTTGCTGTCAACCCTGTTTTCCATGAAAGATCAAAACACTTTGAAATTGATGTTCACTTCATCAGGGAAAAAATTGCTAGAGGTGTTATAAGTGCTAAAAAGATTGGCTCTTCAAACTAAACTGCTGACATACTCACTAAAAACCTCCCTGTCTATCAGCATAAATTTTTGTGTGAAAAATTGATATTGTTTGATATGTTTGCCCATCAGATTAAGGGGGAATGTTAAATTTTGGGGTATCAATCTGTGGCAAACATATCATTCTATCAATTGCTAATGGCAATCTAATTATGTTCATTGCAGAGATTCTACAGGGGTTAATCATGGACAAAGAATAAAAGGTTTAAAGTTCCAAGATGCTCGTTTCTGCTGAAGCTATTCTCATTTCTGCTGATGAGTCATTTATAGCCATTAGAGGGGTCTTTGTGTAACTTAATCTCCTATTTAATAAGTCCCTTAATCTAGGGTTAGACACACTTGTGTGTGCAGTCATTGTATCACACTCTTCTCTTCTTTTTGATCATTTCATTGATCTTGTCTTGTCTTTGTACTTACATGATTATTGTCTCATTGACATTAATCTAACCTTAGCTTGTAACATTTTGGATACTATTGTAAACTTAATCTAAGCTGACTATTGTGGCTTAGGTTTGAATAAAGGTTCTATTGTTCATCTTGTGTGGCTTAGGTTTTGAATTGTTTGAGTCTCCTTTTTTTGTTATGGTTCAAAGACTTTGGGGTTTGATTGTATGGAATACGTTGGTAAACCTTGTCCTGTATAGAAGACCTCGAAATTTCGTGGAAATAACACCAAATAATTTTCTCTTTGGTCCCAACTCCCAAACGAATACATACCATGAAATTTCTTGTGGTTGCTTACAAATTTAAGGTTTGCAATCTAGCTATATTGTGGGCCTCTGTTGTGATAATAGCAAAAAGATCTTCAATTAATATAAATAGTGGTACTGTGAGAGAAGCCTATTGAAATTACAGAAGATCATCTTCCAAATAAAGATAAACATAGTATGTACAATACAAGATGATAAGCAAGAGACTAACACCGGGCAGTCACTAGCCTGGATTATGCATACTTTTTGGTGAAAAAATTATTGTATTTATACTAAAGATAATTATTCTAAATTAAGTTTTTACTACCATAATAAAATAGTAGGTGCTACAGTACTTTGAGGAGTTCTCAGTCTAAATTCATCTATACACGCTACGAAACAAGCTTTTGTATTCTCTTAGAAAAAAACACATTTAGTCAGTAACTTATTCATTTCATCTTCTTGACATGTAATCAGTTATAAATTCTTGTTATCTGAATAATATGTACTTGTGAGTCGTCATGGCGAAAAACACCAATCATTTTTCCCATGGGTCCCAAACAAATGTGCCATGATATTTCCAAAAAATATGAAAATATTTATAAATTTATATATTCTATATCATAAATTCGTATATATCGAGTTTACAAAAAGTGTTATACATAAAGAACTAAGTCATTAAACTATCCTTACATGTAATTTTATTCATTTCTTAAAAAAAATCTTTTTATCGTAGTTGAATTCAAAAAAGGCGTCACGGCTCACGCATTAGCGTGCCTTGTCGCACATTTCCATGCCTCAAGCCGACGTCTTGGTCTATTGCGTAGCGTGAAGGTCACATCTCGCGCCTTTGCGCTGCTACGACACGCCTTTTAAAACCATGATTACTCTAACATGCCTATATGTTTCATGGAAAACTTTTCTTGCTAATTAATTTTAAAAATAAAATCGGTTGTGCTTATATACTTTCTTGATGAGATTAAGATCCAAACAATTACAAATATATATTTTCCTACATGTCAAATAAGTCAATCAACCGAATAATAAAGCTGATTAATATATTTATCATCATCTAACATGTGGTGCGACGAACCGGCAATAGTCAACACATTCATACAACTTGTGGGTCGGTTATCATTACTCCGTTTATAGAAATTCAAGGAATTATCTAAACAACTTAAAAGAAAACAAGGGTTCGTTTGGTTCACAGAATATTTTTGACAGAATTGAAATCTGTTTAAGGAATTAGAATGTGATGAAATGGAATGTTAGAAATTGAAATTCTTAGGATTTAAAATCTGACAGAATTGAAATTTGCAAATACTAGCGCATGTTTAGTTGAAAGAATGAAATGAGAAAAAACAATTATATTAAAATATTTAAAATTTAATATTAGTTTAAGATTAATAAACTAAATATTATTTAATAAATAATTACTTATCAAATAATAATAATAATTTTTCAAATAATATTATATAAACTAATATATTAAATAAATATTTTTTATATAAAATACAATTGTATTTTTTAAAGTATAAATTAAAAAAGTAAGTTATAAATAAATTATATTTAATTTTATATAAATAATAATTTTTAAATATAATAATAATAAAATTTAAAAAAATAATAATTTATATTCAATTTTAAATAAATAATATATTTTAAATCTTAATAACGTGGTTGTTTATAAAAAATAATAATAATAACAATAATAATTAAATGATCGTTTATAATAAAAATATTAATAATAAAAATAAAATAATAATAATAATAATAATAATAATAATAATAATAATAATAATAATAATAATAATAATAAAGGCTGCTCATATCTTCAGTAGGCTTAGTTTTGCCATTGCTAAAGGTGTGGGAGCCCAGATTGTTTCGAGGCTCCCCACTAATTTCTTGTAATCCACTGGCTTTGTTTCTAATGAAAGTGATGTTTTATAAAAAATAATAATAATAATAATAATAATAATAATAATAATAATAATAATAATAATAATAATAATAATAATAATAATAATAATAATAATAATAATAATAATAATAATAATAATAATAATAATAATAATAATAATAATAATAATAATAATAATAATAATAATAATAATAATAATAATAATAATAATAATAATAATAATAATAATAATAATAATAATAATAATAATAATAGCAATGACAATGATAAAGAAAATATGAATTCCATGGAATTGTAAACAATCCCTCTCATATTGCCATGGAATGTTGAATTCCATATATATAGGATTTTGAAGGAATTTCATTCCATTCCGTTTGCCAATCAAACGCAGTAAGGAATGGAATTCAGATTCCAAATTCTTTAATTTTTTCAACCAAACACGTTATGAAATGGAATTGGATTCCAATTCCACCAGAATCCTTAGGATTCCGCCGAACCATACGGGCCCTTAAATGCTCTTTCACAAATTTTCAAAGAAATTCCGACAAGTTGGGCACACTCGACTCGTTCAAATTACCGTATTTACTATACACACAGAGGCATTGTTAATTTCCGGGAAATTCATGCGGTCATGCCCCGCTGCCTTCATACACTAATAATGCAAACACTCTATTCTTCATGGCATTATTGACATTGATATTGATACTTATCGTACAAAGAATTGTACTTTTTTTTACCATAGCATACTTGGGCCGTAAGCTAGATACTTCTAACTTCTAAGAGCTTAAAGTGACATGAAATAAAATAAAGAAGCATGCTACGTTAGTCGGAGCCTAAGAACCGGCCCTGGCGTGAGAATAAGTCATCGTAATATTATAATAAGTGTTTTAGAGAGAAAGAGAAAGTGTGAGTGACATATTTCTAAACATAATTTTGGCCGTTGCATAAGAAAAAAACAATAAAAAGAAAAGAAAAAGCATGATGGCTTGGTTGGTGCATTGGCGCCAAGCCCGATAACGGCACTCTTGCACTACAAAAAAAGTTAAATTCTACACGATTATTTCTATACGCTTTATCGAGACGGAAACTTTTATTTATACATTTACGCAAATGTGTTAAAAATGAACACAACTACAAACGTTTAGAACATATTTTCTCCACGGTTATAGTTGTGTGAAAAGCTTACACACTTATCAATTTGTAGTAACAAACAATCTCACTACCTAAAATGGGTCATGCTTCCAAGCGTGTAAAAATTGTTTACAAAAAAAGGTAAAAGACACATAGAGAGTGGACCACAAAATTTCTACAAGCTTGCAGATGTGGAGAGTATTTTAGGTTATTTCTTTGGCAATATGATTTCTACACGCTTGTGGGTGTGGATATATGTATATTATTCTTTCACACTTATGTGTACTTTAGATTATTTTTGTACACGCTTCTTCATGTGAATATTTAACTATTTTGTCCACATTTGCAAATGTTCATATATTATTCACGCAACATTTTTCCATAAATCAGAGAAGTGTCGACTTTGATATTTTAAATATTTAAAAGTGTGTATTAATTTTTTAGCTGAAAAATGTGTAGAATTTGACTATTTATTGTAGTATCGGTGTGGTTTCGAGCCATAGGGCCATAACTCACACTATGGCAGCCCTACAGTGTGCTCTTATTATTAAACTTTACATCACCGTATTTTACTGAGAGAAGCTAAGTCTGTAGGAAGAAGTTGAACCAAAGTCACAGGAACCGCTGACTCGGCTGCGTTCCGCTATTTGGATCGTTCGTACCCAAACGTGGTACGATCGTGATCCGGATCGCTCGGAATCGCGATCCGGATCGTTATTTTCGGCCTTCCCAAACATCATCAATCGCCGTACCGAAGTCTACTGGTTCGACGTACCCAAACGGATCGATACAGCGTACCAAATTGAATTAGTACAACGTACCTAAACGAATTGGTACAACAAACCAAATTTTAACCAATAATTACTTCAACTAATTTAATTTTATTCACTTATGATATATGTCCCTAACAATCTTTTGAATATTAATATATCATATGGATATTTGGCTTCTACGTATCGTAATGTAGAAATGTAATATTGTTATTAATATGGTACATTGTAGTGAATCGGGTATATCGTTCCAAGTTTTATGGTACATCCAACCAGAGCGTACCGTAGCATTCCGAAATGAGCCTACCCCCCGTCGTACCATATTTTAGGGACCTAGCGTTTCCCGTTCCCGTACCGAAGCGAACCGCGTTTCGTGTGACTTTGAGTTGAACTATTCCCATATTTTTTTTTCTAAGAAGTTTCAACAAGTTGGACTTATGGAGCACAGCGGACTCCTTCAAACTAAATTTACTAATATAAATGTTATGAAGACATCATAAACATGTCAACAAGATCACACTCTACATTTTCCAGAAATCAAAATCAAATAGCAGCTTCAATCGTTTGATGGGTACACATTTTGTATGTTTTAGAATGATACAAACTGCTTGTTTTTTTATTTTATTTATAATTTTATTATGAACGACAATTAATTATCTCAAAATATATGATAATATGAACCACAAACCCTTGGAGAGGAAACTGTGTTAGGCTTTGATGCTATAGTAAGAGGTCTAATTCCTTAGAATGTACCATAATGTAGAGCAGCCATTGTGAAAGGTATATGGTTGGGGCGGCCAATGTATGATGAGTGAAATAGCGAGGAGTGAAAAATGAACATGCTTGGTCCACTAAATACATTGGCATAGGAGGTAAATGGGTAGTCATCATGGAGGGTGAGTGTTCCCAATTAACTGAAGCCTTCCACTGAAAGGGAAATGTAGGTTACTTTGACAGAGCCCCCCATGGATGGGTTTGAGATACCTAGTGAAGCCACACACCTTTCCTATCTTATCCACTGTGGATGCTAGTTGAGTGGTTACATAGGGAGGTGATGTGGAAATGTAGCTAGATGGTAGGTGCATCTTATAGGTGAATCAAGGGTTAAGCTGGCATGGTTCTTGTTAAAGTACAACTAAGGCTTTATGGGGAAGTTCTCTGTGCTGAGCAGAGTTGGAATATGATGTTATCAGATATCGGATGGCAAGCTTTCTTTGTTGTTTGATATCAGATAGAATAGAAAGTTGTATATTTTGGTTGTATTTCTCTGGATGATCATGTTCATACCAGTAGATTTTTGAATTGTATTATAAATTGTATGTGTTGATAATAATATAATGATTCACCTTTTGCAACCAAAAAAAAAGAAAAAAAAAACTATCTCACATAGGACTTGAAATCACAACCATGTGGTTAAAGCTAATAACATTCTCGCAACATGTGGTAGTCATTCCGGGCATTGAAATGGTTTTTTTTATAGATATCATACCTGTTTTTTGTTGCTGTTATCTAGATTCTAGATCTTATACTAGCAGGAGCATTAAATTCTTGGTGAGGGTAGCTCAAATTTGATGGTAGTTAGCTTTTCTATGCTAACTTCTTTTTACTCAATTTTTTTACTAAATAATGATCTTATCTTAAGGTTTTACGGTATAAGTGTATGCATATTGTAACTTTGATAGACACATTGGATTTGTTTGCCTCTTGTTGTGCTATATATATTGCAGAACATGAGAATTTACAAACTAGATCGTTGACTCGAAATTTTGTGTCCATGGTTGCATCCTTACAAAATATATATGGGAGGTGATACTCACACCACATTTTTTGATTCATGCACCACTAGTTGTGCATTACAGTATTGTACAGTACAATACTGTAATGCACAAGTAATGGTGCATGAATCAAAAAGTGTGATGTGAGTATCAATTCCCAATATATATTGAAGAAGGTCTTGTGAGGATTAAATCTATAACTAGTTGTAGATTTGTTAAGGGCCCGTTTGGTTTGTATATAGGATTAGTATTTAGGGCCCGTTTAGTATCCTACTTTAGGATAGAAGGATTGGACTCAAAGTAAAAAAATGCATTTGGTTAGTATCTTTTGATTTTCAAATGGTAGTTTAAACACTCAATTATGGATTTTGAGAAAGGCTAATGATTTGCACACTCTTTTTTTTATTTGCACACTTCATTCTGCGCTATAAGCAGTTGTACATTTGTTTGATGTTGCTTTGTCAGTTTGTACATTAGAGTGTGCGGATAAAAAAAAAGAGTGCCAATCAACTCCCTTTGAAAAATCCTACCCTATCACCCTACTTTTTATAAAATCTGTGGGAGCCACTTTCATTTCTCTCACATACTTTTTTTATTTTATTTTTTAAATAATGTATTTAATTTTTAATTTATTTTAAAATTCATTTAAAAATATATTTTTTGTCTCCTAAACGTAACATTAAATCCAAATTTTAAACCAACTTCAAATCCAAATCCAACCTCACCTAAAACCAAATGCACCCTTAGATTTGGATTAGATTACGATTAGGATTTGAATTTAGTATAAGGTTAATTTAAATGGGGAGAGAGAAAAATATAATTAAATAATATATTATGTATGTTATAAATAAGTATAATTTATAAATTTAAAAATATTATTATTCTAAAAAAAATCAAATATGAATGGTCGATATATAAGATAGATCCACTCTAAATGATAATATAACCAAAAGTTGGCAAGGTGGGTAGGTTTTGCACAAGGATAAATATTTGAGACTCATCCTCACTTGTGGGACTCATACAAACATACCAAACATCCATGGGTGTATTTATAAGAAAAATCGATATTTTTTAACAAAATTAACACTACGACACAAATATCCATGGGTGTCCCGGGACCCCCGAGACACCCCTTGGTTCCGTCCCTGATTGCATCGAACGTCAATTTTTGTAAGTTAGTAAGTTGAACCAAGTCTCCCCAAGAGATTAAGCCATTTAGAACTTTCGGGTAGTCATAAAAGCCCCACCAGTTCTTGATCATACTCCAATGGTTGCTTGCAATCTCATACTTTATGCTACCATAGAAAATGGCTTGTGTCGTCTATTACATCTATTCATTTATTTTTATAATCTAATATTTTGTGTTCAGATTAAATGTCTAAAAGGATAATTGATTACTAATTAAAAAATAGGAAAAAAATACCATTATTCCACTGCCGTGTAGACTGTGTTGCCCAATTCAATTGTATTTTTTTTATTTCTCTCGCTAACGAATCTATACTTCTATATAAAGAGCTATCATCATAGCATTGTAAGACACACCAACCTTAAAATCAAATATCAAGTGGCAGCTTCAAAAACTATTCATGGCTGGTATGCTTGCAATTTGTTTGTTATAGAATACTAGCTAGAAGCTGTTTTACTATGTTTTGTGATGATTTATATTATTGGTTATTATACTTCATTCTTGATACGTAGCATCAAATTTCTTCTTTAACTTGAGCACAAGATTATTTGTAAGAACGAGGCATAATCATGCATGCCGCTGGCTCATTTGATAGTCTTAATTGGACTTTTTTTTTTTTTTTTTTTTTTTTTTTTTTTTTTTTTTTTTTTTTTTATCGTGCAGAAAACTAAAGTTTAAACATAGACTTTTGACCAAATTTTAATCTCATGTCTACGGTTTGTTGTGGAAAAAATATTATAGGAAGAATCTTTAGCGAAACTTAATTCATTGTAACTGATCTAGTTGTGGTTAATTTCGAGAATGTGGATCACCTAAATATTTTCATTAATAAAAAGGTCTCTTCGTAGTTTTGTCTCGTTATTAATTAATTGTTATCTGGCAACTGTTATGTTGGGAAAACTAGAAGGTTACTCTTTTGTAATCAAATGAAAGTGATCTCTTTTCGCAGACAAACAAACCGAATGTTGCTCTACTCAACTCATATATGGAGATGGCATTTTCAATGGAGCTGGACTGGATTACTTTATCAAACAAGTCAAAATGGGAGAACTGGGACTTTCTTATGCTGTTGTTTCGATCATGGGTCCACAAAGCAGTGGTATATCTCCCTTACGTTATCAAAAATCAAAAGTGATGTTGTCTCATGTTACACCTTGTCGTAGATTGAATATGCTATTACAACAGTCATTATTCATAAAATAGTTAATCGAGAAATAGCCATTGCATTATACGGAGTATGCAGGTTCTGACATTTATGTGTTTTTTATAGGGAAGAGCACACTTGTGAATCATCTTTTTCGTACCAACTTCAAGGAAATGATTGCTCACGATGGAAGGCATTAATTGATCTGGTCTTTTTTATTTTTATTTTTTCTTGATTTGCAATTTTTTCATTTTTCAATTCCTTAATTTTCTACCTTATGATCAGGTCTCAGACCACTCTAGGTGATGGATGGCAAAGTGTAACGATATAGAACCTTGCACTATTGTAATGGATCTTGAGGGTAATGATGGAAGAGAGCGAGGACAGGTTATATTTTTTCTTTTTTATCATAATGAATATGTATTACTCTCTGCCATTTACTGATATTATATAACCTGTTTAGGATGATACTGCATTCGAGAAACAACTTGCACTTTTCGCACTTGCTGTTTCAGATATAGTGCTTATAAACATGTAAGTTTGCTGGTAAACCCCATGTGATCTTGCTAGATCTCAACTTACTTTTCTTTTTCTGGGGCTATGTATTTTGTACTCCGTATTAAATAGGTGGTGTAATGATATTGGACGTGAGCAGGCTGCAAATAAACCTCTTCTGCGAACCATTTTTCAGGTACATACTATGTGTAGATGTTTAAAAAATGTATCTAATTGATTTCCAAAAGACAACTCATTTCAAACTTACAGTCTTAAACCAAGGAAAAAAAAGGGAAAATAAATCAAAGTAGGAAATTATAATGTCAGCTCAAATTTGTATAGGTTAAAAATCAAACTCGCCCTTTTCTTTACTATGTTTAGTATAATTTTACTTGTTTTATTTATTTTTTTTCTTTTTCTTTTTGGGTTAAATCATTCACCTGAACTCATATTGATCACTTGTAGAGGAAAAAATTAATACTACGTAATATTTAACACCTTGATTTACTGGCATGGGGTTTTTTCTTTAATATGCATGCTTTATATGCTTCATTTTGGATGACTTTTAACTGCCACTCCACTAATTTGAATCATCAAAATAATTTTGCGTTGAAATATTTACCTTAACCTGGCCCATTAATCCTTCGTAAATATAAAAAAACTGAATTACTTAACACATTAATGTATTAGTAAAGGGGTCGATTGAATCAATGACCATTTCTAGTCGTCGGTTGTTGATCTTGCGTGTTATGTTTGTTGGTTTGAAGGGTCTTGATAATCATAGATTGCTTGGATAATTCTTGAATCGTGTAAAAGTTCACTTTCCAGATACAATGTTTCTACCTTATTAATTGCCTTGGGTTACAAGATTTGTATAGAGATAAGACAAGAATGAACACTCAAATTCTAGGCAAAAGAAAAAGAGCAAAACATGAAGAATTTGATGTATGTGTTCTTATGATTATTCATCTTGTTATGATGAAAGACCAAACTTGTGTTTATATATAACTAGACGAGTACCCGTGCCTAGCGGCAACGGTTTCTAGCGTTAGATAATTAATGATTTGTGATATTGTGGTGAGTGTTTTGTGTAGCGTTTAAAATAGAACGTGAACCGATGAAAATGCAATTACAAACGTTTGTACTATACGATAACTAAAGTCTAGACAAAATTCTTAACATCTATCAAACAACATATAAAAACATTTAATGAAAATGAAAGTAAACATTACATCAGTTATGAGATACTGTAAAAACTAACAACACACGTTACTTGTCGCGTAAAAGCTAACAAGGATGGGATTAATGGTGTCGTTGTTAAGAAGAACGCAAGTACCAAAATTAGCATGAATGTGATTAGCCCAAAATAAAAAATAAAAAAACAATGGGCTAATTTTGGCTATTTTGTAAAAGATTTGGGCACATTTAGCCCATCTTTTTTTTTGAAATGTGCGTATTTAGCCTATTGAAAAATTAAATGTGCACTAACCGGCACATATTTTCTCTTAATTGTAAAACATTATAATCGTTTTTGAAGAAAAACTTATATATATATATATATATATATATATATATATATATATATATATATATATATATATATATAAAATATATATAGTGACAGATCGTTTTGTGTTAAAAAAAAGTTTATGGGTTCTAAACGAAAAATAATAAAAGTTTGAAGATTTAATATTAAACATAATATTTTGAAACCCGGTTCGACCCCGGGTGGTTCAACCAGTTGAACCGTTCCCGTCGAAAAACGGGTCGATTTAAACCGAGTCAACCAGACAGGTTGGGTCAAAATGGGTCAAATTAAATAGGGTCAACCCACCGTGTTTGAAGCTTCCCGGGTCAACCCGGTTTTCAATATGTATTAATAGTTTCAAATTTTCACTTTTTACTTTTTGGTTTGCCCTTTATATATAGTATAGCATGGTACCCACGCGTTGCGGCGGCGGGTACCCTGTGACGATTAACCGGAGAAATAGATCTCGATGAGACCTGATTCACCAGTTTGTATCGGTTTCAACGGGTCCTTTCTAGTTCGTTTTCGGATGGCTGTTATTGGTTAGCCGAACCGGTGGCGACATCGGTTTCCGGTTGAACCCGTTGGTCTGGTCCGATTTTCAAAACTATATGTACTATCAACTTTTTAGCTTGTATGAAGTTTTGTGTATTTTATTAGTTTGTATAATGTGTATAATAACATGTACTTTTCATTTTAAGGTGTTTTAAAAATAACATTAATTAGTGTGTTTAATTATTTTATATTTAGATTTATTTTGTAGCTTGTTTAAATTATACACTGTGAAAATTTTATTGTACTTTTTAGTAAATGGTGTTTTAATTGTTTGTTTTAAAAAAGGTAGATATGCTTTTAATTGGTTGTACAATGTGAATAAATTATTGTACTTTTAAGTAATGAGGTGTTTTAATAAGAGTATTAATTACACAATACACTTCTCTCACCTTTGACTTTCAATTTTTCACGTTTCAAGGTTTGACCCTTTTTCTATTATATGTAGTATAGATAAATGTAATAAAGAAATTCCAAAACACACTCCTAAACTATGCAACAAATTACAAAACTACCTTAAACTTTAATTGTTTTTAACCTTTTATATGACAAACTTTATTTTTCAAATATCTAATAAGTATTTAGCACTTTTCTTATAAAAAAAAATATACCAATAAAAACATCTTTAAATTTGAATAAAATGAGCCAAATATTGCAATACTTTTAACTTACATTTTATAAAAAATATGAATTAAAATTTTAAAATCAACTTCTTATTATTTTTTTTAATAAGTCAAAATGATTACAAATATTTAAATATAGACAGTAAACTCATTACAACAATCATTATTAGGTTATGGGAGATTTTTTATATACTCTTTACTATTAGAAAATAAACTATTTAGTTAAAAGAAATTTATGGTATTTTTATAACTATGTTAGGTTAATATATAAAGAATGTGAATTGCTTTGCATAATTTAGTTATATGAAAATGCATGAATATCAAATTATATAGACAAATGCGGGATTATTGTGCAAAGAAAGTAAAGTAATTAAACGATTTTAAGTGAATATATCATAAAATTTTATATAATACACTGCCGCAACGCGCGGTCAAATTATTTCTCACTTTTTACATAATTTGATGTGAAGACCCCTAATTTTAAAATAAAATAGATTTGAGGCTAAAGTAAACTTTAATAAACCTTTAAACAATTCTAGATTAAAATACAATAAAGAGTTGGTACTCGCGCATTGCGGCGACAAATACCATTTAATTAGTATTTTAATTGGTTGTTTTTAAAAAGGTATATATGCTTTTAATTGGTTGTACAATGTGAATAAATTATTGTACTTTTAAGTAATGAGGTGTTTTAATAAGAGTATTAATTACACAATACACTTCTCTCACCTTTGACTTTCAACTTTTCATAATTTAAGGTTTGACCGTTTTTCTATTATATGTAGTATAGATAAACACTAATGGTAGTTGTAGGGAAAAGTTGTGTCTCTTGATGAAAAGTCACACTTTTAATAAATGGTTACAACTCTTCAATTAATTTCTGCAACGAATTTGTGACAGTTAAAACTGTCACTAACTGAAGCCTATTGAAGACATATATCCATTAGCGACGACCAGTTTCTGTCACTAACACTAATAACCATATCTTTTGAACCATTGTGACACTATTGTGACGAATATTTCTATCACTATAGAAAACATCCAAGGTCTTTACTCCTTGATATACATTCACAACCTTTACCATTATTGTACTTGAAATCAAGTTAATAGTTTATACAAGCGTGTACTCCACACCTCCGAACTCGTATTATAACTTAACTTGAAATCCATTTGGTCTCGGGTAAATCACCATTACACAAAATGATTGATGACACTAAAATCACCAACAATGTTTTTTCAGTTTACGCTGCGATTGTTTACTCCACGTAAAAAAACTTTAATCGTGCCACTTATATGATTATATACATGTGTATCAATAATATATCCACTTTTCATGCATGGTCCCGTTGTTGATCATACTATACGGGTTATGGCTTTGCAGGTTATGTTGCAATTATTTACTCCACGTAAAACAACTTTAATGTTTGTTATACGTGACAAAACAGATGTAAGTTTTGCTCTTATAAATATCAAATATGTGTATGTACCTTTACATAAACATATATGATGTGAAACTAAAGTGTTTATGTATCTTTATAAATATTCCATAGAGACTCCTCTTGAAAAACTAGAAAGCCTGTTAAGGGAAGATACCCAGAAGGTATGTAGCTATTTTATGTCTTTATATATATATATATATATATACATATATATATATATATATATATATATATATGTATATACATATATATATATATATATATATATATATATATATATGTATATATATATATATATATGTATATATATATATATATATATATATATATATATATGTATATATGTATATACATATATATATATATATATATATATATATATATATATATATATATATATATATATATATATATATATATATAGGGTTAAGTTAAAACAAAAAGACAAATATCCGTAAAAAGAATAAAAAGATTTGTTTTTTTTTTAAAAATCTCAAAAAATTCCAAAAAGATTCCACAAGATCGGGTATGTTGGTGCATAAAACTTTTGTGAAAATATTTGTTATAATTTTGAGTTTTGATACATTTTTTTTAATGCACAAAAACCGAATTTTGATGCGCAAAAAAATTTTGATGCACAAAATTTTCAACTTGTTTTAGTTAGATGCGCAATGTTATTTTGATGAAAAAAGTCAAAAGAAGTTGGGTGCAAAAACCAATTTTTGATGCACAAAAAATCGATTTAATGCGCAAACGTATTTTTTCATAACTTTTTCATGCACCATCATACCCGATCTTATGGAATTTTTTGGGATTTTTTCGAGAAATTTTTCCAAAAAAAAAGAATCTTTTTATCTTTTTACGGATATTTGTCTTTTTATTTGATATATATATATATATATATATATATATATAGGGGCTTTATTTTGAGAACCTTGTTAAGTGCGAGAACTGCGAGAACCCCTTATGTACTCCTATTAAGGCATATTGTGCAACATATCAATGCAACATAACATTTTTGAATTATTAAACTTTTTATTTAATCCAAAAGGGTATAATAGTAAAATTCAATTTTATATTATTTTTTGATTTTTTGATTTTTTTTTTTTTGATTTTTTTGATTTTTTTTTTGAACATGCATGTTTTAAAACTGATTTAGTGCATATGTGTTTTTATGAATTAATTTTATTATTTTGGTTTTTGGAATAGTTTTTCGACATACATGTTTTTCAAATGAAAAGGTGCATATGTGTTTTTAGATTATGTAAATTTATAACAACCAAGAACATAATGTTAAACACAAAATTCGATATAGATTGAAATACAATTAAGATACAAATTTATAATAAGAGGAAATACATGAATATAATCTATTTTTACACTTGCGCACTAACAATACTTAACGTAAAAGGACATATGTGCACAAAACATATGTGTTTGAAGTTTCTCATCATATTATTTTAAACATGTGCGCATGTCTTCCAAAAACATACATGCACGCCTTCCAAGAACATATATGTACTTCCAACATGTGTGCACGTCTTCAAAGAACGTCACGCCTAGAAAAAATAATAGTCACGATTAAATACTTTTAAAATAAAACTAAAGATAGCATAACACACATGTTTTAAATGTAAACATCTATGTTTTATATGTAAACATCTATGTTTTATACGTAAACATATATGTATAACTCTTTTGTTGATTTTATATCAAACTTAAAACATATTTGCATACCTTTTTCATTTATTTCAAGTTTCTCAAATATCACCAAAACACACATATCCAAAACTACTTGAAACAAAAGTCCAATAGCTATAATTTTAACTAATAATGAGAACTGGACTTTAATATGTAGCTAGAGGGCTGATGTTACTATGTAAAGCCTTGATCATTTATATCAAATTAATCCCCAATATAGCTTCAATTTATATCAACCATTTTTTTGTCTCAACTAAATATATATGCAACTAAAAAGATATACACATGTTCCAACATGTTCCAGCATATCAAGATACTTTAAAAATATATACACATGTTCAACAAATCTACAAACGACAACAATTGAAAATAAAAAATAAAAAAATATATACTAGTTTCGACAACACATGTTCCAGCATATCGAGATACTTTAAAAAAATGCTAAGCAGGTTGAATTGTTTCACGCATCTACACACATTAGTAAAAACTCACATGATCAGCATATTGAGATCTGTCTCTTAT
>BPTQ01000008.1:357147947-357167369 GCA_019973895.1 Chrysanthemum seticuspe | reverse complement strand
TACACATTGGCATTGTATAGCTGAGTAGGCAACTTGCAGATTACAGATTGGGATTGTATAGCTGAGTAGGCCCCTAATAGCGACCCCTATGCTAGGGACTGTTCCGAAGGGGTCGCTGTACAGTGACCCCTTTCCTTAGGGGTCGCTGTTCAGCGAACCCTTTCAGGGGTTCACAGCGAACCCTTTGGCCAGCTACAACATCACCATATTACACGAAATAATAAACATAATTGTTGTAAATTACGTACTTAACGTTAGGGTTAGACATTAGACGTTCAACGGATGAGTCGATATGTTACGGTTACACATTAGACGTGATGAGTCGATATGTTAGGGTTAGACATTAGACGTTCAACGGATGAGTCAATATGTTATGGTTACACATTAGACGTTCAAAGGATGAGTCGATATGTTATGGTTACACATTAGACATTCAACGGATGAGTCGATATGTTAGGGTTAGACATTAGACGTTCAACGGATGAGTCGATATGTTACGGTTACACATTAGACGTTCAACGGATGAGTCGATTGTTATGGTTAGACATTAGACGTTCAACGGATGAGTCGATATGTTAGGGTTAGACATTAGACGTTCAACGGATGAGTCGATATGTTACGGTTACACATTAGACGTTCAACGGATGAGTCGATATGTTATGGTTACACATTAGACGTGATGAGTCGATATGTTAGGGTTAGACATTAGATGTTCAACGGATGAGTCAGTATGTTATGGTTACACATTAGACGTTCAACGGATGAGTCGATATGTTATGGTTACACATTAGACGTTCAACGGATGAGTCGATATGTTAGGGTTAAACATTAGACGTTCAACGGATGAGTCGATATGTTACGGTTACACATTAGACGTTTAACGGATGAGTCGATATGTTATGGTTACACATTAGACGTTCAACGGATGAGTCGATATGTTAGGGTTAGACATTAGACGTTCAACGGATGAGTCGATATGTTACGGTTACACATTAGACGTTCAACAGATGAGTCGATATGTTATGGTTACACATTAGACGTTCAACGGATGAGTCGATATGTTAGGGTTAGACATTAGACGTTCAACAGATGAGTCGATGTGTTAGGGTTACACATTAGACGTTCAACGGATGAGTCGATATGTTACGGTTACACATTAGAAGTTCAGCGGATGAGTCGATATGTTACGGTTATACATTAGACGTTCAACGGATGAGTCGATATGTTATGGTTACACATTAGACGTTCAACGGATGAGTCGATATGTTAGGGTTAGACATTAGACGTTCAACGGATGAGTCGATATGTTACGGTTACATATTAGACGTTCAACGGATGAGTCGATATGTTATGGTTACACATTAGACGTTCAACGGATGAGTCGATATGTTAGGGTTAGATATTAGACGTTCAACGGATGAGTCGATATGTTACGGTTACACATTAGACGTTCAACGGATGAGTCGATATGTTATGGTTACACATTAGACGTGATGAGTCGATATGTTAAACAACCAAGTATAGGTGCATTGGTATACGTATCATGTTAAACGACCAATTATAGGTGCATTGGTATACGTATCATGTTAAACAACCAAGTATTGGTGCATTGGTATACGTATCATGTTAAACGAGCAAGAAACAATATCACATTTAACAAACACGAATTAAGAACCATATTAGTTCATCATAAATTTAATATTTTTGTTTTTCCCATAGCTATATATCTACTCTGTTTCATCAAGTCTCATAAATATATATTTTTTGTTAAAGTCAACGAAGTCAAAGTGAATCCCCAGCGACATGTCGCTGGGGAAAGTGTCCAATAAAAACAGTTATCCCAAAACATAAGCCCAATTGCATAACTTAAAGCCCAAATAGTTATCCCCGGCGACATGTCGCTGGGGAAACTAGTAATCACGTCACGATAGTAGTCATTAACACTAATTACGAATTTTTAAATAATCAAATCAATCCCCGGCGACATGTCGCTGGGGAAAAGTAAGCAGGAAAAATTCCCGCCACGTTTTACAAAGAAATATTCGGTCAAAATATAACCGCTTAATCCCCGGCGACATGTTCGCCGGGGAAAAGTGCATAATAATTTAGCTGAATTTTCAACGAGAATTGGTGCCACGTAGGATCTATTTTTGTCGTTTAGTGCGGATTCCCCAGCGACAAATGTCGCCGGGGAAAATTTCGCTGGGGAAACCGGTAAATGTTGTAGTGTACAAATATTCAAGCCCGAACGGGCAACAGGCCAAATGGCGGCTCGAGCCAGCTTGGGCAAGGGCTAAACTGGCTCGAGCCCGAACGGACACGAGCCAACAGGCTTGAGCCCGAACGGGCACGGGCTAAACGAAATTCTTGATATCCGTAAATTTATTGTAAAAAAGAACATAATAAACAAAAATACTCGGAAAATTTTATTTCGTGGCGGGTACCCTGCTAGTTTGATAAATTAGTCTAGATATTATGCATGGAAGATTTTTGTTAATTTTTGCTTGTTAATTTTTGCAGGTGATGGTGGCACATCTGCGATGTGAAGAAATTGCTAATGAGAAATATTCTTCTTTTGTTGAAAACAAGGTTCAATTTTAGCAATTAATGAACCCATTATAACTGTTTGTAGAGAGTATAACTAAGTACTGTTGCAGGAGTGGGTCAAATTAAAAGAGCATTTACAATCCGATATTGTCCCAGGCTTTGGAAAGAAACTTAGTTCACTGATTGGTGATTCTTTATCCAGGTAATAGCAATGTGTTTGCTTCAACTCTCTTAAAATAATTAAATGTGTTCTCACATTATTATATGCAATTTTTGTGTTTCACATGCATTTCAATATTTTGTTTATAGTTATGATAAAGACGCGACTTACTTTGATGAAAGTGGTAAAAATGCAAGGAGGGAGCAGTTGAAAAAGAAATTGATCCAAGTAATATTTTTGCTAGTTTAATGGTTTATTTTAAGTTATCCGATGTCCCAGATATTATTTGCTCATTGCTTTGAATCTTTTTCAGCTTGCTCAACCGACTTACCAATTATTGCTGAAGCACATAACATCTGGGACATTGGAGAACTTCAAAAAAGCACTTACTGATGCTTTGAATGAAGGAAAAGGAATTGCGTTGGCTGCTCGTGACTGCACTCAGAAGTTCATGACCATATTCGATAAACAATATCAAGGTATGCGCGATATTATATGTCACGTTTCAGAAGTACATTTTGTTTTTCTAGATCCTCAGATGTTGACAAATTTTTAAGATGCTTCAAACATTTATGCTGATTTATTAAGCATCTTTACGGCGACCTGATAAACTGAATCTACAGATGCTGTCATCGAGGAAGCAAACTGGGACTCGACTAAAGTAAGGAATGAATTTTCACGAAATTTAGATTCACATGTCACTGAAGTTCAAACTGCCAAACTCTCTGAACTTACTGCACTATACGAGGTAATGTTAACCTGTATGTTTATAAGACTGGAGCACTCAACTTCATACTACACGACTAAAGTAAGGAATGAATTTTCACGAAATTTAGATTCACATGTCACTGAAGTTCAAACTGCCAAACTCTCTGAACTTACTGCACTATACGAGGTAATGTTAACCTGTATGTTTATAAGACTGGAGCACTCAACTTCATAACTACACAAACTTATAATCGTAACATGATACATAAGATTTTAACAACTAGATGGGCCAAAAAAAAAACTGAAACACCTCTGACTAATATTAGAATACATTTACATAAGTCATAACAATCTCAAAACCTCTACCACCAAATAATTTGCTGCATATTAAATGTCTTACCATCAGGATGATGAAAAGCACAAACAGAATTAACAAGCCTATCAAAAGTGTGGCTACATAGACTCTCCAACAATTATGCACAGCACTCTCAATCTTTGTATTTATTCAAAATTGGTCCCAACTTTTATCAGAGAAAAAAGCAGCATCAACATTTTACATGTTGATGTTCTCTGATAATTTGTCAGATTGAATTTCTAAATAAACTTTCCATTCCAAAACATAACCATTTTATATGTAAATATCTCTGTTGTAAAAATCAGACGGCCGATTAATCCCCGCATAATCGCTGATCGCTCAGTAAGCGCCTTGATTTATCATAATCGGCCTATTTAATCGGTTTGGTCAAAGATCGCTTAAAACTCAGTCAACAAACCGATTAATCGGACAAAATGGGTCTAATCGGACAAAATCGCTTAAAAATCGGTCAACAAAATCGCTTAAAAATCAGACAAAACCGCTTAAAAATGGGTCAAGAAACCGATTAATCAAACAAAATCGGTCAAAGCTCGCTTAAAAATGGTCAACAAATCGAGTAATATCTATGTTTTTGACTTTGAACTTTGAATAATTATGTATTATGTTTATATTTGAACACTTGAAATATTTGAACATTGATGCACTATGCTTATCTCATACATATAATATAATATAATATCTAAAATTACAATTTTGTGCATAAAAATTCTAATCCGATTAATCCCCGATTAATCTCCGCCTAACCGATTAATCGCTAGGCCTTACCCGACCGCCTCACTAGCGCCTAGCGATTTTTACAACCTTGGTAAATATACCAGCAAATTAAAATATAAGAAATAAGTCAATAACCAAAATAAGTCCTTAAACATGTAACCTATTCCCTTCAATTACTAGTTAGTTTCAAGTTTCAACATTAACCATTTCAATGTATGCATTTTTCTGCAGTCGAAACTAAAAAATACATTAATTGGTCCATTGGAAGCTCTTCTTCTAACAAAAAGTAGTGATGAAACATGGCCTAGAATAAGGAAACTTCTTCATCATGAAACTCAAAAAGCTGTCTCTGAGTTCTCTTATTCACTTTCTGAGTTTGAAATGGATGAACAAGCCAAGGAAGATGTATTTTCAAAATTGAAGAATCATGCAAGGGGAATCGTAGTAAGGAAGGCAAGAAAAGAAGCCGCCAAAGTTTTGTACCACTTGAAGGATAGGTACAGCATGCTTGCAGATATGAAATTCTGTAGGTTAAATATTTCCATGTTACTATCACTCAATTTAAATCCATTAAATTACACAGGTTTGTATTCTTATTCAACCATGATAATGATTCGAGGGCACGAGTCTGGACAGACAGGGAAGATATTCCAGCTATAACTACAATTGCGCGTTCTTCTGTAAGGATCACATTTTAGCTGAAATATTACTTTTTTTTTGAAAGGCCAATATGATTTTCTAAGTATCAACTACAAAAAATAAATATAAGTATCATCAATTCCTTGAGGAGTAGAAACAGATGGTGAGAAGAGGGGATCACTCTATAGTTATACTATCACATACACCTTGGAGCTCACAGCCACAGTACAAAAACACTCGAAAATTATCAAAGTAAGAAAAAGCAAGAACTGCCCATCCTAGGAAGGGGCAAAACCAGAATACCAGTGATCTGGAGCATGCATAAGACATCATATGCACTCAATTCACTGTCTGGTTCACCATTCTGCTTAGTAGATACCAAATTCGCCACTCCTACTGAAAATCCAATGTTAGGACCTCAACGGGACTCAACAACAACTAACGAGAAATTTTTCATTTAACCTTAAACAATGCAATATGCACAAAGTTAACTATTCTTTGATCTATTTTAGCCTCTTAACACGTGGCGTATGCTATCTGTCAGTGTTTAAAGTTGCTGTCTGCATTGGCTGCAACTCGTTTGGATGAAGACACTGATACAATCTGGCATATGCTCAATAAGGCATTAATGAAACCAGATGGAAGCCAATATATGTTGGCCACAACCACATGGGAAAAGGTACATTTACGTGTACTTATGGCATGGTGGTTTCTTTTTCTGCACTATATATATGCTGTTAATTTTATCCAGTTCTCCGCTTATGGATCAAAATAAATATCTATATGTATATGACATCCAACCCAAGTATGAGCATTTTATTTATTCACATTCAGGTTCCAGAGGCAACGACACTAATCACTCCTGCTGAGTGCATAAAAGTGTGGAAAAAATTTCTAGAGGATACCAAATATAACATCACCCTAGCTATTGCTTCCCAGGTATATAGACATGGGTTTTGTCATTATGTTTACTACAAATAGTGGATTTCTTTTTTACTTTGTTTGACTTCTTTTTACGCGTATGCTTTTCAGGGATATTATAAGCTGAAGCAGCTGAAAGAGTGGAATGAGAAGAAGCGGATGGAGCTGCAGGAGAAGATCGCACGCAATGAGCAGGAGCGGAACGGGCGGGATAAACAGTACGAGCGTGAGCGGATCAAGTTTCAGTGGAGCTGGCAGAGAATGCTTATTGCAAAATGTCTCTTTGAAATTTTGGCAACGGCAGTGCTTACCTTGGCGATGGTGTGTACTTCGATGTAAACGTGTTCCTCTTTGCCAAGTATTTCCAGAAGTATGTTTGAAACTGGACATGGTTGTGTTTCTTTGTGATACAGAAACAAACAGTAAGGGTGTTTGGTTTGTAAGTAATAT
Source organism: Chrysanthemum seticuspe (assembly GCA_019973895.1). NCBI lineage: Eukaryota > Viridiplantae > Streptophyta > Magnoliopsida > Asterales > Asteraceae > Chrysanthemum > Chrysanthemum seticuspe. The sequence goes on along the minus strand of BPTQ01000008.1, from coordinate 357,160,854 downwards.
GCAGAAAATAAACAACACAGAAACTTTTGTATAAACGAAGTAATATTACTGAAGTATGAATGATTATTTACAACGATTATACAGCCTCCCTTTTATATGAAGTGAAATGGTACAATTTAGGGATATAACGTTTCACTGAAAGACCTAATAAGGGGCGTATATATTCTATAACGACACAATGGTTTAGAGAAACCATTTTGACCCGTTTGGCCCAAGCCCAATCAAACTTCCAGGCTTTTGCCAAAACTGACAAACTAAGATATATGTATTCTATTTTACAGTACATAATAATGTTTTACAAAGCAAATTTACAGAAGTCTTTTAAACATTAAAACCAACATTGTCCCCCTTAATGTGTAAAGACTTCTTCAAACGCCCATATTTTCTTGTGAATCCTTCTTGTCCTTCCATGTATCCTTGTTGCCATACGTGTTGAGAACTTGTGCATTTCCTTCTTGTGACCACTGCCCCTTTGACCCTTCTTCAATCTTTGGGGTCTTCCCATAACCTTCTTTCTTGGCTATCTTTCCTCGGGCTCGTAATGTAGTCTCGAAATAACACCGTACTAAGTCAATGTTTCTCTTGTGACATTCTTTTAGTTCCTCATCTTGTTCTCGTCCTAGACCGTGTATTAGTGCAACATCTCCCCATTGGTTACCAAAAGTAACCCCAAGATAGCCTCCTAGACTACCTATAATCTTATAAAGACCAAGTAAATCGATCTTTATACCATTGATGACGGGGGGCAAGGGATCCACCATGATTCGACCAAGATAAACTTGGTAAAACCATTTTATCATCTCTTCAAAGTGTTTGCTTAAAACATTCCAATTCTTGTATACTAGATTGTCATCTTCTATCATGATTATAAATGAAATAAATTTCTTAAATGAATTAACCTTCATGGTGTAAAGAGTTCCATTCATGCTTAAGAATTCATCATCCAAGTAATCATGGATCATTCCATCCTTCCATTCGAGATCATCCAAGCCTTTAATGTTCATGCAAGTATCCGTTGGATCAATTGACGCGTAGTAATCATCCAAAAACTTGTCGTGTTCCTTAGCCATCGAACTTGACTCTCCTTCGACCCTCTTTCCTTCGTGCCCCATCTCTTCATCAAACATGTAAGAGACTTTGCATTTGTCGTCTTCATAAGTCACTTCGAAACCTTGTGCCAAAAGTTGCTTGGCGCTAAGCACGTTCAAACTTGCCTCCGGTGTATATGAAACACATGGAATGATCATCTTCTTTTCATTTGTTTCAACAATGCCCTCGCCTACACCATGTGAGAAAATAATTTTTTTCTCATCTTCTTCCTTTCCCTCCATTAAAAACCTTGGTTTGATTCTCCTAAACAATGATTTTGTAGGACACATATGATTATTGTATGTGTCGCTTATGTACCACACATGGTTCTAATTTGCGTAATCCGTCCCTTTGATCATTGATACAGGTTTTACTGACCAGGTCTTAATATTTATAGTGTCTCGCTATACCTATGGTCTACCCTAGTGCACTAACGGGAAGTGTACCCGGTCATGTGTAGTGTAGTAAATGGTAAAGCCGAGGTCGTCCCAAGAGCTATGTGTGTTGGATAATTACTAAGTCTAATTGTCACAGAATAATAATGGTTTCGATAGAGATTTAATTAATTAAACTACTAATGCAGAATAAAATAAAAGCAGATAAATGGGTAAAGGGAAATCAATAGAGGAATAGTGGTGCTAACCTAGTCAATCCTCCTAGCTAGTTATGTCTACGTCTACCTACTTCCAATTACTTCAGGTGGGGTCAAATTCGAGAGGACAGCATTTGGTCAATTAGCCCTAACCTATCAGCAAAGATGCCACCACAGGAGAAATCAGGCGCACCGTCATAAGTCTTGTTGTTCCTGGTCCCCTAAGCCAAGTCATTAAGTACCGCTACATGCTAGATTCAAAATCGTGAGTGCCCGACCGTTAGGAACTTAGACACTACACCCCCCAGTTTTTAAGTTCATCCAAACGATAGGTGATTAGTTGGTCAAATCGCACAAGTAGAAAGGGTCGTCAGTTGGTCATATCTTACCCTTCCCGTCTCAGTCCGCACACTTAGGGTCAGTTGGTCATATCTCCTAGGCAATTGGCCTCTACCTCCATTCAAAACTACCGAATCAAGGGTGACTACCAAAGAACTATGCATGCATACACTTAGAAATAATTGTACGTAAGTAAAGGTATACACAAACAAAACAATTAAGGAATCATAACTAGGCTAGCACCAAAGGGTGCTTAGCCGTTCATATTAATTATGCAAATCAATTCAATATTCAAAGGTACGAAATACATGAATTGAAAGTAAAAGAAATATAAAACGCTAAAGCTTATCGTAATGGTGAGACTTCTCCCTTGGAAACAGCTCCGTATGCTCCCCTAGACCTGCCTTGAACTTTTTCCCACGTTCTCATAGTGTTGTGTGTGGAATGGGATGATTGCCCTAATCGCTCCCTATAAGGGGAGGAAGAGAGATGCTATAAAATGCAGAATTCGTGGGGTATTTATAGGGCCAGGTCTGGGTTACGGCTGTAACCAATATAGGAGTTACGCCGTAACCTTCTATTTCTTCGTAAATGCACTAGATCTGCTAGTTACTGCGTAACCTTATTAGTGGTTACGCCGTAGTCTTCAATAAACTCAGTTACGTCGTAAGTGATGCAGTAGTTACGGCGTAAGTATCAGCGGCGCGGAACCTCTTTTGACCTAATGGAGTTACGTCGTAACCTTTGGGAAGAGTTACGCCGTAACCTCTTGATAAGTTGGTATTTAGGGTCACACAATAGTTACGGCGTAATGTGAGAGATGAGTTACGCCGTAACTTCTTCAAAATAGGCATACTGTGATAAATCTTTAATAAAGTTTCCATTTCCGCGTCTCTTTAGCTCCAATGCTCGTAATTTACCTGAAAGTGGAAAACAATGGAAAACAAGCGTAAATCCATATAAATGATATAAATAACGAGCATTATCGGGGGAAATTGACACTTAATATTCAGGACTATTTGATGTTATCAAATATCCCCCACTTGAACTCTACTTGCCCTCAAGTAGACCTTATGCTAGAATAAAACAAAGCCGAACACCTCACGAAAGGGGAACAAGCACTCAAATCTCTCAACTATTCTAAGTGTCAATTTCGGGGTGATCACTCAATCGCACAGTCATAGCATGTATCTATCATAAGCTTGGCGGTTACACAAATCTCCACCACTAGAGTTAAGGGCTAAACAATTCTCGAAGGCAATATGGGTAGACACGACAAAGGTTAAGGGGTGACTCGTCATTACTAACATGTCACGGCGAAGTGGACAAAATCAATGATACATGACCAAATCCATGGCCAAGACACCAAAGATTGCTCCCTGCATCACCTAGACACGCTTCATGACTAAAGGGTAGGATAAGACATGGGATATATAATTGGTGTAAAATGAAAAACAAGCAGGTAGTCTAAATCTATAACCAAGTCATCACCACTTACCGTCCGCCCAAAGTTCAAGCTTAGAAGTCAAGAAACCGGATCATGAAATGCAAGGTAGATGTGTCATTAGAGGACGTTGTGATAGGCACACTACCTTTTCTTCTTCTGTTGGCATAACTTCCAACTCCAATCTTCAAATGTGACCGAGGTGGCCTCCTCGATACTAATCAATAAAGCTCATACTATAGTGCTTATAACATCGCACTTTACAATATCATAACTCAATCAACTTTTTTTTTTTTTTTTCCAACACAACATAATAACATAACATCCCCCCACTTGAGATGAACAATGGGAATTCGGGGGGTCTTCAATGATCTTCATAAATGTTGTCGATGAAAGTGTAATTTCCAAACCTTTCCACTCGAACCTTGAACTTAGGCAAATGATGAATTCTCGATCACAAATAAAGACTACAGGGTAGGCTAAGGTGTATGGGTGTAACGAAACAATATATTGGGTTGACAAAATGAAAGGAATGGCTCAGAAGGGTGTATCTATGGGTATCTTGCACTAAAGGTGAGTGCAACAAAAGGGTTTCACATGGGGGTCGAAAAGTCGAGGTGACTAATCGATAGACTCACAATGGTAGGCTGTTTGGGTGATAATCCTAAAATATTGCCTTCTAAAACTGAAAAGTCCAAATTCATCGAGCTAACTCAACATACCTCGTCTATGGTCTCGAAATGATGCAAAGGCCAAGTTCTAAAGTTTACAAGCTACCGGAACACTTGATAAGGTTTTAAAATGTACCTTTTTGAGGGGTCGTTTAAGCCCTTATTTGATCACTTTTGTATCCGTTATTACTTAATATCGTTCCTTTTCACTTTTTAGGTCTCTTGAAGGCAAATTGCTGTAATGGCACTTATTTGGACGAAAAGGCGCGGATATACGAAGAAAATAGCCAAAGTCAAGAATCGAGACACTCAAGCTGCTGAAATACAAGGTGAAGGCGTCACTGCTTAACTGCGATGCCGTCGGAGCATTTTGTGACGGCACATAAGCCAAATTTCTTATTTTCAAGTGACGGTGTCAGGCTTCAAAAGAGTAGGCCGTCGCAACTCAGACGGGCTAGATTTGATCCAGACGGCGTCAGAAGCTGAAGAGGACGGCGTCATAAGCACAAGGTGACGCCGTCGCAAGACTAACGTGGCCAAGACGAAACCCTAATGACGGCGACCCGACTGCGTCACAAATCATAAGGTGACGCCGTATTTGTGACGCAGTCGCGATTGTAATATTATATATAGAATCCGAATTTTTCAGTTTTAGTGTGTAGTCTTTTGGAGTAAAAACCTAAACCGAACCAAGGCTGTCTTGTACAGTATTTTAGGGTTCCAAACCCTATCTTACATCAAGATAAGTGTTTTACTTCATTAATTCAATTATGTCTTCAATTATTTGTATGTATGCTTGCACGTTCTCCATGTCCGGCTAATTTACTTGTGTGTTTGCTTAGGGAATATGAAACTTAATTATTAAATATTGATTGGTTGTCTCTTATCTTAATTGATTAATTATCCAGTAATGCGATAGGTCATTCGTTGTGTAATTAATGCTTGATTAATCTTTGTGAACCTTGGGCTATAGCAATTAGAGCGGTTGTAGGCTAAATCATCCAAAGAGTGCCTTAGAGTTAGAGTTTATAATCCCTAGAGGGTTTTGTAGACGAGACCCTTTGGTAAGTTCAAAGAGTTAGGGATAAACGCATACCCTACGACTTTAGACACACAACATGATTAAGAATAAGGACGTGACAATTCAACCATCAATAGGAGATAATTAAGGAGTAATAAAACCTAAGTGAACACATCTTTAAACTATCATATGAGCACACAATAATTAGACATATACTACATACACCTAGATTAGATAATTAGATAAGTAGAGTAATCGGTAGAAATACCAACCCCCAAATCCAAACCCCGAGATTCGTACCTTTCCATTTCCTAAAAAACATAAAAAAGATAAAAAATAATCTTCCTCAACCCCAACCTTAGCGTAGTAACTTCTTACTAGCATTCCTATTCCCCTAGAGAACGATATCAATACCCGTGGCTTACCCTAATACTACACTACAACGATTAGGTTCACTACCTAGGGTGTTATAAAACTTGCTCGAAGAAAAGGAAGTTCCTTTGACCCTGAACGACGCGTGTAGCACGTTATCAAGTTTTTGGCACCGCTGCCGAGGAGTAGAATAGCTAGTTAGTAGTCCACCTCGTTTAGGTTTCTTTGCTTGATTCCTATCAAGTAAATTTTTCTCAATTTTTAGCTTTCTCGTAGTCTATCCCCCTTCTTCGTGACATTTGTTCGTAACCTCATCACTTTTCATCATGGAAGGTGATAACCAACCACCATTCATCAACCTACCACCAAATGACCCGCCAAGAGCCCGTACTCTTGGTGAATACTCGAGACCAAGTCACCTAGGCTATAGGAACACCATTGAGCTTCCCGACCAAGCCCAAACTACGGCCCTGCAATCCGACACCATCCGGTTGGTGCAAAACGGATGTGCATTCCATGGACTTCATTCCGAAGATCCTAATCAGCATCTAAGGGATTTCCTTAAAATTGTCGATTCCATCGGCCTTGATGCTACTACTCAGGAGACCACGCGCCTGCGTCTCTTCCAATTCTCTCTACGGGACCAAGGTAGTAATTGGCTTGAGCGACTTCCCGCCGGCTCCATCTCAAGTTGGGATGATCTCACCTCTCGCTTCCTTGCTCAATTTTTCCCACCGGGGAGAACCACTAAACTTAGGAATGACATCTTGATGTTCCAACAACGTCAAGGTGAATCTCTCTACGAAGCATGGACTCGATTCAATGACTTACTCTATAAAGTCCCTCATCACGGCATTGATCTTTGGCTCCAAGTCCAAATCTTTTATGATGATGTCAACTTCCCCACAAAGTGATCCATTGACCAAGCGGCCGGTGGAAAACTTAGTGATCTCACCGCGGAAGAATCATGTGGTATAATAGAGTACCTTGCTCTCTATGACAAAGAAAGTTGGAATGACCCCCGTGAGTTGCCCAAAACCGTTAAGGCAATCTCCTTGCCTCCCATTGACTCACAATCTTCCGACCATAGGATGATCGAACTTGAAGATCAAGTTAAATTCCTTATGAGTTCCTACGAAAATCCCAAGTCTTCACGCCATGTGAACAAAGTTTCTTCCTCGTGTGAGTCGTGTAGTGATCCTCATAACACGCGCACTTGCACCCGATCCTCCGAACATGCCTCCGTTGACTATGCATCCTCGCGTATTAATGGAACGGGAGGAAGATTCCCTACAATACCCGGACCGAGGAATTTCAATAAAACCCGAGAAGCATGGAAGGGCAAGCCCAACTTCTATTGGGTACAAACCAAAGAATTCACTTCTAATGATTTTTCATGGCCCCCATCTCACGGTCCTAACCAACAAAACATTGAAGGGATTTTGCAACACCTAGTCGCATCCCAAGAAGCTCAAATAGCTAAGCTCTCGGACCGTTTTAACCAACAACAAGCCGAGATAGATAGAAAGATAGATAACCTCTTGAAAGCCATGACCAATAGTGATAGGAAGGTTAATGCTATCTCAACTCCTGAGCCTTCTGGTATAGAGATTAAGGACCCAAATAAGTTAGCGAAACACGTCCAATTCGTCAATACCATCACCGTAGTAAAACCCAATGGAACAAATGACTAAGAGGACCATATACTTGAGGATAATGAAACAACCGAGGAAGTAGATGAAGTAGACAATGACTATTTCAATAAGTTTCCTATGGAAGAAGAGCTATCTCGCCACCCTCACTTAGTGCGTGACCTCCGTCACATGTATGTTAGGAAAAGCCCTAGAATCAAGTTTGGGAACCCTTGGAATCTTAACATACCATGTTGCATAGGACACCTTTTCGTGGCAAAGGCCTACATTGACCACAAATCACCAATAAACATAATGACTAGCACCTACTATAATTGGGTAATGAAGAAGCCTATCCCAACTAGGCAAGACCCCGATAATCCTAGGGTTAGGTGCAATTTTCTTGGTAGAGTTAAAGGATTGCCTGTTTATGTAGGTAGTTTCACGTTTCCTATGGACTTCATAATTGTGGATGATATTAGCATGGCCATAGATCCTAGCTTGTCCCACGTTATTCTAGGAAAACCTTTCATAGAAAACACCGGGATGACTTATGATCCCTCATTAGGAATAGTGCGATTCAAGGATGAGACCGATGACATAGCTTACCAAATGCCGTTTAAGATTGAGAAGTTTTCATCACTCTCTAATGATGAAAAGGAACTTAAACTATCGGTCTATTATAGGAATGAGGAGGATAAGGAAAAAGGAGTAGATTATGTTATGGCTAAGATTATCGGATTCTATAAGGATTGCTTGAACTTAGGACCGAAATATAGGACCGAGTGGGGAGAGGACAAACTCTTAGAGAGGTGCATCATAGGGCACTTCTACAACATGGAATCCCCCAATAGAGACCGTCATGAGGAAGAAGATGAAGGTAATGAAGTTACGTAAGGGCACAACTACGAGTCTAGCTACAAGACTCTTAAATAAAGAAAAGCGCTTCGTGGGAGGCAACCCATGCTTAATTGTTTGCTTGTTAGTGTCATATATCTTTTATTGATCGTTTATTCTCATGTTTAAATTTGTAAAAAGGCTTTATTTTGTTTTTAACCTCGTCTTAATTGCATATAAAGGTATTTTACATAAAGGATAAGCGTAGGGAGGATTACACACGTTTTCAAAGAAACGTAAACATGAGAATAACAATTAATTAAAAGATATATATGTGTGTTTGTTCTTGTTAAATGCTTGTATCGAGTCATAATGGATGTTTTGCAGAAATTTTTTCAGATTCTAAAGATGTAAATTTTCCAGAATTTTTTCCAGAAAATCGCAGACCAGTTTTTGTCAGGATAACCTGACGGCGTCAGGATCGCAACCTGACGGCATCAGGATCGCAACCTGACTGCGTCAGGAAGGAGTAAAAACAACAGATTACTTTTTTCTCGTTTTCTGAGCTACTTATAAATTTTTGGAATTTTCCAGGTCTTAATTTTCCAGAAATTTTGTAAACATCCATTCCACAAGCATTATATCCTAGTTTAGTAGAGTCTTATATATATTATTACCGCCGATTTAACGCGAAGGTTTCGTTTGTTTTCTTCGAATGTGCAGGTTTTATTTATCAAGAAGAAGAAACAAAAGATTGGAAGGAGTTTTTCACGCATACATTTTTCTTGGAAAGGATTTAACCACTACTTCACACACAGATCCTACCGAGCTAATCAGGGGAGTACTAGTTTCTTTCGTTTTTAATTACCTTCCATTATCATAACTTTGATACTTTCGGGGAACATTGGGGACAATGTTCAGTTTAAGTGTAGGGAGGGAAAATAAAACGGGAACTTAGAAACTATGCTTATCCTTGATTATTTGCTTTGTCCAATTGTATTTGTGTAATAAGCCATGAGAAAATGTCGGTTAAGGTAATTTTAGCACCAAATTTAAAATTTTTCATGACATATAGGAGTGGGCCATTAGTCTTAACAAAAGCGTCTCACGGATAGGAAGTTGCATGACTAGCACAAAAACCCTTTACCACCTAAATTCCACCCAAAATGTGAGGATCGCCCTTAGATTAGTAGGAATTAAAGCATTCATCTTTACTGCTTAGAGTGTGAACCGGTAGTATAATAGATTCTAGAACTTGTTTTGTGATGCATCCCGAGATTGCTAGTAAGACTACACTTGTGTAGTTAGGAATAACTAAATGATAAGAGGCATTAGGATAACCCTTGTTTGATACCCGTAATATAGTTACTTCTTCCACATCGGTTGAGTAATTCCCCCACACCTTTGCGTTGTACTCATTTTTAGTACACGATACCCCTAGTTAACCCTTCAGAGCCTAATCTTTTCGCGGTTCTCGTGATGTTCCGGTTTTTCCGGAATATCAATGAAGAGAATTGTTTACACCCCACCCCCAAATATACACCCAAATCGCCTTAGCCTACCTTGTATGCACTCACTTTTAGTGCATTATTGTTATCACCCTAAACCCTTAGTTCAATTATCTAGTTGCTTGCATAAGTTGCTAAGTCGAGTTATATCTTTTGTACACAGTTTTGAGACGATTGGGACTCATGGGAAAAAGTTAAAGTTTATGAAATGACTGGAAGGAAACGTTAAATTCCCTTATTTGCGTAATAATGTACCCCAAGTGTTTTGATCTTTTCAATTCGGGTCAAATTAGTGTTAGAGTAATAAAAACTCAAGTGTAGGGATGTGCCTATAATTCCCTATCATTTTGATGTTACCGTAGAGGATGGTAGAGTAAAAGTGTATGAGAAAAAAAAAATGGAAAAAAAAAGAAAAAGAGAAAAGAAAAAAATAGAGTGTTCAAAAAAAAAAAAAAAAAGGGCTACCATCTTACATCTATCCTTTAAATTTATGTTTGTTTGTTTCAGTTATCTAGAGTTTAGAGTGTCGAGTCTTGGCTTAGCAACGCAATTCTTCGTATGCTTGTAACATAGAGATTTTTGACTTGCCACCACTAAATAGCCTATCCCACCAAACCCTTTGTTTTCCTACCGTAAGCCTAACATTACAACCCTTTAAAGACCTATTTGATAGTCTTTCCTAGGTGCTTACGCCAAAGCGATGGAGGTTTGATCTATTCTCAAGCCTATGGTAATCTATGTACTAGGACCGGTTAATGAGTGTTTATCTTCCATTTCCAACTTGTTATATTTCATATACACCCGAGAGAGATGTGAGTATCCAAACGCCCCATGTGAGGTGCTAGTATGTAATTTCCGTGCTTGTTATGACTTTTGCGGGGCTTATATGTGTTGTGGACTGTTTTAAACCAATGCTTCATAACCCCTAACTTATAAATTAATTAGCTAAAAGCACATTTGCTTGAGGACAAGCAAATACCAAGTGTAGGGATATTTGATAAGGTTTTAAAATGTACATTTTTTAGGGGTCGTTTAAGCCCTTATTTGATCACTTTTGTATCCGTTATTACTTAATATCGTTCCTTTTCACTTTTTAGGTCTCTTGAAGGCAAATTGCTGTAATGGCACTTATTTGGACGAAAAGGCGCGGATATACGAAGAAAATGGCCAAAGTCAAGAATCGAGACACTCAAGCTGCTGAAATACAAGGTGACGGCGTCACTGCTTAACTGCGACGCCGTCGGAGCATTTTGTGACGGCACAGAAGCCAAATTTCTTATTTTCAAGTGACGGTGTCAGGCTTTAAAAGAGTAGGCCGTCGCAACTCAGACGGGCTAGATTCCAGACGGCGTCAGAAGCTGAAGAGGACGGCATCACAAGCACAAGGTGACGCCGTCGCAAGACTAACGTGGCCAAGACGAAACCCTAATGACGGTGACCCGACGGCGTCACAAATCATAAGGTGACGCCGTCGCGATTGTAATATTATATATAGAATCCGAATTTTTCAGTTTTAGTGTGTAATCTTTTGGAGTAAAAACCTAAACCGAACCAAGGCTGTCTTGTACAGTATTTTAGGGTTCCAAACCCTATCTTACATCAAGATAAGTGTTTTACTTCATTAATTCAATTATGTCTTTAATTATTTGTGTGTATGCTTGCATGTTCTCCATGTCCGGCTAATTTACTTGTGTGTTTGCTTAGGGAATATGAAACTTAATTATTAAATATTGATTGGTTGTCTCTTATCTTAATTGATTAATGATCTAGTAATGCGATAGGTCATTCGTTGTGTAATTAATGTTTGATTAATCTTTGTGAACCTTGGGCTATAGCACTTAGAGTGGTTATAGGCTAAATCATCCAAAGAGTGCCTTAGAGTTAGAGTTTATAATCCCTAGAGGGTTTTGTAGACGAGACCCTTTGGTAAGTTCAAAGAGTTAGGGATAAACGGATACCCTACGTGTAGGATATTGGATTTCACATACACATCAAACCATTAACACAAGTAGGCGTACAAGAGTGTTTTAGAGAGAGAAAGTTAGAGGTTTAGGGAACTTAGTGAGAGAAAGTGAAAGATATTATTATGAGCTCCAACTCTCTACCTTGCAAGGTAGAGAGTATTTATAGTCTTACATAAAACGCCACACAACGGGCTGTGGATCAGGCATACAGTGGGTAAAGACCCGTCCGTCCTCGATGGTGTTACTTAACTAAATACTACTTAGCTTAAAATAACTACGACTACGAGCTTTCTAACGATTACATATACTTGAGGTGACCGACTCTTTAATACCTGGAATTTCTAATTCCTAACAATCTCCCCCTAAGGGAGGTCACCTCAATCATGTACTAAAATTACATTGAATACAAACAGATATTTACACTAAAAATTGTTCTTGCATTCTTGATGTAGTACTTTGCTCCGAAGCTCGTAGTCATTGATTCTTCTCATTGCATGTTTGGTTAATCCAAGTGGAGGTCTTTTACTGATCCACGTGATAATAATTTTGAGCCAGCTTTTGAGATCATCAGCTATCAAAAATCTCTGAGACATCCATTGTGGTGTTGGTATTGTGTGATGTTGTGACTTTCGGACCGACATGCTCACATTCTGGATCATGATATCTTCTCATCAGAGTAGCGGAAGCTTTCGTTGATTCATGATATTGGCAGCAGCGTAGCAGAAGCATGGAGTGAAAATATCAGAGTCATTGATGCACTTATCATGATTTCTTGAGAGATGAATGTATTGTGTGAGCATGCGGCTATGGATTGACCGCTTCATTCTGATCAGATGCAAACGTCGGGCGTACCTGCATACAACAGTTAGCAATAAAGCGTACAAAAGTGTCTTTGACCACTTTAGTTGAATTGAGGTACACGACCCACGGTTCCCCGTTGATCAGTACATGTACTGCCTGTGATCAGGTATAATTCCGAAGATTTTCCTTGACAGGGTTTCGCAGCTGCTCTAGCTGTTCTCAAACCGGAACGTCTCAAAGAAGACAACACGGAGTGAGTGAACCAGCGAATTTAAGTCCACTGATTGATGAAAAAAGATTTGAAAAACAATCGTGTATTGCTCAATAGAAATTGTTTTTGCAATACAACGAAGGTTTTATTGACAATCAATTATCAATCATAAAAACACCTTTTGATTTGAACAATTAGTACACGGTCGATGTGCTAAAGAAAAGAGTTATTAAGCACAAAGACCGGTTTTTCAAAGGTATCTGTCAATCCATAACCTGAACCAGGATTGATTCAAGAGATTGAATCGCCCCATTGTTTCTGTTCAGTTGTCACGTGGTTGATCTATATAATAGATCTCACATGCCACCTACCAGGAGCTTGTTTGATGTTGGCTCCAGAAGGCTTTCCATCTTCATTGTGAATATGT